>CM030359.1:368814181-369532611 GCA_017893485.1 Hemerocallis citrina
CTCTCGATTCGGTGGAGGATAATCGCTGATACGGAGTCGCTTAATATTCGTGCTCGATTTGGTAGAGGGGAGTCACCGATACGGAATCAGCAGCGGATCAGATATCGACGACGACCTCTTGATTGAGGTTCGACATTGGATTTTGTTTTTGATTTGCTTTGAGATTTTCAAATTTTCAAAAATTCAAAAATTTAATTTTTTTTTATTTTAATTTTTTATTTTTTTTTAAATTTTTAAATTTTTAATTTTACAAATTTTATTTTGTTTTAAATTTTTTTTTTTAATTTAAAATTTTTAAATTTTTTAAATTTTTTAATTTTTAAATTTTTTTAAATTTTTTTAAATTTTTTAATTTTTTTAAATTTTTTAGTTTTTTAAAAATTTTTAATATTTTAAAAAATTTTAAATTTTTTAAAATTTTTAAATTTTTATATATTTTTAAATTTTTATATATTTTAAAATTTTTTAAAACTTTTAAAAAAATTTGTAAGTTTTTGATATTTTTGAATTATTTTTAAAGTTTTAAAATTTTAAATTTTTTAGTTTTTAAATTTTTTATTTTTAAAAATTTTTTGAATTTTTTATTTTCTTAATTTTTTGAATATGTGAGAGAGAGAGAGAGGGGGAGAGATGGAGAGAATTAAATAAATAAAGGAGTTGTTTTGGGTGGGGGGATTTGAATTTGAGTTTTGGGAGAAAAACATTTTTTTTTTTGGGGGGGGGGGGGGGGAATGGGTTTTCTGATGTTATATCTGGACCTTTAATTTTGGATGGATTGAATAAGAGCCACTTGATAGCTTTCTTTGTGTTATATATATATATATATATATATATATATATATATATATATATATATATATATATATATATATATATATATATATATAGGGAAATCTTCCATTGTGCACCACCTATGGTGCACACAGCGTGTGCACTCGGCCTTGACTAATTTAGATGTGTAAATCAATCTGAACGGTTCGGATCGTCGATACGAAGGCGGGAAGACCGAGTGCAAACGGAGGGGTGGTGCACAATGGAATCTGAACTGTTCGGATCGTCGATACGAAGGCGGGAAGACCGAGTGCACACGGAGGGGTGGTGCACAATGGAAGATTTTCCTCTCTCTCTCTATATATATATATAGGGAAATGCTCAGTTGAAAACGCAAATGTTGTGAAAACCCGTGAAAACAACCTAGGCCGGGTTATAATGCATTATAACCTAGGCTGTTGTTGGAAACAAAGGTTTAGCTGGTTTTCCACGTTTTCACAGACATTTACGTTTTCAATGGAGTATTTCTCATATATATATATATAAGCAATGCTCCATTGAAAATGGGTGTGTTTTCACAGACCCGTGAAAACGCCGTTTCTGGCCGTTGGATCAAGTTCAACGGCCGTGATCGAGCCGTGTTGTGAAATCCAGATACCTAAATAAATAGATAAAACTAGACACAAATTAAAAACTTCGCAAGTGCACGAATCGTTTATAGAAGCGTAGCAATAGCAAGGGTCGATCCCACAGAGATTGTAGACTTTAACTTACTAATCAATAAAAAGAATAAGAATCATAAAGAGTTGTTTTAAAGATCTAAAAGGAATAAAAAGATTAAAACTAAATGTTGAATCACAAATATCTATTAAGTAGTTAGGTTTAGATTTCCACCAATAATCAATAATGCTAAGTCACCTTCTGAACTTCTTCTCATTACTCATGTTTGTTCTCTTCAAGGGCATGATATCTACTCCTTAAAGTAATGTTTCCCTAAGCCAAGAATTAGGCATGATATCTACTCTAATTCGTTTCTTTCATTAAGTATTTAGCATGGTATCTACTAAGTTGCACTTAAAGAAAACATAAGAACAGTGGAAACGAACAAACACTCAAGGTTCTAGAAATTGGTATCAGATCTAGATCCCTCAAGTGGATTAAACCAAGAACCCCTAAGGTTTCCCTTGTTACAAGTTATGAACACGAGATACGGGTCGACTCAATATGCTCATTTAACAGATTCAGATAGATGGTAATGCAAACTTAATATTCTCAAGTTCTGTATGTCAGTCGACTGGCTCTCACCTCAGTCGACTGCTCTCAGAACTTGAGAACAAGTTTGATTATCATAAATCTATATCAATTCAATCAGATTCAATCAATAAGTATAAGATTTCAGAAGAATATAGCACTACATGACTACGGCTTCAATCTACCCAACTATGAATTTAGTTCCACATAATAATACTTTTATTAATCAACAAGTTCAAATACATGAGCAACATAAAAGAAATAGAAAGGGAAGGAATAAACTGATGTAGTTCGGTCAGATAGGTCGGCTGGCTGTCACACAGTCGACCGGCCGTTCTTTTCTTAATGCTTGATCTCCTTTCTTCTTCTTTGATGCTGATAAAAGTGCTTCTTGTTGATGACTCTGGAACTCTGCTATTCGGTGATTCAGGAACGTGGAATATTGTCTTCGAGAGAGTCCTTTCGCTTCTTTCTTGATTAGTATTTATAGAACAAGAGAAGAGAATTAGGGTTTGTCCTTTTTGCAGAGAAGTCCTCTTCTTTTGTTATTTCTTTCCTTATCTTCATCAGCCGTTTATTTCTTTCTCTTTTTCTTCTTTCCTTCCTTATCTGCTCACCACGTGCTTTTTGCTTTGTTTGTTTGAGAAGTTGTTATTTGCAGAAAACACCTGGGATTGGATAGCTTAATTTTGATTCGGATTTGGATGAGGATGCATCTGTTCTTATCTTCTGACTCGCCACGTACCAGTCGACTGGCTTGGGGAGCAGTCGACTGTGCCGAGCCTTATCAAACTCTTTGCCCAGTCGCCTGGTTAAAGAGTCAGTCGACTTATCTCTGCTGTTCCCTGTATATCATCCTCTCAGTCTGTGTTAGTCTGGAATCTGCTTCGTTTTGGGCTTTTGGTTGTTTCCTATGGAAAAAGAGAAAAGAAGCGTAAATACCACATATAGAGCATTTAAATGTCTAATTACCTTAAGATTATTGCTCCTAAAAGTGAATAATATTTAGTTCATCAAATATCCCCAAACTTAGCTTTTGCTTGTCCTCAAGCAAAAAGTGAATTTATGAACAAGAGGATACTAATAATGATAGACTCAACCACCAAGAACTCTTATTATGTGAGCATCAACATATAAAAATATAAACAATTTCAGATAAAGTAAAATTAAACACACCCACTTTCTTTAGTGCAATTGTTTAGTCATAATCCCCAAACTTCATCATATTTGTCATACAATTAATGTAGTTGTAGTATGCGACTACTCAATCTGTGATTATCCCCTTTTCTCTACTACAAACCGAGTAGCAAACTAGAGTTTTTTATTTTTATTTTTTTTTTTATATTTTTTTATAGTTCCTTCTCTAAATTTGTCACTTGCCTTTTTACGCGAATGCAAAACATTTGTGATGAATCCACCCGGTTACTCAGCAAGTCACAAACTTTGAAGTGCTTTGCATACTCGTATTTCAAGTTGCCGTTTGACGTAAAGGTAAACATTGGTGATGAATACCCCTAGTTACTAAGCACTCAAAACATTGGAGTAGATTGACTTTATTCAGATATATATATATATTTTATCACTCTATTTACTTAAACTCAATTTAGGACTAGATCTAAAGGGAATAATCGCCAGAAAAAGCATCACATTTGTTTATTGTGTATAATCGCATGACTCATATAACTTTGTAGGGCATTATGAAACTCAACAATCCTAAAGTAAATAAGTATCCTTACTATTACTTTATAAGAAATTGTTTGTCCTAAAAAAAAATTTCAAAAGACTCTATAAAATAACCCTAATACCCCCAAACTTAGATGGAACATTGTCCTCAATGTTCGAAAGAGAATTTAAAAATAATAGGCATGTGTCACCATCTAGTAAGGAGAGACTGAAAATAAAAGATGAAAATAAAAGATGAATAAATAAAAGAAAATAGAGGGAAAGTGTAAATACTCCCCTGAAAATTGGGTTGCCTCCCAATAAGCGCTGTGTTTTCTGTCTGCAGCTAGACTTGACGAGGTCATGCCATATATTGAATGGTTTGAAGATGCACATCTTCCTCTTGCGGTTCTATGCTCATCTCTATGTACGGCTTCGCTCTATGCCCGTTCACCTTAAATGTTTGATTCTTCTCGTTGCTATGAACCTCCAATGCACCATGTGGAAAGACTCTTGTGACAATGTATGGCCCATACCATCTTGACATAAGCTTGCCTGGAAAAAGTCTCAATCTTGAGTTGTATAGCAATACCTTCTGTCCTTCGTGAAACTCCTTTCGTGCTAGCTGTTTGTCATGGTACAACTTGGTCCTTTCCTTGTACAACTTTGCATTTTCATATGCGCCATGCCTCAACTCTTCAAGCTCATTTAGTTGCAATCTTCTTTTGTCACCTGCTTGTTTCATATCAAAATTTAACCTTTTAATGGCCTAATAAGCTTTGTGTTCCAACTCCACTGGTAAATGACAAGCTTTTCCAAAAACCAATCGGTATGGTGACATGCCGATGGGTGTTTTGTATGCTGTTCGATAGGTCCATAATGCATCGTTCAAGCGCAGCGACCAATCCTGCCTCCTTGTGTTGACTGTCTTTTCCAAAATGCTCTTGATTTCTCTGTTGCTGATCTCCACCTGCCCACTAGTTTGAGGATGATATGGGGTGCCCACTCTATGTGTGATACCATATTTCTTCATCAAAGAAGCAAACGGAAAGTTGTTGAAGTGGCTCCCTCCATCACTAATTATTGCTCGTGGTGTCCCAAACCTAGTGAAAATGTTCTCCTGCAAAAACTTGACAACAACTTTGTGATCATTAGTTTTTGAGGGGACAGCCTCGACCCATTTAGACACATAATCCACACCAACAAGTATATATAAATAACCAAATGAGTTAGGAAAGGGACCCATGAAGTCGATTCCCCAAACATCAAAAAGCTCGATCACTTGGATGTTTTGCAGTGGCATTTGATTTCTAGAAGAGATGTTGCCTGTCCTTTGGCATTTGTCACAAGTCCTGCAAAAAGAAAAAGCATCTTTGAATACTTTAGGCCAATAAAATTCAGATTGCAATACCTTGAGTGCTGTTCTTTTTGGTCCGAAATGTCCTCCACATGCGTATTGGTGGCAATGTTGTAGAATACTCATTTGTTCTTCTTCTGCCACACATCTTTTTATAATTTGATCAGGGCAAAATTTGAACAAATAAGGATCATCCCAATAGTAGTGCTTGCACATAGCCACCAGTCTCTTTCTTTCCTGACCTGTCATACGTGGAGGGAAAACATGAGCAGTGAGATAATTTACAATATCTGCAAACCATGGAAAATTTGAGCAGTGGGATACCAGTCGACTGGTCCTGTTACCAGTCGACTGTCCCGATGATATGTTTATTTCAAATAGATTTTCATCTGGGAAAGTTTCATTAAGTGGGGGCACAATTCTTTCTTCCTCCTGCAGTAGCCTGGACATGTGATCTGCAACAACATTGTCGCTTCCTTTTTTATCTCTAATCTCAAGATCGAATTCTTGAAGCAACAGCACCCATCTGATTAACCTAGGCTTAGCATCCTTTTTAGCAAACAAATATCTCAAAGCAGCATGGTCAGTGAAAACAATAACTTTAGAACCAATCAAATATGATCTAAACTTCTCTACAGCAAAAATAACAGCTAACATTTCTTTTTCAGTAGTGGAATAATTTAGCTGTGCATCGTTTAGAGTTCGAGAAGCATAGTAAATAATATGGGGTTTCTTATTGATTCTTTGACCTAAAACAGCCCCTAAAGCATAGTCACTTGCATCACACATTACCTCGAAAGGATGGCTCCAATCTGGTGCCATGACAATAGGTGCAGAAATGAGAAGATTTTTCAATGTATTAAAAGCATTTGTGCACTCTTCTGTCCATACAAACTCAACATCCTTAGCCAACAAGTCACAAAGGGGTTTGGAGATTTTTGAGAAATCTTTTATAAATCTTCTGTAGAACCCTGCATGTCCAAGAATACTCCTAACACCCTTAACTGTAGTGGGAGGGGTAGTTTGGATATTATATCAATTTTCGCTTTGTCTACCTCTATGCCTCTTTTGGATACCACATGTCCCAACACAATACCTTGTTGTACCATGAATTGGCACTTTTCCCAATTCAGCACTAAATTGCATTCTTCACATCTCTTAAGTACAAGCTGCAAATGGTTAAGGCATTCATCAAAATAAGATCCAAAAACACTAAAATCATCCATAAATACCTCAATGAACCTTTCCACCATGTCTGAAAATATACTCATCATGCATCTTTGAAATGTTGCTGGTGCATTGCACAGTCCAAAGGGCATCCTCCTATATGCAAAAGTACCAAAAGGACATGTAAAAGTGGTTTTTTCTTGATCTTCTGGAGCAATAGCAATTTGATTATAGCCACTATAACCATCTAAAAAGCAATAATGACTATATCCTGCTAATCTTTCTAACATTTGATCAATAAAAGGAAGAGGGAAGTGATCTTTCCTGGTTTCATTGTTCAATTTTCTGTAATCAATGCAAACCCTCCATCCTGTGGTCACTCTTGTAGGGATAAGCTCATTCTCTTCATTCTTCACTACTGTGACTCCACTTTTCTTAGGCACTACATGTATAGGACTTACCCATTTGCTATCTGAAATGGGGTAGATGATGCCAACATCTAGTAGCTTCAGAATCTCTGCTCTTACCACTTCCTTCATGTTTGGGTTAAGCCTTCTCTGTGCCTCCCTGCTTGGTTTTGCGTTGTTTTCAAGGAGTATTCGATGCATGCATTTGGATGGACTTATTCCTTTGATATCTGCAATCGTCCATCCTATTGCACTCTTGTGTTCTCGTAGTGCCCTCAGCAACTTCTCTTCTTCCTATGCACTCAAGTTTGCAGCAATTATTACTGGTAGCATCTGGTTCTCACCCAAATATGCATGCTTCAAATGGTCGGGCAACTGCTTAAGCTCTATGTCTGGAAGTCTCGGTGCAGTCGACTCAGCCTGTACACCAGTCGACTTGTCTGGTCCACCAGTCGACTTGCCTGCAGAAACAAAAATGTCATCAGTCACCAATTTTTCAAACACAGGTGCAGACTTACCTGAGTATGACTTTGGAGTTTCAAGGTGATGTACTGTCTCTGCAATCCCCCAGTCCTCGTACTCCTGTTCATCATTAGATAAAGTTAGAGATTGTGTAATTGTGGCTTGTAGTGGTTCAACGCTATGTACCTGAAATGTTTGATCAACAATATCTTGCACCACATCAACATTATAGCATTCATGATCATCATGTGGTAATTTCAGTGTATCAAACATTTTAAATTCAACCTTCTCTCCGTTTATCTTCATACTTATAGTACCATTTTTAACACAAATTTTTATATCAGCTGTACTCATAAAGGGCCTACCTAAAATGATTGGTAGAGACGATGGCATTGAAGATTCTTCCATATCCAGCACAACAAAATTAGCAGGCAAAATGAAATCGTTTACCTGAATTATGACATCTTCCAAAATACCTCTAGGTCTTTTGATACTGCGATCCGCCAATTGCAACGTGATCGATGTTGGTTGGAGTTCCCCCAATCCTAGCTTTTCATAGACGGTGTATGGGAGAAGATTGATGCTTGCCCCCAAGTCTAGTAATGCTTTCTCAAAGAAGTGCTCACCAATCTTGCAAGGAATGGTAAAACTACCTGGGTCTTTTAATTTGGGAGGTAATTTTCTTAATAATACAGCACTCACTTCCTCTGTCAAGGCCACATCCTCCCTAACCTGAAATGTTCTTTTGTGAGTACAACATTCTTTCAAAAATTTAGCATAAGAAGGAATTTGTTTAATAGCATCAAGTAGGGGGATATTAATTTCTACCTTTCTGAGAGTTTCAAAGATGTCAAATAAATGTTGTTCTTTCTTTTGCTTGACTAACCTTTGAGGGAATGGTGGCAAAACTGTTCTTTCTTTTTCACTTACCTTGTTGGACCCCACAATTTTTGATGTTTGTGTTTCTGCTTCTTCTGTGTGTGTTCCAACTTTGTTGTCAATTATCTTACCACTTCTTAATGTTGTGACTGCCTTGAGCTGTTCTTGGCCTCCAGGGTTTGGTATGGTTTGTGAAGGAAGTTCTCCTACTTTTCGTTCGCTTAATTCTTTCGCAATTTGGCCAATTTGTGTTTCCAGCTTCTGAATTGCTTGCCCTTGTTGGTTGCTTGTTTGATGTTGTTGTTGGAGTAATTGAAGAACGGTGGATTCAAAATCCAACTTCTTCTGTTCTTGAACTGGCCTATCAATCCCACTTCCCATTTGGAAGTTCCGTGCATGTCCTTGTGAAGATTGAGTGCCTTGATTGTTGCTCCATGAGAAATTTGGATGATTCCTCCACCCTGGGTTGTATGTGTTCGAGAAGGGATTGTTCTTTTGTGAAAATGCTCCTCGACCTACGTAGTTTGCATGCTCCTGATCTGTGAAAGAAGACATGGGACATGTATCAGTGGTATGATCTACATGAGAACAAATTGCACAAATTTCATTTGTTTGATTTTTAACTCCTCCCATCATCGACATTGCATTAACAAGCATATCAATTTTCTTATTCATGTTTACCATTTCTAGTTGAATGTTATTGCTATTAGAAATTTCGTAAACTCCCTGTTTTTTGGAAGGGCCCCTCCTTGTTGAGAATTGTTGTGAATTCTCGCTGAGTTCTTCAAATAGTTCAATGGCCTCTTCACCGCTTTTCCTCATTAAGATTCCGTTGCAAGCTGAATCCACAATTGCCTTGTTAGTATCATTTAAACCTTCATAAAAAGCTTGTACCTGATCATCTTTAGGCATATTGTGCGTAGGACATTTGAGAAGTTTGTTCTTGAAATCTTTCCATGCTTCGAAAAATAAATCTCCATCCTTTTGTTGGAAGAGTTGAATCTCCCTTTTTAGCTGTTTGGTCTTTTGGGCTGGAAAGAATTCTTTCAAGAACTTTGTCGCCAATTGTTCCCATGATTGAATTGATCCTGGTTCCAAAGAATTATACGATAGTTTAGCGTTAAGTTTTAAGGAAAAAGGAAACAAGATTAACCTGATTTGTTCAGGGGTAAGCCCTTGGACGCTTTGTGTCCTGCAAAGATCGAAAAAGTCTTGTAAATGGAGATGAGGCTCTTCATCTGGCTTGCCACTAAAGTGGGGAACCATACTAAGTAACTGAGGAGATAGATGCATGTTCCCTGTGACATTAGGTTGATACGCAATGCAAGAAGGTTGCTCGATATTCTTAGGCGTGAACTTGTCCTGCATTGGCACTCGAATTGACATTTCCTCACCCATTGCTGTATGTGAACTGGGTCTCTGTTCAGTCGACTGGTTCGTGGTGACAGTCGACTGGTGTGCTGCAGACAGCTTACCTAGTCTGTGCAAAGTGCGTTCTGTTTCTGCGTCAATAGGTAGTAGTTCTGGACGAAGTGATCTCCTTCCGTGCATCCACCAGAATCCTGTATCCTAAAAGAAAAAATAAAAATAAAAGAAGAAAGAGAAATAAAAACTTTCTACCGATCTGTAAGTTAAAATACTAGACAATCCCCGGCAATGGCGCAAAAAACTTGTTGTGAAATCCAGATACCTAAATAAATAGATAAAACTAGACACAAATTAAAAACCTCGCAAGTGCACGAATCGTTTATAGAAGCGTAGCAATAGCAAGGGTCGATCCCACAGAGATTGTAGACTTTAACTTACTAATCAATAAAAAGAATAAGAATCATAAAGAGTTGTTTTAAAGATCTAAAAGGAATAAAAAGATTAAAACTAAATGTTGAATCACAAATATCTATTAAGTAGTTAGGTTTAGATTTCCACCAATAATCAATAATGCTAAGTCACCTTCTGAACTTCTTCTCATTACTCATGTTTGTTCTCTTCAAGGGCATGGTATCTACTCCTTAAAGTAATATTTCCCTAAGCCAAGAATTAGGCATGGTATCTACTCTAATTCGTTTCTTTCATTAAGTATTTAGCATGGTATCTACTAAGTTGCACTTAAAGAAAACATAAGAACAGTGGAAACGAACAAACACTCAAGGTTCTAGAAATTGGTATCAGATCTAGATCCCTCAAGTGGATTAAACCAAGAACCCCTAAGGTTTCCCTTGTTACAAGTTATGAACACGAGATACGGGTCGACTCAATATGCTCATTTAACAGATTCAGATAGATGGTAATGCAAACTTGATATTCTCAAGTTCTGTATGTCAGTCGACTGGCTCTCACCTCAGTCGACTGCTCTCAGAACTTGAGAACAAGTTTGATTATCATAAATCTATATCAATTCAATCAGATTCAATCAATAAGTAGAAGATTTCAGAAGAATATAGCACTACATGACTACGGCTTCAATCTACCCAACTATGAATTTAGTTCCACATAATAATACTTTTATTAATCAACAAGTTCAAATACATGAGCAACATAAAAGAAATAGAAAGGGATGGAATAAACTGATGTAGTTCGGTCAGATAGGTCGGCTGGCTGTCACACAGTCGACCGGCCGTTCTTTTCTTAATGCTTGATCTCCTTTCTTCTTCTTTGATGCTGATAAAAGTGCTTCTTGTTGATGACTCTGGAACTCTGCTATTCGGTGATTCAGGAACGTGGAATATTGTCTTCGAGAGAGTCCTTTCGCTTCTTTCTTGATTAGTATTTATAGAACAAGAGAAGAGAATTAGGGTTTGTCCTTTTTGCAGAGAAGTCCTCTTCTTTTGTTATTTCTTTCCTTATCTTCATCAGCCGTTTATTTCTTTCTCTTTTTCTTCTTTCCTTCCTTATCTGCTCACCACGTGCTTTTTGCTTTGTTTGTTTGAGAAGTTGTTATTTGCAGAAAACACCTGGGATTGGATAGCTTAATTTTGATTCGGATTTGGATGAGGATGCATCTGTTCTTATCTTCTGACTCGCCACGTACCAGTCGACTGGCTTGGGGAGCAGTCGACTGTGCCGAGCCTTATCAAACTCTTTGCCCAGTCGCCTGGTTAAAGAGTCAGTCGACTTATCTCTGCTGTTCCCTGTATATCAGCCTCTCAGTCTGTGTTAGTCTGGAATCTGCTTCGTTTTGCTGCTTTTGGTTGTTTCCTATGGAAAAAGAGAAAAGAAGCGTAAATACCACATATAGAGCATTTAAATGTCTAATTGCCTTAAGATTATTGCTCCTAAAAGTGAATAATATTTGGTTCATCAAGCCGCCCATCACCCATCTCACTTCAGTTGTGAGGGGTATTTTTGGAATTTCGTTCCAAATAACTCTTCGCCTCATTCGCTCTAAAATTTCGAATGAACCGGTCTAGGTTATAAAAAATTGAATGAACTTAGGCCGTTGTTTAGAACAACGGCGTATTATAACCTAGGTCGTTGTTTCAAACAACGGCCTAGGTTCATTCAATTTTTTATAACCTAGGTCATTGTTTGAAACAACGGTCTAGGTTCATACAACCAAAGCGGGTTTGTTTTCAAAGAAGGTCTGTTTTCACAGGTCTATGAAAACAGACTCGTTTTCAATGGAACATTGCTCTCTCTCTCTCTCTCTCTCTCTCTCTCTCTCTCTATATATATATATATATATATATATATATATATATAATAATAATAATAATAATAATAATAATAAATTACAAAGAAAGCTATCAAGTGGCTCTCATTCAATCTCCCCTAAAATCAATGATCTAGATTGATTCTCACAAAACATATTTTTTCCCGCCAAAAATTTCAAAGCCCAAAATTAAATTCCCCCCTCCCAAAACTAAAAAATTCAATACTTTATTACTATCTCTCTCTTCTGATAGCTTGCCTTCTGAAACCTGTTGCAGCATCTTCTGAATCTCTGAATCTGACCTCTGACCTTCCACAATCCTCTCCCTGAAGGAAGACTGCAGCCTCAACTGAGCCAAAGATGCTCCTAAACCCTGCAGCACCACCTCGATACCTGCCTGATCAGTCTCTGCTGCCAACTCGCTTCGAGTAGTGATCAAACTTGATAAACTACTCTTCTTGCTATGTCCATCAGCTACCACATTCGCCTTGCCCGGATGATACTTGATCTCAGGACGAATGTCTTCCAAAACTTCCAACCACCTTCTCTGCCGAAGATTTAGATCCTTCTGTTGATAAATATACTTCAGGCTCTTATGGTCAGTGTACATATTGACCTTCTCACCAAAGACATAATGCCTCCACTTCTTCAAGGCAAAGATAATAGCTGCTAGCTCCAAATCATGCGTCGGATAATTCTTCTCATGCGGACGCAATTGCCTCGAACCATAAGCAATAACCTTGCCTTCTTGCATCAAGACACAACCCAAACCTCTAAGAGACGCATCACTGAAGATATCATAATCCTTTCCAGCTTGTGGCAAAGCTAAGATAGGTGCAGTAGTCAACCTCTCCTTTAATTCAAGGAAACTCTCCTCACACTTATCATTCCATGAAAATGCCACATTCTTCCGGGTCAAACCTGTCAAATGAACTGCAATCTGAGAATAACCCTGGTTGAATCTCCTGTAGTAACCAGCCAAACCCAAGAAACTTCTGACTTCCTTCACAGACGTTGGCCTGGGACAATCCTTCACTGCTTCAACTTTCTGAGGATCAGTGGCCACTCCCTCCTTAGAAAGGATATGACCAAGGAAAGCTACCTCAAACTTCTAAAACTCACACTTCGACAACTTGCCATACAAGCTATGCTCCTACAATTTCTGTAATACCGCTGTCAAGTGCATAGAATGCTCCTCCTCCGACTTCGAATATACCAAAATATCGTCGATGAAGACCACTACGAAGGAGTCAATAAATGGCCTCAAAACCTGATTCATCATATCCATGAACACTGCTGGCGCATTCGTCAACCCGAATGGCATCACCAAAAACTCATATAGTCCATGACGAGTCCTGAAAGCTATCTTACTCACATCTTCCTCCTTGACTCGAACCTGATGATACCCTGATCTCAAATCAATCTTTGAAAATACAACTGCTCCCCGAAGCCTGTCTTACAAATCATCAATCCGCGGCAGTGGATACTTGTTCTGAATAGTCACCCTATTCAACTCCCTGTAGTCAATGCACATCCTTATTGACCCATCCTTCTTCTTGACTAACAACACTGGCGCACCCCACGGTGAGGAACTCGGACTAATAAGCCCCTTGCTCAACAGCTCCTCAATCTGCTTCTTCACTTCGTATTGCTATACAGGTGCCATCCTGTACGGAGCCTTAGAAATTGGAGCACTCCCCAGCTGAACATTAATGCAAAACTCCATATCTCTCTGCGGCGGTAATCCTGGAAAATCTTCCAAGAACACCTTAGGAAAATCTCTGACAACCGGAATGCCTTTGACTTCATCTAGAATCGCCATCTTGGATACCATTGCAGTCACCTTCGGAATCTTCTTCTTCCCTAGGAAAGTCACTGCGGGACCACCTGGTGCTTTCACTAACACCTCTTTCTGCTTGCATTCAATTGTGGCATCATATATTGTCATCCAATCAATGCCCACGATCACGTCCACTCCTAAGACTTGCAGCTCAATCAGATCGATGCCGAATAATCTCCCGCCAATCTCGATATCACAGTCCTCGTAATATCAATCAGCGATCAATTCTTCACCTGACGGCGTTGCCACCGACAAAACCTTGCCTGGAAACAACTTAGGCTCCACACCTAAGACCTTTGCAAAATTGGGCGACACAAAAGTATGCAAAGAACCAGTATCAAATAAAACCTTTTCCTTAATTCCATTAATCAAAACAATCCCTGTTACATGAAGAATGATACTCAATCTCCAATTATTCTCAAATAAAGGTTTTACTTATTACATTGATTAAAATAAAATCAAAACTCTTGCATACCCTAGATCACATCTTCCGAGTTACCCGCGTCCTCCTCGGTTAATGCAAACACTCGCTCTTGCCTCTGAAATTTGCTTCCACCCTGACCATCCTTCCTCAACTGTGGACAATGAGACTTAGAATGTCATGCCTGTCCACATTGGAAACAAGTCTGCTTCGCCAACTTAGGACACGCTGACCTGTAATGACCTACCTCCTTGCAGTAATAACAAGTCACTTCCTGAGTTGCAGGTGCCTTCTGCACTGGATCACTGAACTTGACTTGCTTCGCTGGGAATCCCTTCCCACTCTGACCTGATGCTGGCCTCTTGTTCCTGTTCCAGGTCTCTTGCTTCTTCTGAAACTGGTCCATGTCTTCCTCAGTCATAGCTGCTCTCCTGACCAGCTTTTCGAACCTTCTTATGCCCAACAGAATCATCCTCGACCTCAAGTTTGGCCTCAAGCCCTGCTCAAACATCTTGGCCTTCTTTGCCTCGTCAACTATCAACTCTGGTGCATACCTCGACAGCTGAGCAAACTTGGTCTCATACTCTCGCACGGTCATGCTGCCCTGCTGAAGATTCAAGAATTATGTCGCCTTCTTCTCCTGAATATTTAGGGGAAAGAAGCGATCCCTGAATTCCTCCAGAAAAGCTTCCCAAGTCATCTGTTGGTCCCTCAACGTCCACTTCACCGTTTGCCACCAAACACCAGCGTCCTTCTCCAATTGCATCGTGGTCAACTTCACCTTATTGGCTGCCGGAGTTTCCGAGACCTCGAAGATTGTCTCCATCCGTCTAATCCAATCATCAGCTTCGTTTGGATCAGATTGCCCCTCAAAAACTGGCGGCCTCATCCTCTTGAAGGACTTGATCTGCTTGATGGGATCGTCGTTAACCAATCCTGGTCCAGTTCCATGACTCCGATGCTGGTTTTGATTCTGAGCAAAATTAGATGCCATCAGTGCCTCCAAAGTCTGATACACCCTGGCAAATTCGGCCTCGAGATCAATTCCAGTTCCTCGAGAACTTCCAGATCCATCACCATTGTTACCACCATTCCTAGGTCTGGGTGCAACCATACTGAATACTGCAAAACGAGGGAAAAGTTAGAGCACCACACACACAATTCATTCTCACATCAGCACCCTTTGGCAGAACCTCAACTGTACCTCAAAGGTAAAACATCATGTTTCAGTTCTATGTGATACTCACTCTCTAATGTCCACACCTAGGTACTCACACTCTAGTGTCCACACCTAGGTTATTTTTATACCATGTTTAGTATTACTATTGAAGCATGCTCTGATACCAACCTCTGTAGCGCCCCGAATTTCTAATATGATATCTTAGAAAATACGTGGCACAATTCCCAGCATCAACTTCAATGTAATATTAAACCCAATTTAACACCAATAGAATTTTTCCAACTTTCATTACAATAATCAATTACATAGCACAGCGGAATACAATACATCTCAAATCATAATTCACTTTTCTTTACAACACTTTTCATTTTACATATGTCACTAAATCACTCAAACTCATGCATCCAAATCCGAACCTTAGGAAATCACGTGTAAAATATGAGGCTAGAGATGATCCCTAACCCCCAAACTAAAGGGGTCAGCCATAATGGTGTGAGTGACATAAAACAACCAACATAAGTAAAGCATGGATTCATAAACAATATGTGATAAATAATAATACATAAAATATGACATAGCAAGGAAACATGTAAACCTCAAGTGAAGCTAAACTAAGTGTCAAGTGTAGAAAACAGGAAAACACATGCGTGAAACCAAATCAAGAAAACAAAAATCTATATGCTGACTCTCTAATGCGTACTTGTCGGAGTCTATGCATCCCACTCTACATAGGTCCGGTGCAAGCCCTTAACGTCTCTACATTATAGGGTTCAATCCCCGCTATGCACTAATCCTAACACGATGACTACTACGAGATAAAGATAAACTGTGAGTATTAGCCCATGCCCCGATAATTTCGGAGGTCAAACTCTATCCATAGATAATTCCGGAGACTATTTCACTCACACCTGGGAATCTTCGAGAATACCCCACACCGCAAGCAATGGCACCTCATCACACGAATACCACATGTGCATCGCCTCGACTCCGATAATTCCAGAGATCAATCTCACACCACAGGTAATTCCGGAGACTATTTCACTCACACCTGGATAATTTCGGGGATTATCTCACACCGCAAGCCATACTGAGGTCCATAACCCATGTTCTCGTTCATCATATCATCACTAGTACCTGTCCTTATCATTTAGGTTATTTAATTACTTAACGAATCTCCTAGAGTTGGTGTACCCTACCGAACTTAACTCAAACATCTAAACAACTAAAATGCCTCAACAGGCCCAAACATAAATAACTCATCCGCCGGTATACTAGGGTCACACACACCCTCTAGCGACTCAAAATCAAATATCCAAACCAACCTTCCAACATAAATTGCTCAATTTAACATCTTGAAACATATGCGCAATAGAAGATAAAGTATAGAATAATACATTATAGATCAAAACATTTAAAGAATAGATCGTTTGAAAGATCATTCAAAATTATAAGAATATATCAGTATCAGTCGACTAATAACAAGAGTTAGTCGACTGTCCAGAAAGAGAATTTCATGGTCTTAAGAAAAATAAACTAAGTCTTATAAGTCGACTTGTAAAAGTCATAGGTCGACTGTCCAGAGAGAAAATCCAATAATCTTTAAGAAAATTATTCTAAGTATAGCAGTCGACTGAAAAAGGAAATAGGTCGACTGTCCAGAAAGAAATTTATAATGACTTCTAAAAAATATAATTCTAAGTGTACCAGTCGACTGTAAAAGGTATAGGTCGACTGTCCAGAAGGAAATTTCGAGAAAACTAAAGAACATAGTAGCCGGGTCGTATTAGTCGACTGAGAATTCACGACAGTCGACTGTCGGCCTTCAGTCTGCAGTATTTTGGTTGTGCACAATTCAACCGATACATAGTTTTACTTTATGAAAACGATTTTGATAAAAACTTATTTCTTATATAACCAAATACAACTGGAAGGACATATAATAGTCCATAAAACTAAATCAAATTGCTTGAATTCATGAAAATAGAGATTTTGTTGATTCTTTCAACTAATACATGGATTGTGCATATAATAAAAATTAGAGTTTCTTACAAAATTCATTGTTCACTGAAATAGTTCGTATTCAGATCCAAACCATACAAATATCAAAATCTCAAAGAATTCCCAATTTGGGTATATCTCCTCAACTCAACTAATTTCTCAAATTTCAATTTTTCATGACATGATCTCTTGATTCATAACTCTTCCATTCAAATTTCTCAAAAACTGAATTTCTACCACAACTCATAACCATAATCAAATTTGTAATCACATACCACTAGGGTTTCTCAAGATCAAATCGTTCATCCATCCAATCCATTATTTCCATAGTCATACTCAAACCCTAATCATGCTTTCTAGCAATAAAGTTCATTATCCAAGATCCATTAATCATTCATAGATCAAACAACCAATTTTACCACTCACATAAATAAACAATCAACCAATCAATTACTCGCATACAACATTCAAAGAACAAACAAAACAATTATATCACTCACATACATAAAACAAACAACAAACAATTTACATCACTCACATACAACATCCATAAAACAACACAAAACAAATATGTCACTCACATTAAATGAAGGAATCCCTTGATAAGAAGCCTTTCCTTCGCGAGATCCAAAATCTTCTCCCAAATCCTCCAAAAATAAGAAAACTCAATGTTGTGCAGCGAAAGACGGCTGCTTTTTTCTTTTTAAATACCCGGAAAAGAAGTTTTAGGGTTTCTAGACACTTTTGCAAAATAACCCCTTGAAAATACAACTTTACATAATAGATCCCTATATTTGGAAACTCGATAAGATCATTTAAATTGAGATTTAAAAGCAAAATAGACTCCTTAACTCCAGCCGGCACTATTGAAAAGTCCAGAAAAATAGTTTTTCACTTTCACCCCTCAAAATGGCAATTTTGCAAAAAGATCCTTCTTTTTCATAAAATTTGCAAAATAGATCCAATTAATTTCAAAAAAATCTGAAAAATTATAAATAAATCCCAAATAATAAATAATGATTTTCCATGAAGAAATTTTGGCTTTTGAACTTCTCAAGAAAGTATTTCCACGTGTTTTGCACGTGTAAAAAGATAAATTTCCAGAAAAATATTTATTAAATCTCCAAAAATCATTTTAATTCATTATAAGCATTTAAAAATAATATTTAAAAATACGGGGTACTACATCACTCCCTCCTTAGAAGAGTTCTGTCCTCAGAACTATTGCTAATGAGTCCAAACAACATATCAACAAAGGATGCAATATCTCATAAATGGAAACATAGTTCAAACAATTGCATATGAGAACATTATCAAAATAGAAGGAACACAACTCAACTCAAAGGTACAATCATCCAAAAGAATTACAATCACATAAAAGAAAATACATTCATACAAGCTTAGGAAAATCCTTCTGCATGCGATCCTCTGGCTCCCAAGTAGCCTCTTCGAACTGCTGATTCCTCCACAGCACCTTGACCATAGGTATCACTTTGCTCCTAAGAACTTTCTCCCTACGGTCAACGATCTCAATAGGCTGTTCCTTGATGATTCGTGATGATTCATGATGGATAATTTGGATCGGATCTTGATGATTCGTGAGAAGCCCAACTTGCTCTTCAAGTCAGATCTGACGACTCTTATCGTAGGGTTATCTCTTCAGGTATATCCAGAGGCTACTGTATCAAGATATCAAACTAGGTTTCTCTAGATCTCTATATATTATTGTTATTGGCCTCCATTGAGAGCCAAGAGAGAGAGTTCATTGAACGAGAGATTGAGGTATTCTCTAATTGTAAACAACTAGTACGTGCTAGTGAGGCTTGAGAAAGGTTCGTGGTGAGAATTGCAATATTATTGTATCTTCTATAGTTGAATAACATCTTGGGTTTTTTCTCTCCCGGAATAAGGCGAAAGCCCTAACCGGGACAAACTTGTGTGTGCTTTGGTGTGTTTCGTATGATCTCATATGTGCTTGGTGGTTTATGTTGATTGCATTGAATAACTCAACAAGATCCTAAGAGGGGTTTTCGGTAGAAATCCCTAACGCAGTGCACCCCGTGTTCCCTTTGCCGACCGCCGCAGCATCGCGACAGCAGCACCTCTGCTACCCTCCTTTGTGTGCGTGTTGATCTCGAGGCTTTGTTCGTGGTTCGTGTTTCGGAGTTCATTCGTTGATTTCATGCCCAGGAATCTGTTCCCGTTATTCTCTTTGCATCATCGTTTTTGTCGTCGACTATAAGGCAAGTAACTTGTATAAAATCTGTTTGCATATACAAGTAATAAATACCGCCTGTAGTGTAGTAGTAATCTAGAGACAATTCTTGTGCAAAACCCCTATTAAATCTTGTCTCTATTATGTTGATCCGTCCGTAGTCGTCTCTAGTTACACACCCGACATGTAATTTAACTTAGATCCAATTAATCCCTGTTGTATATATGTTTGTTGGTTGTGAACCATAATATGATGTGTGAATCTTGCATGCTTGACATGTTACTAGTAGTATATCCTGTTGTAGATCTGTTAAATACCATATACCATGGACATCTAGTATACCCTATTTCATGCTTTGTTATGAGTTGGATGTGTTTCATATGATTTAGTTGATTTTGTGCATGAAGAATAATTTGTCTGTGTTGTTATCCAGTTTTTGTTCAGTATTTTAGACCCTATTAAGGTCAGTAAATAAAAATTATTTTTGAATATTAATTATAAAGAATTCTATATACTTTCCATAATTTCTGACAGATCTCAGTTTCGATTTGTGAGTTGCAAGTTATTGCTGTTTTACTACAGAGGTTTTTTAAAATTCTAGATTCAGTTTTATATGAATTCTGTATGGTTAATTATTTTTATACTGATGTTAAAGATAATATTTTGATCCAATATTTTTCTGAGTACAAGTAGACCTGATTGGGATTAACCCCTATTTTTTTTGGATTTAATTGATAACTTTTATACACTATTCTATGCTTGCAAACAACTAATATATTTGCAGAATTTTCATGCTGTTCAGTAAAGAACCTTAATTTCAACCGATTCTATTTGTTGTTTACAAAAACTTTGTGAATATGAATTTTAGCCTACTGTATCATTTTATCACTCTTTTGACGGATCTGAATTTCGATTTATATTTTGTAATCTATTGCTGTTTTAGTACTGCAGTGTTTATGATTTCAGATTTACAAACTTTCTGTATCTTGCTGCTTTCTGATTTTACTTGACTATTCTATCTATGTTGGAAAATTATAAAACTTTATTTTATGATGCTAGACATACTAGGGAATACCCCAGATTTTTTTGGATTTAATTAGTGAGTTTTTATGCTGTTTTCCTTCTATGAATACAAACTTCTGATTTCTGGCTGAACATGATTTCTGTCCGATAATAATAACAAAATAACCAAGCTGGGGTTAAGGGAAAAATCTAGTAGTGGATAATATAGAGATGTGTACTTGGAAGGGGGCCCGTGTTTTCCACATGATTATCTGTTATCTGTTACGTGTTCATGACTACATGATACACGATTCTATTATCTGATTACCTGACTACATTCTTCCCTATAAGAAGGTGTACTCAGAAGAGAACCCGTAGTTTCTATCTGTCTGTCTGTCTGTATCCTTTATCTTCATGTCTGATACCTGAGTACATGGCCCTATACAATCCACTACGAAGTCTAAACGTAATTTGTTTGAATGTAGCAACCATGTGGTAAAAAAACTGGGTGCAGGAAGTGCTACCTAAATAGAAATAAATACAAGACATGACATAACCTCACATCTGTTATCTATTACCTACAACTGTTATCTGACATCGGTTATATGTATATCTGTTTGCATACCATCTGACACTTGACATCTGTTACATATCACCTGTACCTGTTGGCATACCATGTTACTTGATTCTGTTTTCTGATTCAAGTTTAGACATTCTGTTTTGCTCTGTCATATATATTGAAACACATCCAACTCATAACAAAGCGTGAAATAGGGCATACTATATGTCCAAGCAACACGGTATAGGGTATTTAACAAATCTACAGCAGGATATACTACTAGTAACACATCAAGCATGCAAGATTCACACATCATATTATGGTTCACAACCAACAAACATATATGCAACAGGGATTAATTGGTTCTAAGTTAAATTACATGTCAGGTGTATAACTAGAGACGACTACGGACAGTTCAACAGAATAGAGACAAGATATAATAGGGGTTTTGCACAAGAATTGTCTCTAGAACACAACTACACTACAGGCGGTATTTAGTATTTGTATATGCAAACAGAAATTATACAAGTTACTTGCCTTATAGTCGACGAATAAAATGACGATGCAAAGAGAATAACGGGAACGGATTTCTAGGCACGAACTCAACGAACGAACTCCGAAACACGAACCACGAACAAAGCCTGGAGATCAACACGCACACACACCCACCGACACTCGCACATAAGGGAGGGTAGCGGAGGTGCTGCTGTCATGATGCTGCTGCGGTCGGCAAAGGGAACACGGGGGTGCACTAGCTGCTGTTGCATTGCGAGGAGGAGAAGAGGAGACGGGGGAGGTCGCAACAGGAGGGGATCATCGACAGGTAGCGCTCTGGCATCGAGTAGTGTGGGCGTCGCAATGCTGTTGCTGTGGTGGCTCACTGGCATCACTACAGGAGAGGAGAAGGGAAGGAGGGGGCTGCCGAGGTGGTCAGGTCGTGCTGCAGGGCAGCAGTTGGAGGGACACAGGGTACAGGTTGTTGATTTTTGGTTTTGATGATTACAACACAATGCAAAGTTGTTGTGCTACCTCTTATTTATTGCAGGTTGTATCAATATCATGTATACACAAAGGCAAAGTGTTCAAACGAAGCTCACAAAGCAAATTAATCAAGAAAGCTACAAGGTTCTAAAGCTCAAGATTGATCAAGCAAGCTTCAAAGTCAAAGACAAAGGCTAAAGCTCCATCTCAAGACTCAAGACTCATGACAAGACCTATGCTTCAATGTGTTATATTACATGTCTTGTAAAACAATTGTAATTTTTCTTTTTTGAGTCTTAGATTGATGTAACAGCCTTGTCACACACACACACTCACACATCTTTATAATTGAGTGTTTTCAAAAGATTAAAGGTCGAAACAGTTTGAGTTAGATCAGCTGTTGAGTATCAGTCGACTGCCTTACGGCACAGTCGACTGTACCAGTACGAAACTGTCTGAACTCTTTCAAACTATGGCCAGTCGAATCATCATGGCAACCAAGTTGACTGTTCAAGTCGTTTCGACAGTATTCTGATTTCCAAACTTGTTTTTCGAATTTCAAAAGATTATATCCATTTTAAATCAGTTTTATAAACTGATTTACAACGTTCAAGGGATTCCTCTCAATAAATAGAGCCTTGGAATCACCATTGAAAAGTTCCAAGCATTTGATAAAAAGTTTAAGTTTATTGCTTTCAAAAGAACAAGTATTCAAACTAGCACTCTAATCTTCTAAGTCTTGGTTCTCTGATTTTCGGTCCAATATAATATTGAATTCGTTTTGGATTGAATTCAGAAGTTGACCGATTAACCACTTACAAAAATCACAATCACAAAACAAGGCTATATGTTGATTGTAACTCTTTTGTTGTTGTTCTTCACTCTCGGGTTGTGAGAGTGGTTCTCTCGGTTGGAGAGTAGGGCTCTAGGTTGTAGAGTCAGGTTTTTCACTCTTGGTGGAAGAGTGGGTTTTGCTCTCTCTAGTGGTGAGAGAGGTCTACGGGTTGGACAAGGTTGTTATCTAAACGCCGTAGGGTATTCTTGTATTTTTTTCAAAAATAGTGGAAAATCTCAAGTGGGTTGCTTGGGGACTGGATGTAGGTCGGGAGGACCGAACCAGGATACATCGTGTGTACTTTGTGGTTGTATTTCTCTGAACTTGCATTTTCTTTACTTGCTTTTTAATTACTCTGTGAAACTTGTCTGGAGAGTCGACTTCCTCTCTTATTTAAGTCAATTGGTCAGACTGGTATAATATACTTTTCGAAAACTTGTCTGGCAAGTCGACTGGTCAGACTTGTCTAAAATACTCTTCTAATCTGACACCTCAGTCGACTTATTTCTCTTTTCAAGTCGACTGAACAGAAGAAAAAGTTCAATTTCGTTTTTAATTTTTATACAATACTATTCACACACCCCCTCTAGTGTTTCTTTCCTTGCCTACAGGATCCAACACAGGTCGGGAGTGTGGAGGAAGAGTTATGGGTTTGGAAGTCAGGGTAGGCACACGGAAGAGAGAGAGAGAGATAGGGGATGAGTATAGCGGCTAGGGTTTAGATGTAAACAGGGGGGGATACAGTATATATATAAATAGGATGTATATATATGCATACAGATTAGAATTAGGGTTGGTGAACGGCTGGTGGGTATTGGGTAAAATGGGTGGAGAGAAGGAATAAATGGGTTTATAGGGTTAATGGATCCAAGAAGAACTGGGTAGGGAATTTGGTATTGGAATAATTAAGTAGAATATAAGGTGATCCAAAATGAGAAGGGAAACAAAATGAGCAAATAAAATAGGGCATGAATATTTATAATGAGAATAAAAAATAATGGCTCGATCACAGAGATGAAATAATAGGAGACAATTGAATCAAGAAGATCGAATAAATGCGAAAAATCAAATAGATGAATATATTGAAGAAAAAAAGATCCAATACACGGTCCAAAAGAGATACAATGAGAATAAATACACAAAAAGAAAAAAATACATCCAAAAATAAAGAAAGAGAAAAACAGGGGTTACAAATCCTACCCACCTAACAAAAAGAATTTCGTCCTAAATATTCAAACAAGAAGTACGTAGGGTAATCCCCGAAAAGAACAGAAAGAACAAACAAAAAGCTACTCAAATAGATGAGGAAACTTCTGCTGAATCTCCTTCTCTAGCTCCCAAGTCGACTCACCCGGCGAGTGAGGACTTCAAGAAACACGAACCAGCTTAATGACCATGTTCTTAAGCACTTTCTCCCGCTAATCCAAAATAGCAACTTGCGGAATCTCACATGTCAAATCCGGTCGCACGGTCAACTCGGAATAGTCGATCACGTGGCTCTCATTTCGGATATATCTCCAGAGTTGTGAGACATAGAAAACATCGTGCACTCCTGATAAAGCTGGCGGCAATGCAAGACGATAGGCCACCTTGCCTGCTCGCTCCATAATATCAAACGGTCCAATAAACATAGGGCTGAGCTTGCCCCCACCACCAAACCGAATGACACCTCGCCAAGGCTATACCTTTAGGAAAACATGGTCACCAATCTCAAACTTCAAAGCTCTCCGATGGACATCAGACAATCGCCTCTGCCTATCCTGAGCTGCCTGCAAGTGCTTCCTAATCTGAGTCACCACATCAACTGTCCTAGCGTTCAATTCTGGACCCAACAACTTCCTCTCACCAATATCATCCCAGCACACTGGTGATCTGTACTTCTGCCCATAAAGTGTCTCGAACGGTGCAGCTTTAAGACTGGCCTGAAAGCTGTTATTATACGAGAACTCTACGTGATGCAAATGGTCCTCCCATGATCCACCAACTACAGCATACAGGACCTCAACATGTCCTTAAGAGTCTGGATGGTCCTCTCTGACTGTCCATCTATCTAGGGATGAAAAGCTGTATTGTACTTCAGTTTACTCCAAAAACTACTCTGAAGACTCTCCCAAAACTGAGATCTGAATCTCGTATCCCTGTCAGATACAATACTGACTGGAACCCCATGAAGTTTAACGACCTCTTGCATGTACTTCTCAGCTAGGCTCTCAGCAGACTGTCCGACTGGGAAGGGAATGAAGTGAGCACTCTTCGTCAGTCGGTTAACAATCACCCAAATCACATTGTGACCCTTAGGACTCCTCGACAAAACGGTCACAAAATCCATAATGATGTGTTCCCACTTCCTCTTTGGAACAGGAAGCGGTTGAAGAAGTCCGGCGGTTCTCTGATGCTCTGCCTTCACCTGTTGGCAGATCAAACACTGCGACACAAATCAGTCCATAACCCTCTTCACACCGAGCCACCAGAAATAAAGCTTCAAGTCCCGGTACATCTTAGTACCTCCAGGATTAATAGAGTACGATGACTGGTGGACTTTCTCAAGCAACCACTGACAAACTTCACCCTTCGGAACACACAACCTTGATCCAAAACGAAGCTATCCATCATCATGAATAACCATATCCGTTCTGGAACCAGCCACAACTTCTGTTCTAAAACCCTGCAACTGCACATCACCAGCCTGCGCCTCTTTTATCTAATCAACAAGAGACGACTGAAGCTGGAGCACCAAACAACTCCGATAAAAACTCGACAACAACACATCCAACTCCAACCTCCGCATCTGCTCAACCAAATCTCTCTACTGAGTCAGGAACATAGTTGTCGGTCTCCTGCTCAACCAAATCTCTCTTTTAGGTCAGGAACATAGCTGCCGGTCTCCTACACAAAGCATCTGGCACCAAATTCACTCTACCAGGATAGTATTGCAAACTGATATCATAATCGACCATAAGTTCCAACCAACGCCTTTGCCTCATGTTCAACTCCTTCTGGGTGAAGACGTACTTGAGACTTTTGTGGTCTGTAAAGTTCTCCACTCGATCCCCAAGTAAACAGTGTCTCCACAGTTTCAAAGCAAAGATCTCTACCGCTAACCCCAAATCACGAGTCGAATAGTTCTTCTCATGCAGCCTCAATTGTCTCGATGCATAAGCAACAACTCGGCCCTTCTGCATCAGAAATGCTCCAAGACCCTTGCCTGAAGCATCACAGTGAACTACAAATCTGCCTGAACCATCAGGAATAGTCGACACTGGTGCTGGCGTCAACCTTCTCTTCAACTCAGCAAAAGCCTCACTGCAAGTCTCAGACCAACAGAACTTCTGATCCTACCCAGTCAGCTTAGTCAATGGTCCTGCTACCTTCGAAAAATCTTGGACGAATTTCCGATAATAGCCAGCTAGACCAAGGAACTCCTCACCTCTGAAAATGACTTGGGAACTGGCCAATCCTTCACAGCTTCAACCTTAGACGGATCCACTGAAGTACCATCGCCCGAGATAATGTGCCCCAAGAAGGTAACTATGTTGAGCCAAAACTCACACTTGCTGAGTTTCCCATAGAGCCAATTCTCCCTCAAAGTCTGCAGAACCAACCTAAGATCCACAACATGATCCTCCTGGTTCCGAGAATATACCAGAATGCCATCAATGAATACCACCACAAATCTATCCAGGAACTGGAAAAAGTCCCTGTTCATAAGACTCATAAATAAAGCTGGCACATTCGTAATCCCGAACGGCATCACAAGATACTCATAGTGTCCATATCTGGTCCTGAATGCGGTCTTCTGTACATCAGTTGCCTTCACTTTAACCTGATGATACCCAGAACGAAGATCCAATTTCTAGAAAATAGCTGCTCCGCTCAACTGATCAAATAAGTCATCGATCCTGGGCAACGGATACCAGTTCTTCACAGTAACACTGTTCAGTTCCCGATAATCAACGCACAGTTGACGACTACCATCCTTCTTGTTGGCAAAAAGGACTGGAGCACCCCACAGTTAAACACTGGGTCTAATGAACCCCAAATCAAGCAACTCCTAAATCTGCACCTTAAGCTCTGCCAACTCAATCGGTGCCATCCTGTAGGGACTCTTCGATATCGGTGTCGTACCAGGCTGAACTTCAATACTGAACTCCACATCCCTATCAGGGGGTAAGCCAAGCAATTCCTCGAGAAAAACATCCAAGAATTCCCGCACTCTAGAGACGCAACCTCATAGCCTGAATGCAATTCCATTGCACAAACCTCTTGATCAACCGAAGTCTTAGCTCGGCCAAGGGGCATCTCCCCGGCATGGAACTTAAACTCTGCACGACCTGAGATCTGAAATACAACTTTCTTGGCACGGCAATCAATAATGGCGTAGGATTCACCCAACCAATCCATACCAAGAATAACGTCGAATCCTGAATTCTCAATTACAATCAGGTCAGCCTTGAAATCTTTGTCACCAATAATCGCGGGACTCTACTTGCACTCCCAGGAATAAATAACAACACCGCCACCTGTTACAATGTTCCAAGCCTCTGACATAATGCTGCACTCCAACTGATGGCGAGCCACGAAGCGGAAAAAGACAAAGGAATGAGTTGCCTCGGAATCAAAAAGAACATGAGCAGGAAAAGAGTAAACAAGAACAACACCTAAGATAGAATCAAAATCAAGAGGAAAGGATTGATGATCAAGGAAAATATAATGCAGAAAGATAATATGAAGGAATAATGCAAGACAAATGAAAGAAACAAAAGGGAAAACAACAAAAACAACAAAAAAATGCAAAATATACATGCAATAACACCCTCTGCTGACTCAGCATCAGCAGCTGTCAAGTTGAAAGTCTGACCTCTCCTGGGGGCAGCGGTCCTCTGACCGACAATCTGGCGCTGCGGGGGAAGTGGTGGCCTGACTGGCCCACGACTGGGGTTACCTGTTGAACTAGACCTCCGGCTGGAAGAGCCATCCGCTGCTGTTGCGCGTAATCCTGCACTGAATGGTCAGTAGCACCACATCTAAAGCATCGGCGGTTGGGGCGCCAACAGTTCCTGCGATCATGCCCAGCCAACTGGCAGAAGTTGCAGAAACTAGCTCCCTGAGAAACAGCAGGAGAGTAAAGAGCTGCCCTAATAGGATAGGCTAGGACAGGCCTCCGAATAGGCCTACCAGAAGGCCTAGCAACAACAGAGTGCAGAACAGTCCACTGGGGAGGAGTCAACCCGCCACGAGTCTGCTCCTGAGCTCGAGCTGCCTCAAGAGCCTCAGCATAAGTACGCAAGCGAAGGGAGACGAGCTGCACCCGAATCTCTCGCTCAAGTCCCAGTGTGAATCTAGGAGCTCTGTCATCTTTGTTCACCACAAGAACGGTTGCGAAGCGGCTAAGTCTGATAAATTCCGCTGCATACTCATCCACAGACCTAGAGCCATGTTTCATGAAAATCTCATGTTACAACATTGCATGGACAATATGTAATAAAATTCCAATAATATAACAACAACCAACCTGTTTCAAGGTCAGGAACTGTTGCTCCATTTCCACTCGAGTGCTGCTAGGAAAGAACTTCTCCAAGAAGCTCCTAGTGAATGTGGCCCAAGTGACAGGCCGTTCGAACCTTTCGAACTCGGACCTCCACCAAATGTGGGCCAGATCCTCCAGATGGATGGCTACCACATCCACTTTATCAGCATCGGAAACTCTTGCTGCCAAAAGCAACTGCTCAGTCCGGATCAACCACTGTTCGGCCTCCAAAGGTGTCTCAGTGCCGGAGAATCTGTCAGGATGTAGCCTCATGAAATCCGTGACTGTACTCAGATGAGAAGGGTGAGCTGCCTGCAAAGGCACAGCGAGAGGCGGAACCCGGGTAGCTTCCAAAGCAGCTGTCATGCCTCGCTTCCCAAAATACGGGAATACGAGTCCGTGATGAAGGCCCAGCAAATGATATTAACATCATCCATAAGCTGTACCAGTCTTAACTCAACAATATGAAAAATGAATAATCACAACCACGTAGAAAACATAATCACATAAACGAGAATAAAATTCAATAACCAAATCTGGAATATAAGAACTTACCAGATAGCTCGAGAGGCTCCTGTTCTAATCCTAGAAGAACTACTCACCAATGCCTTCTGGAAATTCTCCTTGTGCACCTGAAACTGGGTTAACTAGAGTGGAAAAGAAAATGTCCTTAGAGCAAGTATGGACAGCAAATAGTGAAAAGCAAAGAGTAAGGAGAACATGGTACATCAAAGAGTATGAAGCAAGATCAAATTCCAAAAGCAATAATAATGTCAATAAACAATGGTCGAGTGTACAAGTGTCAACTTAGGTTTATTAGTATGTTGTTTTTCCTATCTAGTGCACGTACTACTGTGTCCCATACCACAGGTTCGGTGCACGCAAAACAGTGTACGTTTTAGACATAGTGGTGGGATCTATAGATCGTGTACTCGGTGTAACAAGATAACAAGTTCACAAGTTCACAAATAGTTCTCCACCTTCCATGTCAATATTCCATGTAAACAAGAAGGGCCCGATCGAGTACATTTTCTGAGATTATCCACTACTAAGTCAACCCTTATTAATCCCGGCTTGTTTAACATTATATTACTTCATTCATGGTTACGCACGTGTATGTATAAGAGTGTCAAAGCGATGATAGAGGTGCAACAAAATGATACAATGCATGATACACTACAAATAATGTAAATCTGAAAAGAACAGACACAACAGCACTAAATTCGCTTCTGCAAAAAGAGAAAGTCAACTAGACATCCGGGGCTACAATTTATGTTCAGCAAGTTTTTGTTAATTCTGACTGTAACTAGGTCAAACATCCTAATCTTTACAGGTTAGTTGTTCTGGCAGCAACTTATAGTCAAAATTTAATGGGTGGAAACTAGGCATAAAATCAGTATAAAAATCTACAAAAATTAGTAATGGATCCTAAACATGTCTACTAAGTTCCTGAAGAGTTTTATGGTACTATAATACTGTTATCATGGTGTTTCAACTGAAAGTTGTGTCGGTCTGCGATATCTCACAACTCACAAATCGGAATCAAGATCCATCAATTGGTCTAGAAACTAGATTCATTAGGCTACAGTTCTATTTTTTAACTGATTCCTATTGTAACTGAGTTGAAACCTCAGTACAAAATAGAAAAGGCAGCAAGGCATAACAAGAATCATTGCATAAATTCATCAAAGTAACTAATCAACATGTTCTAGTTATCATGAAATGCATTATCATTAATGTACAGCAAGTTGAGGTGAAGTTCTACTGTATACAAGGCAAGATTATCATGTCACGATTCAATTCTTGAGGTCTCAATCAATTAACATGTATTCATACCATGGTATTTTTCTTATATGCAAATTCTAGTTAATTCGTTCATGTCGTGTGTGCATGTATGTTTGGGTTTGAATCAATGGATATTGGCACGAGTCAAGGATATTTCGTGTTAGCTCGTGTAAATCCTAGATATCCCCAACGGAAAGTATACAAAGCAAAGTTAAGATAATCGAAGTGGAACTACTTGCGTAAGAGGTTAAAAATCTTGAACTAGAAAATAATCCAAGTTCAAGTGGACTTGCCTTTTGTAGAAGATTTGAATATGCAAAAAGAAATAACGGGATCAGAATCCCGGGCGACGCTCGAAAAGAACACATGCGAGATACGTGCGAAGAAACCCAAGCAATAAAAGCAACTCAAGACCCAGCAAAACAGCAAACACCGAAGTTGGGATCTCCTCACACAAAACACCAAACACCGAAAGTGACCAATTAGCAACCACTCCACACCGGATCCAAGCACACACACAGAACAGCAAAATCGAATCCCCTTAGGCAAAACAGCAAACACCAGAATCAGCCACTCAGGCTCTTCTTCCCCACTTCGACAGAGAGAGAAGAAGAGGGCGGGACTCCGGTGACGGCACGGCACTGTGGCGGGGGTGCTCGGCAGCGGCGACCACGGCGAGGCTTCGACGAAGGTGCTGTGGTCAAGAAGCGACGCAGTGGCGAGGCTTCGACGAGGCAACTTTGTATTTGTTCGAAAATAGGGGAACGACGGTGAGAACGAGCTTGGACGATGCCGATGCTAGGAGGGGACCCCAGTGGTTGCGAAGGTGAGCGAGGGCGAAGGCGAGGTATGACAATGGGCTCGATGCTCTATTCCTTCTCGAAACAGAGGAAGAAAATGATGAGCTTCGGAGAAGACGATGGGGGAGCTTGGTGCTGCAGCGGCATCGACAAGAGGTGGAGGATAAAAGGTTGAAGGTGAGCCTGAGGTGGAGATTCAAACGGGACTGGTGGTTGCTCAACGAGGATGGGTGGAGGTGGAGACGAAGATGGGTTCTCAGAGGTCGGATTTTGATGGCACGGGGATGAGGAGGAGCAGCAACGAGGTCTCACAATGCTGGCGGCGAGGGGCTTCGACGGAGTTCGAGCGGGAGGAGTGAGGGAGAAGATGAAGGGGGTTCTCGGGATGGTGCAGCATGGCAGAGGGTGCTCAACGGGGTGGTTCGAGGGGGAAGGCAGTGCTGTGAAGATGGCGACGGTGCCGCATAGGGTAAGGGCAGCTCGTGAAGTGGATGACGAGTCGAGCTCGTCGAGGAAGATGAAGCAGGGGGGTGTTCTCTATTTGGTTTTGAGTTTTCTATTTGGGGAGAAGGAGACGGGGAGAGAGAGTGGAGAGAGAGAGATAGACGGGGTGAGAGAGAACGAGGAAGAGTTTTGTTTAATAATAATAAATATAATATTAATTAAGGTGCTTGTTACGAGATAGTGGGGATGTGTGCAGTTGAGGAAATCTAGATTGGTTGTTAGGGGGAATATGGGTTTGGGTAGACTAGGATTTGGGTTCAGGATCCAATAAGGAGATGTGTTTGGGTTTAGGGTTAGAGTCTAATAGGAGATGGGCTTGCAATTGGATTGGGCCAACAAAAGATAACAATAATAGTAGAATAATAAATTGCAATAAAAGGCCCACAACAAGTTCAAGACTCAAAATACGTCAAAATAGAAAGAGAACACTACAAAATACAAGAAAAATCCGTACAACCGGAAACAGGGGTTACAACAGTCATCACAAGGTCACTATGATTTTGCTGCATATTGATCAACCGTTCCAACACATTGGGCCTCAAGCCTGGGATGATCTTCCAGAAAACGAGAAGTGGAACCTCTGCGAGCCATGGTCTGCACAAGATTAAAAACAATCAGCATCCAGATCAAAGTTGATTATAATTCATTCATGTATGCATGGTCTGTGTACTGTTGAGCCAATCCTAGATCGAGCCAAGCTTGTCTAATATATCAGTCAAACTAATACATTAGTCAAACATGGACTCTGATACCACTAAAAACCTTCTCGCACTTCGCTTTCGAAAAAGGAGATACGAAATACGGATATGTGACTAAGTCCAGCGAATGATTTTCATCATCCATAAGCTGTCAAGACCTTTACAACATTTCACAGGAATATCAGAGTGATAACCAAAGAGAAGTCAACCACGCATGCATAAATGAATCAATATACCAACTAAATTTACTTGAAACAAAATTTAATAAATCTTAAATAAACCAGATCTGAATAAGTTAATAATTTTAGGGTCACATTGCCCAATACAAAATAATTCAAGTGGCAGATACATTTATTCAAATAAGCAACAGGAATTAATAATAGCAAAAACTCCAGCATCTAGAATCTTAGATCACCTACTCTATCGAGCAGCTAGTCTCCATAATCTGCAATTTAATAAATTGCGGGAAGAGAAAAAAGAAAACAAAATGCCCGTCAATGCAAGTTACGGGCCGCTTGTGGTGTAGGCACAAGTCAGGAAAAGATAAACAAATATAGAGTAATAGCTGAAACAAATATAGCATGGAATAAATATGACAGAGCAAAACAGAATGTCTAAACTTGAATCAGAAAACAAAATCAAGTAACATGGTATGCCAACAGGTATAGGTGATATGTAATAGATGTCAAGTGTCAGATGATATGCAAACAGATACACAGATAACAAAGCAGATAATAGGTACAAGTAACAGATAACAGATGTGAGGTTATGTCAAGTCTTGTATTTATTTCTATATAGGTAGCACTTCATGCATCCCAGGTTTTTACCACATGGTTGCTACTTACATACAAATTTCATTTAGACTTCGTAGTGGACTATATAGGCCCGTGTACTCAGGTATCAGACAGACATATAACGAATACAGACAGACAGATAAAATATACGGGTTCTCTTCTGAGTGCACCTTCCTATAGGAAAGTATGTAGTCAGGTAATCAGATAACAGAACCATGTATCATGTAGTCATGAACACATAACAGATAATAGAAAATCATGAGGGAAACGCTGGCCCCCTTCCAAGTACACATCTCTATATTATCCACTACTAGATCTTTTCCTTAACCCTGGCTTGGTTATATTATTACTATTATCAGACATACATGTATGTATCACAAAACAGAGTAAGAAAAACATGACATAAATAGGTAACAGGTTCAGATTGAAAGTTAAACATGTACAGGCGAAAGACAGCACTTGAAAGGGTAGGACAACTAAAATTCTAGTTCAAAACAACAAGACAGTACTACACCAAATTTGAAATTGCAATTGCTACAAATGTGCAAATCTGAATCCGTCGGAAAATCTGGAAAATAGACTCTCGGCCGAATCTAGCAAATATATATAATTCATATGGTATTTCACAAAAACATGACTCAAAACAGAATTGTATCTAGAAAACATGTTCAGCCAGAAATCAGAAGTTTTTATTCATAAACAGGAACACAACATAAAAACTTACTTATTAAATCTAAGAAAAATCTGGGGTATTCCCTAGTATGTTTAGTATTAGAAAATAAAGTATCATGATTTTCCAACATAGATAGAATAGTCAAGTAAATTCAGAAAGCTGCAAGATACAAAAAGTTGGTAAATCTGAAATCATAAACAATGTAGTACTGAAATAGCAATACATTACAAAATATAAATCGAAATTCAGATCTATTAAAAGGGTGAGAAAATAGATACAGTAGGCTACAATTCATATTCACAAAGTTTTTGTAACCAGCAAATAGAATCAGGTTGAAATTATGTTTCTTTACTGAACAGTATGAAAATTCTACAAGTATAGTGGTTGTTTGCAAGTATAGAATAGTGTATAAAAGTTATCAATTAATTCCACAAAAATTTGGGGTTAATCCCAATCAGGTCTAGTTGTAATCAGCGATTGGGCCAGTCAGGCCACCACTTTCCCCACAGCGCCAGATTGTCGGTCAGAGGACCGCTGCCCCAGGAGAGGTCAGGCTTTCAACCTGACAACTGCTGATATTGAGTCAGCAGAGGGTGTTGTTACAGGTATATTTTGCATTTTTTTGTTGTTTTTGTTGTTTTCCTTTTTGCTTCTTTCATTTGTCTTGTATATTCCTTTATATTCTTTTTCTGCATTGTGTTTTCCTCACCCTTGATCATCAATTCTTTCCTCTAGATTTTGATTCTATCTTAGGTATTGTCCTTGTTTGCTCTTGCCTTGTTCATGTTCTTTTTTTATTCCGGGGCAACCCATTTCTTTGTCTTTTCCCGCTTCGTGTCTCGTCATCAGTTGGAGTGCAGCATTATGTCAGAGGCTTGGAACATTGTAACAGGTGGTGGTGTTGTCATTTGTTCTCGGGAGTGCATGCCAAAACCCGTGGTTATTGGTGGTGCATATTCCAAGGCCGACCTGATTGCAATTGGGAATTCAGGATTCAACGTTATTCTCGGTATGGATTGGTTGGGTGAATCCCATGCCATTATTGATTGCCGTGCCAAGAAAGTTGTATTCCGGATTCCAGATCACGCAGAGTTTGAGTTCCATGCCGGAAAGATGCCCCTTGGCCGAGCTGAGACTTCGGTTGAGTTAGAAGAGCTTAAGGTGCAGATCAGGAGTTACTTGATTTAGGGTTCATCAGACCCAGTGTTTCTCCGTGGGGTGCTCCAGTCCTTTTTGCCAACAAGAAGGATGGTAGTCGTCGACTGTGCGTTGATTATCATGAACTGAATAGTATTACTGTGAAGAACTGGTATCCGTTGCCCAGGATCGATGACTTATTTGATCAGTTGAGCGGAGCAGCTATTTTCTCGAAGTTGGATCTTTGTTCTGGGTATCATCAGGTCAAAGTGAAGGCGAATGATGCAGTAGACTGCATTCAAGACCAGATATGGGCACTATTAGTATCTTGTGATGTCGTTCGGGGTCACGAATATGCCAGCTGTATTTATGAGTCTTATGAACAGGGTCTTTTCCCAGTTCCTAGATAAATTTGTGGTGGTCTTCGTTGATGACATTCTGGTGCATTCTTGGAAACGGGAGGATCATGCTGTGCATCTTAGGTTGATTCTGCAGACTTTGAGGGAGAATCGAGGAAACTTACCAAGTGTAAGTTTTGCCTCGACAGAGTTACCTTCTAGGGGCACATTATCTCGGGCGATGGTATTCCAGTGGATCCGTCCAAGGTTGAAGCTGTGAAGGATTGGCCAGTTCCCAAGTCAGTTTCAGAGGTGAAGAGTTTCCTTGGTCTAGCTGGCTATTATTGGAAATTCATCCAAGATTTTTCGAAGATAGCAAGACCATTGACAAAGCTGACTGGGAAGGATCATAAGTTCTATTGGTCTGAGGCTTGCAGTAAGGCTTTTGCTGAGTTGAAGAGAAGGTTGACGTCATCGCCAGTGTTGACTATTCCAGATGGTTCAGGCAGATTTGTAGTTCACTGTGATGCTTCAGGCAAGGATCTTGGAGCAGTTCAGATGCAGAAGGGCCGAGTCGTTGCTTATGCATCAAGGCAGTTGAGGCCGCATGAGAAGAACTATCTGACTCATGATTTGGAGTTAGCGGCAGTGAACTTTGCTTTGAAGCTGTGGAGACACTATTTACTTGGGGACCGAGTGGAGATCATTACAGACCACAAAAGTCTCAAGTATGTCTTCACCCAGAAGGAGTTGAACATGAGGCAAAGGCTTTGGTTGGAACTTATAGCCGATTATGACATCAGTTTGCAATACCATCCTGATTGAGTAAATTTGGTGCCAGATGCTTTGAGCAGGAGACCGGCAGCTATATTCCTGACTCAGCAGAGAGATTTTGTTGAGCAGATGCGGAGGTTGGGGTTGGATGTGTTGTTTTCGAGTTTTGTTTGGAGTTGTTTGGTGCTTCAGCTTCAGTCATCTCTTGTTGATCAGATCAAAGAGGCGCATGCTGGTGATGTGCAGTTACAGGGTTTTAGAGCAGAAGTTGAGGCTGATTCCAAAATGGATATGGTTATTCATGCTGATGGATCGCTTCATTTTGGGTCCAGGTTTTGTGTCTCGAAGGGTAAAGTTCGTCAGAGGTTACTTGAGGAAGTCCACCAGTCATCGTATTCTATTCATCATGGAGGTACTAAGATGTACCGGAACTTGAAGCTTTATTTCTAGTGGCACAGTATGAAGAGGGTTGGGGCTCGATTTGTGTCTCAGTGTTTGATCTACCAGCAGGCGAAGGTAGAGCATCAGAGAACTGCCGTACTTCTTCAACCGCTTCCCGTCCCGGAGTGGAAGTGTGAACACATCAATATGGATTTTGTGATAGCTTTACCTAAGAGTCCTAAGGGTCACAATGCGATTTAGGTGATTGTCGACCGACGGAAGAAGAGTGCTCACTTCATTCCCTTCTGAGTCGGACAGTCTACTGAGAGCATAGCTAAGAAGTACATGGAAGAGATCGTCAAACTTCATGGGGTTCGAGTCAGTATTGTATCCGACAGGGATACGAGATTCAAATCTCAGTTTTGGGAGTCTTTAGAGTAGTTTCGGGAGTAAATTGAAGTATAGTACAACTTTTTATCCCTAGACAAATGGACAGTCAAAGAGGACCATCCAAACTCTTGAGGAAAAGTTGAGGTCCTGTATGCTACAGTTTGGTGGATCATGGGAGGACCATTTGCATCTCGTAAAGTTCTCGTACAATAACAGCTTTCATACCACTCTTAAAGCTGCACCGTTTGAGGCACTTTATGGGCGAAAGTGCAGATCACTAGTGCGCTGAGATGATATTGGTGAGAGGAAGTTGTTGGGTTCGGAGTTGATCACTAGGACAATTGATGTGGTGAGTTAGATCAAGAAGCACTTGCAGGCAGCTCAGGATAGGCAGAGGCGATGAACTGATGTCCATCGGAGAGCTTTGGAGTTTGAGGTTGGTGACCATGTTTTCCTAAAGGTATCGCCTTGGCGAGGTGTCATTCGTTTTGTGGTGGGGGCAAGCTCAGCCCTAGGTTTATTGGACCGTTTGATATTGTGGAGCGAGTAGGCAAGGTGGCCTATTGTCTTGCATTGTCGTCAGCTTTATCAAGAGTACACGATGTTTTTCATGTCTCACAACTCAGGAGATATATCCAAGATGAGAGCCACGTGATCGACTATTCCGAGTTGAATGTGCGACCTGATTTGACTTGTGAGATTCCGCTAGTTGCTATTTTGGATCGGCAGGAGAAAGTGCTTAAGAACAAGGTCATCAAGCTGGTTCGTGTTCCTTGGAATCCTCACTCACCGGGGGAGTCGACATGGAAGCTGGAGGAGGAGATTCAGCAGAAATTTTCTTATCTATTTAGCTAGCTTTTTGTTTTGCTTTTCTTTGTCTTTTCGGGGTTACCCTATATACTTCTTGTTAGAATTTCGATGACGAAATTCTTCTTATTAGGTGGGTAGGATTTGTAACCCCTGTTTTCCTCTTTCTGTATTTTTGGATTTTTTTTTCTTTTTATGTATTTATTCTCATTGTATCTCTTTTGGACCGTGTATTGGATCTTTTTTTTCAATATATTCATCTATTTGATTTTTTGCCTTTATTCGATCTTCTTGATTCAATAGTCTCATATTATTTCAACTCTGTTTGATTGAGCCATTATTTTTTATTCTCATTATAAATATTCATGTCTTATTTATTTTCTCATTTTGTTTCCCATCTCATTTTTGATCACCCTATATTCTACTTAATTATTCCAATACCAAATTAAACCCTACCCAGTTCTTCTTGGATCCATTAACCCTATAAACCCATTTATTCCAACTCTCTACCCGTTTTACCCAATACCCACCCGTCGTTCACCAACCCTAATTCTAATCTTTATGCATATATATACATCATATATATATATATATATATATATATATATATATATATATATATATATATATATATATATATATATATACTGTATCCCCCCTATTCACATCTAAACCCTAGCCGCTATACTCATCTCCAACCTCTCTCTCTCGCCCGTGTGCCTACCCTGACTTCCAAACCCATAACTCTTCCTCCACACTCTTGACCTGTCCCGTGTGTCCCTCTGATTGCTCTGCCCCGCAGTGCCACCCGACCACCTCGGCAGCCCCCTCCTTCCCTTCTCCTCTCCTGCAACGATGCCAGCGAGCCACCACAGCAACAGCATCGCGATGCCCACACTCCTCGATGCCAGAGCACTACCTACCGGCGATCCCCCTCTTTTTGCGACCTCCCCCATCTCCTCTTCTCCTCGCAATGCAACAGCAACCAGTGCACCCTGATGCTCCCTTTGCCGACTGCAGCAGCATCGCGACAGCAGCACCTCCGCTACCCTCCTTTGTGTGCGGGTGTCGGTGTGTGTGTGTGTGTGTTGATCTCGAGGCTTTGTTCGTGGTTCGTGTTTCAGAGTTCGTTCGTTGAGTTCGTACCTGGGAATCCGTTACAATTATTCTCTTTGCATCATCATTTTCGTCGTCTACTATAAGGCAAGTAACTTGAATAATTTCTGTTTGCATATACAAGTAATAAATACCGCATATAGTGTAGTTATATTCTAGAGACAATTCTTGTGCAAAACTCCTGTTATATCTTGTGTCTATTGTGTTGATCCGTCTGTAGTCGTCTCTAGTTACACACCTGACATGAAATTTAACTTAGATCCAATTAATCCCTGTTGCATATATGTTTGTTGGTTGTGAACCATAATATGATGTGTGAATTTGCATGCTTGATGTGTTACTAGTAGTATATCCTGTTGTAGATATGTTAAATACCCTATACCATGTTTCTTGGACATCTAGTATACCATATTTCATGCTTTGTTATGAGTTGGATGTGTTTCATATGATCTAGTTGATTTTATGCATGAAGAATAATTCTGTTTTTGTTGTTACCCCGTTTTTGTTCAGTATGTTAGACCCTATTAAGGTCAGTAAATGAAAATTATTTGTGAATATGAATTATAGATAATTCCGTCTACTTTCTATAATTTCTAACAGATCTCAGTTTCGATTTGTGAGTTGCAAGTTATTGCTGTTTTACTACAGAGGTGTTTAAAATTCCATATTCTGTTTTATATGAATTCTGTATGGTTATTTATTTTTATATTGATGTTAAAGATAATATTTGGATCCAATATTTTGCTGAGTACAATTAGACCTGATTGGGATTAACCCCTACTTTTTATGGATTTAATTGATAACTTTTATACACTATTCTATGCTTGCAAACAACTACTATACTTGCAGAATTTTCATGTTGTTCAGTAAAGAACCTTAATTTCAACCTGATTATATTTGCGGTTTACAAAAACTTTGTGAATATGAATTGTAGCCTACTGTATCTATTTTATCGCCCTTTTGGCAGATCCAGATTTCGATTTATATTTTGTAATCTATTGCTGTTTTAGTACTGCAGTGTTTATGATTTCAGATTTACAAACTTTCTGTAGCTTGCTGTTTTCTGATTTCACTTGACTATTCTATCTTCGTTGGAAAATTATGAAACTTTATTTTCTAATACTAAACATACTAGGGAATACCCCCGATTTTTCTTGGAGTTTTAATGCTGTTTTCCTGTTTATGAATACAAACTTCTGATTTCTGGCTGAACATGTTTTCTGGATACAATTCTGTTTTGAGTCGTGTTTTTGTGAAATATCAAATGACTTATATATATTTTCTGGATTAGGTCGAGAGTCTATTTTTCAGATTTTCTGACAGATCCAGATTTGCACATTTGTAGCAACAGGAATTTCAAATTTAATGCAGTACTGTCTTGGTGTTCTGGACTAGAATTTTCGTTGTCCTACCCTTTTATGTGTTGTCTTTCACCTGTACATGTTTAACTTACAATCTGAACCTGTTACCTGTTTATGCTATGTTATTCTTACTCTGTTTTGTGACACGTACATGCCTGTCTGATAATAATAACAAAATAACCAAGCCGGGGTTAAGGAAAAGATCTAATAGTGGATAATATAGAGATGTGTACTTGGAAGGGGGGCCGTGTTTCCTACATGATTATCTGTTATCTGTTATGTGTTCATGGATACATGATACACGATTCTGTTATCACTAAAAAGTCAGATGGACAGATATGATAGCTTTTACCACTAAAAGTCAGATGGACTAGTATGTTTAGTCTAAGAAATGACAACTTTTCATCCCCAGACAGATGGACAGTCAGAGAGGACCATATAGACTCTTGAGGACATGTTGAGGTCATGTATGCTGCAGTTTGGTGGATCATGGGAGGACCATTTGCACCTCTTAGAGTTCTCGTACAATAACAGCTTTCAGGCCAGTCTTAAAGCTGCACCATTCGAGGCACTTTATGGGTGGAAGTGCAGATCACCAGTGTGCTAGGATGACATTTGCGAGAGGAAGTTGTTGGGTCCGGAGTTGATCACCAGGACAATTGATGTGGTAAGTCAGATCATGAAGCACTTTCTGGCAGCTCAGGATAGGCAGAGGCGATGGGCTGATGTCCATCGGAGAGCTTTGGAGTTTGAGGTTGGTGACCATGTTTTCCTAAAGGTATCGCCTTGGCGAGGTATCATTCGGTTTGGTGGCGGGGGAAAGCTCAGCCCTAGGTTTATTGGACCCTTTGATATTGTGGAGCGAGTAGGCAAGGTCACCTATCATCTTGCATTGCTGCCAGCTTTATCAGGAGTGCACGATGTTTTCCATATCTCACAACTCAGGAGATATGTCCGAGATGAGAGCCACGTGATCGACTATTCCGAGTTGACCGTGCGACCGGATTTGACCTGTGAGATTCCGCTAGTTTCTATTTTCGATTAGCGGGAGAAAGTGCTTAAGAACACGGTCATTAAGCTGGTTCGTGTTTCTTGGAATTCTCACTCGCCGGGTGAGTCGACTTGGGAGCTGGAGGAGGAGATTCAGCAGAAGTTTCCTCATCTATTTGAGTAGCCTTTTGTTTTGTTCTTTCTAGTCTTTTCGGGGATTACCCTACGTACTTCTTGTTTGAATTTCGAGGACGAAATTCTTCTTGTTAGGTGGGTAGGATTTGTAACCCCTATTTTCTTCTTTCTGTATTTTTTTTTAAATTTTTCTGTATTTATTTTCATTGTATCTCTTTTGGACCGTGTATTGGATCTTTTTTTTCTTCAATGTATTCATCTTTTTTATTTTTTGCCTTTATTCGATCTTCTTGCAATTGTCTCGTATTATTTCATCTCTATTTGATCGAGCCATTATTTTTTATTCTCATTATAAATATTCATGCCCTTTTTTATTTGCTCATTTTGTTTCCCATCTCATTTTGGATCACCTTATATTCTACTTAATTATTCCAATACTAATAAACCATACCCAGTTCTTCTTGGATCCATTAGCCCTATAAACTCATTTATTCCAACTCTCTACCCATTTTAACCAATACCCACCAGCAGTTCACCAACCCTAATTCTAATCTGTACGCATATATATATATATATATATATATATATATATATATATATATATATATATATATATATATATATATATACTGTATCCCCCCTGTTCACATCTAAACCCTAGCCGCGATACTCATCCCCTACCCCTCTCTCTCCCATGTACCTACCCTGACTTCCAAACTCATAACTCTTCCTCCACACTCCCAACCTATCCCCTGTGCCCCTCTGAATGCTCCACCTATATATATGTATATATATATATATATATATATATATATATATATATATATATATATATATATATATACATACATACTGTATCCCCCCCTGTTTACATCTAAACCCTAGCCGCTATACTCATCCCCTACCCCTCTCTCTCCCGTGTACCTACCCTGACTTCCAAACCCATAACTCTTCCTCCACACTCCCAACCTATCCCCTGTGCCCCTCTGAATGGTCCGCCCTGCATTGCCACCCGACCACCTCGGCAGCCCCCTCCTTCCCTTATTCTCTCCTGCAGCGATGCCAGCGAGCCACCACAGCAGCAGCATCGCGACGCCCACACTCCTCGACGCCAGAGCGCTACCTACCGGCGATCCCCCTCCTGTCGCGAACTCCCCCGTCTCCTCTTCTCCTCCTCGCGATGCAACAGCAGCCAGTGCACCCTCGTGCTCCCTTTGCCGACCGCAGCAGCATCGCGACCGCAACACCTTCGCTACCCTCCCTTGTGTGTAGGTGTCAGTGGGTGTGTGTGCATGCTGATCTCAAGGCTTTGTTCGTGGTTCGTGTTTCGGAGTTCGTTCGTTGAGTTCAAGCCTGGGAATCCGTCCCCGTTATTCTCTTTACGTCATCGTTTTCGTCGTCGACTATAAGACAAGTAACTTGTATAATTTCTGTTTGCATATACAAGTACTAAATACCGCCTGTAGTGTAGTTGTGTTCTAGAGAAAATTATTGTGCAAAACCCTTGTTATATCTTGTCTCTATTGTGTTGATCCGTCCGTAGTCGTCTCTAGTTACACACCCGACATGTAATTTAACTTAGATCCAGTTAATCCTTGTTGCATATATGTTTGTTGGTTGTGAACCATAATATGATGTGTGAATCTTGCATGCTTGACAAGTTACTTGTAACACCCCACAATTTATTTCAAATTAAACATGCATTTTTTGATTTTTGCACGTATGATGCACGTTCAAATTTATATTCTCATTTTGTTATTCTCATTTACAAATTTTTAGCATGTATAAGTTTTAATTAGCTTTCTTTTGACCCATTGGACCTAAAGATTAAAATCTAGCCTATTAGGAGAAGAGCCCACTAGGATAATTAAATTAATTAGATGTGAGCCCATGAATCAAGCCCATTAGTAAAATCACAATTTAAGTTGAGCTTGGATTAATACGCGACAAGTTAAAACTTTTAGTACACATTTACAGTTATAGAATTTTATTAATATTTGTATGTGCAAGTGTGCATGCACACACACATGTGTGGCCGGTTTCTACACTAAGGGAGCCAGGGTTTAGGCTAGTGGGGGAGAGGAAGGGGTTGGAGTTTTAGGAATTGAGTTCTTGAAAGGTTTGAAAGGTGAAAAGGTGGGAGTTTTAGGAGTTTGGAAAATGAATGGTTGAGATAATTAAAAGAAAGGGTTATTAGGTGTAAAATTTTGCACTTTAGACCCTCACAAAATCCTATAAATATAACCCCCATTTCTCATTCTCCTTTGCACCAAAAACAATAACAAAATCAAAAGAAAGAAAGAGAAGAAAGAGTGTAAGAGAGTTCTATTGCTTGGAGGAATTCTTTCTAGGAGAGCTTGCTAGGAGGAGAAGTTTTGCTAGGAGCAAGGAAGTGCTTGTAGAGCTAGGAGCTAGAAGAAGTCTCTTCCATTAGGGGTTTTCATTCTTCAATTAAGGTGGGTGATCTCCTTCCTTTCTAAAGTAGAACTTGCATGCTAAATAGTTTAAATGAGTAGTATAAGTTGAATGAGATTGTCACGCCCCGCTTCCCAAAAATACGGAATACGAGTACATAACAAAAGCCCAGCGAATGACTAACGTCACCCATAAGCTGTTTAATCGATTAACTCAATAACATAAACAATACAGAACAATTGCGCAGTCAATAATAATGATCTCATGAACAAAAATACTTGGAATGAAGCAATATAAATGTCCAAATACAATAATAATAATCCAACGTCTGGAAACAATACTAAAAATCCGGGACATAGGACATAGGCCCAAACAATAATAATCCAATCCAAAAATAAATACAAGTTCTCAATACATTAAGTCATTTAAAGCGATAAGTAAATTAGAAACAGAAATCTTCAAAATATTTGTTCTCCAACTCCAGCAGGCAATTCTCCTTCATTACCTGTAAATATTTCATCTAAAAAGAGAAAAATAATTGTCCTTAGAGCAAGTCATGGACAGCAAGTAGAGAAAGCAGAGAACAATGGAATAACGGTATAACAATGAATCAATGAATCAATAGGAATCAATAAAATGGGACATTAATCATGATAGTCGATAAAATGGCTATAATAATGATGCAATATCAATAACAATAATCAATAATCAATAACGGTAACACTTAGCCAATATTCGATATCAATAGGAACAATATGCAGTGTCGATGTAGTGTGATCCTTAAGTCTATTAATCATTTTAAATCATAACTAATGTAGCACATTATGCATCCATCCTTTTACTACATGGTTGCTACATACAAACAATTTTGTTTTAGACTTTGTAGTGGGCTCTATAGTTCATGTACTCTTCAACATTAAACATTATTCACCTTTCGGTGTACGGTACGGTCATCGGCAACGATACAATACACGATAGATTGGGTTACAGCCATAACCACAATCATCGATAAAACAATAGCCGGAACATTATTTAGGGAAACACGGGCCCCTCCTCCAAGTACAGTTCCTATATTGTCCACCACAAAAAGTCAACCCTTAAACCCCGGCTTGTTAATTATTTATCAATGCAACATTACAATATGCAATTAAGGGTCAAGGGGGAACAATAGTATCAATAAGGAAACAATAGGTTGATAACATGGATAGGACAGTTAAAATAGTGACAATAACTCATTGGGAACATGCAATGCAACATACATTCATTAAATCATACAATAGTACAACATAGGAATAATTAATCTATTAAAAAGTAGTATCCAAAATTCTGGACAGCATGCGCAGTCTGTACAAAAGTACAGTTTTCCGCTGACTCAGAAATCAAAAGTTAAATCCGTCAAAAGATCTGGAAACTAGACTTCCATACGGTTCTAACGCATACTTAAAGTTCACATTCCAACAACATTAGCTAGGTCAAACACATATTTCTTTTCAGGTCTTATGCTCAGGCAGAAAAGTGACATCTTGTTATTTTAATTGTTGAATAAGCAAAAACTCGGTATTAAAATCGGTAAAAATATAATCTAGACTCCTAAACATGTTAAACATCAATCTGAAAATTTTCCTTTTTACTGTTCAAACATGAAGGTACGAGAATCTGAAAATCTGGAATGAAAAAAAATAAAACACAGCTGCAGTAAAACGGGCATAACTCTTGTTACAAAACTCGGAATTCGAAAATTCTGAATGTTATTGACATCTAAACATTCGGGGCTACATTTCATATTCAGAAAATATTTTATTTTAAGGTCATTTACTGCTTCAAAAACAGCGATCAAGTTCAGGTCAGCAACATGTATAGTTCTTAGGGTATATTTCTTGGACATAAAATTAGTTAAGCATGATGGGTTTCGATTCTATATTCAACAATTTGTGTAACTAGCATCATAGGTGTCCATGTAGCGCCCCGAATTTCTAATATGATAACTTAGAAAATACGTGGCACAATCCCAGCATCCACTTCAATGTAACAATATACACAACCAACACCACTAAAATTTTCAACTTTTATTATAACAACTTTTACAAATCACAGCGGAATTCAAAACAACTTAAACAATATTTTCTGTCATTACAACTCAAATTATCTCAAAACTGCTTTTACAAATTTACACAAAAATATTATAAATCTATCTATCTCAAATATGCCTCAAGCATCCACACCTCCAAACTCTAAGCAACAACCTGCAACATGTGAGGCTAGAGATGATCCCTAACTCCCAAAACTAAAGGGGTTAGCCATAAATGGTGTGAGTGACATAAAATAATCAACATAATTTAATTGTAAAACATAAGGTCATCAACAACATGTATTAACCACAATGATAATGAATAAGGAATAACAAAGATGTAAAACATGAAAACATCATAGAATGAAAACAACAAGTGCATCTAGTCTAAAAGTCAAGTGTAGGAAAACTGGAAAACACATGCATAAAACCAAGTCAAGAAAAAACACTTTCTATATGCGGACTCTCTAATGCATACTTGTCGAAGTCTATGCATCCCATTCTACATAGGTTCGGTGCAAGCCCTTAACGTCTCCACTTCAGATGGGTTCAATCCCCGCTATGCGACTATTCTTAACACGATGACTACTACGAGATAAAGATAAACTGTGAGAATTAGCCCATGCCTGATAATTCAGGAGATGGATCCCACATCTCAGGTATTTTACCTGGATAATTCAGGAGATCATCCCACATCTAGACATAGACACATCATCACATGATTACCCCATGTGTGTCTCCTCGACCTTGATAATTCAGGAGCTCAATCCCACATCTCAAGCAAACCACTTGGATAATTCAGGAGATATATCTCTCACCTCAGGTAATTTACCTGGATAATTCAGGAGATAAATCCCTCATCTCAAGATAGTTACTTGGATAATTCAGGAGATCAAATCTCTCATCTAAAGCCGTATTGAGGTGCATAACTCATGTTCCCGTTCATCATATCACTACTAGTGCCTGTCCTTATTATTTGTGGGTTATTTAATTTCTCAACGAATCTCCTAGAGTAGTGTACCCTACCGGACTAAAATCAAAACTGAATAACTGGAATGTCTCAATGGGCCTCAACAAAATAACTCAACAAATAACTCAATACCGGTATGTTAGGGTCACGTACCTCTAGAGACTCAAACTCAAAAGTCTAACAAATTCCACTAAACAAAAAGTGGCTCAACTGAATATCTCAAAATCATATTCATAACTGAATATCTCAAAATCAAATACTGAACTGAATATCAAATGTAGACTGAATTATCTGAAAACCAATCAATCGAAATAATACTAAAGATTACAAACATCCTTCAGTACCAGTCGACTTATACAGTGGTAAGTCGACTGTCCAGAGGACTATATCCAAAATTTCACAAAAATAGACTAAGTCATATTAGTTGACCTCAGAGGTCACCAGTCGACTGCATAAAGGCTAAGTCGACTGTCCCGAAGGGACTAAACAAATTTCACACAATAGAATTCTCAGTGAACCAGTCGACTGCACAAAGGCTAAGTCGACTGTCCAGGAAGAACTGAACAAATTTTACTAAGAAGGTTCTCAGCAGACCAGTTGACTAAGAGAAGTCTAAGTCGACTGTCCTGAACAATTTTCAAAGGTCTGAAGGTACAGCAGTAGGGTCGTACCAGTCGACTGCATAGTAGGCCAGTCGACTGTCGGCCTACAGTTTTCCATATTTTTAGATCTGAATACAAAATCAGAACTAGAGTTTCTAAAGATTCACGGTTTATGAAAATAGTTTGTATATAGGCAAAATGACAAATCCCAATGATCTTCATCATGGTTACATTACTCAATCTTTCCATATGTCAAAATTCAATTCTCATGTTCTATAATTACTAATCTTTTCATTAGGGCTTCTCAACACTAATTTCCTTCACAACCATGATCAAAATCTGATTTATAACCATGAGATCCAGATGCTCGGCATCCGATCCAAACATAATCAATCCTTAACATGTTTTCTAACAATATAATCTCATAATTCAAGATCTACTCAATATCTCAATTTCCACAACATGGTCCAAACAAATTACAATGGTTCACATACATACCACATTATAAGATCCATATCATTCATATAACAAACAAGCAAACGATGTCATTCACATGACTCAAAACAAATGATTTCATAGCACTCACAAAATCAAACAATAACACAAACAATGTCACTCACCTTTGATTTTTAGAAGAATCCACGAAAAATCTTCCTTTTGCTAGATCCAAAAATCCTCCTCTTGATTGCCAAGAAAATAGTAATATATTAAATCTGGAGTTGTGCAGCGAATGACGGCTGCACACCCTCTTTTATACAGGCCGGAATTAAAAGAAATTAGGGTTTTGAAGTACTTTTGCAAAATAGTCATTTTTCAATTTATTACTTCACATATATAACCTTCTTTAGTTAAAATAAGTTAAATAAATCAAAACTAAATAAAATACTTTTACCACTAAGTTTTCCAACAACCCAGCACGGTCCAGAGATAAGAAAATCCCGGATTTACACTCAGGGTGGCAATTTTGCACAAAAGCCCTCCCTTTTGTAATATTTGCAAATACATCATAAAATATTCATAAAAATCCAGAAAAATCCGAAATAATACATAGTAATGCATATTATAGTTTCAAATAAAGATATTTGATTTTTAACTTCCAGAAAAACATTTGCACAAAGGTTCAACATAAATTTCATATTTGCAAAAACACCCTTTTGGTTTAAATCTTCACCAAATCGACTTTAAATAAATTTCAAATATATTTAAATTCAAATGATGACCATGGAGAACCAAAATATCAGTAGAAACAAATTTTCATAGTTTACTTAAGATCCAAACGACTTTTTACATAAAAGCCCCTCTCTTTCGAGATATTTGTGAAAATAGTTTCTTTATTCAGAAAAATCCCAAAATTTAGAATACACTCCATAATAAGTATGAGAACTTATTAAAAATATAAAAAATGTATATGTACACCAAAATTATTTGTACGTGTTTCGCACGTGTAAAAAGATAAATCTTTTAGAAAATATTTATTAAATTTCCAGTAAATCATTTTAATTCATTTTCAAATAATTAAAATAATATTTGAAAATACGGGGTTCTACAGTCCAACCATGATAAATAAGGATTAGAACACACACATATACAAATCCAACATCCATCAATCATCAAACGACATACAACCTAACGAATGTCTCCACAATAAATTATTTGTGTTGTGACTTGTATGAATAACCCTATTAACAATTCTACATGCATTCATTAAAGATCTAAACTTTAGAGTCAAATTGGCACGATGTCAAGAATATCGGGGTTAGCTCGTGTAAACCCACAATAAACTCAACGAAAGGGATAACAAAGGGCAGTACGATAACAAAAGATCTACTTGCAAGAATTTTCAATAAAACTTGAATTTGATACGAGTAATAATTCAAGTGGACGGTGACTTGCCTGTCCGACGGTTAATTTGTATATAAAGAATGGCAAGATGAGAATCCCGAAGCCACGAACCCACGAACTAGCAAAATAACACGTGCAATATACGTGCTCCCAAAATCAAAGCAATCAATAGCACAAAAGAACCCACCCACAGCAAGGAGACAATCAGCAACAGCCAACAAAAGAGATGGCAGCAATGTCAGCCATGGGCTTCGGTGGCCACGGCCAGCGACGGCGGCGACCTGGTGGCGGCGCGACGCGGCGGACGGGCGGCGCTACAGTGATGGTCGACGGGATCAAGACAACAGCATGGGAAGATTGGGGTTTGGCTGGCTGTTGACGACAGGAGGAAATAGAGGTCGGGGGGTGTCTGGTGGTGGCCTGGGCGAGGGCGGCGCTCGCCAAGGGGTGGCGCGACGGCGGATCGCGTCGATAGCTGGGGTCGGCAGTGTACAGGGAAGTAGCATTGGGTTTTTGGAGCTCTGGCTATCGATCGAAGCGGAAGTGGAGAAAGGGGGTTTCGGGGTGGTTGTCGATGGGAGGACAGCGATGCTGGAGGGGGAAGTAGTGACGGGTGTTGTCGACGTCGAGGGGGCGCCGGAGGGGGTGCCGGAATGGCCGGAGAAGAAGAAGTGGATTGGGTTCAGAAACGGGGAGAGAAAAAGAGGAGAGAGGAGAGAGAGAGGGCGACTAGGGTTTCGATTTGCGTGCAGAAATTAAGGTTACAGTAGAGTTGTATTTATAGGGTACAATTAGGGTTCAATTAGGAGATAGATCAAAATCAACACGATTCAAATAAAAATACCCATAATTCAAATAAACAAAATCCACAATATAGATAACTCAATAAAAGAGAAAGATAGTTCATGAACGAAAATTCCAACCCAATTAGATAAATAAATAACACAATTGAAATAATAAGAATTTAAAATAAAATGGAACTCGCCAAGAAAATCAGATCGGGTATGAAAATAAAATAATCCAATAATAATAATATATTTGTTTTAAGCTCAAATATAAATAGCTGATCAATAAGACGTCGAAGATAAGATCAAAATACAACATTATTCGAAATAAATAAAATTTTATTTAGAAAATACTTTAATACAGGTCTAAAACGAATTTAACATAAAATAAATTTACAAAAGTTCAAATTATAGAAAATACGCAGAAAATGCTAATTATCGAAAACGGGGGTTACAGAGATATATGTAGAATCCATGCTAGCATAATATGCAATGATCATGTTGAGACTTAGTGAATAAATTGTTACCATGCTAATTTAGAAGGAGAATTCAACTAAAGAATTAACCAATGAACCATGCTAGAATGTTTGCAAATATATGTATGTCAAATGTGTGATATGTATGAGTAATTGTTAAAGAATATTATATTTCGACATATGCTTTAGAAACATGATGGTTAAGGAAGAAAAAGAAAAGAAAAGAAAATCTTAGTTATTGCTTTGAAACTTGTTGACATATGCTAAAAATACAATTTCTTGCATGAAAGAAATCCTTTGAGATATCCATGGTTGATTTAGAGACACATTTGATTTTTAGCATAAAATTTTCATGATGATGGACTTAAACTAGTTTTAATAAACATGATTTCTACATTTTCGAGTTTTTGAGAAGAAAGACAAATTTTAAAAAGAAAGGAAAATCTATTAGAAAATGAAGATATATTCTAAAAATAGGTTGAATTTGTTGATTATTATTTTTTTAGATTTCATCTCAATCCAAAAGTGAGGTTTAGTCCAATATCCTAAAAGATTGGATTATTGGGTAAACAAGTTTTATTAAAAGAAATCAAATTCAGAATAGTATAAACAAAAGTACTTTAGTACACTTCCTAAACAAAAATATACTCAGACTTACTGGTTAGCTAGTGCAATACAGAGCACTGTGTATAAGAGGTCTTGGTTTCGAATCTTGATAGTCACCTTGTATTTTGATTACTTAGCAAAAATCCAGTTCTGCACTGATTGTATAAAATATTTTTAACCCGACTCATGACACAAGTCCACAATGGACTTAGTGGCTAGCCCATAGGGCCTTGGGCGCTGTGTTTGGGTGTTAGCTGACCCAAGTTCGAAACCCTTAAGCCACCTTTTATTTTTGTTGAGTTCCTTTTTTTTCAAAACCTTTCTTGGGCTTACCGACTCTGGAAAAGAAAAAGAAGAAATATTCATTTTCCTTATAAAGCTATATAGAGATTTATTGGGAGTGGTATTAAAAATTAAATCTTGTATTATTTTTTGAGGAAGTGACAAAGGAGTTGAAATAGTAAATGCACTTTGTTTCTAAAAATTATTATTTGAACAAATAAATTTTTATAAGATTCTCTTGTTATAAACAACCCCTTTTGTTGAGTAAGAAGTGACAGATGAGATTAAAAATTGTGAGAACTCATATAGAACTTTGGAAAAGAAATTACTATATCACTCGTTTGCCTTAAATAGATTATGTGAATATGTTGTTTATGATTAAGAAATTTATGTGATTAATTTCCTAAAAGGAATTTGGATTTATGCTATAAACTGATTAAAAGAATTATTGTCTTTGAAAGATAGTGAATGAATCGATTGAATGATGCTAAAACAAGACATATGCCAAGTTGTGAACAGTTTGAAGATAAAGAATACTTTGAGTTAAGACATGATTATTGAAGGGTGTGAATACCCATGATTTCTTGTACATGAAAAGTTGTGATGTAGGGTTAGTAAGACCTCGGGTACCGACATTATTGATTTAAAAGAGTTGAGATATATTTTGAGATACGGCCATGGAGCTATCTCGTATTTGTTGATTAAGTCCGGTAAGAGGTAAATCTAATTCTAATAATGATAACTCATTCATGTCTTGAACTTAATAAATTTTAGGCACATAAGTGAAGATGTAGTAAGACCTAGGCAAATGTAAGTGGGGCACTCTATATAGTCGGGCGGTGGGCTTGTTGAGGCAGTTCACCGGGGCTATAGACCCAGTTGGTGGACTGTGGTTGCTCTATGGGAGACCGACTTTTATTTTTAAATCCGGGACTTTGCATAGTCGGGCAAATAGTTTGCCGTTCTCCATGTATATACGTATACCGGGGCTAGATAGGCACTTGCGGGAGGTTCGCACGACGAGGAGTCTGTATAACAATCGGGCAGGAGATTTGTTGCGGCGGTTCTCCGGGACTGGAATCCGTACTCGTGGAACGTCTCAACTTTATCTTATTACTGGGTAGTTGTCATGGCGAGGGATCGAACCCTTTATTGTGGAGTACGTAGGTGCTTGCCCTCGGATCTGTGTAGTATGTGATGCATAGAATCCGAACAAGTGTGCCTTGGTGTCATCCTAGTATAAAAATGTGTGCATTAGGCATTAAGGCATGACATACACTTACATGTTTAGCGTAGTCACAATTTAACACTTTATTGTTCATTCAATTTATGTGATTTTTGTTAATGTAATGAGATCGTTATATATACGGCATAAAGAGGATTGCCGAATATAACACTTTCGTCAGTTGTAAGTGACTGACGTGCCCACTGCTTGATATGCAGGTAATGGACTTTGCTATGAAGATGTTATGATGGAATCCATGACTTATTTGATGAAGTTGTGCAAGTTATATTTTTGTTTTCAATGTTGTAATCTTTCATTCTTTCGTTGTGTAAACAAAGATGTAATGAACTCTGATGTATTGTTGAAAAAGTTTTAATTTCCTTGTAAAATTGTACGAAGTGAAGTAAAGATCCTGTAAAATCTCGGATTCAGTCTTATTTGGAATTTGGGGCGTTACAGATGGTATCAGAGCAAGCTTCACTAAGTAGTACAAATTTATATGGAACGACACCCTAGAGCGGACACTAGCATGTGAGTTTCAATTTATAGAGATTTAAACTTATGTTTGCGTTGCTCTATGAGATGACATTTTTATCCTCTTTTTTCCTATAAGATGGCCAATTAGCATGATCCCCAGAATGAGGCGCCTTGGTTTGTCCACTTCAAGGATGAAGAGGAAGAACCAATGGAAGAAGAAGAAGAGGACCCAGAAGAAGAACCAGAGGAGGAGGAAGTAGATGAACCATTTGAGATAGAAGAAGAATTTTCCGAGTCCAGGGAGATTACTCAACCTCCGTCTGATCTTCCCGAAGACTCCCCAGAAGAAGGACTTGTTCTAGATAACCCAAATTAATGACATTGTTGCTTCTCTTCGACGGGAACTGGATGCTCAAAGGTGGAGAGTTAACCACTTGGAGTTACAACGGGCTGAAGACAAGGAACGCATTCGAAAGCTGAACTTTGAAGTGTGCGAGCTTAAAAAGGTCCGACTCGTGAATGATCGACACTTCGCCAAGTTGGACCACATCACTCGCTGGGATAAGGAAGAGCGACAACAGAAATTTGAAGACATGAAAAAAGAAATCCAAGAACTACGGGAAGAGCTCAGAGAAGCCAAGAGAAACCGTAGAATCTAGGATATTTTTTGTAATGGATGTATTGGAACAAATTTTTTTCTTTCTGAATGTCAAAAGTTTAAATTTTAGAATGAATAAAATTTGTCGAAGCGATGTTATTTGTGTTATTTATGATGATTAATGATAAATTTTATGACTCAGAAATGGCACAAAGGATCATGAAAGGCGAAGAGCAAAACGGTGAGAATGGAATGGATCTAGAGACTGAACTGGCTCGAGTCTATCAAATCCTAAATGCTATCGCCTCAAACATTGCTGGAAACAGGGGACCAGGGCCAGCAGTGCATGTTCCGGAGGCGATCAGGTTGGTTGAATCATTCAAGAAGATGAAACCACCCGTATTTGAAGGACAGGCCAATCCAGACGCAGCTGGCAATTGGATCAGACAGGTCGAGACAGTGTTTGATGTACTTGAAATCCCAGAGACCAGCAAGGTGAAATTAACTACCATTCAACTAGAAAAGGATGCGAGTGTCTGGTGGCAATCGCTAAAAAGGACTTTGGGAAATGTACAACTCTCTTGGGAGGATTTTCTTGATGAATTCAGGAGCCACTACTTTCCATTGGATGTTCAGGAAAAGAAGGCCGTGGAATTTCTGAGCTTGCAGCAGGGCGGAATGTTGGTATGGGAATATGAGACCAAGTTCAATTAGCTCTCCAGGTACGCGCTTGAAATGGTACAAGATGATGCCAAGAAGGCACGCAAATTTGAACAGGGGTTGAGACCAAGTCTGAGATCCAGGATGATACCTTTGGACATTCGGAGGTTTGAGAAGCTAGTTAGAAGGACCGCTGCAACCGAGTCTGAAATGAACCAGTTCCAGGCTGTGCAAGTCAAGCGGAACAATTGGAGCACAGGCAAGAGGTCTGAAGCACCAAGCAACTACATAAGTCAGCCCCCAGCACAATGCTTCAAACCAACTGGAGCTAATGTTGTTGCAGTGGCAGGAAGAGTATCCACATGTTTCAAATGTAGAGAATCAGGTCACTTGTCTACAGGGTGAAAGAAGTTGGAAATGGTTAAGGTTTGTTTTCTTTGTGGCAAGGAAGGCCACATAAAGCCATTCTGCCCTCAACTTCAATGGGGAGGACCAAGTCAGTAGCAGTCCAATTCTGGGCAAAAACAGTTCAGGCAGGGGCGGGTGTTCGCCTTGACAGAGGCAGATGCAGATGATGTGGACCATGTGATCACTGGAGACATTTTAATAAATGGAATAAAAGCTTCGGTGTTATTTGATACGGGATCTTCACACACTTTTGTGTCACCCTCATTTGCAAAAAGATTGGGAGTTGAACCAAAAAAATTTCTTGGCAAGGTTTGATCTGTGGCTACTCCGTCAGGAGAGAACTTGACAATTGATCGATACTATGAAGGGTGCGATCTCGAAATCGGAGGCAGGCTCTTGGGCATCGACCTAATTGAATTGGCAGTTCTTGGAGTCGACATCGTTATTGGCATAGACTGGATGTCAGTGTACAATGCCACTATTGAATGCAAGAGCAAAGAAGTTGTGGTAAAGGCTCCAGGGGGACTGGATGTTACATTCCAAGGTAAGTGGAAGTGTAAGCAGTTGGTAGCAGCTTTGTCAGGGCAGAAAGTTCCAGAAGAAGTGAAGCAGATCCCAGTTGTCCGAGACTTCCCAGCAGTATTTCTTGATAATCTACCAGGGCTTCCCCCTCATCGAGATGTAGAGTTCAGCATCACTATTCAACCAGGAAGTGCACATATTTCTAATGCACCATACAGAATGGCACCGATTGAACAAGATGAGATCAAGAAGCAGATCAAAGAATTATTGAGCAAAGGATTCATCAGGCCAAGTGCATCACCGTGGGGAGCCCCAGCTCTTTTGGTGAAGAAGAAGGATGGATCAATGAGGATTTGTATCGACTACAGAGAGTTGAACAAGGTTACTATACAGAACAAGTACCCAATTCCTCGAATCGATGACTTGTTCGACCGTCTACAAGGAGCAGCAGTTTTCTCCAAGATAGACCTGCGGTCAGGATATCATCAAGTCCGAGTTCAAGAAGATGTGCATAAGACGGCTTTCAGAACCCGGCATGGTCACTATGAGTTCCTAGTCATACCATTTGGAGTCACAAATGTACCGGCTATTTTTATGGACATGATGAACAGAGTTTTGCGGCCTTTCATCGATTCTTTTGTCGTTGTATTCATTGACGACATATTGGTCTATTCCAAGATAGAGGAGGATCATGCCAAGCACTTAGCAAAGGTTCTAAAGAAGCTACAGGAGCATCAGCTATATGTGAAGTTATCCAAATGTGACTTCTGGAAAATCGAAGTCGCCTTCCTGGGTCACATCCTTTCCAAGGAGGGAGTGACTACCGACCTGCAGAAAGTTGAAGCTGTGAAAGATTGGCCAAGACCGACCACAGTAAAAGAGATCAGGAGCTTTCTGGGTTTGACTGGATATTACAGAAGGTTCATTCAGGGTTACGCCCAGCTTATTGTGCCACTCACAGGGCTCACAAGGAAGAATGTGAGTTTCAAATGGTCGAAGCAATGTCAAGCTAGTTTCCAGGAGTTAAAGGAAAGGTTGACTACCGCTCCCATTTTGGCGTTACCAAGAGCAGGAATTGACTATGATATCTACAACGATGCTTCCCATCGCGGTTTGGGCTGTGTGCTGATGCAGGAAGGGAAGGTAATTACTTATGGGTCTAGGCAGCTGAGACCACATGAAAAGAATTATCCAACCCATGATTTGGAGCTAGAAGCAATCATCTTTGCTTTGAAGCAATTGAGGCATTACGTGTACGGAGAGAAAGTCAACATGTACACGGATCACAAGAGCTTGAAATATATCTATCAACAAAGGGACCTAAATCTGAGACAAAGGAGATGGTTAGAAGTGTTAGAAGATATCCGACCTGAGATCAAATACCATCCCGGCAAGGCAAATGTTGTGGCAGATGCGCTCAGCAGAAAGTGCAGTTTGTCACAACTATCACAACCCAGAAGGAATTGGCAGAAGAGCTTGATCAAGCAGGGATTGAAGTGGTCTTACAAGGTGTAGAAGTTTCCTTAGCTCAATTGAGGAATCAACCCACTTTAAAAGACAGAATTATCGACAGTCAGAAGGCAGATCCAGAGATCCAGAAGATGATTGAGCAAGTTAGTATTGGCAAATTGTCAGAGTTCCAGGTGAAGGATACAGTGTTGTAGTATGGCGAGCGGCTGTGTGTGCCAGATCTAGCAGAACTGAAAGAAAGCATTCTTCAGGAGGCACATGCTACTTTGTTATCAGTACATCCAGGGAGTACCAAGATGTACAAGGATATAAAGCTATACTTCTGGTGGCTATGGATGAAGCGTGATGTAGCCGAGTTTGTTGCCAAGTGTGGAATTTGTCAGCAGGTCAAGGCAGAGAATCAGAAGCCCGGCGGTTTGTTGCAGCCATTACCCATCCCAGAGTGGAAATGGGACAGTATCAGCATGGATTTCATCACGAGTTTACCCAAGAGTTCCAAAGGCAAAGATACAATTTGGGTGATAGTGGACCGACTCACCAAATCGGCTTACTTGTTAGCAATGAAACTTACATGGTCAATGGAGATGCTGGTAGAGATGTATGTTGGTGAGATTGTGAAGCTTCATGGAGTTCCACTGTCAATAGTATCCAATCGAGATGCGCATTTCACTTCGCATTTCTGGAGAAGTCTTCAAGCAGCTTTGGGGACAAAGACTAATTTTAGTACTGCATTTCATCCTCAAACTGATGGACAGACTGAGAGGGTCAACAGGGTGCTGGAAGACATGTTGAGGTGCTGTGTGTTGGATTTTGGTGGCAGTTGGAAAAGGCATTTAGCTCTTATGGAATTTGCCTACAACAATAGTTTTCAGGCAAGCATAGAGATGGTGCCGTATGAAGCGCTATATGGGAGGAAATGCAGGACACCGGTTTGTTGGTATGAAGTTGGAGAGCGGCAGCTGTATGGACCAGAGATTGAGCAGAAAACCTCAGAAAAGATCGAGCTGATCATAAAGAGGTTGGTCGACGCACAGAGCAGGTAGAAGAGTTACGCCGACAATAGGAGGAGAGACCTGAAGTTTGATAAAGGTGACTATGTCTTTGTGAAGGTGTGTCCGACCAAAGAGGTGATTCGGTTCAGAAGGGGAGGAAAATTAGCCCCGAGATACATTGGACCCTAGATATTGAAGAGAATTGGGAAGACAACTTATTGGTTAGAACTACCGTAAGAGTTGGCCCAAGTACACAATGTTTTTCATGTGTTCATGCTACGAGGTTATGTCCCAGATCCGAGTCATCATTTGCCAGAAGTGCCAGAAGGTTTACAACTGGATTTGAGCTATGCTGAGCGTCCTATTGAGATCGTGGATCATCGAGAAAAGGTCTTGAGAAACAAGACGATACCTATGGTCAAAGTCATTTGGAGGAACCAGTTTGTAGAGGAGGCCACTTGGGAATCAGAAGAAAAGATGATGAAAAATCACCCTGAACTCTTCCACTGAAATTTTTTGTAAACTTCCCTTTCTTCTTTGTATTTCCCTCTCTCCTAAGTGTAGTTCCGGGGACGAAACTATTCTAAGGAGGGAGTGTTGTAACACCCTACAAAATTTATTTTAAATTAAAAATGCATTTTTTGATTTTTTGCAAGTATGATGCACGTGCAAATTTTTATTCTCATTTTGTTATTCTCATTTACAAATTTTTAGCATGCAAGAGTTTTAATTAGCCTTTCTTTTGACCCATTGGACCTAAAGATTAAAATCTACCCCATTAGGAGAAAAGCCCACTAGGATAATTAAATTAATTAAAAGTGAGCCAATGAATCAATCCCATTAGTAAAATCACAATTTAAGTTGAGTTTGGACTAATACATGACAAGTTACAACTTTTAGTACACATTTAGAGTTATAGTGTAACGCCCCGAATCCCAAATACACTGAATTCGAGATGTTCTACAGGATCTTTTCACTTTCTTTAGTACAATTTTACAGGGAAATAAAACTTTTCATCATACATCAGAGTTTACATCATAATTACATCTTTCTTTTGCACAGCGGAAGTAAAATACAAAAATTTGATATAAATACAACAGCATAATGTAATCTTTAAGCATCCATCCTCTTTAATCTTTAACATGATATTTACCTGCATATAAGACTGTGGGTACGTCAGTTTATTCAACCGACGAACATTATACACGGCCGTCCTCGCTTTGCCGGAAATAGTATAACTTAACATTTCATATTTAGCAAACACAAACTTGTCACATTTCAAACTAAAAGGGACTACCCTATTGACGTCGTGTTGTGATTGTGCACTTAGTCCTTAATGCAGTTTATTATGTTACATGACACTAATGCGCACTTGTTCGGATTCTATGCATCCCATACTACATAGGTCCGAGGGCAAGCCCTTATTCGTTCTTCATCTTGATAGGGTTCAATCCCCCGTTATGCCTTACACTACTACTGTAACTACGGTAGTGTCTTAGATGTCCTATGATCTATGAGCCCATGTCCAGGCAGCCTGGAGGGGAATCCCACGCACTGTCACGACGCATCGAGCAGGCAACCTATGGACAATTCAGCTTCCGCCATGGAACAATGGCACCACCCATAGCCACTCGAACATCCCACGAGCGTCGCCAACGGGACGATAATTCCGGAGTAGCGCCCACGCCATGTCTTGACGCATCAAGCAGGCAGCATGTGGATCGCTCTCACACCGCTATCTGATGGCCCCCATACTCATGTTTTTCTTCTACTTTCATCACGTCTTCACTATGTACTAGTCCTTAGTTTTATTTAAAAATCATGAACAAAATAATCACTAGAGTTAGCCTCTCCATCAACCGGACTTATTCATTTGTTTCATCATGACCAACCTTGGTCTAATTTCATCTCAATTCATTCTTTTCGATGCCGGGGAGACCTAGCTACTCTATTTCAAATTTCATTTCACAATCTTTATCTCATAACAATTTCCATGTCGAGTTCTCAAACTCACATGTATGTTCTCTTTCAATTCATGATTACACTTTGTTCATAAGTCCATAATGAATACAAAAAAAATTCATATCTATAACCAACAATTTCTTTTCTTTCATCAACATGATTTCTAAGTCTCATAATCATACATGGACCCATGCAACTTCATAATATCACTACATAACATTCACACTTCATATTTGCACAATATTCACAAGTGAGAATTTATAAAATCATGTCACACCACAAAATTCTTTTTGTCCATTCTTTCTAATAAATCCATTTCAATATGTCTTTATAAATCATAATTTTCATAAGTATGTGTCTTAGAACCATAGCTTTAATTATACCATTTGTTCACAAATTACATTATATTTTCTTCAAATAATACCCAACTCAATCCCATAAAATTCCTTGTATTTTTATGAAAATTACCATATTTATTTCATAATTTTTGGACTTCAAAAACACCCAAAAAAAATATTTTTCCTTATATGCCGAACCCAAGATTCGAACCAGGCGCCGCACCAAGACAGCACAGAGCCCCGACCACTAGGCCGGTCGCTGAACACGTCCATAGAGCGACTGGGGTCTATATAAACCCTGAGTTCGCTGTTTACTGTTTTTAGGGAATTTAACAAAAAGAAGTGTTCCGCTCGGGATTCGAACTGTGCAACACAGAGAAGCCAACCGGGGTCCAAGACCACTTGAGCCACTGGCTCGGGTTGTCACTAATCCAATTAAAAATCCTTTTGTATTATTTTCGTACTGCTTTAAGAATAACTCGACATTCAAATAGCCATAGCTTCTTGTTGCTTTGGTAAAATTTTCTAAAAACTTCCAGATTAAACCCTCAGTCATAAAAGTTCATACCAGTAAAATAATATAATTTTTTGGTGCTAATGAAATGTATTTTTCACACACAAAATCCAAGAGTTATTTATTAAACTACAATATATTGTATTTCGACATTGCCATATAATTAATCTACTAGTCTTTTTATTCAATAATTTCATAGTGATAATTTACTGAAATTAGTTCTTAACTCAACCAATATACATGTGAGTTCAATAGTCCATATCCATATCAACATAAAAGTCTATTCGTCTCAATTTCACAATTAACAAGCATGCATTATGTCTCTAATCACAATAGCAACATTCTCAATTGAGTTTAGTTACTATCACAACTTCATATTAATGAACATGGAGCAATCTACATACAACTTAATTTTAACACTAGAGCCATATAAGTTAATCATCACATTTCAAACCATTCACATACTAACTACTCAATTCAAGTGGGCTCTTATTAATATTTTTTTCATGCATCTTTGATGATTGAAACTTAGCATGGACCTACTTTAGAAATATAAAATGTTTACCCACCTTAATTGGAGAGAAAAACCCAAACAAAAGCAACCAAGTCCTTGTAGTTGAAAGCACCTCCTCCTAGCCAAAAGAGTGCACAACTCCAAGCTTCCAAGCCACCACCGAATGCTTCCTCAAGCCCAAACCGAATGCTTCCCTCCTTGTGATGCCGGCCACTCCAAGCAACCAAAAACCCACACAACTCTCTTATCTTTTATGGTTCTCACTATGATAATACTATAACTTTGAAATACACTTTGCATATGAAAATTAGCCATGAGAGGGGGGGTATTTATACTAGGAAATGAGTGAGATGGAGGGCCAAGATTGTTTGGGTAGTTGTTGGATGAAGGGCTTAGATTAAGGTAGGAGTTAGGAAAACTACCCACACTCCTAAAACTACCACCATGATCACCACACCCAAAATCAAAAATCCCTCCAAAAAGAATGATACCCGGCCTCAAATAGTGAGTGTGCATTGCACGTGTACGTGTAGTGCACGTGCATGCAACTAGGCCAAATTGGTACATTCTTAAATTTGTATAAAAATAAATTAGTTAAAAAAAGTCTTCTACATGACAAGTCTAATTAAAATAAATTAATTCATGGGCTTTCTTTGTGGGCCAAAACTAGTTTATAAAAATAAATAAAATAAAATACTTTTGGGCTTTTTAAGAAAAGGCTTTTTATTAAATTGAAATAAGGCTTTAAAGAAAGGCTTTTTGTACTAAAATAATTTGAAGAAAAATATATTTAAATATACACATCATGATAAAATAATCCAAACAAAATATTGCACGTGCACAACACGTGCAAAATAAATAATTTTTCATTAATTGAAAAATCAGGGTATTACATATAGAATTGTATTAATATTTGTATGTGCAAATGTGCATGCACACACACATGTGTGGCCGGTTTCTACACTAAGGGAGCTCGGGTTTAGGCTAGTGGGGGAGAGGAAGGGGTTGGAGTTTTAGGAGTTGAGTTCTTGAAAGGTTTGAAAGGTTTGAAAGGTGAAAAGGTGGGAGTTTTAGGAGTTTGGAAAATGAAGGGTTGAGAGCATTAAAATAAAGAGTTATTAGGTGTAGAATTTTGCACTTTAGACCCTCACAAAACCCTATAAATAGAACCCCCATTTCTAAAAATAGGTTGAATTTGTTGATTATTATTTTTTTAGATTTCATCTCAGTCCAAAAGTGAGGTTTAGTCCAATATCCTAAAAGATTGGATTATTGGGTAAACAAGTTTTATTAAAAGAAATCAAATTCAGAATAGTATAAACAAAAGTACTTTAGTACACTTTCTAAACAAAAATACACTCAGACTTACTGGTTAGCTAGTGCAATACAGAGCACTGTGTATAAGAGGTCTTGGTTTCGAATCTTGATAGTCACCTTGTATTTTGATTACTTAGCAAAAATCCGGTACTGCACTGATTGTATAAAATATTTTTAACCCGACTCATTACACAAGTCCACAATGGACTTAGTGGCTAGCCTATAGGGCCTTGGGCGCTGTGTTTGGGTGTCAGCTGACCAGAGTTCGAAACCCTTAAGCCACCTTTTATTTTTGTTGAGTTTCTTTTTTTCAAAACCTTTTCTTAGGCTTACTGACTTTGGAAAAGAAAAAGGAGAAATATTCATTTTCTTTATAAAACAATATATAGATTTTATTGGGAATGGTATTAGAATTAAATCTTGTATTATTTTTTGAGGAAGTGACAAAGGAGTTGAAATAGTAAATGCACTTTGTTTTCAAAAATTATTACTTGAACAAATAAATTTTTATAAGATTCTCTTGTTATAAACAACCCCTTTTGTTGAGTAAGAAGAATAGATGAGATTAAAAATTGTGAGAACTCATATAGAACTTTGGAAAAGAAATTACTATATCACTCGTCTGCCTTGATGAGATTATGTGAACATGTTGTTTATGATTAAGAATTTTATGTGATTAATTTCCTAAAAGAGATTTGGATTTATGCTATAAACTCATGAAAAGAATTATTGTCTTAGAAAGATAGTGAATGAATCGATTGAATAATGCTAAAACAAGACATATACCAAGTTGTGAAGAGTTTGAAGATAAAGGATACTTTGAGTTAAGACATGATTATTGAAGGGTGTGAATACCCATGATTTCTTGTACATGAAAAGTTGTGATGTAGGGTTAGTAAGACCTCGGGTACCGGCATTATTGATTTAAAAGAGTTGAGATATTTTTTGAGATACAACCATGGAGCTATCTCGTATTTGTTGATTAAGTCCAATAGGAGGTAAATCTAATTCTAGGAATGATAACTCATTCTTGTCTTGAACTTAATAAATTTTAGGCACATAAGTGAAGATGTAGTAAGACCTAAGATTCTCTAGTTATAAACAACCTCTTTTGTTGAGTAAGAAGTGACAGATGAGATTAAAAATGGTGAGAACTCATATAGAACTTTGGAAAAGAAATTACTATATCACTCGTTTGCCTTGATGAGATTATGTGAACATGTTGTTTATGATTAAGAATTTTATGTGATTAATTTCCTAAAAGAGATTTGGATTTATACTATAAACTCATGAAAAGAATTATTGTCTTAGAAAGATAGTGAATGAATCGATTGAATAATGCTAAAACAAGACATATACCAAGTTGTGAATAGTTTGAAGATAAAGGATACTTTGAGTTAAGAGATGATTATTGAAGGGTATGAATATCCATGATTTCTTGTACATGAAAAGTTGTGATGTAGGGTTAGTAAGACCTCGGGTACCGGCATTATTGATTTAAAAGAGTTGAGATATTTTTGTTGAGTTTCTTTTTTTTCAAAACCTTTTCTTGAGCTTACTGACTTTGGAAAAGAAAAAGGAAAAATATTCATTTTCTTTATAAAACAATATATAGATTTTATTGGGAATGGTATTAAAATTAAGGGCAAAAGCCAAAATACCCCCCCAACGTTTGGCCTAAGTACAATATGCCCATATAACGTTTGAAAAAATACACTAAACCCATTATTCCGTTAACTCAACTTATTCCGTTAAGTTAGAATTATTGAATTACCTTTCTACCCTTACCCATTCATATCTCAATCTCTTCTTTCTTCCTTTCTTCATTCCTTTTTCCTTATTTCATCTTTCTCTATTTTTCCTTATTTCATCTTTCTCTATCAAAATCTTGATCGATGTCACTGTCAAAACTTAAACATGACTCTTGAGCTGGTGCTGTACTTATTCTTTGGAAATTGAATGAATGTTCACTAAACTATATTACCTTTTGGAAGACCTCACAGCATGATGTTTGCTATGATAAACAAATGACTTTGGTGCACTCCTAATCTATAAAATTCAGTAACATTTTCATCCTAGGTGAAGTATAGTATAGAGATATCACTCGAGATTTTGGCACATTATATAACCGATACATCATCTAGTTGTCAGTTTATGTAGCGAACTCTCTAGTTTACGGATGGATGAGAATTTTTCCCATTCTGAAACCTCACAAAAATTGAAATCACAGTGACTTGTGTTTTATAAAGTTTCATGGAGTTTTCGAGCAAGATTTTACTGAGTAGTAGGTGAGCGTCGAAACCAAGTGGAAGAAGTGCATATATACCAACCCACTGTAGGGTTTCCACTTTAAACAGGAACACTGCAATAGATGGATGACTGTCCGCTAATCTGTAAAGAGAAGAAGAGGAAAGTTGGTATATTTTGAGCAAAAGTAGATGGGGTGTGCTTATCTGTGAAAAGGGTGTACATGGGCCACTTTGAAAGCTTAAAGGTGGAATATGTTCTCGCAAAAGAAGATAATTCTTTCTCTATCAGCTGATTAAACTATTGCACTATTTTGTTTAGGATTTTGTCGAAGATTTTGTCGAATAAATCGTTGTTAATAGAGAAAGATGAAATAAGGAAAAAGGAATGAAGAAAGGAAGAAAGAAGAGATTGAGATATGAATGGGTAAGGGTAGAAAGGTAATTCAATAATTCTAACTTAACGGAATAAGTTAAGTTAACGGAATAATGGGTTTAGTGTATTTTTTCAAACGTTATATGGGCATATTGTACTTAGGCCAAACGTTGGGGGGGTATTTTGGCTTTTGCCCTAAAATTAAATCTTGTATTATTTTTTGAGGAAGTGACAAAGGAGTTGAAATAGTAAATGCACTTTGTTTTCAAAAATTATTACTTGAACAAATAAATTTTTATAAGATTCTCTTGTTATAAACAACCCCTTTTGTTGAGTAAGAAGTAATAGATGAGATTAAAAATTGTGAGAACTCATATAGAACTTTGGAAAAGAAATTACTATATCACTCGTTTTCCTTGATGAGATTATGTCAACATGTTGTTTATGATTAAGAATTTTATGTGATTAATTTCCTAAAAGAGATTTGGATTTATGCTATAAACTCATGAAAAGAATTATTGTCTTAGAAAGATAGTGAATGAATCGATTGGATAATGCTAAAACAAGACATATACCAAGTTGTGAATAGTTTGAAGATAAAGGAAACTTTGAGTTAAGACATGATTATTGAAGGGTGTGAATACCCATGATTTCTTGTACATGAAAAGTTGTGATGTAGGGTTAGTAAGACCTCGGATACCGGCATTATTGATTTAAAAGAGTTGAGATATTTTTTGAGATACAACCATGGAGCTATCTCGTATTTGTTGATTAAGTCCGATAGGAGGTAAATCTAATTCTAGGAATGATAACTCATTCATGTCTTGAACTTAATAAATTTTAGGCACATAAGTGAAGATGTAGTAAGACCTAAGATTCTCTAGTTATAAACAACCTCTTTTGTTGAGTAAGAAGTGACAGATGAGATTAAAAATTGTGAGAACTCATATAGAACTTTGGAAAAGAAATTACCATATCACTCGTTTGCCTTGATGAGATTATGTGAACATGTTGTTTATGATTAAGAATTTTATGTGATTAATTTCCTAAAAGAGATTTGGATTTATACTATAAACTCATAAAAAGAATTATTGTCTTAGAAAGATAGTGAATGAATCGATTGAATAATGTTAAAACAAGACATATACTAAGTTGTGAATAGTTTGAAGATAAAGGATACTTTGAGTTAAGACATGATTATTGAAGGGTATGAATACCCATGATTTCTTGTACATGAAAAGTTGTGATGTAGGGTTAGTAAGACCTCGGGTACCGGCATTATTGATTTAAAAGAGTTGAGATATTTTTTGAGATACGACCATGGAGCTATCTCGTATTTGTTGATTAAGTCCGGTAGGAGGTAAATCTAATTCTAAGAATGATAACTCATTCATGTCTTGAACTTAATAAATTTTAGGCACATAAGTGAAGATGTAGTAAGACCTAGGCAAACGTAAGTGGGGCACTCTATATAGTCGGGTGGTGGGCTTGTTGCGGCGGTTCACCGGAGCTATAGACCCAGTTGTTGGATTGTGGTTGCTCCATGTTGAGTTTCTTTTTTTCAAAACCTTTTCTTGGGCTTACTGACTTTGGAAAATAAAAAGGAGAAATATTCATTTTCTTTATAAAGCAATATAAAGATTTTATTGGGAATGGTATTAAAATTAAATCTTGTATTATTTTTTAAGGAAGTGACAAAGGAGTTGAAATAGTAAATGCACTTTGTTTTCAAAAATTATTACTTGAACAAATAAATTTTTATAAGATTCTCTTGTAATAAACAACCCTTTTTGTTGAGTAAGAAGTGATAGATGAGATTAAAAATTGTGAGAACTCATATAGAACTTTGGAAAAGAAATTACTATATCACTTGTTTGCCTTGATGAGATTATGTGAACATGTTGTTTATGATTAAGAATTTTATGTGATTAATTTCCTAAAAGAGATTTGGATTTATGCTATAAACTCATGAAAAGAATTATTGTCTTAGAAAGATAGTGAATGAATCGATTGAATGATGCTAAAAAACGACATATACCAAGTTGTGAATAGTTTGAAGATAAAGGATACATTGAGTTAAGACATGATTATTGAAGTGTGTGAATATCCATGATTTCTTGTACATGAAAAGTTTTGATGTAGGGTTAGTAAGACCTTGGGTACCGGCATTATTGATTTAAAAGAGTTGAGATATTTTTTGAGATACGACCATGGAGCTATCTCGTATTTGTTGATTAAGTCCGATAGGAGGTAAATCTAATTCTAGGAATGATAACTCATTCATGTCTTGAACTTAATAAATTTTAGGCACATAAGTAAAGATGTAGTAAGACCAAGGCAAACGTAAGTGGGGCACTCTATATAGTCGGGCGGTGGGCTTGTTGCGACAGTTCACCGGGGCTATAGACCCAGTTGGTGGACTGTGGTTGCTCTGTGGGAGACGGGCTTTTATTTTTAAATCCGGGACTATGCGTAGTCAGGCGGATAGTTTGTCGTTCTCCATGTATATATGTATACCGGGGCTAGATAGGCACTTGCGGGAGGTTCGCACGACGAGGAGTCTGTATAACAGTCGGGCAGGGGATTTGTTGGCGGTTCCCCGGGACTGGGATCCGTACTCGTGGAATGTCTCAACTTTATCTTATTACTGGGTAGTTGTCATGGCGAGGGATCGAACCCTTTATTGTGTAGTACGTAGGCACTTTCCCTCGGACATATGTAGCCTGGGATGCATAGAATCCGAACAAGTGTGCATTAGTGTCATCCTAGTATAAAAATGTGTGCATTAGGCATTAAGGCATGGCATACACTTACATGTTTAGCGTAGTCACAATTTAACACTTTATTGTTCATTCAATTTATGCGTTTTTTGTTAAAATAATGTGATCATTATATATACGGCATATTGAGGATAGCCGAATATAACACTTTCGTCAGTTGTAAGTGACTGACGTGCCCACAGCTTGATATACAGGTAATGGACTTTGCTATGAAGATGTTATGATGAAATCGATGACTTATTTGATGAAGTTGTGCAAGTTATATTTTTGTTTTCAATGTTGTAATCTTTTATTCTTCAGCTGTGTAAACAAAGATGTAATGAACTCTGATGTATTGTTGAAAAAGTTTTAATTTCCTTGGAAAATTGTACGAAGTGAAGTAAAGATCTTGTGAAATCTCGAATTCAGACTTATTTTGAATTCGGGGCGTTACATTAGTAGTAGTGTATCCTATTGTAGATCTATTAATTTCCCTATACCATGTTGCTTGGATATCTAGTATACCCTATTTCACGCTTTGTTATGAGTTGGAAGTGTTTCATATGATCTAGTTGATTTTATGCATGAAGAATAATTCTTTCTTTGTTGTTACCCCATTTTGTTCAGTATTTTAGACCCTATTAAGGTCAATAAATAAAAGTTATTTGTGAATATGAATTATAGATAATTCTGTCTACTTTCCAGAATTTCTTACAGATCTCAGTTTCGATTTGTCAGTTGTAAGTTATTGTTGTTTTACTACAGAGGTGTTTAAGATTTCATATTCTGTTTTATATGAATTCTGTATGGTTATTTATTTTTGTACTGATATCTGTTATCTGTATATCTGTTTGCATACCATCTGACACTTGATATCTGTTACATATCACCTGTACCTATTGGCATACCATGTTACTTGATTTTATTTTCTGATTCATGTTAAACATTCTGTTTTGCTCTGTCATATCTATTCCATGCTATGTTTTTTTTATTATTACTCTATATTTGTTTATCTTTTCCTGTACTTGTGCCTGCACCACAAGCGGCCCGTAACTTGCATTAACGGACGTTTTCTTTTCTTTTTTCTCTTCCTGCAATTTATTAAATTGCAGATTATGGAGACCAGCTGCCCGATGGAGTAGGTGATCTAAGATACTAGATGCTCGAGTTTTTGCTATTATTAATTCCTGTTGCTTATTTGAATAAATGTGTCTGCCACTTGGATTATTTTGTATTGGGCAATGTGACCCGGATATTATTGACTTTTTCAGATCTGGTTTATTTGAAATTTATTAAATTTTGTTTCAAGTAAACTCTGTTGGTATATTGATTCATTTATGCATGCGTGGTTGACTTCTCTTTGGTTATCACTCTGATATTCCCGTAAAATGTTGTAAAGATTCTGACAGCTTATGGATGATGAAATCATTCACTGGACTTAGTCATGTATCCATATTCTGTATTCTCTTTTTGGAAAGCGGAGCGTGACAAATATGCTTTTATGTCTAAATTTTTTGTTTGAATCTGGGCTACAGATGAACTATTTCTTTTAATGCCATTGCTTTGAACTCAGTATTTTTGTTATGGTTGTGATGATATTCACACTATTATGCTTTGAAACTGGGCAATGATGAACTTAATTTGGGAATATATATTTATTGAGAACTGATAAGGTATGAACTGATCGAACCAGTTCGCACCTGACCAGTAGCGAACTTCTCAGCCATCCATTGGATCTATAATTTATGTCTCAATCTCTCTCTCAATCTATGTAGTTAAGTCATTGTGATATTCACATCATTCTGGCTCTGATGATATTCACACTCATTCTGGACTAAAGATGAACTAAAGTTGCGGGGTTTTAGTGATTGAAGATTTTCTGAATATGGGCAATGATGAACTTAATTTGGGTATCTATTAGTTTTGCACTTGGTTTTGACATCTACAATTATACTTCTGCTGCTTCTCTGAATATGGCATTGATTTTGACATTGCTTCTCTGACTATGAGATTGGTTTTGACATGGTATATTATACTATTGGTGATGCATTCATTATGCTTCCTCAGAGGTTTTTCTAAAGTTGATGAAATGTGATATTCATAAAGTTCTGAGCCTGGATAGTGAAAAAATTAGTGTGATGCTGAGCCATACAGTTGTATTCAGTTTTGTGTTTTTTACATATTTGATCATTTAAATTTATCCCCTATCATAACATCACATTTTTAACTGTTTATGCCTTTGAAAGTTTTCAGTTTCAGCTTCAAGGGAGAAGCTTTTGGTGAATTTGATATGTGCTACAACAACTGAGAAGAGGCAGAGCATCAGCAGCAGATAGTTTTAAGAAGAATACTACAAACAATGACTATTTTTTAATGTTATTTTTTCAGTAGTACGCTATTTTTTCAATAGTACTATTTGTCTGAAATATTCCATACACAGTACTGATCCCATGAATTGTCTATGTATAATATCATTCCGTGTTTATTAATTGCCCTTTTGTTCAAAATTTTTGGTTTACTTGTTGTGAGGTAGGATAAAAATGACCCAAGGCCCAGTCGGGGCCCAGGATTGCTTCCACTCAATAGCACGCCAGCTCGGCACAGGACCTTCACGCCCTCGGAGCCGAGCCGATAACTCGCCCCCACGAAACCGGCCTCCTCGTTCCGACAATCCGCCACGACCTTCGGCCTCCGATCCTCGAAGTCTCGTGGTCCCCCCATCAGCCTAGTAAGGGATAAGGATGACCTGGCGCTACCTCGGCCATCCAATCCTCCCAGAGGCACAGGGACCCCACGATCCTCCACGTCAGCTCCAAAACCACCTAGGGCCTTGCCACGTCAGCCCTAAACCACCCATGGTATTGCCACGTCTGCCCTAAACCCCCTGGGCCTCCTGCCACGTCAGGCCCATGGGCTTTCGGGTCCAGACCTGGTCCCCAAACGGATCCAAACCCGGTTGGGGTTATCTATAAATACCAAGCCCTCTCCCACCTTTACAGGTAATCAATCTTTTGCCACTTAAGAACCCTAGTTACTGCTACTTTCTCTCAGAGACTAACTAGATCGTCGGAGGGTCTGCCACCGGGATCAACCCCGGTGTTCCAAGACCGTCTGCAGGTACGCGAGGCGAGGCATCCCAATCCGAGCCGATCCTCCAGTACCGAAGCGAGCCTCTCGCTCACCGTCCAGCACCGCATCCTTCCACCATTACAAATCAATTCCGAACTCACACCTGGTGCATCCACACTCTCCCCCAAAACAAACCGCATCAGGTTGGCACCGTCTGTGGGAAGCCATTAATTGTTCGGTGCAGACGACAGCCCGAGCCTCGCCACCAACGGTCTCCCTTCGATACGCTCTCCCATGGCTCCCAGGGTCCGGAGAGACGGGCCTCCTCTTCAAGACTACCTCGACGGGATTCACGAGTCAAACAATCCGGGGGCAAACCCCAGACCCCAATGGGGCGCACCTTACGCCACCGAATCCGACCTTCGCCGGGTCATCCAGAACCGAAGGGCCAGCCAGGCTAGGGGAGGGACCGCTTCCAACTCGGCCTCGAACCATTCCAGGCCTGCACCTGGGGAAAGGCCATCGGTACTCAGCCATAGTGGCCGAATTCCGACACCACAACCCGACCCTACTGACCATGGCGCGGTCACCAGGGCCGAGTTCAGGAGCTTCCGGGACGAGATCATGGAGGCACTTCACGGGGCGCCAAGGGCCACGACGCTCGACCGACCCCGTCAAATAAGCGAGGGAAGGAGCTACACTCGTGACCCAACTCCTCCCCCTGAGCGCACCGACGAGGTACTCCGACACCTCCTAGAGATGGAGAATCGCCTCGAACACATCGACGATGGGAATCCGAACCCCGTCCTAGGCCGAAGGCCTTCCCGACTGCCATTCTCTATCAACATCTTAGAAGCGGAGATCCCCTGGAACTTCCGACCTCCACAGTTCGAAAATTACAACGGTGAGGGTGATCCAGCTGATCACATGGAGGGCTTCAAGACCCTCATGATAATTCACATCGCTTCAGATCCCCTGCTGTGCCGAGCGTTCCCGGCCACCCTCCGGGGTCCGGCCAAGGAGTGGTTCTCCAAACTCTCCCCCAGCTCAATCTTCTCATTCGATCAGCTGGAAGCCAACTTCTTGGCCCACTTCGTCACCAGCAGGAAGGCCGAGAAGACGAGCGCATCCCTGCTCGATCTCCGGCAGAGGGAGGGGGAGTCGCTCCGTGACTTTGTCAGGAGGTTCACAGCCGAGGCAAGATCCGTCTCTGCACTCGATGCCGGGGTCGCCTCGGCCGACTTCCGATACAAAGTCCGGCACAACCAGCTGAAGGTCTTCTTGGCAAAGAAGCCACCCCTGGACTTTCGCGACCTTCTTAGCCAAGTCGAGAAGTACATACGAGCTGAAGAAGCTCTAAACCTAGAGGGTAGCAAAGAAGTCGCTCGGAAGGGCAAACGCAGGGTCGACGAGGTCGAACCTGCCAGAAAAGCGACAAAGGAAGGAGTCGGCATGAAGAGGGTACCTCCGGTCCCTCGCTTCGAAAGGTACACTCCCTTGACACAGAACGTGTCCGCCATCCTCTTAGAAATCGAGGACAATGGCCTTGTCCGACTACCTCCCCGACCAAGCAACAACAAGAAGCAAGACCAACGCTTCTACTGCCACTTCCATAGGGATCATGGGCACGAAACCGACCAGTGTCGGGCCCTGAAAGACGAGATCGAAGCCCTCATCTTTCGAGGGTACCTCCGTGAGTTCACCAGAGAAAGCCAACAGGACCAGAGGGATGCGAGGAACCAGAGGCCTTCGCCTCCGACCCATATTCCGAACCAACGCCAGGAGCGGGATCCCGATCCTGAGGAAGCAGAAGAACATGCCATTTTACATTGCGTCCACGGAGGACCGATGGGGGGAGAGTCGAATACCTCGCAGAAAGCATTCATCCGAGAGGTGAACGCTGTCCAAGACCTCCCCTCGCCCCGCGTACAACCGCTACCTGTCTCCTTCTCCGGTGAGGACCTCGAAGGCGTCTGCCTTCCTCATTGCGATGCCCTTGTCATTTGCCTCCACAGCGGACTCGACTCCAATCAGGCGGACCGAATCCATGGACTTCATGGTAGTGAACGTCAAGGCGACGTACAATGCCATACTCGGCCGGCCAGGGCTGTGCTCCCTTCAAGCGGTACCATCGGCTTACCACTTGAAATTAAAATTTCCCACCGAGCGAGGGGTCGGTGTTGTCCGCGGCAACCAAGAGGCGGTGCGGTCTTGCTACATGACCGCCGTCGAAGGGGGCGTCTTCCCCCTTGATGCCATCGATCTCGGGTCTGAGAAGGACGGTTCCAATCCTGAGCCAGTCGACGAGCTGGAGGAGGTCCCGTTCGGGACTACGGACAAGTCAAAATGGTTCCGGGTGAGCCGCTCGCTCCCCGGAGACTTGAAGTCAGGCATAATCGACTGCATCCGCCGCAACATCGATCTATTCACCTGGAAGCCCTCCGACATGCCCGAGATATCCGAAGACCTGATCATGTATCGGCTGAGCGTCGTCCCGGGCTCCAAGCTGGTCGCCCAGAAGAGGCGCAAGTTCGCCCCGGAGCGGCTGCAAGCTGTAAAGAAGGAGGTGGACAAACTCTTGTCCGCTCTGTTTATTCAGGAGGTCAGCTACCCCGAGTGGTTGGCGAACATCGTCATGGTTAGGAAGGCGACCGGGGGATGGCGGATCTGCATAGACTTCATAGATCTGAACAAGGCATGCCCAAAAGATCCTTTTCCCCTCCCCAGCATCGATGCCTTGATCGACGCGACCTCGGGACACGAGCTACTGTCCTTCATGGATGCCTTCTTAGGGTACAATCAGATCCGAATGTTCCCGCCGGACATTGCAAAGACCTCGTTCGTCACCGACCAGGGTCTTTTTTGTTACCGCGTTATGCCCTTCGGGCTGAAGAACGCCGGAGCCACCTACCAACGGCTCTTGAACCAGATTTTTAAAGACCTGATCGGCCGCAACATGGAGGTCTACGTCGACAACATGCTCGTCAAGAGCCGGGAAGGGCCAGACCACGTCGCCGACCTCGAGGAAGCCTTCGGAATTCTCCGACGTCACAACATGAGGCTCAACCCGGCCAAGTGTGCCTTCGGCGTCTCCTCAGGAAAATTTCTGGGGTTCATCGTCAGCCAGTGCGGCATCGAGGTAAACCCAGAGAAGATCCAGGCCATAATAGACATGGCCCTACCCCGGAATGTCAAGGAAGTTCAGAGGCTCACGGACAGATTGGCGGCCATCGGTCGTTTCCTCTCCAAGTCGGGGGAGAAGTCTCTCCCCTTCTTCAAAGCTCTGCACGGGAAAGGAGGCTTTGAATGGGGCACCCATCAACAAGAAGCCTTCGAACAGCTGAAGCAGTACCTCGCCAACCCTCCTCTCCTCAGCAAACCCGAGCCGGGCAAACCGCTGTGGCTCTACCTGTCCACCTCAGATAGCACCCTCAGCGCCGTCCTCGTCCGAGAAGAGGATGGGGTTCAGAGGCCGTTATACTATATAAGCAAAGTCCTACTCCCCGCCGAGACGAGATACGCAAAGATAGAAAAAATGGCCTATGCTCTGATCATAGAGGCCCGGAAAACTCCGCCCTTACTTCCAAGCTCACTCCATCCAAGTACTGACCGACCAGCCACTAAAAAACATCCTCCACAAGCTCGAGAACTCCGGCCGCTTAGTTAAGTAGTCAATTGAGCTGAGTCAGTACGACATCGGCTATCAGCCGAGGACTGCGATGAAAGGTTAGGCCCTCGCCGAGTTCATCACCGAATGCACCATTTCCTAGCCGACCGATATCGAAGGGTCGGATTCGACCTGGGAAGTCTATGTCGACGGATCCTCCTGTGAAACTGGGAGTGGCACTGGGATCATCCTCCGAGGCCCCGACCAATTCCTCCTTCAATACTCCCTCTGCCTCAACTTTCCGGCTTCCAACAACGAGGCAGAATATGAGGCCATGATCACCGGACTGACCCTAGCCCACCGAGCCGGAGCCAAGCAAATTTGGGCCTTCAGCGATTCTCAGCTCGTGGTCAATCAGATCACCGGAGAATACGAGGCCCGTGACGACCGGATGACGAAGTATTTAGTTGTGGTCCGACGACTCCTAGCATCCTTCTGCTGCTCCACAGTCGTTAGGGTCCCCAGGGAGCAGAACGCCCAGGCAGATGCATTATCAAAACTTGCCTCTTCCTCCTTCGAGGGTCTCGACCAAACAGTACTCATCGAAATCTTCTTAAGGCCCAGCATCAATGACCAAGACCAAGAGGCAATGTGTGTACAAGACGGCGCCAGCCCGGATGACTGGACCACCCCCATTCGAAAATTCTTAATCAATGCCGAGCTCCCCGAAGACCGGGCCGAGGCAAGAAGGGTCAGGATCCGAGCTGAAAGGTTCGTCATGATCGACGACGTCCTCTTCAAACGCTCGTACACACTGGCAGACAGGAAGTCGTACCTCCGTTGCCTCGCCAGTGACGAAGCTAGTTACGCTCTGAGAGAGCTTCATGAGGGGATCGGCGGATGCCATATGGGGAGCAGATCACTCGCTCGAAAGGCCCTGAATCAGGGGTACTATTGGCCAACCATGCTGCAAGACTCCCAAGAGCTAGTTAAGAGGTGCTGCCCATGCCAGAGGTTTTCCCCTATCAAGAGGCTCCTTCAAGCCAACCTCCGATCCCTGGCTAGTCCCACACCGTTCGCAATGTGGGGCATGGACCTGGTGGGTCCCTTTCCCGTAGCCACCGGACAAGGAAGTTTCTGATAGTCGCCATTGACTATTTCACGAAATGGCTCGAGGCCGAGCCACTGTCCAGCATCACCGAGCACCAAACCGAGCAATTTTTTTGGAAAAACATCATTTGCCGGTTCGGAATCCCACAGGTCCTCATCACGGACAACGGGACCCAATTCGCAGGTCAAAACTTTCGAAAATTCTGCGAGGACATTAGCGTCCAGCAACGCTTCTCCGCTATATGCCACCCTCAGTCCAACGGCCAAGCGGAGAATGCGAATAAGCAAATCCTCGATGGGCTTAAGAAATGCCTCGACAGTTCCCCCAAGGGACAGTGGGTAGAAGAGCTGCCTAGCGTGCTGTGGGCACACCGAACCACCAAGAGGATCCCTACGGGAGAGACGCCATTTAGCTTGACCTGCGGGACGGAGGCGGTGATCCCCGTCGAGGTCGGTCTACCTTCTCCCCGGATCATGGCCTTCGACGAAACAGACAACTCATTCGGCCTAAGGGCCAACCTGTACCTCATTGCCGAGGTCAGGGAGAAGTCTTCCATCCGAAGGAGCATCTATCAACAGCGGATCAAAAGATTTTACAACAAGAAGGTTCGCCCAACGGACATCAAGGCCGGGGACCTCGTGCTACGCAAGTTGTCCGTCTCTGACCCGACCAAGAAGAGAAAGCTGGCTCCCAACTAGGAAGGCCCATACAGGATAGCCGAGGCTATACGCCCCGGCACGTACCGACTGGTGGATATGGAAGGTCGGGCGATCAAGCAACCCTGGAACGCCGAGCACCTAATGAAGTTCCTAGAAGAGCGGATATAGGTTTTCTGCTTGGCTAATGTAAATAATGATTTTTGTAAACTTTCTTATGTAAAGGGCCGTTAGCGCCCCTCTCTATATGTATGAAAGAGATCCCTTTTTGTTAACTCCAAATGCCTCGGTAGGCCCAACCTAACGCCGGACAAAGGAATCGCTTTCTCAAAGCTGCGGCACTCGAGTCATCACCCCGGTGCCGGCCACCGAGGTCTCGGTCGGTCAGAACCGGCTCCGAGCCAAGGAGTCGCCTTAACGCCACACGGCGCCCAAGAGGCCAAACCCGATACCAATCCCCCACGGATCGACGGGTTCGACCCTCAACTCCATAAGACAATCAATTAACAAATTCATCAGAGCAAAGAGTGGAAAGAAACCCCTTATTCATACTCCCTTATTACTTCTGAAAACGAACAAAGACCGTTACAGGACCACTCCACTCATCTAAACAGAAAGAAATTACTGGCTAAGGGACCTCTTAGGGCCCCTCGGGTCCGACGGAGGGTAATCCCACTCCGACCGAACGGCTAGGAGCCCTCTCCTCGTCACGGTGGTCCTTGGACTCTGCCAAGGTCGACACGCCGATCACGGAGCTCTGGGCGTCAATCGGTCGAACACGCTCCAGCAACAACAACGCCGAGGGAACCCCCTCCGTTCGCCGGCCTCCCGAGGAGGATCCCATCCTCGTCTCAGACATACCCAGCATCGTCTTATAACGGTGTATCTCCATCTCCTTCTCCACTATGACGTCATGAAGGAGCCTCTCAGATGAGGGCCGCTGCACCGATGCACTGACATGGTGTACCCGAGGCCGGCGCTTCCGAGGTCCCGATCCACCATTGCCCTCTTCAACCGGGTCGCCTCTGCGCTCAGAGCCTCGAACTTATCCGGATAGTAATTAAAGGCGGCATCCTGATCGCGAGCCCCCTCGCGGTAGCAGACCAACGTGGCCTCCAGGACCTTGATTTTACTTCGGAGCCACGCCACATCGGAGCGACGGGGATCCGCCTCGGGAAGAAGAGCCGTTACCTAAAAGGAAACCAATCACCGCTCAAAACACATCGGCAAAAGGGTCCGGAAAGATCCGGGGTCGAAATACTTGGCCAATCAAAAAGTCCTTATTCATATAAAATAAAATTCCATACAAAAATGCGATGGCCTGTCTGCGGTCGGCAAATACAACAAAGAAGAGAAAGAAGTCAAAAACAGGGAGGCAAGCAGCCTAGTTCCCCACCTCTGCATCGGCTGGGTCCACAGGCGGGTCGGCGGCCGATCCGACGACCGATCCTTCACGCACATCCCCTTCGGGAGTCTTCGGCCGCTGCTTGACTTCCAAGTCATAATCGAGGCCGGACAGGTCAATGGTCGGATAGAAGTGCCTCACGTGGCTGAGGGCCTTCTCGTAGACCTCATTTTGGGCCGCAATTACCATGTCCTGGCCCGTCATCGTCAACACCTCCTTCTCCTTCGCAAACTTCTTCTTCAAGGCGCCCACCCGGCCACTCGGCCTCCTTGGCATCGAGCTCGACCTTCAGTTGCTGCTCTCTCTTGTGCGAGCCCTCGAGCTCGATCTTCATCTTTTGCATCTCCTGCTGATACTTATCCGCCCGTCCTCTCTCCTGCTCCACGGCCGCCTCGTAAAGGCTCTTCACCCTAGCCTCCTGCAGACAAACCTGCGGCAACCAAGAACGGCTCAGGGAAAGCTCGCTTCACAAAAAATTACAAGGGAAGGGGTTTAGCGGACTTACCAGCACGCTTGCCTGCGATAAGCGCATGAACGCCTCCTCCACAGTCTCGCCGCTCATACTCTCACGGTCCCGGGGAGTTGCCAGCTTTTCCACCACCTCGATGGCGTTGGACCCACGAGTTAGGCTGTCCCCCTCCCGTATCGACCAAGCCGACGCCCATGGCCGCTGCACCTCCTCTACTACAACATCCATTCCCTCGGCTCCGACCAGAGGGGCCTTCCCCTTGCTGCGATCGACCACCTTAGCCTGGCCCGTGCTCATCGGAGTGACCACCTCCTTGCCCACCTCCGAGCGCGTCCTCTTAGCCCCTTGGTCGCCCGGGGCCTCGGAGACGACCTAGGACGACTCCCTCGTCCTCTTCGCTTGGCCCCCCTCCTCGGCCTTCTGCTTCTTCAGGGCGAGCCTCCGAGCCTTAATCGATTCTGGGTCCATACCTGCAAGAAGACCCGTTAAGGACAATGAGCTCGAAAGAACGACAAAACAAGAAAAAAGAAACGACTACATACTAGACACGGCCGGGCTCAGTCCGACGCTGACCAGGTGACCCTCCGTCACCCTCGGCCAGCTGATGCTGTGCCCCGATGGAGACGCTCGACATGTCTCCACTCCTCGGCAGACAGATCCTTCGGCCTAGGCGCTTTGAAGCTTGGTTTGTAAAAGTTCCATCGAGTGGGGATATCCCAAGGCTCCGCACTCCGGATCACGAAGTATTTCTGCTTCCACTCCTTGATGGAGTCCGGATGGCCGTGGACTATCTTCCCCCGGCTCCGAGGAGAGATATAAAAGATCCCCTCGGACTCCCCCGACGAGCTGATCCCTAGCATCGCACGGAACACATCCAACCGAAGCGGCACCTTCCTCTCCTCACAGAGCAACACGAAGCATACCATCTGCTTCCATGAGTTCGGTCCACACTGCATCGGGGCCAGAGACGCCCAATTGAGCACCTCCCAGATAAACGGATGGATCGGCAGCCTCAGCCCGAAACCGAATGCGTCTACGGGGAAGATGCAGTACCACTCCGGGAGTGGGTCGGTGGGACAGAGATTCGGGACTCGTAACCAGACCCGATGTGGAAGGCCGACTGAACAACATCCAGATCACCTGCCTCCAGGATCGTCGGCAGCGCATCCATCCTCACCTTCTTCCGACCCGGCGATGAAGGCTACCCCCCGTACAGCTCCTTGTCGGAGAGGTCATCTGGGTACCGCCTAATCGGCTTCGGCCGCACCGGTGACCCTGTCACTATATTTCGAGCAGGGGACGTCTCCCTCGGACGGCTGGCCTTCGCCCCTTTCTGCCTTGGCATCCTCTTCTTCTTGGCCCTCTCCGGCGAAGGGGTATCTAGGGGCTCGAGGACAGTCACCGTGGAAGAGGAGTCTACACCCCGATTCTGCCTCCGAGCCAAGAATTTTCTCCCAGTACCCTTCCTCCGAGCCTCAGCCACTTCGGCCCCTCCATCGCCCTCACTAGCACTACTGCCCTCCTCCGACACCAGATCCAATATCTGCACCTCGTCCGAGCTATCACTACTATCCTCCTCCTTGGAGTCGCTGCTCTGCACAACGTACGGCTTCCGGACACGGAGGGGCTTCACATTATACACCTTGGTGTCCTCTGACCATGACGTCGAGTCTGAGAGCCCCGCGCCAGGGTTGTCTTCCCCCCTCGAGGTCGAAGCTGACGAACCAGACTGAGCCCTAGACATGCTAACGAAATAAAGCTAAAACTAACCTGTGTTGCCTCGGAAAGACGAGCCGGTGCTGCTAATCAAGAGGGCGAGCGCCGAGGTGCTTTTGTTTTTCTTTTAAGGAAGGCAGCGAGAGAGAAATAGGCAAAAACAGGAGAAAAGTGGGGGGTATTTATAGAGGAAAGGTTGACTCCTCGATTCTGGCGTTACTGTTCCTTGATTCGCGTGAGACTGTTCCTAGAAAATCACGTCACTCCTCGATTTTCGCATTACTATCCCATGACGTCACCCAGTTGGGTGGTTGGCAACCCCTCGGTTTCCGCTCAAATGCCGCTAGATACAGGGGTCGACCCGGAAAGAAGGCCCCGGCACCCCAGGGCCACCACTTGTTCTTGTCAACAAAGAAAAGGTTTTTGTTTAAAGTTTTAAGGCGCTCGCCTTGGACGAGCACCCCGGGCTCCAGAACTCGGTCGGATCCCCTCTCACCCGCGAGCAACTCGGGGCTTACGGCCTCAGAAGCCGAAACCCCGAACTGTTCGAGGGTGGGAGAAAAACCACCATCGCCTGGGACCCTATCGGAAAACGAATCGGCCCGCCTCCCATCCCTGTCTCCTTCGGGCAGACAGCCCTCAGAAACCATCGGCCCGGAAGGAAGACAGAGATTACAGAAGAGCCATCCATCTGAGGCTCCTTATCCCCCGGGCCCGGATTTCGGTCGATACCCCTCCCGTCCCGATCTCTCTTGGGCAAACAACCCCATCGGGGCCGTCGACCCAAGAGAAGATCTGGACGGCAGAGTAACCACCAATCCGGGGCTCCCAGAGTTGAAATTTTTCAAATATCAGGCGTCCGCCCAAGGCAGACACCTCTGATGGTCGATGGACCACTCCTGATGTGATCAAAAAGGTAGTGGGGGCGTGGGTACTTATAGCCTCCCCCAAACCTGCCATTATGGCCCCTGGGAAGCCAAGCGACGGAAGCCCAACCATCACACCTGGGGAATTGGAGCGCCGCGCATTTATTAGGGGACATCATTAATGCCCCTGGGAAGTTGGAACGCCGCACACACCTCGGAGCGCCATTAACGGCCCGTGAAACAGTAATCAACTAAGGGCAGCCCTTTCACGTAGGCCCAATGGCTCGCCATTGTCCTTACCGACCCGTAAACCCTCGCCAGTCTGAGGTCAGGCCGAGCACAAGGGCAGCCTTCTCATGAAGGCCTAACGGCTCGCCATCGTCCTTACCGACCCGTAAACCCTCGCTAGTCCGAGGTCAGGCCGAGCACAAGGGCAGCCTTCTCACGAAGGCACAACAGCTCGCCATCGTCCTTGTTGACCCGTAAACCTTCGCCAGTCCGAGGTCGGGCCGAGCACAAGGACAGCCTTCTCACGAAGGCACAACGGCTCGCCATCGTCCTTACCGACCCGTAAACCCTCGCAAGTCCGAGGTCAGGCCGAGCACAAGGGCAGCCTTCTCACAAAGGCACAACGGCTCGCCATCGTCCTTACCGACCCGTAAACCCTCGCCAGTCCGAGGCCAGGCCAAGCACAAGGGCAGCCTTCTCACCAAGGAACAACGGCTCGCCATCGTCCTTGCCGACCCATAAACCCTCGTCAATCCGAGGTCATACCGAACACAAGGGCAGCCTTCTCACAAAGACACAACGGCTTGCCATCGTCCTTACCAACCCATAAACCCTCACCAGTCCGAGGTCAGGCCGAGCACAAGGGCAGCCTTCTCACAAAGGCACAACAGCTCGCCATCGTCCTTGCCGACCCATAAACCCTCGTCAATCTGAGGTCATACCAAACACCAGGGCAGCCTTCTCACGAAAGGCCCAACGGCTCGCCATCGTCCATACCGACCCGCAAACCCTCGTCGGTTCGAGGTCAGGCCGAGCACCAGGACTCACCGTCCAGCACCGGCCCAGAGGCCCCCAAAAAACCTCTCCCATTCTTCTCCACGACTAAAAATACTCCTCCACGGCTAACTCTCGCATCCCCACAGGAGTGGGGGGCTTGTGAGGTAGGATAAAAATAACCCAAGGCCCAGCCGGGGCCCAGGATTGCTTCCACTCAATAGCACGCCAGCTCGGCACCGGACCTTCACGCCCTCAGAGCCGAGCCGATAACTCGCCCCCACGAAACCGGCCTCCTCGTTCCAACGATCCGCCACGACCTTCGGCCTCCGATCCTCGACAGTCTCGTGGTCCCCCCATCAACCTAGTAAGGGATAAGGATGACCTGGGGCTACCTAGGCCATCCAATCCTCCCAGAGGCACAGGAACCCCACGATCCGCCACGTCAGCTCCAAAACCACCTAGGGCCTTGCCATGTCAGCCCTAAACCACCCATGGTACTGCCACGTCTATCCTAAACCCCTGGGCCTCCTGCCAAGTCAGGCCCATGGGCTTTCGAGTCCAGACCCGGTCCCCAAACGGATCCAAACTCTGTTGGGGTTATCTATAAATACCAGGCCCTCTCCCACCTTTACAGGTAATTAATCTTTTGCCACTTAAGAACCCTAGTTACTGCTACTCTCTCTCAGAGACTAACTAGATCGTCGAAGGGTCTGCCATCGGGATCAACCCCGGTGTTCCAAGACCGTCTGCAGGTACGCGAGGTGAGGCATCCCAATCTGAGCCGATCCTCCAGTACCGAAGTGAGCCTCTCGCTCACCGTCCAGCACTGCATCCTTCCACCATTACAAATCGAGTCCGAACTCACACCTGGTGCATCCACACTCTCCCCAAAAACAAACCGCATCAAGTTGCATCTCTGAATATGAGATTGGTTTTGTGTTGCTTCTTTGAATATTAGATTGGTTTTGCTTCTCCAGATACCCAGATTGTAAGATGTGAGATGTGAAGAGAAACCAAACACCTATATCAGGACTGAAGCGAAACCAAACTATGTGAGATGTGAAGCCATGCAATTTCATTCAGTTAATGCCTTTCACTTCATTGTCCCAAATTGGGAATGGCCAAATTTTGTTCGCAAGTCAAGAACACGAAATTACACAAACTAAACATGAATAACTCGGGGTAATTTGGAAACACAAATAAATAGTATCAGTTTGACTGTAACCCCTGTTTCCGATTATACGGATTTCCGTTTCTTTTTCTTTCTTCATGTATTATTGTATTTCAAATTTCGGTATAGATTCTTTCCAATGCATTTAAATCCTTTTGAATCTCCTATTGAAACCCAAATTTATATTCCAAACTAAAAATCTTGTCTCTCCTCCTTTTGGTTTGAAGCCCAACAATTGTTATTGAATTTATTATATTCATTTAAAGCCCAAAGAGTAGCCCATATCTTGTTGGATTTTAGACCAAACCCAATCTCATCTCCTATTGGACTCTAACCCTAAACCCAAATCCACAAACCCATACACTCACCGGTATACAATTTCTCCACTCTTCCCCACTCTTTCCACATCCCCGTAACTACATCCCCACTATCTCTAACTACCCACTACTTTAATTATTATTTTATTAGATCCATTCCCTTACCTTCTCTCTCCTGTTCTCTTCTCTCTCCCTCCCCCGTCTCCAAAACCAACAAACCCAAAGCCTTCATCCCGCTCGTCACCTGTCGTCTCCATTGCCGAGAACCCATCGCCATCATCAAAATCGACCGTCTTCAACCTCAAGTTCCTCGTCTTCCTCTACTCCACAGTCGTAGCCTCCCATCGCCGCTCGCCCTCCATCGAGCTCCCCTCGATGCCATTGCCGCACCTCTACATCTTCCTCCTTATCGTCGCCAACGTCACCACCTCCTCCGACCGCCACCTTCATTGCCATCACCACCACCTTACCGTCACCTTCACCCCCTCGACTCCTCACCCTCGTCAACCTAGCCCCGTCCCCATTGGCAAAGAACCTCGTCGAACCCATCGAAGCACCACCGAAACCCACTCCGTCTACACCTTCAAACCACCGTCGCACTCTCCCAATCACCTCGAACATCTCCTCCACCATCGCGGCGAGTTACCCACTGCCTCGCCATCGCCATCCAAGCCCCGAAGGCACCGTCGCCGATCTCCCCTGTTTTCGAGTGCGTAAATAGAGTTTTTGCCGGAGTCATTTCGCAGTCTCGATTGTTGCGTTGCTTTCTGACCAACGTCGTCGATAGCCGTCGCAGCCCCACCGCGATGCTGTGCCGTCGCCGAAGTTTCTCTCCCGCTCTTTCGCTCTCGCTCGGTCGAAGTAAAGGAAGAAGAAGGAGAGCAATTGGTCCGTTCCGCTGTCCTGTGTTTTGGCGTGCCCGATCCTCCTGCGCTGTCCCGTGTTTGGAGTGATCCTGTGTGAGGAGGAGGGAACTGATTGGTCCCTGATGTTGTTCTGTGTTTTGCTGCACCAGATCCCATTTTAACTGTCTCGTGTTCGGATCGGATCCGATGTGAGGGAGATTTCTTATTGGATTGATTTGGTGTCTCGTGTTCTGGGCACATCAGATCCGAAGTTGGTGTTCGCTGTTCTGCCTGGATCCAGTGTGGGGATAGCCCCTAAATTATTGCTGTTTGCTTGATTGCTTGGATTTTCTTCGCACGATCTTTGCACGTGTTCTTGGGATTGCTCCCCGGGATTCTGATCCCGTTATTCCTTATAAAATTATCGAATCGTCTACAAGAAAAAGGCAAGTCCACTTGAACTCTTTTAAATTATTTTAGTTCAAGATTTTTGATCTCTATGCAAGTAGTTCCATCTCAATTATTCTAATTTGCCTTGTGTTCCTTCCGTTAGGAGTATCGAGGGTTTACACGACCTAACCCGACGTACTCTTGATATCTTATTAGTATCCACTGACTCAAACCCAAGCTTATACATACACACTTGACATAAATAAAATGACTAGAATTGTATACAAAGAAAATGAATGGTGATTGAATATATTGATTGAATGAGACATTGTGACTTGATCGATGACTTCATAAATTGAATTGTACACAGTAATGGACATTCTAATTGCTATATAACAGTGTAATGCATTTCATGATATAGTAATATGTTATTTACCCACTTTGATGGATATAAATGTGATAGCTTTTATAAACTTTTGCTGCTTGTACTGTTTTGCACAGAGGTTTCGACCCTGTTAACTTGAGAATTAGCATACCTGATACAAAAGAGAGTTTTAGCCTACTGAGTATAGTTTCCAACCCAAGTGACGAATCCTGATTCGGAGCCCTGAGCTGTGAGATATCACCTTTTTAGTCTCTGTTGGTCTGTATTTTCCAGACTGCAGAATTATTGTAACATCGACACATTTGATAGTGAAATACCATGTAGACAATATTACAATGCCATGAAAATTTCCAGGAACTTTATAGAAATGCTTAGGATTCATCTCTAAATTTTGTAGATTTTTACTGTGTATTTATACCATGTTTCCACCCATTAGATATGGACATCTAGTTACTGCCAGGACAGCTAAACTGCAAAGAATAGAGTATTTAACCTAGATACAATCAGAATTAGCAGAAAGTTACTGAACACAAATTGTAGCTCTATCTGTCTAAATGTCCATAGCATTCTGGAACTTCGAATTCAGAGTTTTAGGCTAGGAGTTATTGCTGTTTTAGTGTAACTGTGTCAGCTGTTTCAGATTTACTACTTCCTGTCTATTATTGTGCAATGCATCATGTTGCTGCATTATTATCATCCCCTTGAAATTCTTATAACTACTTGCATGTACATGTATGACTTAATAATAAAATACTAAACAAGCCGGGGTTAGTAAGGGTTGACCTAGTAGTAGATAGTCTCAGAAAATGTACTCGGTAAGGCCTATCGTGATATCGTATTGGCATCGAAGGAGAAGTAATGATTGTGAATGATTGATTGAAAAATTGAAAATTGACTAATTGTAAATGGTAAATGATTGTTATTGATACCGAGTACACGCTCTGGAGACCCCACCACGAAGTCTAAAACGAACATTGTTGTGCATGCATTGAACCTGTGGTATGAGACGCAGTAGTACGTGCACTAGATAAGAGAAATGACATTCTAATAAACTTAAATTGACACGTATATACTCGATTAAGACCATTGTTTATTAATACCATTATTTTCTTTGCAATTTGATCTTGATTCATAATCTTCATGTACCTTATTCCTTTACTCTTTGTTTTCACTACTTACTGTCCGTACTTGCTCTAAGGACAATTCTTTTTCCCCTCTAGTTAACCCAGCTACAGGTGAGCCAGAGAATTTGCCAGAAGCTGTTGGCGTGTAGCATTTTTAGATCGGAGCAACTGCATAATAATAACAAACTATTTCTTTTCATGTTTCTTTATTTCATTGTAGTTCATTTGTTTAGACTTGTATCCCGGGCTTTTGACCCGTAACTGCTATTTGATTTCTTAGTATTGATTATCATGTTGGATTATTAAATTCTTGAATTCAGAAATTGTTCTGTGATGTTATTATTTGCGTGGTTGTGATAAATCTTTCTGAGTATTGTTGAGTTGAGACTGGTACAGCTTATGAATGATGTTAATATCATTCGCTGGGCCTTCGTCACGAGCTCATATTCCCGTATTCTGGGAAGCAGGGTGTGACAGGTTTTTAGTGGTATCAGAGCCCAGGTTAGACTCTAATTATGTTAGAGTTTAGCTAAGTTAGACTCTAACTATGTTGGAGTTTAGCTGGTTTGGCTAATGTGTTAGTCATGTTTGACTAATATGTCAGTCAAGTTTGGCTCTAGCCGGTCTAACTCAATAATATGCGCACCACATCAATCACATGAACATGTAATAACCAACATATATCTGGATACTCCTCTCATTTGGATTCCTTTTTGCTCCTTTCTTATTCAAGTCTTTCAATCCTTGGTTCATTCCGTCCCTTGCAGTCCTCATCTTCATTGATTCCTTATTGGGTGTAATTTTATTCTTTTGTGCCCATATTCATTTGATTCTGGAGTTGTCGATTCTTTTCTTCCCGCTTGGTTCGTCAATCGGCACCTGTGGATCTTCAACGACATGTTAGGGGCTTATTAATTTCTGGGTTACTGTATATTTTATGATATATTTAATGTATAAATTTGCTATACTGCATATTTATTTTTTTCATTCACATTTGCATTGTGCTTATGCATGTATTTCATTCCGTGCTCTCTCTACTTTTATAAAATCATTTTCACTACTATTATTTTGTGCTATTGTGATTGATATTTATAACCTATACATCTATTTTGATATTCCATTGTGTGACCTTGAACTCCATTTTTTACTCTTCTACTATTTTTATATCACAAATTTCAAAACATAACGTCATACTTAAATTAAATATCCCATAACCTGTGCAAATGGAAGGTTACACCTTCCATTTTACCATTTCGGTGCAACTTAATGTCGAGATGGTAAATATGCAACTCGATGTCAATGGAGGCAAATTGCAACTGGACATCTCGGGGAGGCAAAATGTGCAACCGAATATCCAGATGGCAATCTGCAACCTGATGTCGTGAAGGCAAATATGCAACTTGATGTTAAGGAGGCAAGATTTTTCACCTATTTGCTAACTGATATTTCAAGACTTTTTACTTATATAATGAAACTAATGGTAGAGAAATATTTTCTTTATGACATTTTATTTATACAATTACACTTTATGTTTCCATACAATTTGAACTAGTGTACTTGATTTTACTCTATTTGGTGTTTATAAATTTGTACATTGATGTTCAGATTGAGTACATCAATTATGGTCTAAGTTTTCATTCTTTTGTGAATTATTATTTATTGCCACCGTTTTTCAATTCTTTAACATTTTAAATTTCTCACTTAGTTTTCACGTCCTAATTAATGATTTGACGTTTATTTTTGTAATAGTTAATGAACTCCTTTAAGTCTTCGTGTATATATATATTTTGGCCTATTTTACTCGTTACCCATTAATGTGTTTTTCGAATATTGATTATAATGTCAACATTCAATAATTATTATATGTCTTTTACATTCATTGTTATTAATATATCTTCACTTAGCTAAATTTGTTCGCATTTCTATGTATCTTGACTAGTTATTTTCCCAAAACTAATTTTTATATCACCTTTAAAGTTATGTTCCTTTGTTGTTTGTAAGGTTATCAACCATTTTTATAGTTGGGTTTTATCTCTTCATTTTTGAATTCTTATTCTATGCGAACAGTCTTCTTATCTTCTTACGATTGGGGATTAATGTTGTATTTTGACTTCTCTTTCCATTTATAATTGATCGACTATATATATTCCTGTTTGATTTATTTATAAAATTGATAAGTCAAATTCTTATTTTGCTTTATAATGTTATTATTATTATTGTTATTGTTTTCGTTATTGTTATTAGTAATATTGTTACTATTGTTATTACTATTGCTGTTATTATTATTGTTTTCATTATCTTTATTATTGTTGTTAATATTTAAACACATTCACAAAATATGTTGAACCTAAATTATATTCTGTATTGCATTATTATTCCTACCAGTATTTCATGAATGTGTTGAATCCTAATATGTCATGTAGGTATTGTCGCTATTATTAGTATTGCTAACATTGTAATTTTATTATTACCAGTATGATTAGGATGATTTTTATTACTGTTATTATTATTGTTATTATTATTTTTAATACTATTGTTATTATTATTTTATTATTGTTATTTACTATTCTATCATTATTGATATTATTTTTATTATTTTCGTTAAAGCCCATTAGTTTTGATCTACATATCATTTAATTATTTAAATTGAAGCCAAACTTTATATTCATTTTGTATTGTTTAATTATATCTGTCCTTGATCCTAGTGTCTTATTCTTGTCTTCCTGCTCGGTTCGTCGATTGGTGTCATGTGGCCTATAGCAACATGTATGTTGCATGGGACATCACCATCGGAGTAGCGCAGCGGAAGCGTGGTGGACCCATAACCCACGGGTCCCAGGATTCTCTGGATGTTCCTTCTTCTTGCATCATTCAGATCTTGGTTGTCTTTTCACTCGTTATCTTTCGTCGATTTATTATTCGACATCGATCTTATCTATGTCATTTTCTTATTCTGGTGCTCCCATCACTTGAGTTTTCTTTTTATGATTTTTCTGTCTTGTTATTTCTTATGTTGCTTCTGTTTTGTCCTACCGCCTGCCAGAATGAATTTCGATGACGAAATTCATCTTGTAAGATAGGTAGGATTTGTAACCCCTGTTTCTGATTATACGGATTTCCATTTCTTTTTCTTTCTTCATGTATTATTGTATTTCAAATTTTCGTATAGATTTTTTCCAATGCATTTAAATCCTTTTGAATCTCCTATTGAAACCCAAATTTATATTCCAAACTAAAAATCTTGTCTCTCCTCCTTTCGGTTTGAAGCCCAACAATTGCTATTGAATTTATTATATTCATTTGAAGCCCAAAAAGTATCCCATATCTTGTCGGATTTTAGCCCAAACCCAATCTCATCTCCTATTGGACTCTAACCCTAAACCCAAACCCACAAACCCATACACTCACCGGTATACAATTTTTCCACTCTTCCCCACTCTTCCCACATCCCCGTAACTACATCCCCACTATCTCTAACTACCCACTACTTTAATTATTATTTTATTAAATCCATTCCCTTACCCTCTCTCTCCTGTTCTCTTCTCTCTCCCCTCCCCCGTCTCCAAAACCAACAAACCCAAAGCCTTCATCCCGCTCGTCACCTGTCATTGCCATTGCCGAGAACCCATCGCCATCATCGAAATCGATCGTCTTCAACCCCAAGCTCCTCGTCTTCCTCTACTCCACAGTCGCAGCCTCCCATCGCCGCTCGCCCTCCGTCGATCTCCCCTCGACGCCATTGCCGCACCTCTTCATCTTCCTCCTTACCGTCGCCAACATTACCACCTCCTCCGACCGCCACCTTCATTACCATCACCACCACCTTACCATTGCCTTCACCCCCTCGAATCCTCACCCTCGTCAACCTAGCCCCATCCCCATTGCCGAAGAACCGCATCGAACCCATCAAAGCACCATCGAAACCCACTCCGTCTACACCTTCGAACCACCGTCGCACTTCCCAATCACCTCGAACATCTCCTCCACCATCACGGCGAGTTCCCCACTGCCTCGTCGTCGCCATCCAAGCCCCGAAGGCACCGTCTGATACTATAATTCTGATTCTGGTTCTGAGTCTGCGCCAAGTTAGCTGCTATTAGCGCATTCAGAGTCTGATACACCTTGGCAAATTCGACCTCGAGATTAATTCCAGTTCCTCGAGAACTTCCAAATCCATCCTCATTGTTACCACCATTCCTGGTTCTGGGTCCTGTCATTCTACTGAATACTGCAAAACGAGAGTAAAGTTAGAGCATCACAACACAACTCACATTCACAACCATACCCTATGGCAAAATCTCAACCATACCCCAAACCATAACATCATGCTCTAACTCTATGTGATACTCACACTCTAATGTCCACACCTAGGTACTCACTCTCTAATGTCCACACCTAGGTTGGTTTTCATACTATGTCTATTATTACTATTGAAGCAAGCTTTCATACCATTATGTAGCGCCCCGAATTTCTAATATAATATCTTAGAAAATACGTGGCACAATCCCAGCATCAACTTCAATGTAATAGTACACATAGCCTAAAAACACAATAATTTTTATTCCAAACTTTTATTACAACAATCATTTACAAACACAGCGGAATACAAAACACCTTGAATTACAACACTTTCTTTTTACAAAATTTTACACAAAGCTCTATTACATCAGTTTATCTCCAAAACTATCTCAAGTATCCCAACCTCCAAACTCTAAGCAACAACCTGTAACACATGAGGCTAGAGATGATCCCTAACCCCCAAAACTAAAGGGGTCAGCCATAAATGGTGTGAGTGACATAAAAACATACAACATAATTAAATCATAAAACATAAAATCGTCAACAACATGTATTAACAACAAGGATAAAGGAATGAGAAATAACAAAGATGTAAAGCATGAAAACATCATGGAGTGAAAACAACAAGTGAAGTCAGACTAAGTGTCAAGTGTAGAAAAAACTGGAAAACACAAGCGTAAAACCAAGAATACACCCGGCACAAATGCACCCTGCCTAAACAACAACCAGAGGATCATCTCCCTGCCGTGTACCCCACGAATAGGCCTTCAAGACCCCCAACGTGCAGATACACCCGGTACATACAAATGCACCCTGCCTATCCGAAGAATCATCTCCCTGCCGTGTACCCCACGAATAGGCCTTCAAGACCCCAACGTGCAGATACACCCGGTACATACAATGCACCCTGCCTATCCGGAGAATCATCTCCCTGCCGTGTACCCCACGAATAGGCCTTCAAGATCCCTAACGTGCAGATACATCCGGTACATACAATGCACCTTGCCTATCCGGAGAATTATCTCCCTGTCGTGTACCCGACAAATAGGCCTTCAAGACCCCCAATGTGCAGATACACCCGGTACATACAATGCACCCTGCCTATCCGGAGAATCATCTCCCGGGCGTGTACCCCACGAATAGGCCTTCAAGACCCCAATGTGCAGATACATCCGGTACATACAAATGCACCCTGCCCATCTTAAGTAGGTTATTATTAAAACATCAAAACTCCCTATCTCTAGAGTTAGTGTACCCTGCCGGACTTCAACAACAACTAAACCAAAACCCTCAGGCCTAACTCAATAAATCTCAACTGCCGGTTCACAGGACTCCCACTCAACTCCTAGAGACCCCAACAGAACCAAAACTCACTAATCCATCATCAAACGATCAAAGGAGAAATCTCTCCTCTCACCAAAACCCAACTCTTATAAATTTCCAACATCCAAATTCAACGATGAAGTATCTTGAAAACATATGTTCTATAGAAGAATAATATTTAGAATAGTAAGTTATAGATCCAAAACATTTAAAGAATTAGTCGTTTAAAGATCATCAAAATATCTTAGGAAAAGTATCAGGACCAGTCGACTGCAAAAGGTCACCAGTCGACTGTCCAGAGGTAACTATCATCTTTAAGAAAATAAAATCTAAGTATCCACAGTCGACTACAAAACTCACCAGTCGACTGTCCAGAGAGAAATCCAGTAATTTTCGGAAAATAAGTCTAAGTATAGTAGAAGTCGACTACTAATAGTATAGGTCGACTGTCCAGAGGAAATTCCAACATTTCTTTAAGAAAATATTCTAAGTGTTGTAAGTTGACTCAAAAAGTCATAGGTCGACTTACCAGAGAGAAAAACTACAGTAACTTTAAAAGTAATCTGGGTGGTACTAGTCGAGTGTAAAAGTCGTCAGTCGACTGTTCAGACCCAATTTCAAGAAAACTAATAATCGTAGCAACTGGGTTGTATCAGCCGACTGAAAGGTCGTCCCAGTTGAAGAATTTAGGTCGTACATATGTCAAAACTAGGGTTTTTATGAATCAATCATATAACAAAATAACTTTGTATTATCTTCCAAATCTTAGTAATACCAAAATAATTAGATTTAAACTTAGTATTTGAGAAATCCAATTTCAAACAACATATTTCACATAAATCACAAATCCCCAATTTAAATCCTCATAACTCAAATCCTCAAAATCTGGTCCTCTAGACCATTAATCATTCACAACATTCCTCAACCAAATCTCAACTATTCTCTATAGTTGATCCATGAACAAAACCAATTTATCCTCAACATGGTCAAATTGTTTTTATCCAACTCACCAACAGTCCAAATTCTCATCTCTAATTTAATTTATGCATGGCATCTATCGAACTCAATCAAATCAACATTAATCCAATATTTTAAGAAAATAGGACCTAACCAGTAGCAGTCGACTGTTTCAACTCACCAGTCGACTGTTCACCACAAAAATCTAACATTATTAGTCCACTAACAGTTTATATTAGGTTCTCAACAGATCTAACATCATTCATATGCAGATATCCAGAGTTCTTCTTGGAGATCCAAATTTTCATCCATTCATACATATACATATTCATCATCCAATTAATCTAAACATTCATATTGTTCTCATATGACGTACACAAATCAAAGAGAAACAAACAAAACAACCAAACAATTATATCTACTCATCTACAACATACACAAACCAAATAAACAAAACAATCTCACTCACCTTAGGAATGAAGAGATCCAACAAGAAAGCCCCTCTTTTGTGAGATCCAAAATCCTTCTCTTCAATCACCAAGAAAATAAAAGATATAATAAAACTTGTGTTGTGCAGCGAATGACGGCTGCACACCCTCTTTTATACAGGCCGGAAATAAGGATTTAGGGTTTTAGAAATACATTTGTAAAATAGTCCTTCCAAAATATAACTTTACATATATAATCTTTTCTTAGTTAAAATAGGTTAACTAAATCAAAACCAAATCAAATCTTCTTATCACTGAGTTTTCCAGCAATCTAGCACAGCCCAGTAAATAAGAAAAATCCGGATTTACCACTCAGGGTGGCGATTTTGCACAAAAGCCCTCCCTTTTGTAATATTTGCAAACATATCATAAAATATCCAGAAAAATCAAAAATAATATCTAATAATACATATTATATTTTCCAATCAAAATATTTGACTTTTACTTTCCAGAAAAATATTTGCACAAAATTCTACATGAATTCCATATTTCCAAAAACACCCTTTTTGTTTAAATCTTCACCAAATCGACTTTAAATAAAATCTAAATATATTTAAATTCAAATGATAACCATGGAGAACCAAAATATCAGTAAAAACGAATTTTCATAATTTATTTAAGATCCAAACGACTTTTACATAAAAGCCCCTCCCTTTCGAGGTATTTATAAAAATAGTTTCTCTACTCAGAAAAATCCCAAATTTTAGAATATACTCCATTATAATTAGGAGAATTTACTAAAAATATAAAATTGGTTATTTACACCAAAAATATTTGCACGTATTTCGCACGTGTAAAAAGATAAGTATTTATTAAATCTCTAGAAAATCATTTTAATTCATTTTCAAATATTTAAAATAATATTTAAAAATATGGGGTTCTACAGGGTTGATTCGGTGTCTCGTGTTCTGGGCACATCAGATCCAAAGTTGGTGTTCGCTGTTCTTCCTGGATCCAGTGTGGGGATAGCCCCTAAATTGTTGTTGTTTGCTTGATTGCTTAGATCTTCTTTGCACGGTCTTCGCACGCGTTCTTGGGATTGCTCCCCGGGATTCTGATCCCATTATTTCTTATAAAATTATCGAATCGTCTACATGAAAAAGGCAAGTCCACTTGAACTCTTTTAAATTATTCTAGTTCAAGATTTTTGATCTCTATGCAAGTAGTTCCATCTCAATTATTCTAATTTGCCTTGTGTTCCTTCCGTTAGGGGTATCGAGTGTTTACACGAGCTAACCCGACGTACTCTTCACATCTTATAAGTATCCATTGACTCAAACCCAGGCTTATACATACACATTTGACATAAATAAAATGACTAGAATTGTATACAAAGAAAATGAATGGTGATTGAATATATTGATTGAATGAGACATTGTGACTTGATCGATGACTTCATAAATTGAATTGTACATGGTAATGAACATTCTAATTGCTGTATAACTGTGTAATGCATTTCATGATATAGTAACATGTTATTTACCCACTTTGATGGATATAAATGTGATAGCTTTTATAAACTTTTGCAGCTTGTACTGTTTTGCACAGAGGTTTCGACCCTGTTAACTTGAGAATTAGCACACCTGATACAAAAGAGAGTTTTATCCTACTGAGTCTAGTTTCCAACCCAAGTGACGGATCCTAATTCGGAGCCCTGAGTTGTGAGATATTACCTTTTTAGTCCATGCTGGTCTGCATTTTCCAGACTGCAGAATTATTGTAACATCGACACATTTGATAGTGAAATACCATATAGACAATATTAGAATGCATGAAAATTCCCAGGAACTTTATAGACATGCTTAGGGTTCATCTCTAAATTTTGTAGATTTTTACTGTGTGTTTATACCATGTTTCCACCAATTAGATGTTGACATCTAGTTGCTGCCAGGACAGCTAAACTGCAAAGAATAGAGTATATAACCTAGCTACATTCAGAATTAGCAGAAAGTTACTGAACACAAATTGTAGCCCTAAGTTATTGCTATTTTAGTGTAACTATGTCAGCTGTTTCAGATTTGCTACTTCCTGTCTATTATTATGCAATGCATCATGTTGCTGCATTATTATTATCTCTTTGATATTCTTATAACCACTTGCATGTACATGTATGACTTAATAATAAAATACTAAACAAGCCGGGGTTAATAAGGGTTGACCAAGTAGTGGATAGTCTCAGAAAATGTACTCGGTAAGGCCTATCGTGATATCGTATTGACATTGAAGGAGAAGTAATGATTGTGAATGATTGATTGAAAAATTAAAAATTGATTGATTGTAAATGGTAAATAATTGTTATTGACACCGAGTACACACTCTGGAGACCCCACCACAAAGTCTAAAACGAACACTGTTGTGCGTGCATTGAACCTGTAGTATGGGACGCAGTAGTACGTGCACTAGATAGGAGAAATGACATTCTAATGAACTTAAATTGACACGTATATACTCGATTAAGACCATTGTTTATTAATACCATTATTGTCTTTGCAATTTGATCTTGATTCATAATCTTCATGTACCTTATTCCTTTACTCTCTGTTTTCACTACTTGTTGTCCATACTTGCTCTAAGGACATTTCTTTTTCCCCTCTAGTTAACCCAACTACAGGTGAGCCCGAGGATTTGCCAGAAGGTGTTGGCGAACAGTATTTTTAGATCGGAGCAACTGCATAATAATAACAAACTATTTCTTTCCATGTTTTTTTATTTCATTGTAGTTCATTTGTTTAGACTTGTATCTCGAACTTTTGCCCGTAACTGTTATTTGATTTCTCAGTATTAATTATCATGTTGGATTATTAAATTCTTGAATTCAGATATTGTTCTGTGATGTTATTATTTGCGTGGTTGTGATAAATCTTTCTAAGTATTGTTGAGTTGAGACTGGTACAGCTTATGAATAATGTTAATATCATCCGCTGGGCCTTCGTCACGGGCTCGTATTCCCGTATTCTGGGGAGCGGGGCGTGACATTGACAATTTGAGAACACTTTCCAATTTTACACAAAAAATATAGCCAAATTTACATACAACAGATACATCATCAGCCAAATACATCATCAACAAATGAAAATACATCAAAAAACTTACATATAACAAAATTTAGCCTTGATGTGCAAGTACTTCATTGCATACAACCATCATCATCTTCCAATAATCCAAGCCAGTATCACTGTCCTCCTGGCCTTGATCAGTTGCTTTCTTCTTTCCAGCAACTTCTCCTCCAGTGAGAAGAGCGCTACTTGACATGATCTTTTCAACGTCGTATCTTGTTATCTTAAAATTAGTGATAGCATTTGCCCCTCGGAACTTGATGGCGGCAATGTCATAAGCTTCGGCTGCATCCTCTTGAGTACCTGATCATAGGCCGCAAAATTAATTCCATCTTTTTACCTACTTGTAATGACCAGTGACTGGATCGACAAAGGTGTAAACAATAACCATATAATTAAAAGATTATAAACACTACCTACTACTACTGTTATTACGTACTACCATCCCATACAGATGAAGTGTAGTAGTGTGTTTGGTTGTGCCAACATATACATATGATGATTAGTGGCATTCCTTTTATTTCTTTATTTGTCATACCGGTTTTCAAGCGACGATGACAATATATAATTACTATCTATCTGGAAAGAGAATTGAACGACCAATTTTTTTTGCCTCCTTTTGTGATTTGAAGAGTAAAATTTTCAGTCAACCAACAGCTTATAATTTGCAAAAGCTTGAAATTCAGCCTTGTGAAAAGTTATAATTAAATATATTTTTTTTTAAAAAGGAGGAGGGATTACTATCAAAAGCAGATAGACAGAATTTACAAAAGTTGTATGCTCGTCAAACTATACAAAGACACAATAGAAAAGGTATTAATTGCTACCAAAAAGTATACTTAAGAAGAATTTCAAACTGGCTAGTAACATTATGTCGGGAACTAGAAGCCAGATACTAATTAAATAGCTTTCATCATGCGAAACTGCTCAAAGTTTTCACAGTTCATGATTGATTAAAAGCAAATATATAATGTAAAGAACTCTGTTAGAGATTATAGTCCCACATTGAGTAGTTGGTTAGTTTTGTATTTGGTTCCACCTATATATAGGAGATATTATACTCATTTATTTCTCAATTCAATATTCAGTATTGTCTTTATTTCTCTCTGATTTATCTTAACAGGGTATTAGAGCAAATTGTAAAAAAATTCTTCTCCTAAATTTTCTATATCAAAAAATCCTCAAATTCCAAAAATAAAATAAAATAAAATAAAATAAAATAAAATAAAATTCCCATCATCTTCTTCAAAGCGCCAGATAGCTGTCTTCTTCAAAGTGCCAAATAGATAGCTTAGATCCATCATCAAGCGGTAGATTGCTCAGATTCGAAGCGTTAGATTGATCTCCTCTGCCGTCGTCACTGTCCTCCTGGCCTTGATCAGTTGCTTTCTTCTTTCCAGCAACTTCTCCTCCAGTGAGAAGAGCGCTACTTGACATGATCTTTTCAACGTCGTATCTTGTTATCTTAAAATTAGTGATAGAATTTGCCCCTCGGAACTTGATGGCGGCAATGTCATAAGCTTCGGATGCATCCTCTTGAGTACCTGATCATAGGCCGCAAAATTAATTCCATCTTTTTACCAACTTGTAATGACCAGTGACTGGATCGACAAAGGTGTAAACAATAACCATATAATTAAAAGATTATAAACACTACCTACTACTACTGTTATTACGTACTACCATCCCATACAGATGAAGTGTAGTAGTGTGTTTGGTTGTGCCAACATATACATATGATGATTAGTGGCATTCCTTTTATTTCTTTATTTGTCATACCGGTTTTCAAGCGACGATGACAATATATAATTACTATCTATCTGGAAAGAGAATTGAACGACCAATTTTTTTGCCTCCTTTTGTGATTTGAAGAGTAAAATTTTCAGTCAACCAACAGCTTATAATTTGCAAAAGCTTGAAATTCAGCCTTGAGAAAATTTATAATTAAATATATTTTTTTTAAAAAAGGAGGAGGGATTACTATCAAAAGCAGATAGACAGAATTTACAAAAGTTGTATGCTCGTCAAACTATACAAAGACACAATAGAAAAGGTATTAATTTCTACCAAAAAGTATACTTAAGAAGAATTTCAAACTAGATAGTAACATTATGTCGGGAACTAGAAGCCAGATACTAATTAAATAGCTTTCATCATGCGAAACTGCTCAAAGTTTTCACAGTTCATGATTGATTAAAAGCAAATATATAATGTAAAGAACTCTGTTAGAGATTATAGTCCCACATTGAGTAGTTGGTTAGTTTTGTATTTAGTTCCTCCTATATATAGGAGATATTATACTCATTTATTTCTCAATTCAATATTCAGTATTGTCTTCATTTCTCTCTGATTTATCTTAACATGGTATCAGAGCAAATTGTAAAAAATTTCTTCTCCTAAATTTTCTATATCAAAAATCCTCAAATTCCAAAAATAAAATAAAATAAAATAAAATAAAATTCCCATCATCTTCTTCAAAGCGCCAGATAGCTGTCTTCTTCAAAGCGCCAAATAGATAGCTTAGATCCATCATTAAGCGGTAGATTGCTCAGATTCGAAGCATTAGATTGATCTCCTCTGCCGTCGTCCAGATCCATTAACCCCAAATTTGCTCAGATCGATCATCAAGCTGTCGACCAGATCAATCATCAACCCATCGGCAACCCCTCTTCAACCCATCCATCCATCACCAACTACCGTCGGCAACCCATCACCAACTACCATTGGCAACCCATCACCAACTACCGTCGTCCTCCCTCGTCTCAGCCACCCGAGCCGTCGTCCTCGTCAGATCCGGATCTATTAGGTCTGGTACCAAAGTCATCTTCTTCAACTCCAACACATCTTCTTCAGATCCGAACTTCATCTTCTTTAGATCCGAACTTCAGATCCTACCTCAACTTCACCATCAGATTCCAACTCCAGATACTACCTCAACGTGCTAAATTGGTGTATATTCTGTTGTAGTTTGTTGGTTTCAGAAATACATCAGATCTAAAAAAAATCAAAAAAAAATAAAAAGTAAAAAATTATATATATATATATATATATATATATATATATATATATATATATATATATATATAGGTACTACTACTTGATGGCATCTCAGTCCTCCACTGACTTCCCCGATGTAACCGCCTCTTGTTCCTCCTCTAGATTCAACAAGCAGCAGCGCCACTTTCAGTCTTCCTCCGGCCTTCTACCTTCTCCTTATATCATTCATCACCCTACTCCACCTCTACTTCTGCCACCGGTAGAACCGCCCTGCTCCTTATCCTGATCCAGGCACCAGCAGCATCTTCCTCTACATTATGCTCTCAGTCACAACAGCGCTAGTCTTGTTTCTCCTGGCAGTGCTTCTTCCCTCACATCTTCGGCCATGCCCGTCACTCCGGCCTTGCCGTCTCCTGCTAATTGGGCTAATACTCAGCAACGCCTCACTCAGCTGGAACTACAGCTCATGGGTCCGTCTATCAATGCTGGCTCTTCTGCTCCTGCACTTTCTGCCACTCCCGGTATGAATTCGTTCTGGATTTTAGATTCTGGTGCATCATATAATCTCACTAGTAATCAGACACTATTCACCACCTGCACAACACTTCCCTCTCACTCTCCATCTCTACACACAGCAGATGGCTCACCACTTCTTATTACACACTCAGGAACAATTAACTCTCCCACTCTCACATTACCATATGTTCTCTATGCTCCTCATTTATCAATAAACCTTATTTCTATTAGTGCATTGTGCGATAGTGGTCTTGTAGTTACTTTTGACTCTTTAGGTTGTTCTATTACTGATTCCTCCACCGGTGAGGAGTTTGGGCGTGCTAGTCGTCATGGTCGTCTATATTATCTAGATTTTCTCCGTGCACATCACTCTCCTTATAGTTTTGCCGGTATTGTCACGCTCCGCTTCCCACTATACAGAAATACAGGCACGCAACTGAGGCCCAGCGAATGATATACATCATCCATAAGTTGTACAATTATGAGCTCAACAAGATCTTTATAACACATTCACACAGGTAAAATATAATAATCACATGAGCTGAAAATAGAATAACCATCATTTGAATAATACATCAATATCGGGTCAAGATGCCCGGGAGTACAAGGTGCCAGAATTAAAATAATATGATAAGCAGTTCGCTATAACAACTAGATAAAATAGCAACTGAAAGAAAAACAACATGAAGTAGTAGGGAAGCAGCAACGATCGTTTAGAGAGTCTGCTCGTCGGGTCCATTAGTACCTGTATAATTATTAACTCAAAGAAAAATAGAAAAGTTCCCGTTAGAGCAAGTTTCGGGTAGCAAGTAGCAACAAGCAGAAAAAGGGGTAATATAACAAGATATAACATGGAAGAAACAAGAAGTAGAAGTACAAATACAATATGGAAGTAAGCAAGGAACTGGGATAATATGATCATGTAAGTAATAACTGTAACTAGTGTATTCTAGACTTCAAGATATAAGCAATTGATAACCTAGGCTCAGTTAATCGATAATCATGTAATCAATGATCGAGTCATGTAATCAAGAGTCATGTAATCAAGAATCAAGAGTCATGTAATGAAGAGTCATGTAATCAAGAATCATGCTTAGTAAATATCTCAAGTTTATCTGTTTTATTAACTTATCTAATGCACACAATCCTGTGTCCCATACTACAAGTACGGTGCATATCAATCATGTGACGTTTAGACTTAAGTAGTGAATTCTATAGGATTATGTACTCGAGTCTTCCAGTGGTAGTATCAAGACATGTAATCATGAATCATGTAATCGAGAATTATGTAATCAAGAATTATATAATCAAGAATCAAGAATCAAGAATCACTATTTCGGGAAACACGGGCCCCCTTCCGAGTATACTCCCCTATATTGTCCACTATTAAGCCGTACCCTTATAACCCCGGCTTGTTATTCTTTTATAATTAATTATGAACATGCAGTTGGTACGACTAGTGGAACGGTGTAATCAAATAGTTTAGTCAAGGAAAATATCAAGGGCAGTAATCATGGACACGAGACGTAAAACGAGTATATGTATCGAGAGTAGTTATTATAGAATTATCAAGTGGTATAAAATGCATTCTATTAACCTATTATATCTATGCAAGTTATTATTACAAGAACTATAATACACTCAGTTCATTAAATATGAAAAGTAATGGGTTTATATGCAAAAACGTAGAGATGAATTTTTAGACAACTTGATATATCTGCATTCAAATTCACTTTTTCGTTGTTACAAAAAAGCAAATCCAATTCCATTAGAGATTCTAGAAAGTAGACTCTCTTCCGGTTCTAACTCATATTCACACGATATATTCTAGAGACAGTAGTTATGCGTACAAATTCATTTTTCGCTGGTTTCGATGTTTCGCGCGCATTCTGGAAATTCAGAGTCACAATACTAAAATTGTGATATCTCACAATCTATACATCGAATTGAGAAACCGTATATATTTCGGATATCTAGACTCGAAGGGCTACAATTTTCATGTATAAAGTTTTTCGATCTAGTTTTGGGAACATGGTCGAATTCTCAGTACAAGATACCGGTTAGTAATCCCGTGCAGGTTCAGAAATTCACGATATGACAGTACTAAAATCGCGATATCTCACAATCTATACATCCGATTGAGAAACCGTAAGTTGTTCTGGATTCGGGACTCGATGGGCTACGATTTTCACGTAGAAAATCTTCAATCCAGTATCGGGAGCATGGTTGAATTCTTAGTGCAAGGTCAAAAAATTTAGAGATAGTAAGGTTGAATATTTGATATTCGATAACACGATTAGAAATGTGTTAACGGTTCACTCTTGAGTTGATATATTATGAAACCAGTGACTAGAATGGAGTTTAACAATAAAACATGATGATAACTAGACTACTTGCCACAAGTCCAAGGAAAATGCTTGTACGAGAACAAAAATAGTGTATAAGATACTTGCCTTATAACGTGACGATCTCGGTGGTGGTGTTAACCACGGAAAGAAGAAGCAATGTCTGCAACGGACGACGGCACAACAGCGGTAAGAATGGCGGCAAGAAGGTAGCAAGTAAGCAACGGTAGCAACGGTGAGCGACGGTGATGAGCAACAATAACAACGAGGAGATGGCGCGGCGTCGGGTTGTTTTTCGGGGTTCACGGGGTCGTAGAAATGGATTCGTCGGCTCGAAGGTGGAGGGTGAAGTGGAGCTCGGGTGTTGCTTGAGCTCTCGGGTGTGAAGTAGACAGAGGAAGAGAAGGAGAAGTGAAGAATGAGAGGTTGATGTGTTATGCATGTGTATGAGTGCATACATATATATAGAAAGAAAGGCATAGGAGTGTGCTGCATGTGTATAATTAGGGGTGTAGAAAAATGGGAGCATAGGTTAGGAAAAATGAGAGTATAGGTGTGAAAAAATGAGAACATAGGTGTGGAAAAATGAGAACAAGGAGGAGAAGTCGTGGAGTTAGGCGTAGAATTAGGCAGGATTAGGATTAGGATCAATCAGGGTTTAAAATTTGTATTTAAACTCTGGTCGAAAAATTACAAAATTATGGAATTGATCACAAAAATATTCTGGCTTTAGATAAAGAGTCCAAAGAGAAAAACAAAACTTCTGAAAATTGAAGTACAAAAATTCACGTAATAAAATACATACAACTGGGACAGGGAGTTACAATCCTACCCACCTTACAAAAAAAACTTCATCCTTGAAATTTACTTAGGCGATATATAGGATAGCTTAAGAAGCAAATGCAATACCCTGCAATGAAAAGTACAACAGAAGATAAAAGAAATAAAGAGTACAAAGGTACAAAAAAAACTAAAGACAAATTGTGCACCCTCAACTGGAGAACTCAACAATTTGATGTTTGGGATCAGAATCTGAACTACCGACATCGCTAACATCCCAGTTCAGTTGAGTCACAAGCTCATCTTGCTCTTGCACATACTCCTCCAATTTTCTAAGTAACTCCTTAGGCGAAGGTGCTGAAATCAAGATGCGTATGGCCTTACTGGATATAAATTCCTCAACCATAGCTGAATCTACGAAGGACAAAAGTGAGTTGTAATATCCATCAACGTTTAAAATACCCACCGGTTTGCTGTGGTTCCCCAGTTGAGCCCAAGTGATCACCTCAAACAATTCTTCAAGTGTTCCATAACTTCCGGGCAAGGCTATGAAAGCATCAGCAGCTCGAGCCATTTCAGCCTTCCTCTCGTGCATGTTAGAGACAACTCTAACATCTCCCATAGTTCTCCTAGTAATCTCTTTCGGCATTAGGGACTTGGGAATCACTCCCAAAACGTGTCGGCCACCAGCACGAACAGCGTCAAAAACCAGGCCCATCAATCCTATGCTCCCACCACCGTAGACGAGATCGATATTCCCCTCTACAAGCTCCTTGCCGAGCTCGATTGCGGCTTCTTGGTAGCTAGCTCTTTTGCCAGAGCTACTTCCACAAAATACACAAATCCTACCAAATCTCGATGAAGATGAAGAAGCTTCATTTTCTTCCCTGCTTCACTTTATTTTTTCACCGATTTTCTCTTCATCTCCACAATCGATTCTTGATCTCTTCTTTCCATTTGCCAAGAAAATCCGAGCTCCTATTCTCTCTCTTTCTTTCTTGCTCCCGCCTCTGCTATCGACTTCTCACTTTCTCTCTTCTCCGAATCTTGCTCCCGAGTTGTCTTCTTCTTTCTCTTCTTCCCTTTCTTCCCCCGGCTTCTCTCTCTCTTTCTTTCTTCTGACTTCTCTCTCTTTCTTCTTCCTTCTCCGACTTCTCTCTCTTTCTTCTTCCTTCTCCGACTTCTCTCTCTTTCTTCTTCCTCTTTCTTTCTCTTTTTCTTTCTTTCTCTTTTTCTTTCTTCTTTCTTTGACTTCTCTCTCTCTCTCTTTCTCTTCTTTTTATTTCTTGTTCTTCTTGTCTTTTCTTCATTAATGCACCGCCTCTATAACCGGCCTATGGCCAATATTTGCACTTTATTTCCTATCCATTCTAAATATAACATCGAACCCTGAGATGTTGATGACGATTTGCTTTGAAATTCATTCCACGAACCAATAAGGGACTCTGCTACGCTTTCGCTGTGCCACTCTGATGGTGATGTTTCTCACTGCTGATATCAAGTGATAGCGATCGACAAATTGACCAGAATTAAGAGATTGGTAACACGAAGTGTTAGTTGTCAAACTTATTTGGTAAATTGGGCCCCACCCACCAAACAATGTTGAAAAATTGTGACAAGATTGGTGTCGCAAAGAAAAATGGGAGAAACAGGAATGAAGAATTTGTCAGTTGCTTATCTCTCATTTCTATAAATGAGAGGTTTAGGAAGAAGAAAAAAATTAAGCAAGAAAAGAATAAGAAACAAGCAGAAAAGAAGAAAAAAGAATAGAGTGTATATTTATAAGGTGTAGTAATACCAGTTTTAGAAAATAGTAAAGAGTCTTCTTGTTGTTATTCCAATTTCCAATTTGTTTGTCATTTAGACCAACAAAATTCCTACTCTCTTCCAACATAAGATTCAAGAAAATAGGGATAGAAAGAAATAACTAGTATGATACTCAATAATGGATTGATCGATGAGAATGAATGCAATGTACAGAAGGTAACAAACGACGCAGGAACTGAAGCATGACTAGATCGAAATATACCAGTAACTATTTCTTTGGTGATCTCCGCCTCCTCTATAATCAGGTTATGAGCCTGATTACACTCTCCAGTCTTTCCTCAACTGGGATTTGATCCTCCTATTGGTGTGACACTCTTTCTCTTCGGGCAATCCAGAACCTTGTGATCATTCGCTCCACATGCAAGACACAAGTTGTTGGCTTTCTAGCAGTTCTTGCGTATGTGTCAACCTCGGCGGCAATAATAGCACTTCTGGTCCTTCTTCGGAGTCGCCGATGAGTAAGGTGATGCTCTAGTAGTCGGGATCTGAACTGGCCTCCGTATCGGTCCAACTGTAGACTGTGCGACAGTAAGGAGATGTAATGCCCCTTGAACGGCATTCCACCCTCTAGGATCTGCTCCTGGGTATCGAGCATGGCAGTGTAACTCTTATGCTGGTGTACAAATAAGTCCTATTGAATGGAGTTTTCGACATCCTGTACCCTATCCAGATTAGCTCTCACTAGTTCATTTGCTCTTGCTGTAGCTCCATCATTCGTTGCATTTCCTGGAGAATGGCGACGATCTCCGTTAGTTCATCCCTGGGTGCAGAAGTCGAGGAGCCTCCGTGAACCATAGTCTGAAATGCATATTCGAATGGGGTAAATCTTCAGATGGCAAGTTGGTTATTAACATTCATGTGATCCACGTGGTGTGTATATTGTTGAGCTAAGCATGGTTTGAGCCCAGGCTCTGATACCACTAAAAACCTGTCACGCCCCGCTTCCCACTATACGGAAATACAGGCACGCAACTGAGGCCCAGCGAATGATATACATCATCCATAAGCTGTACAATTATGAGCTCAACAAGATCTTTATAACACATTCACGCAGGCAAATATAATAATCACATGAGCTGAAAATTGAATAACCATTATTTGGATAATACATCAATATCGGGTCAAGATGCCCGAGAGTACAAGGTGCCAGAATTAAAATAATATGATAAGCAGTTCGCTATAACAACTAGATAAAATAGCGACTGAAAGAAAAACAACATGAAGTAGTAAGAAAGTAGCAACGATCATCTAGAGAGTCTGTTCGTCGGGTCCATTAGTACCTGTATAATTATTAACTCAAAGAAAAATAGAAAAGTTTCCGTTAGAGCAAGTTTCAGGCAGCAAGTAGCAACAAGCAGAAAAAGGGGTAATATAACAAGATATAACATGGAAGAAACAAGAAGTAGAAGTACAAATACAATATGGAAGTAAGCAAGGAACTGGGATAATATGATCATGTAAGTAATAACTGTAACTAGTGTATTCTAGACTTCAAGATATAAGCAATTGATAACCTAGGCTCAGTTAATCGATAATCATGTAATCAATGATCGAGTCATGTAATCAAGAGTCATGTAATCAAGAATCAAGAGTCATGTAATGAAGAGTCATGTAATCAAGAATCATGCTTAGTAAATATCTCAAGTTTATCTGTTTTATTAACTTATCTAATGCACACAATCCTGTGTCCCATACCACAAGTACGGTGCATATCAATCATGTGATGTTTAGACTTAAGTAGTGAATTCTATAGGATTATGTACTCGAGTCTTCCAGTGGTAGTATCAAGACATGTAATCATGAATCATGTAATCGAGAATTATGTAATCAAGAATTGTGTAATCAAGAATCAAGAATCAAGAATCAAGAATCAAGAATCATGAATCACTATTTCGGGAAGCACGGGCCCCCTTCCGAGTATACTCCCCTATATTGTCCACTATTATTCCGTACCCTTATAATCCCGGCTTGTTATTCTTTTATAATTAATTATGAACATGCAGTTGGTACAACTAGTGGAACGGTGTAATCAAATAGTTTAGTCAAGGAAAATATCAAGGGCAGTAATCATGGACACGAGACGTAAAACGAGTATGAAAAGTCTAAACGTCAAGTGGTATAAAATGCATTCTATCAACCTATTATATCTATGCAAGTTATTATTACAAGAACAATAATACACTCAGTTCATTAAATATGAAAAGTAATGGGTTTATATGCAAAAACGTAGAGATGAATTTTTAGACAACTTGACATATCTGCATTCAAATTCACTTTTCTGTTGTTACAGAAAAGCAAATCCAATTCCATCAAAGATTCTAGAAAGTAGACTCTCTTCCGGTTCTAACGCATATTCACACGATATATTCTAGAGACAGTAGTTATGCGTACAAATTCATTCTTCGCTGGTTTCGATATTTCGCGCGCATTCTGGAAATTCAGAGTTACAATACTAAAATTGTGATATCTCACAATCTATATACCAGATTGAGAAATTGTAATATGTTTCGGATATCTGGACTCGAAGGGCTACGATTTTCATGTAGAAAGTTTTTCGATCCAGTGTCAGGAACATGGTCGAATTCTCAGTACAAGATACCGGTTAGTAATCCCGTGCAGGTTCAGAAATTCACGATATGTCAGTACTAAAATTGCGATATCTCATAATCTATACATCCGATTGAGAAACCGTAAGATGTTCTGGATTCGAGACTCGATGGGCTACGATTTCCACTTAGAAAATCTTCAATTCAGTATTGGAAACATGGTCGAATTCTTAGTGCAAGGTCAAGAAATTTAGAGATAGTAAGGTTGAATATTCGATATTCGATAACACGATTCGAAATGTGTTAACGGTTCACTCTTGAGTTGATATATTATAAAACCAGTGACTAGAACGGAGTTTGACAATAAAACATGATGATAACTAGATTACTTGCCATGAGTCCAAGGAAAATGCTTGTACGAGAACAAAAATAGTGTACAAGATACTTGCCTTATAACGTGATGATCTCGGTGGTGGTGTTAACCACGGAAAGAAGAAGCGACGTCTGCAACGGACGACGGCACAACAACGGTAAGAATGGCGGCAAGAAGGTAGCGAGTGAGCAACGGTAGCAACGGTGAGCGACGGTGATGAGCAACAACAACAACGAGGAGATGGCGCAGCGTCAGGTTGGTTTTCGGGGTTCACGGGGTCGTAGAAATGGATTCGTCGGCTCGAAGGTGGAGGGTGAAGTGGAGCTCGGGTGTTGCTTGAGCTCTCGGGTGTGAAGAAGGCAGAGGAAGAGAAGGAGAAGTGAAGAATGAGAGGTTGATGTGTTATGCATGTGTGTGAGTGGATGCATATATATAGAAAGAAAGGCATAGGAGTGTGCTGCATGTGTATAATTAGGGGTGTAGAAAAATGGGAGCATAGGTTAGGAAAAATAAGAGTACAGGTGTGAAAAAATGAGAACATAGGTGTGGAAAAATGAGAACAAGGAGGATAAGTCGTGGAGTTAGGCGTAGAATTAGGCAGGATTAGGATTAGGATTAGGATTAATCATGGTTTAAAATTTGTATTTAAACTCCGGTCGAAAAATCACAAAATTATGGAATTGATCAGAAAAATATTCTGGCTTTAGATAAAGAGTCCAAAGAGAAAAATAAAACTTCTGAAAATTGAAGTACAACTAGGACAAGGAGTTACAAGTATTGTTTCCTCTGATGCTGATCTGTGGCACAAACGTTTAGGTCATATTAGCGCATCACGACTTCAGACTATAGCTCATAGTGGTGCCCTTGGTTCTCTCACTTTTAAATATTTATCTGATTGTCAGGGTTTTCATTTAGCCAAACACATTGCCCTACCCTTTAGTCACAAAAGAACTTCTGAAACCACTCACCCTTTTCAACTTGTTCATTCTGACATATGGGGATCCTCTCGCATACCCTCGTGGAAAGGTTATCTCTATTATGTTGCCTTCATCGATGACTTCACTAGACATACATGGGTTTTTCTTATGCGTCAGCGATCTGAGATACCTGATATTTGTCGATTCTTTACAACTATGATTCACACTCAGTTCGGTGTGCACATTAAGAATTTTCGATCAGACGGTGCACGTGAGTACACTTCCACCACTATGAGATCAATCCTTCAGTCTCACGGCACCTTGTTTCAGCAATCATGCCCTTACACACGTGAGCAGAATGATATAGTAGAACGCAAGCATCGTCACATCCTTGAGATGGCTCGTGCTCTTTTACTCTCCTCTTCTGCTCCTCGTTCTTTCTGGGCTGAAGCTATCATGACCTTTGTTAGTCTCATCAACATTACTCCCTCGTCTGCTCTAGCTGGAATGATGCCTTACGAGGCTCTTTATCATTCACCTCCCGACTATAGTATGCTCCGTACCTTTGGGTGCACCTGTTACGTCCTTCTCCCTCCTACTGAGCGCACGAAGCTCTCCACTCATGCTGCTAAGTGCGTTCACCTAGGTCTCAGTACTGAACATAAAGGTTATCGTTGTTTTGATCCATCAGCGGATGACTACTGTTCGCACCTTTCTTGCTGTTGCAGCCATCCGCCAATGGCCGTTAGACCAGATAGATGTGAAGAATACTTTTCTTCATGGTACCTTATCTGAGGTTGTTTATATGGATCCTCCTCCTGGCCTCCCTACTCCTCTTCGTCATGTTTGTCGGCTGCGTTGGGCTATATATGGTTTGAAGCAGGCCCCTCGAGCCTGGTTTGAGTATTTTCGCCTTATCATCACCAAGGCTGGTTTTAGTCAGAGTTCTCAGGACCATTCTATGTTTATGCGATCATCACCATATGGGAGGGTAATTCTACTACTATATGTTGATGATATGATCATTACTGGAGATGACTCCGCCGGCATTGCATCCACACAGAAATACCTTCACCAGTATTTTCATATGAAAGACCTTGGTAAGCTACATTATTTTCTGGGCCTAGAGATTGCTCATGGATCTCGGAGGATACTCATTTCTTAGTAGAAATACACATCAGATATTATTTTCGCTGCATGTCTCTCCGACAGTCGATCAGCTGATACACCCTTAGAGCTTCATGTGAAGCTTCGTTCCACAGATGGTGAGCTCCTTCCTGATCCCACTAGATACAGGTAGATTGTTGGACAACTTGTCTACTTAAGCATGACCAGACCCGATATGGCTCATGCAGTTAGTATTGTCAGTCAGTTTGTTTCCGCTCCTACATCAGTTCACTACGGTGCTCTTCTTCGGATCCTCAGATATCTTCGGGGCACTATCACTCGCTCATTATTCATGCCTTCTACATCCAAACTAGAGCTCAGTGCATATTCTGATTCAGATTGGGCAGGTGATCCGACTACCAGAAGGTCTACCACAGGTTTTTGTCTATTTCTTGGTGATTCACTGATCTCATGGCGAAGCAAGAAACAGGCAGTTGTTGCATGTTCTTCCACCGAGGCTGAGTACAGAGCAATGGCAGCTACTACTAGAGAGATTGTTCATATTCGTTGGCTATTATCAGATATGGGTGTCACTCTTACAGGAGCTACTCCACTTTATTGTGATAACCGGAGTGCATTGCATATTGCAAGCAACCCGGTCTTTCATGAACGAACAAAGCATATTCAGATTGATTGTCATTATGTTCGTGAGCATTTTGAGGCAGAGATCATCTCTCTCCATTCTGTTACCTCTTCTCAGCAGACTGCAAACTTCTTCACCAAATCTCATACTGTTCAGAGATTCCGACACTTAGTAGGCAAACTCACATTGTTTGACCCATCGTGAGTTTGAGAGGGGGTGTTAGAGATTATAGTCCCACATTGAGTAGTTGGTTAGTTTTGTATTTGGTTCCTCCTATATATAGGAGATATTGTACTCAGTTATTTCTCAATTCAATATTCAGTATTGTCTTCATTTCTCTCTGATTTATCTTAACAAACTCTATTGCATTCTTTGCTCAAATTATTTAACGAAAACTATGTGCTTTTCAAGATAACAAGCATAAATCACTCAGAAGAAAATTACTGAAGGTTCCAAGGTAAAGATCTTTGTTTCCAACAACGCATATTTTAGTACATGGCTCAAAGATCATACCAAAATCTATAGATATATAGAACTGGTTTTGGATGTATATAAACAATTAAAGATCCAAACTTTACCGGGGTTTTGATAATGGGGTATTTCAGATAAAAATCCAAACTTTACTGATTTTGGATGTATATAAACATTTTTTAAAAAAAATTAGCAATGGAATTTTACCTCTATCCAAGTTGGAGATGGAGATTGGTTAGGGTTTCGAAGGTCGAGTGGGGGTGGAGAGAGTGCGGCGTCTAGGGGATTTCGAACGGCAGCGGGAATCGGAAGCTGGAGCTCGGAGCTAGGAGATGGAAAGCTAGGGTTAGGGTTTCGAAGGTCGAGTGGGGGTGGAGAGAGCGAGGCTTCCAGGGGATTTTGAAGGTCGGGGGAGAAGGAGAGAACAGTGGCAAAAAGGTTTGGATCTGCAATTTGGAGTGGGAGAGATGGCGAGATTGAGAGAGTGAGAGGGACAGAGAGGATTGAGAGAGAGATGAAAGAAACGTTAAGTGACTTTACTACCCCCAGCACCATGTGAGATGAGCGGAATAATTGCATGCTATTGGTTCAAATTGCAGATCCAACGGACAGCGGATAAGTGTGCACCTGATCAGTTCTCAATATGTACTGCATTTGCTTTCTCAATATATACTACATTCCCCCCCCCCCCCCCCCCCCCCCCCCCCCCAAACTAAAAAAAATCATTACTTTATTATTATCTCTCTCTTCTTTCTTCACTTTTTCATATTTCTCTCTTTCTCTTTCTCCCTATCTCTCTTTCTCATTCTTTCTATATTTATTTAGAAATTTAGATTTTAAGATTTCAGATTTGTAAATTTTCAGAATTTTTATGTTTTTTTATTGCACATGTTATATTGAAAATAGCAAATATCTCTTCAACAGTTAAATTTCATCATTTTCCACACTTAAAGTTCTATAGGATTTTACATTCCCCCCCCCCCCCCCCCCCCCCCCCTCTTTATAATTATCTTTCAATATATACTAATGGAAACATGGACTTTTATTTACAACTAATTATTGTTATATTATTCAAACTTGAGCTACATAATTGTTGTTTTAGGCTTTTCGTGTTTTGTATCGTTGCGAAGATGTGCCGTAGGCACATGCCCATGGGCAAATCTAGTATATATATATATATATATATATATATATATATATATATATATATATATATATATATATATATATATATATATATATATATCCTGAACAAGTCATTATAATTGAATTGAGGCTAGTAGCAGTTTTTGAATCGTGCCTAGAAAATATGAATTATGCTTATGGGTTCAAATATATGAAAATACTAGATTTGCCCTTGGGCATGTGCCTACGACACGTCTTCAGAACGATACAGCATATAAAAAGCCTTGTAAACAGTAAATCGACAATTATGTAGCTCAAGTTTGAATAATATGACAATAATTAGTGATAAATAAAAGTTAATGTTTCTAATAGTATATGTTGAAAAATAATTATAAATTGGGGTATAAAAGTCCATATTTCCATAAGTATAAATATATATGAGAGAGAGAGAAATAATTTTTTTAAAAAAAATATTATTAAATTTTAAAATTTTTAATAAATTTTTATAAGTTTTTGAATTTTTTAAATTATTTTAAAATATTTTAAATTTTTTTAGTTTTTTGTTTTTTTTAGTTTTTTAATTTTTTTAATTTTTTTTATTTTCTTAATTTTTTGAATAAGAGAGAGAGAGAGAGAGAGAGAGAGAGAGAGAAAGAGAGAGAGAGAATTAAATAAATGAAGGAGTTGTTTTGGGTGGGGGAGATTTGAATTTAAGTTTTGAAGGAAAACTTTTGGAGAGAAAATGTGTTTTGTGAGGTTAGATCTGGATCTTTGGTTTTGGGGAGATTGAATGAAAGCCACTTGATAACTTTCTTTGTGTTTTATTATATAGGTGAATTATGCTTAAGGGTTCGAATATATGAAAATATGAATTATTTGAACCCTTAAGTATAATTCATATTTTCTAAGCACGATTCAAAAACTGCTACTAGCACATATATATGTGCTATATATGTGCTAGTAAAAGTTTTTGAATCGTGATTAGCAAATATGAATTATGTGCTGAAGAATGAGTCAAGGACATACAACATCGGTATTAAGTTGTCATGTTTTTTATGTGTTTAAGAACAGTAGATGAATTGTGCGCTGGGGAAAAAAGTGAGCAGGTAATGTACATATTTTGAAGATGTTGGCTTTATAATATTTCTCTGAAATCATTATACTAACTGTAGTCTTGTATCCATTTTTTTTTTTTTGAGGGAAAAGGTGGAATAAAGCCACCCTGTTTCATTAATAAGATGTTAATAAAACAACCCCGGCGTACCGGGAGAAAACAACAGAGCAAAACAACAATACAAAACAACAGTACAAAACAAGATACAGTGCAGAAAAAAAAAACGAGAAAGCAAACATACCCCCCAACAAACCCTGGGGGGTGGGTCTAACTACGCAACCTCCAGCGACCTGAGAGCACAGTAGGGAGAAGCAAAACCCCCTCTTAAATGCACTGTCATGACTGGTGGAGCCAGTCCCTCAATCCAGTGTTGGCCCGAGCTCTACCTCCTCATCGTCGAACTCCTCAACCTGGAACACTTTGGCAATCCTCCCTCTAGCCTCGGTGGTCGCAGCTGTAGCCCAAAAAGAGATTAGATGCATTATGTGAGTCAAATTACCAGAAATACTATTACATGAAGCACGAAAATAAAAGTTATTTCTGTCAAGCCATAACACCCATGTCGTCGCTGCAATTGCAATGTACCATGCCTCCTTCATCTCATGGCGAATCAATGCAAATTTAGGACCAATCCACAAGTCCTCATATACACCTGGGTAGCCCGTTGTACCAAGGGCTCGTAGTACCTCCACCATAGTTGTCTTACTTCTAGGGCAGTTAATAAACAGGTGATTTAAATCTTCCACCGGTGCGTTGCAGAATCCACAGTTGGTCACCACCTGTGGTTGCCTTTTGGCCAGGTTCTGCCTAGTGAGGATGGCATTATTGAGAACAAGCCATAAAAAAACCTTGACTTTAAGCGGTGTTTTCACCTTCCACAACACCTGTGCCCAACCGGGTCTGCACCCTCGAAAGTGAATCCGGTGATACAGAGATCTCACCGAGAAAACTCCCTTACTCTCAAGTCCCCATCGCTTCTGGTCTGGGCCTTGAGTGCATCTTGCGCCTGCCCGTGCAATGTGTGCTTGCATGTTAAGCATTTGCCGATGAATATTTGGAGTTAACGTACCTCGTAGCGCTGGTCTCCAACCTTCTCTTTTCCAACCGTCGGCCACGGACATATTCGGTCGAGACGACCTCTCATACAGGTCTGGAAACACGTCCTTCAGAGCATGGTCTCCACACCACCTATCCCACCAGAATCTGGTAGACCGGCCATTGCCGATGTTTGACGTGACTGCCGAATTAAAGGGGCCACTAACCTTGGCAATTCCCTTCCAGAAGCGCGAAACCTTAGCCCCTACTCGGAAACCCAGGGCTCTCGTACCTTTCCCCCTAAGATACGGTTGGATGAAGTCCTGCCAGCCTTCCCCGCTGTTGTGGAAGACCTTCCACCACCATTTCCCCAGTAGGGCCAGGTTCATATCTCTGAGGTCAATAATGCCTAGCCCTCCATGCCTTTTTTTCATGCAGGCAATACTCCACTTAATGAGGTGATAGCCTCCTTGATTCGAGTCTGCCCCCTTCCAAAGGAAACGTTTTCGAATCCTATCAATCCTATTGATAACCCATATCGGAAGCTCAAAAAAAGACATGTAGTAGATAGGTAAATTGGACAGCACTGAATTGATGAGAACGACTCTGCTCCCGAGGGACAAAGATTTTCCTTTCCAACCCGACAGTCTGTCTTCCACCCTGTCAATGATAGGTAACCAATCTGCTTTAGATAATTTTCTGGGCCTGAGTGGTAACCCTAGATACTTGATAGGGAAACCACTCGTCGTGCAATTCAACATGTTCGCGTGTTCCCCTGCTTCATCATCGGAAAGAGAGATAGGAATCAGCGCACTCTTATGAAAATTAATCCTCAGGCCTGACCATGCCTCAAAGCAATAAAGGGCCCCTTTAAAGCAGGCAGTTTCTCGTCTAGACCCATTCCCAAAGAGTAGGGTGTCATCTGCGTATTGCAGGATCGAACACCCTTGAGGGGGCGCGTTGCTGGCCACTGGCGTGACCCAACCTTTTTCTCGGCATTTCTCCAGCATAAGCCTGAGCACATCCGCTACTATAGTAAATAAGAGCGGTGAAAGCGGATCCCCTTGTCTGAGCCCTTTCCTGCAGGGGAACGGCTGGCCCGACTTACCATTCACAGATATGGCCGTTTTGCTAGACTGCAAGCACTGTCTGATCCAGCAGATCCATTTATTCCCGAAGCCCCTACCTCTGAGCGCCTCCAACAAGCACTCCCAATCGACCGAGTCATAAGCTTTTTCAAAGTCCAACTTAAGAAGAAAGCTCTTAGAGTTGGTCGTATGGCAACGGTGAATAACTTGTTCCGCCGTTGCCACACAATATAAAATATTTCTGCCTTTAATGAATCCCGACTGAGCTTTGTTGATAAGGCTGTCCATAATACTCCCTAGGCGGATTGCAAGGAGTTTAGAGATAATTTTTGCTGAGCAATTTATGAGACTGATTGGCCTAAAATCGCCCACTCTGGAAGACACTTCCCGTTTGGGAATAAGGACAATCTCCGCAAAATTGAACATACCCAATCTGAGCTTGTTGTTGAAGAAGTCATCCAGCAATGCCATATAGTCCCCTTTAATTTCCTCCCAGAAAATTTGGAAGAACATCATTAGGAAACCGTCTGGCCCTGGCGACTTGTCCGCTCCCATGTGACAGATGGCATTTTTAACTTCCTCCTCCGAAAACGGCACCTCAAGACAGTCTAGTGAAGGCGCCGACTCATTCTGATATGACTGCCAGAAGTCATACCTAAGGGGGACCCTGAAGTCATTCTGCTTCCCCAAGAGGTCCTTGTAGTATCCTTGGAAGGCAGTTGAGATAACTTGCTCATCTTGTACCATTCCGGAGCTAGTTTCTAAAGATAGAATAAGATTGGACCTGCATCTTGCACTTGCAATTCGGTGGAAGAAGGCTGTGTTCGCGTCTCCCTCTTTGAGACACGAAATTCTGGATCGTTGTTGCCATTTAATTTCTTCCATCTTATAGAGGTTAGCAATACTCTCACGGAGCTCCAGAAGTTTATTCCTTTCCTCCTGTGACAGATCTCTCAACTCCTCCACTCTTTCAAGTTCATCATTATCTTCCAACAAGGAGTCTTTAGCACGCCAGATGGTCGAGAACCTTGATCGGTTCCATTTACGAAGCCGCTTTCTAAGCCTGCGAATTTTTTCACACCATCTACCTGCCGCGTCAGCACCCGACACAGGGAGTGCCCAGTTTTCCATCACCAGATGGTGAAACCCCTGAATCTCCAGCCAGGCCTTCTTAAATCTGAATTTTCTATATCTTTTGGCTTCCTGAAGCCCAAGATCCAGAAGGATTGGGGTATGGTCTGACGTAGGTCTAGAGATCGATCTAGCAGATGCCAGGGGGAACCTAGCCTCCCAGTCCATAGATACCAAAATCCGATCCAATTTTGCCAAAATCGGAGAAGACTGCATATTAGACCAGGTAAAGAGTCTATCATTAATAGGGATATCTATCAGCTCCAGATCCGCAATCACCCTATTGAACTCCGCTCTGTGCCTGTCGCTGGTTCCTCTCCCCTTGTGTTCAAACGCAAATCGGGTGATATTGAAGTCCCCTCCAATAATCCAGGGCCCCGCCCAGCGTTGACGAATGTTGACCAATTCTTGCCAAAAAGCATCCCGCTCTGAAGCCACATTCGGCCCATAGACGACAGTGATAGTCTACAAATACTTATCCGATCGTCGTTCCAGCCATGCAGTCAGAGAGAATGTGCCATTATAGACCTCTGAACAAGTGAGCAGGTCCGAGTTGAAACCAATGGCAATTCCCCCTGAGGCTCCCGTGGATGGGCGTAAAACCCACTCCTTAATCCTGGTACCCCCAACTCTCTTGAGTTTGGTCCTATGTACCAGTTTGGTTTCCTGAAGCCCAACCACTTCAGCCTTGGCCTTAGAGATCACATCTCGAACCATATCTCTTTTTCCCTTGTCCCCCAGCCCCCGGACGTTCCAGAATAGTGTATTCATTGGGGAACCATGTCCGAGTTGCTAGTGAGTGAGGGACTCGGGCCGGAATCGACCTCATTAATCGTAATCCCCTTAGGGTTGACTCCTAAATCCTTAAGACCACTAGATTTAGCCCTCTCCGTTTCCCAACCCCTCATTTTGTTAAGTAGAAACGCATTTCGTTCTTTATCACCAACTTCCAAACCACAGGTCACAGCTAATAAAAAAATTTCAGAGTCTTGTATCCATTTTTGACGGGTAGATTATACATTTTCAATGAATAGCTTCATTTCTATCTAACTAGCTCATTTGTAATCTTCCTTGAAAGTTTAAGAGAATGAATTATTTCATTTTAGTTAAATAAATAAATCAATTAATTATTAATATAATTAAACACACATACACAATGACTATACAATATACATGCATCCGATTATAAGCACCTTCAATCCTCCATTTTCCTCTAAAAGGAAGAATGATGTTTGATAGAAGTTTCAGACCTTAAACCTATATCAAATACCCTCAAAAAGTAATCACAATACTCACACTTAACTGACAAGGGTAGGGGTGGTCTCGGTACGGTACCGGACTTTTTGACATTGTACCATTACCATACCAAACTAGTTTAGTTTAAAAATATGCAAACTGTTACCAACCAAAAAGTTCGGTATTTCGAAACTTCGGTATACTGACTACTTCGGTTGGTACGGTTCGGTATTGGTGTTATACCATATATGACCCAACAAATATCTTAGCAAATATCAGTACCAATAAAAATAACACGTTAACAATATCACACAACTACCGAAACAAAAACAGAATAGACCACAAATCCATTTTTATTCCAAAAGCAAGCAAGGAACAACAGCATCTCAAAAAACTAGTGGACTTGGTAAAGAAGGAAACTGTATTGTGTTTTACAACAACATGCATTCATCGCCAACCAACTTTATTGCCTAGGAACGGCTAGACTTCTACACACTACTGTGGAATGTGCATACATGTTGGACTAAAGATGAGTTCAGCATAGCTGTCTGAGGGGTTAAAAATGCTTTCAATTGATATAGCAAGCCGATCCGAAGTATAATAAACAAACTCAATACTAGCATCACGAAAAGTTTGTATCTCTTTAAACTTTCAACCAGAGTTCAATCATGATTCAAGATGAAACAAATAAGAAAACTTGTGTTTGCCTTGGACCAAATTTGTAAACAAGAGTTACATGACTCAGATGAGAAAGGAACCTCAGGTGAGATGGTAAGGCATTGTCCATCCGAGGACATGCCTTCTTAGGGGGAAGAGGGGTACGGTATATATATATATATATATATATATATATATATATATATATATATATATATATATATATATATATATATATATATATTTATTTATTTATTTATTTATTTATTTATTTATTTATTTATTTATTTATATATATATATATATATATATATATATATATATATATATATATATATATATATATATATATATATATATATATATATATATATATATATATATATATATATATATATATATATATATATATATATATATATATATATATATATATATATATATATATATTTATTTATTTATTTATTTATTTATTTATTTATTTATATATATATTTATTTATTTATTTATTTATTTATTTATTTATTTATTTATTTATTTATTTATTTATTTATTTATTTATTTATTTATTTATTTATTTATTTATTTATTTATTTATTTATTTATTTATTTATTTATTTATTTATTTATTTATTTATTTATTTATTTATTTATTTATTTATTTATTTATTTATTTATTTATTTATTTATTTATTTATTTATTTATTTATTTATTTATTTATTTATTTATTTATTTATTTATTTATTTATTTATTTATTTATTTATTTATTTATTTATTTATTTATTTATTTATTTATTTATTTATTTATTTATTTATTTATTTATTTATTTATTTATTTATTTATTTATTTATTTATTTATTTATTTATTTATTTATTTATTTATTCCGTACGGTACGGTAAAATACCGATTGAACCATATTCATACTGAAACCGAACCGGATTTTAGAACTCGGTACGGTTGTACTGTACCATACTTTTGGTAACCAAATTTTTCGGTACCGAATCGATTGGTTCGGTTGGAAAACCGATCGGTTGGCTCATTTCGGTATGATCGGCCACCCCTAGACAAGGGGGTGTTTGTGGGATAGAAACATTGTAAATTTGCTTCTTATAGAATGCCACATCAGCATTCTCAATTTCAATATTTTTCGAAATTTTAAAATACTTGGTTTGTTTGTTTGATAAAATACTTGGTTTGTTTGTTTGAGAGAAATGAAAGTTTGCTAAAATTTTGACGGGTCCTGGAAAAAGCCAAAAAATCAATTTAGCACAAAATTGTGGCAAATTGATATGGTAAAGCTCATTCTCTCTTTCTCTTTAAATTTTTTTATTCTTTTAATTTTCCTGGAAAATAAATAAATAAATGACACAGCGTCACCTCAGCGTGTGAATTCAAGTTGTTTTCCTTATTAACAAACAATAAAAGAAAACAAAATATTAAAAATATTCATTTTGTTTTCACTCCGTAAAATCTGAATATCAATTTTAAGTACTCTCAAACAAACGGCCCCAAACTTGCATTGCCCAAGACAACACAAAACGTGTATCTCATGAAATCTAAATTGCAAGGGAAAAGGTACAAGCTTGCATTACCAGAGTACACAACACAAAAGTTCTATCAGGATGCAAAAACAACCGGAACTGAGAAAGTAGGGGAACCAGCTTCCCTTATGACCATAAAATTTCTGAAATCTTTTTATTCAATCAAAAAGAAAACTCAGAAAATTTGACTCATACAAGCTTTAGTTCTTGAGATGCAAAGAAAACTTCTCCTGAACTAACTCTACAACTACAAGCCATAATGTAGCATCAAGGTAAAGTATATACACATAACCTACCGATAAGAACAACAAGTACAAGAAGTAACTAATAATGATCTGTCATCAAGAACTTCCGTTCACAGTAGTATACACATTGTTTACAAGGAGTTTTTTTCATCGGCTTCCTGAATGAATCTTTCTGTTGGGTGTGCATAGCTAAATATCAAAGCCTGAGAAAGATATACACAATTTTCTCTACAGCCAGGCTGTTGTCCTTGTAGATTCAGTGTTCTTTAATCATCATAAGAACAGTGAGGACCAGCAGTGCACCCTGCATCAAATGGATCTTCAGAGCCACAACAATGCCAGTACTGGGAAACTTGCCCTGAATTGGGAGTGTTCATCGTTCCACCTGTGTGCACACTCTCAAATTTTCTCTTTGTTTCTCCTGGAATAAACAAAGCATTAACCCTAAGCGTAAGGCACACAAGTAATATGATAACAAGCCGCCAAAAGGCAAACAAAAGAAAAGAACAGAAAAGTAGAGTGGAAACAGATACTTTTTCTTCGTAGATGATTGTTAAAACATCAATCAGTGAAGTGTTCAGTTATGAATATGCTAAGTCTACATAATATGACAATGGTTCGATGTTAATGGTTATCAAGACTGACATATGGATCCCATTTGATCCCCACAACACGTGACCCGCATGCCAACAGCCCAAGGTATCAGATCGTTTTCTTCTTAAGACAGTATTTAGAACATCAGTAAGTGTTGTGTTCAGTTCTTGAGTATACTTGTAAATTTTATGGTTAGTATAGTTATTGTTCTACTTCTTGAGTATACTCGTTAATGCAATAAAGGCTAGTCTTAATGGTTATTATGGTTTAATGCATGTAATTAACCTAAAAGCTACTGCAGACCACCAGCATATCCTTCCATCACATTAAAATGTAAAGCATTTAGTTGTATGCCATCGTAACATGGTACAATATGAATATAATGGTATATCATAGTCTGGTATGAGATAATGATGTAATTATATACCACATTCATATCATAGGATTTGTTGACATAATATTATAGTAAACATTGTTTATGTTCTGCCCTATGTTTATTATACTTATTAGGCAAAATTAGGGAATATTCTCCCATGTTCTCTCACTTTAAACACTATCAAAAAGAAGAAATTTCTCCACTCTTTTGCCGTAATATTCAACATTGTATCAATACCCAGCCAGGTTCAATTCTGACCATGTGTGAACACAGGTTTTTTATTTTATTTATTTATTATTTTTTTTTAAAAAAAATAATACACTACCCACATTGGCGGACCTACATGGTGGTGATACATGGTGGTGAGGGTGGGCAGACCCAGGTCTTTTGTAAAATTATATATATATATATATATATATATATATATATATATATATATATATATATAAAATAAAACACAAAGAAAGCTATCAAGTGGCTCTCATTCAATAGGGTTGAAATCAATGGTTTAGATCTAACCTCACAAAACATATTTTCCCGCCCAAAAGTTCCCTCCCAAAACTCAAATTCAAATTCCCCCAAAACAACTCCTTTATTTCTCTCTCTCTCTCTCTCATTCTTTCTCTATTTACTCAAAAATTTATTTTTTCAGATTTCAAGTTTGTAAATTTTTAGATTTTTTATGCATTTTTATTGCTCATGTTACATTGAAAATAGCAAATATCTCATGAACAGTTAAATTTCATCATTTTCCACACTCAAAGTTCTAAAAAGTTGGATTTTATACCCTCATTTATAAAAAAATCTCAACATATACTAATGGAAACATGGACTTTTATTTACAACTAATTATTGTTTTATTATTCAAACCTGAGCTACATAATTGTTGTTTTACTGTTTACAAGACTTTCATATGTTGTGTCGTTCTGAAGACGTGCCATAGGCACCAATGAAGTTGAAGGCGTAAGGCGCAACACAATTTCACTACCCCATAAAAAGCCTGAGGCACATGGCGCAATTTGAGGCGTAGGCCTCACTTAACCAAGGCTCATTATTACATTTGGGGGTTTTTTGAATTTATAAATAAGATTATATAAACATGATAACATCATAGCAACAAAATATATCATACAATCACCAAGATAACTGTGTAAGTTATCATTTTTGTAAAACAACAATGTGTTCCTCTGTAATGTATAACTACAATGTGTTTCTTGCCCCAAAGACGAAGTGATACAATGTGTCCCTCTGTAAAACTACAATAATATCATGTTAATCTTGAATTCACACTTTCATATAGTAATAAGCATACAGTATTACAGTATCACAGTAATGAAGATATTTATCATACATCATACAATATTACAATATTACAGTAATGAGCATAAAAATTACAATAGTATCAAATTAAATATTGTAGTAATGAGCATACAATATTACAGTATTACAGTCTTAGTAAATGGTAAGATATTTTGAAATATTACAACAATAACATAAAGTTAGCCGCCATAAAATTTGGTCATGCTCTACACTGAAATATGATGCAATTTTTTGAATAAGACATGGTTTCATGATTATAGTAAATATGGAATGAACTAGCTTCACAATTTCGTTTCGAAGTAACTTGCAAAAACATCATAAGCAAAGATAGACGAAAACCCAAGAAAGAAACCATACAAGTGTAAAATCAGAAAAGAAAAAAACCAGAATAGGAGTGGAGAGTCTGGAGACTGAGTAAAAAGGCCGGCGGCGCAGCCGATCTGCTTCCGCTGTAGCCGTTGATCTGCTGTATGTTGTCATGTCACCGCAGAGCTGCTTCGCTGTCGCCGCCGATGTTGAGAGGGGGAGGAGATTGATGAGGATGAGTGCAGACTGAGGAGTTAGGGAGGTGGAGATTGGGGTTAGAGTTTGGAATTGGAGATGAGAAAGAATTGGGGGAGTTACGGGATATGAGAAGGGTTGAAGATGGGTCGGGTTGTGAAGACGGGTCAGGTCGGATCGGGTCTGTTATGTTCAGGCGCGTCTTTTGCTTGAGGCGAAAGCCTCGAGCCTTTGCTAAGGCGCGTCCAGGCGCAAGCCTGAGTAAAGCTTCGAACAAAAGGGAGCCCTAACTGAGGCTTGAGGCTCAAACTGTTGTTAAGCCTGAGCCCTGAGCCTGAGGCGAGCCTTCAACTACACTGGTAGGCACGTGCCCACGGGCAAATCTAGAATATAATATATATATAGCCTGATCAGGTGCGAACTCGGCCGCTAGCCGTCCGATGTTGAATCTTATCATGAACAAGATGGATGATCATATGATCTGATCCTGATGAGACGGCTAGCGGCCGAGTTCGCACATGATCAGGTGTGAATCAAATCAGTGCTACACACACACACACACACACACACACACACCCCTCCTAAGCTAAAATTAATATTTCAAATATTTTTTATACTTGGTTTTGGATTGTGAATAAACTTTTATTAATGTCTTTAATAAAATTATATATATTTTAAAATTCAAATATCCAAAAGTTTGAGAAAGTTCATTTTCATACTAAAAATATGTAATTGAATTTAATCTCATTATTTATGTTCTTAATATAATATTTTATCATTTAAAATTAAATGAGTAATGAATTTTACAAGTATTAGCTTTCTTATCATTAGGCGTGCAACTCAACTTGTACATATACACACATTTACTCAACCATATGTTAGAAAATAGTATAAGTTTTTTGCCTTATTTTCACCAGACGTGCAACTCAACTTGTACATATTAGACACACATTTACTCAACAAAACATTAGAAAATAGCAAATATCATAGCCAAATGCCCCATAGTTAAATAATATATGGTTTTTAATATCAAACTACAGCTTTATCGTCTTTGCCCTTGCATCTACAGCTTCAACTAGAGTTTTTAATATCAAACTGTTTTTTTTGTCTGGTAAATCCTTCGTAAAAATAACCACAATTCCTTACCAGTTGTAATCTTTTTCTCCTGCTCCATCAGATTAGGAAGCACACAATCTGAAAGACAGTGACAATTCAAAGACAAAAAAACTTCATATTCATCAATTTCTAATGCCCTGAGTGACTTGGATGCCAACATATCCTTGAGTTTCGCCATTTACAACCTAAAACTGAATATTCTCATCAATTCAGTAGCCTTGGCATTTAGACTGTGATCTTGATAGTTATCTTCTCTTGTAATATATTTCAACATGTGTGCTCTGATACAAGATGAAGGGACTAAAACCCACAGTGGAAATAAATAACGTTGTACCAAGTACCAGCCGCCTCAGTGTGAGCACCAAGAAAGAAAAAAAACAGTTGCAAACACACCAGATTTAAACGTTAAAAATGCTAAGAGAGCAGCAGAGATCCAGTATCATGATAAGGAGTAGAATGATCATTTACGACCCATGAGGTTACACTACAAAACTAACAAATCCTTATCTCTTTAAGATAACGGATAACCCCCTCTCTTTGGTTATCCTTGCTAATTATTTTCTTTGTGGGCACACCCTTACAAAACCCCAATAAATAAATGATGTTATATATTCTTTTTATAATCATCCAGTTCCTTCAAAATTGAGCTGAGACGAACTTTAAAAACTGGTTTTAACACACAACCACACCCCTTTAGAGTTGTCTAACTGACAGTTGCAGGAATCCAATCGAGAAACTAATTGAAGGACCCCATTCGATTTGATACAAGGGTTTTGGGGCACTGTGCCTTTGATGAAAACCCTCTGCTTGCTAGTTGTAATGGTTCAATCCACCTCCTTCACTCCTGTTAGAATTAATATATAAATATCAACCCTTACCACAATTTTGGAGTTCTGGTAAACTGCTAAGGTCTTTCACATGGTATCAAAGCCACCCAAGTCCTCATGCTGTACTATATTAAATGTGATTAAAAAAAATACCGATGGGTACAATCCAGGTCCAGTCCAGGTCTCGTCCACAAAGATGGCCCTTAATCTGCTTGAAAGTGTTAGAATTAATATAAATTCTAACCCTCAATCCGTATCACAACTTCGGAGTTTCGGTTGATTACGAGTAACTAATCAGCAATCTATTACCTATCCTTTCTAATACAAAGTTTACTATCGTCTACAAAATGTGGAGGAAGGTGACTAGCCATCTAGAGTTATTTAAGCTCCTCCCTTGTCCATAGAAAGAATTTTTGGTCATGTAAATGACCAAATAAAATATAACTAACATCCTTCCATATCTGGTGCTACATTATTATTATCCATTTCATAAAGCCTTGTGATCTATAGCTATCCCCCTTTCTTTATGTGAAAAAGCTACAGGTAATGCTTAGGAAGAAGAGTTGAAGTACAAGCAATAAAGTTTCACCTGTTAACTAACTCGAATGATTATTTTACTCTCATATAATTTAAGCTCACATAAGCCTATAGAACAATCCCAAAATCATTATAATTTAAGCTCACCTGTTAACTAACTCGAATGATTATAAAATTCTTTCTCTCACTTCAACTTGGCTTTCCATCCCAGGTGCTAGGAAGAAAGCAAGGACGAGGATCCTATTCCCTAGAGGTGATGCGAGCTCTGGCAACGGCAACTTCTGATCGACACGCCTCGTCCCACCCTAGCCTGACTGTTGAGGGTGGCAGTTTCTGTACCCTTTTGAAGCTTGCATGCTTAGCTGATTGCTTTTCTTTTGTACAAGAAATTTGATGTATTCTGAGACTTTGTATTTTGGGAGATGTAGTGGGACTATGTATTGTCTTTGTATTTGCTTCAGTTATCTATGAGATTTGATGGCAATTCTCTTGCCATCTTTTAATCAAAAAAAATAAATAAATAAATCCCAAAATCATTTTCTTCTGATTTCAAATCAACACACCTATTTTAAACCCTCTATTACAGCCATCCAAACCCCTTAACCAATGCCCATATCATCACCTACGCCATGTTGGATACAAAGGCAAAACACCTACAAGTAATTTTTCAAGTGGATAGAGGAATCCAACCTATAGGTTGCATACCTATACCTCCATTTTTTTGGTTCAAAATAAAACTTGGTTTTGATCGGTGTTTTGATACCTATAATTATCTTAACTTTAGGGCAATTTATGTTGATATGGCTAAAAATGGGATTAAATCGAGACCGTTCAAATCGGGCACGAATCTCAAAGCTCGGGGGTAAAATGGTAATTTCATCTACAAACGGGTCTGAAATGGGAACTGGGCCTTTTTCCAAAAGCCCAATAACCCATAAACGGATCCGTCTTACTGGGTACGAATTCCAACCCGTAAGAAACCCGGTCCAGCTGGATAGAATTAGGGTTGATGATTGTCCTTAATCAACGGTCCTGATCACTTCTATCCATCCATTGGGAAGTAGGGATTTGATCTGATCCTGAAACTGATTCCTAAGGCGGCTATAAATACCCCCCTCCCCCCACTGTTATCAGGTAATCAATCTTTTGTCAATCAAACCTTTTTCATAATCTTCTTGATTACTGACTAGAGCGTCGGAGGGTGCGTCGCCGGAATCAACCCCGGTATTTCGTACTTTTTGTAGGTCAACGGCAGTAGATCACGGTCAAACTCCGGTGGAGGTGTTTCAGGTTTGACTATTCAACATCCTAAGAATCCACAAATCTATCTGTTTGCCCCCACACCGATTTCAGCGGCAACAGATTGGCACCGTCTGTGGGAACACGAATAACAATCCAACCTCTTCCGCCGGTCAATACCGCCTCCAGCCATTCCACCAAGGAAACTGAGATCCAGAGGGTCCAACCGTGGACCCACTCATCCTCAACCGCAACAGGAGGCTCCCCTCCAACCCATCCAACCTCAGGGACAGCTCCCTCCTCAACCCGATCAACCGCTGCAGCAGCTACAGCCTCCTCTCCAAAATCTTCAACACCAGCAGGCTCCACTCGGGCTCCATAACGCTGGTATAGGGACCTCTTGTCCTCCCCTTCAGAAGCAACCTCTTCACCGCTACCATATCTCCGTACATAACCATTCAACCGACTCAATGGCATCTCATAACCCTCGGCCTTCCGAAGACCTCCGCAACATCCCCATCAACCGGCAGAAAGAGGACCTTCGCCACCGTTTGGATGAAAGGCAGGCTCGAGAGGGAGTCTCCTGCTCAAAATGTCCAAACGTGCGATCCCCTCGCCGTCGCGACCATAGGAGGTCCCCTCTTCATAGGAGGCGGAGGGAGTTCCCAAAGTACCGTCGAAGAAGGCACAGTTCTCCCGCTGGTTGACAGTTCCAGAGGGACCAAAACAGACCTATCACTCGAGCAGAATTCTAAGAGTTCCAGGCAACAATCTTGCAGGCCCTCACTATTGCCCCAAATAATGACCAGAGGCCACCTACCCATGAGCCAGCTAGGAGCCACCGCCTTCACAATCCCTGTCCTCCTCCATCTCCAAGCTACCATCACCGCAGCTCCAGTCCACCCTCGTACGAAGATGAGTCCCGGGGCTCGGCAAGATATGATCAAAGAGAAGACTCGGTCTACCGCCGTCTCCACGAGATGGAGAGGCGCCTCGGCCGAATTGATAGGGAAGAAAAGCAACGGGCGATAAACCTCTGTCCGAGCAGACCTCCATTCTCCCGCACCATCATGGAGGCCCCCGTCCCGGAAAACTTCAAGCTGCCTCACTTCGAGTCATATACCGGGGAGTCGGACCCCGTGGATCACCTAGAGAGTTTCAAAACTCTCATGATGATCCACCATGCTTCAGACCCCCTCCTCTGCAAGATCTTCCCTGCTAAGCTGAAGGGGCCTGCGAGAGAATGGTACTCTCGACTCGCCCCGGCCTCCATCTTCTCATTCAATCAGTTCGAAGGGCTCTTCCTTACTCATTTCGTGAGTAGCCGTCGGGCCGAGAAAACAAGTGTATCTCTGGTGACCCTCAACCAAGAAAAGGGTGAACGTCTAAGGGATTACCTTCGATGCTTCACCGCCGAAGCCCGGTCCATTCCCTCCCTCAACCAATCAATAGCCTCTGCCGCATTTGAGCGTAGCGTCACTAACGCTCGCCTCAAGGCGTCCCTTGCCAAGAAGCCTCCTCGGGACTTCTCAGAACTCCTACTTCGGGTGGAGAAGTACATACGAGTGGAAGAGGCTCTCAACCCCCTACTCTTGAGGAGTCATCTTCCGGGAACAAACGGAAGAATACGAGCGAAGAGGGGTCCCAAAAATTCCAGAGGGACGACAATGGCCAGCGCCGCCCGACTCCTCGTTTTGAGAAGTTCACCCCCCTCATTGCTAATATATCAAAAGTTCTTATGGAAGTGGACAAGGAATGGCTACTCCGCGCTCCCCTTAGAATGAATATCCCTGGCAAGAAGAGGAACAAGGATAAGTGGTGCCGCTTTCACAGGGACCACGGCCACGACACGGATGATTGTCGGACTCTCAAAGAGGAGATCGAAGAACTCATACAGCAGGGACATCTGACCAAGTTCGTCCAAGAAGATGGGGCCGAGCTTCCCCCCTGAGGAGCGTACAAACGAATAGAGAGGCCCGCCGAGCTTCAAGACTCAGAACCTGAGGCCGTCTTCCACCTCATCCAAGGAGGTCCAATGGAGGGAGACCCCAGCTCCTCCCAAAAGATATTCACCTTATCGTAGAAGTAGGATCTTGATTTTCAATAAGGCGGATGCTTGTAACCCGACCAATAGCATGTAATAATGGCTCACCCTATTGAAGCGGCCACTTAGTTTATCTCAATAAAACTTTACATTTTTTCATTGAAAATTATGGCTCTTGCTTCATCTCTATCTCTCCGAGTCACATCTATGACCCGTTAAATGGTAAGTTCATAATCCAGCTTCTCCTACATGGTTGCTCCCGCAACTTACTAAGCTCAAAAAACGAGTTTAGAGTCCAACGCTTGGTTCGACGTTGCTTTAGCCGCTTGCAAACAAGCAAGGGCGGGGCAGCTCACCATTCGGAATTGCTCCTACCCCTCGTTAACCCCCTATAACAACGAGTTCGGAGTCCAACACTTGGCTCGATTCCGCTTCAAATTACTCACTCATAAGCGGGTAAGAAGTGGTTCGCCATTCGGAACTGCTCCCACAACCATTGAATCTCTCTTAAACGACGAGTTCGGAGTCAAACACTTGGCTCGATTCCGCTTCAAATTACTCGCTCATAAGTGGGTAAGAAGTGGTTCGCCATTCGGAAATATTCCCACAACCGTTGAATCTCTCTTAAACAAGTTCGGAGTCCAACACTTGGCACGATTCCGCTTCAAATTACTCGCTCATAAGCGGGTAGGAAGTGGTTCGCCATTCGGAACTGCTCCCACAACCGTTGAATCTCTCTTAAACGACGAGTTCAGAGTCTAACACTTGGCTCGATTCTGCTTCAAATTACTCGCTCATAAGCGGGTAAAAAGTGGTTCGTCATTCGGAACTGCTCCCACAACCGTTGAATCTCTCTTAAACGACGAGTTCGGAGTCCAACACTTGGCTCAATTCCACTTTAAATTACACGCTCATAAGCGGGTAAGAAGTGGTTCGCGATTCGGAATTGCTCCCACACCCGTTGAATCTCTCTTAAACGACGAGTTCGGAGCGCGCAACTCTCTCCTAGAGTTGCTCCTTAAACTTGTCTCCCAAATGACTCTCTCCTAGAGCCAAGCTCTTCGCTTCGCTCGCCCCCAAAGCGGACCTCTTCCCAACGAGTTCGGAGCACAACTCTCCCCTAGAGTACCTCCTTACACTCGCCTCCCAAATGGCTCTCTCCTAGAGCCAAGCTCTTCGTTCCGCTCACTCCCAAAGCGGACCGCTTCTCAGCGAGTTTGGAGCACGACTGTCTCCTAGAGTTGCTCCTCAAACTTGTCTCCCAAATGGCTCTCTCCTAAAGCCAAACTCTTCGTTTCGCTCACTCCCAGAGCGGACCTCTTCTCAACAAGTTCGGAGCTAAAACTCTCCCCTAGAGTTGCCACTCAAACTTGTCTCCCAAATGGCTCTCCTAGAACCAAGCTCTTCGCTCCGCTCACCTCCAAAGCGGACCTCTTCTCAAACGAGTTCGGAGCACGACTCTCTCCTAGAGTTGCTCCTCAAACTTGTCTCCCAAATGGCTCTCTCCTGGAGCCAAGCTCTTCGCTCCGCTCACCTCCAAGGCGGACCTCTTCTCAACGAGTTCGAAGCACAACTTTCTCCTAGAGTTGCTCCTCAAACTGGTCTCCCAAATGGCTCTCTCCTAGAGCCAAGCTCTTCGCTTCGCTCACTCCCCGAGTGGACCTCTTCTCAACGGGTTCGGAGCTAAAACTCTTCCCAAGAGGAGCTTCTCAAACTTGTCCTCCAAGAACGGGCTTCCCTTAGAGCCATGCAAAGCTCTTCTCAACTTAGCGAAGACGAAGATGTTGCGAGACTATCTTGACCTTGGAGAAGTAGGATTCTCCAACTCATCTCAGAAAAGAACTTGTAGATCTTCAAAATAGCTTCGAAACAAGGGGTCATAAGCCCCGATCCGACCTCCGTAGCATTGGGAACATCGAGAAGAACTCTACCTAGACTTCGGCACACTTCGCCGAGCGTTCTTGGCACCGACGCTCAAACGTGAGAAAAACATCTCACTTGGACTTCGGCACGCATCGCCGAGCGTTCTTGCCACCGACACTCAAACGTGATAAAAACATCTCACTTGGACTTCGGCACACTTCGCCGAGCGTTCTTGGCACCGACGCTCAAACGTGAGAAAAAAATCTCACTTTCGGCATGCCTCGCCGAGCGTTCTTGCCACCGACGCTTAAACGTGAGAAAAACATCTCACTTGGACTTCGGCACGCCTCGCCGAGCATTCTTGCCACCGAAGCTCAAATTAGAGAAAAAATATGCCTCAAGAGCCGCACTCAAATCAAGATCAACGGTGGTGATGAGAGCAAAAGGAGAAAGTCAATGGTCAACGTTGATTGAGTCAACGGTCCGCCGTTGACTGCCACGTGTCAGGCTGCCGATGCCCTCTCATGGTTCGGAAATGCAATCCGAGCGTCCTTGCCACCGATCATGTAAGAGCATCCACAGTCGTTTGCTTATTTGCCATTTTTGCCATTTTTTGGTACTGTAGCGCACACAGCCGTTTGCTATTTTGCCATTTTTTGGCAAAATTGCTACAGTAGAAAGGGAGAAATAGCAATCGAAATAGCAAAATGTATATTATAGCTGACGAAACATCATGTTTCGCGTCTGGATTATTTAATTATATTGTTAATTGATCGGACGAAACATGATGTTTCGTCTGAATTAAAAACAATATAAAAACCAAATAAAATAACTTTTAAGGATGGGACGAAACATGATGTTTCGTCCCATTCCTTCAAAAAAAAAAAATTAAACAAAAACCTAGCACCTTCGTCTGACCTTGAAAAAAAAAATTTAAACAAAAACCTAATCACCTTCGTCTGACTTTATTTGGTCAAATGACACCAAATTAAACAAAAATTAAACAAAAACCTAAATAAAAATTAAACAAATGACACCAAATTAAACAAAAATTAAACCAAATGACACTAAAAAATTAAACAAAAAAATTAAACAAATCCCGGACGACACATCATGTGTCGTCCCAACCCATCTTTGCAATTTTTTTTTGCTTTTTCGGAATAAGCATGATGTTTCGTCCCGTATTTTTTATTATTATTTTCTAACTTTCGGCCCGTATAAATTATTTTTCTATTATGAGACGAAACATCATGCTTCGTCTGATAGTTTTTTAACAAACTTATGCATTTTATACCATTCGACGACTGCAGCAAAACGAAGAAATGGATTGCTAAAATATGCATTTTGCCATTTTCCCCATTGAACGACTGTGGATGCTAATAAGAGAAAAATTTATCAAAAAGTCAATGGTCAAACGTTGACTGAGTCAACGGTCAACCGTTGACTGCCACGTGTTAAGTTGCCGAAGCACTCTCCTGGTTCGGAAATGCAATCCGAGCGTTCTTGCCACCGGAGCTCAAATGAGAGATTTTTTACCTCAGAATTCGTGCTCAAACACGATTCGCGGCTCGGATCCGATCAAAAATAAATAAATAAATAAAAATTTCCGAGGGGTTAAACGGGTCGGTGTGGACCCGTTATGGGACCCAAACCCACCTCAGCTTTCTCTCTCCTTCTCCAGATTTCCCGCCAAAACCAACAAGCTCCGAGAGCTGTCTTTGAGCGTCGGCGTCGACGCCACCTCCAAGAGCCCAGCCTTTGAGCTTCAACGTCATTTCCGAACTGCCATCGACCTCACCATCGAGTTCCTCTCCTTCCCCCCATCACAGAGCTCTAATCCAACCTTCACGAGCTCATCACCCCCGCCATGGAGCTCATCACAGAGCTTCGGCCATGGAGCTCCAACACAAGGCTCGAGCTCCCTCCTCCGCAAAGCGCCTCCGCTGGCATCGAGCTCGGGCTCCATTGTCTTCGAGCTCCACCTCTGTCAAAACTCCATGCCGATATCACTCTTCATCAAAGATACTGAGGCCTCGTCGACCTCAGTCGTCGCCGAGCTCCCCATCACGAGCTCCGAACCCAACGCCGCCGTTAATGAGCTCCGAGCTAGAGCTCGCGATCAAGCCACGCCACAGTGCCGAGCTTACAAGCTTCAAGCTCCTCTCCACTACATTCGAGCCTCGCCGAACTCCCCATGCCGAGCTTGAACCCCATTAGCACCGAGCTTTGCTTCGTCAACACCGACGTCGAAGCCCTCCACCTTCGCCGATGACGACAGGGCGTGTGTGTCGGCAGAAATCGCTGAGCATTCGTGGCACCGGAGCTCAAACGAGAAAAAAGCTCCAACTTCAGTCTTCGCCGAGCTCCGACGAACTCCTCTCCATTGTCGACCTCCTTCGTCGAGTTCCCCCCGAGCTCCACGTCCGACGAACTCCGCCATGGTCTCGCCGAACCCAATCACCGAGCTCGAGCTTCACAAGCACCACCACCAAGCCGAACTCTCCCTCTCTGAGCTCCGCCACGGAGCTCCGTACTCCCACCACTTCGTCAACAAGCTCTCCTCCAAAGCTCCGAGCTCCTCTCGAGACTCCGACCTCCACGTCGCGAGCACCTCGAGCTCTACTCCTCGTCGACCTCCGAAGACGAGCTCCCCCGTCGATCTCCACTTCACGAGCCGCGGGCACTTCGAGAACGGAGAAGACGAAGGAGAAGGGAGAAACGAAGACGACGAAGGAGAAGGAAGCGGAGAGGTAGAAGACAGCAGAAGCGGAAAAGAAAAGGAAAAAAAAGTCAACGGCTCACCGTTGACCTTGCCACGTGGTGCCAACATGGACTTCAGCAACTCTTGCCGAGAGTTCTTGGCACCGGAGCTCATATGGGGGAAAAAATGACGTCCTCCCGATGCGCACTCGCTTGATCATGATCAATGCACACAATCGCGCCACATCACCAGGTATTTATTTTTTTTTTATTTAAATAATCGAATTAATTATTTAAAAAATCCGAAAAAATATTTAAAAATCGGGAAAAAATTAATTAAAAATTCTAAAAATAATTATTAATTCAGAAAATAATTTTTAAATTCTGAAAATAAAAATTATTGAATTAGAATAATTAATTAAATTTTTTGATAATTAATTATTTAATTCGGAAATTAAATAAAAAATTCAGAAAATCGGGAAAAATCCAAAAAAATCTGAGAATAATTTTGGGTATTTTACAAGTTCAGAAAATCACTGTTACACCCCGAGCTAGATCCAACTCCCCGGAGAACTCCGATAAAATTCCGTAAGCCATTAAAACAGTAAAACTACTCCTTAAAGGCTGATCAAACTCAGTCTTCAGGAGTGGGGGGCTCGTGATATGGCTAAAAATGGGATTAAATCGGGCACGAATCTCAAAGCTCGGGAGTAAAATGGTAATTTTATCTACAAACGGGTCTGAAATGGGAACTGGGTCTTTTTTCAAAAGCTCAATAATCCATAAACGGATTCGTCTTACTGGGTACGGATTCCAACCCGTAAGAAATCCGGTCCAGCTGGATAGAATTAGGATTTATGATTGTCCTTAATCAACGGCCCTGATCACTTTTATCCATCCACTGGAAAGTAGGAATTTGATCTTATCCTGAAACTGGTTCCTAAGGCGGCTATAAATACCCCCCCTCCCCCCACTGTTATCAGATAATCAATCTTTTGCCAATCAAAGCTCTTTCATAATCTTCTTAATTACTGACTAGAGCGTCGGAGGGTGCATCATCGGAATCAACCCCGGTGTTTCGCACTTTTTGCAGGTCAACAGCGGGAGATCACGGTCAAACTCCGGTGGAGGTGTTTCAGGTTTGACTATTCAACATCCCAAGAATCCACAAATCTATCTCTTTGCCCTCACACCGATTTCAGCGGCAGCATATGTGGAGGTACTTAACTTCAAAATATGATCCAAACATATCAGAGTTTAATAAATGGAGGAATACAACTATATAAGTGGCCTCCGCTTAATCAAAAGATGCCAACATCTTCACTATTATCACTAGAGAGTTTGTGTTCCTCTGAATATTGAATTTTTTGGGGTACTAGGCCACTTTTTGAAACTATTTGCGATTTTAGGCCAGTTCACAAACTATTAGCACTTTTGGCTAGCCAGTGCCACGTAAGCAGCAGCCGCTATTGGGAATAACGGTCTCTTCATAGCAACCTCCCATACTTGTCAGCTTATAGAGAGAATATTGTATAATGGACACGACTTGGTGTAACTAATGTCGCTATTGTCAATAGCGACCTCGTATAACCAAGGTTGCTATTCCCAATAGCGACCGCAGGTTGGCCCAATCGCTTTTAGGCCCACCTGAGGTCGCTATTGGGAATAACGACCTTAGTTAGACGAGGCCGCTATTGACAATAGCGACCTCAGTTACACCAAATGGTTTGCAATTATACAATACCCTCTATAATCTGTCAAGTGTGGACTACAATGTGTTGGTCGCTATGAAGAGCCCGCTATTCCCAATAGCGGCCGCTGCTGACGTGATACTGACTAACGTAACACTGGCTAGCCAAAAATGCTAATAGTTTAGGAGGTGGCCTAAAACCGCAAATAGTTTCAAAAAGTGGCCTAGTACGGCAAAAAATTCCTGAATATTACATGTCCAAACAACTCACACGTGCACTGCACATGTTTCGTACATTCGCAAATCGATTATTCAACAATTGATAATGAGTAATGCTTTAGCCACTACCAATTTCACTACCATTTCCTTCACTACCTTAGATGGTATACTCCTATTGGAGAGTTCTCCCACCTACTCTATCATCCCCTACCTATTGGAGTGTGCCACCTAAGATAGTGAAGAGAAATGTAGTGAAATTGGTAGTGGCTCTAGCATTACTCATTGATAATTAACTGATACTCTCGTGCATTGGGCCAAACAATTCAGACTCTTTCACGAAAATAAAAGCACGTGCAATGCACGGCACCAACGTAAGAGGGAAAACATGAGTTGCATACCTCCAAAATGAGCGGTGTGGTAGCGGCAAGCTCGAGGGTTGTTGAGCAAGGGATCGTACTGCGACTTGCAGTTCTTGCACGTCCTCAGCTCGGCGCCGCCCGCGCAACGGACGGTGGCAGCGGCTGAGGTGAGCCGGTACGCGCACCGCTGTGGTTCGGGTACCGCTGTCGTGAACCGGGTCAGGTTTGTTGAGGGCTGTCGGAAATTATTGATTGGCGGAACCGATAAGGGGTTGGGGAAAACGTTGGTGAACCCCATTTTCTGTTTTTTGTTCAGGTGAGTTATTAGGATTGGATCTATTTACCGAGCATTTTTTAATCGACCTAATGGGATATTGCAGAAAGGTGCCTTCATAACGTTTAAATTACATTTTTACTCCATATAAAATAATTTTATTCCCAAAAGCATTTATTCCTTTCCTCCCTTCTTAGAGCATCCACAGTCGTTAAGGGCCAAAATATACATAAATGGATAAATAAATATAGCAAAGTTATGTTTTGCTGCAGTCGATGAATGCTATTTTTTATAAAAGGTGCGACGGCACTTCAAGTGTCGTCTGAGGGAAAAATTCGTCCTCGAAGTGCAAATAAAAAATTACAAAAATATTATAAAAAATTACAAAAAATTCAGAAATTACGAAAAAATTACAAAAAATACAAAAATTGCAAATAACCCCCTACAAGGTCGGCCTGCCTTCAAGTGCCATCCGAGGGAGGGTGGGTTTTTTTGATTTTTTTATTAGGAAATTAAATTTTTTTTTAGTGGGACGGCACTTCAAGTACCGTCCGACCATTTAAAAAATGTTTTTTTTTTGCGACGGCACTTCAAGTGCCATCTGACAATTAAAAAAATAATTTTTTTTATTGCGACAACACTTCAAGTGTCGTCTCTCATATATGCATATTTCTCATTTTCTCTCTCATTTATGGCAATCTCCTGTATAGCGAATTATGCATATTATGCATATTTGGCCAACGACTGCAGCGCTGTTTTTGGCCAAATATGCATATTATGCATATTTAGCAAACGACTACAAATGCTCTTATCTCTCAAGGCTTAAAATGAGTTTTTCCAATAATTTTGAAGTGGATAAGAGCATCCACAATCGTTTGCTATATTTGCCATTTTCTCATATTTTGAGAAACGATGGCCTGCAGTCGTTTGCTATTTTGCCATATTTTGGCAAAATCGCTACAGTTACTTCTCATATTTGAGAAACGAACCGACGATTCTTAATTACAGGGAACGGAACAACTTGTACCGTCCCTATTTTTTTAAAAATTTTTAATGGGATCAGACGAAACATGTTTTTTTTTAATTTTTTAATTTTTTAATTGTTTCGTCCGACCCCCCCCCCCCCCCCTCCTCTTTTTTTTTAATGATCGACGGTACAACATGTACCGTCTGAAAAAAAAATCAAAAATCAAAAATCGCTCAAACGAGACATGTTGTCCCGTTTCAAGTTTTTTTGGCTTGGCCCCAAAAAATGATTAGGTTAGTGTATAATTCTTAGGTTAGTGTATAATTAAGAAGGTTAGGAGATATTTTATTATTTAATTTATTTAATTAACCTATTTTAATATCTAATCATTAATTAATTAACTGTAAAAAAAAGGCGAAACAACATATACTGTCTTTCTCAAATTTTAGCAAATCACCATTGCACTGAAATTCTCATATTGCTATTTTCATTTGCCATTTTGCCATATTTTTTAGCAAACGATTGTGGATGCTCTAATGTTGCTTTTTCTTAGTATTTATCTCAAAACACGTCAATATCCACGACCATACGTCCAAAGTACGAGTTTAAGTGTTAAATTTTAAGAATCATTACTCATTAGGTATGTTTTTGTTTTTTTTTTTTTTGAGGAAAAGGTGGAGTCTGGCCACCCTGTTTCATTAGTAAGTGATTAATAAAACAAAACTCAGGGTACTGAGCTTACAACAAAATCCTAGAAACAAAGCAGAAGAACATAACTCCACCCCGAATATGGGGAGAGGGACAAAAGACAGAACATAAAGTAGCCACAAAGTAATACATCATACCCCCCAACAAACCTTAAGGTGGTGGGTATCAATGTCCATCAAAGATTGTGTTGGCTATCAGTCAATCGTCGGGCCGATCTCAATCACCTCGTCATCAAACTCCTGTACCTGGAATACAGTCGCAATCCTGTCACTTGGACCTGCTGCTGCCACATTAGCCCAAAATAAAATTAGATGCATAATATGATTCAGATTGCCAAAAATACTATTGCAAGTTCTACGAAAGTAAAGATTATTTCTGTCTAGCCAGAGGACCCAGGTCATTGCGGCGATCGCGATATACCACACCTCTCCCATAGCACCCCTCTCCGTCGCGAACTTGGTTCCTACCCACAGGTCCTCGTATGCAGTAGGGTATTGAGATGTCCCCAGGGCGCTGAGAACCTCTACGATAACCGCTTTGCTCCTAGGACAGTGAAGGAAAAGATGGTCTCTAGTCTCCATGGTAGCTTGGCAGAACCCGCATTGAGAGTCTACAGTTGGTTGGCGCTTAGCGAGGTTTTCTCTAGTCAGGATCGCATCGTTTAGCACCAACCATAGGAAAACTTTGGTTTTTAGTGGTGCTTTTGTTCTCCAGACAATGGCAAACCACTTTGGTGAACATCCCCTAAAATGGATGTGATTGTACATGGAGCGAACCGTGAACTTGCCGTTCTTCTCCAATCCCCAGGTTTTCTTATCGGGCCCCTGAGAACAGCCAATTCCTGCATTGGTGATGTAGGCCTGAAATTCCGTAAGTCTGAGCAGGGAGCCTATGTTAAGCGGTTGTTTGAAAGTTGGATTCCATGCGCCTCTTTTCCAAGCTGCTGCCACCATGCAGTGTGGTTGTGTCGCTTGCTCGTATAAATCGGGGAACATGGACCTGAGTGTGTGATCAGCACACCACTTATCCCACCAAAATCTGGTAAGTCTGTTGTTACCTATAGCTGATTTAACACAGCTATTGATGGGTTCGTATGCCTTAGTGACACCTTTCCAGAAGCAGGATACCCGAGGACCTATCCTGAAGCCTAGATTTCTAGTTCCATTTCCATGCATGTATCCCTGAACAAACTGTTGCCACCCTTCTCCATTAGGGTGGAAAACTTTCCACCACCATTTACCCAGTAGCGCCAAATTCATATCTTGAAGATCAATTATACCTAGGCCTCCATAAATCTTTTTCATGCACGCCTTCTCCCATCTAATGAGGTGATATCCTCCTCGGTCCGGGTCTGCTTCTTTCCATAAGAAATGCTTCCTAGTTCGGTCAATTCTTTGGATTACCCATCGCGGCATCTCAAAGAAAGAGAGATAATAGGTAGGAAAGTTACTCATTAGGTATGTTTGTATTTGATATAACCGTTCTACAGTGGTTCGAATTGGTATACACGTAAATACATGCACTATAAAATAAAATGTTTGAATAAATAATTAAACATATTACCTTAATACATTACTTGTGACCCAACTAATACTTGGTATACTACAATACAAGTATATAAGGGAGTATGACTTGCAAGTTAATATCCAAGCATAATGTTGTGCACTTTATAAGATTATACTCAATTATGGTGCCCCCCCCCCCCCCCCCCCCCACCAAAACCAAAAAAAAAAACAAAACCTTATTTTCCTTTATTGTTGGAAGTGTTAATCACCCTATGGGGGTGAACAGGGTGGTTGTGCGAAAAATTAAAAACTTAAATAAAATACGTAAAGTAAGGAGATAGAGTTAGAGAAAGCAAATTGAGCAAGCACGCAAGACACAACGATATAACGTGGTGCGAAAAATTAAAAACTTAAATAAAATACGTAAAGTAAGGAGATAGAGTTAGAGAAAGCAAATTGAGCAAGCACGCAAGACACAACGATATAACGTGGTTCGACCCCTAGGTCTACGTCCATGCCACATACTTGTAGCAATCCGTCACAAGCATTCACTGTACTTTAAACCCTTGTACAGTGATTCTCGGAATTCAGTCTGAGATACCTATTACACCCACAGGGCTTCTTCAAGCAAGTCCCGCAAAACTGGCTGAAGTGGAAGAAAATAAAAACTCTCAAAATTTATAACGATCTTGATTGAAGAAAACAATAAAAGCTCTCACACTCGGATCGTTGATTGAATGATTAGTTCAAAAGAATTATAATTGCAAAGGGTGATGAATACTTAGTGAATTCGTCTCTATTTAAGCGAGGAAACATATCTTTCCAAAAATGAAAATATATTTCCGAAATAGTCAAAACAGCACGTGGATGGTCGACCGCTTTATTAAGCTGTCAACAGTTCACTCTTCAACTAAAAGTCGAAGGGTGACCAGTCGACTGACTCACTTTTTGAACTAGATGGGCAGTCGACTGTTGTCACAGTCAACCGACATATCGTACGGTCGACCGCTATAGTGCAAATTCAACTTTTATTTGGCGAATCCACTTTATATTTTTTCCAAAACTAATTCTTCAATCAACGATAATTTACATATTATATCATCTCATAAATATAAATAAATAAACTATTTTGCTGGCTTTCTTGAGATTTGAGACACATGCTTTTTTTCTTTGATAATTGCAATCTTATTTGATACATGCCTCTTTTGCTTGATTGCAAATCATTTTGGATCTTTATTTTGATTTTCATTTTTCTGTAAATCATGTAAATCTCAACTAAAAATATTAGTTGTAAATGATACATTTTATGCACACCAAACTTAAGGTCAGCAATCTCCTCCTTTTGGTGTGAACAAAACATACCTTAGATTTTTTTTAAATATATCAATGGAAATTCAAGTGCTCTCCCTAAATCTAATATTCCCCCTAAATTCATGTGCGTTAAGAATTTAATAAGTGTGTTGTTCATTATGTATCATATATGCAAAAATCAAAACTAGTTTACGAGCATGCATTCATAAGTTTTTAAAAATAGTTTAATTATTGCAAAATAAAGAATATAATAGCGGAGATAAATATAATGAATTAAAATTCTCAGCCTAAGTATGTTAAGTATTTTCTCCACCCTTTTGGAACACACAAAAAGGCGCAAAGGAAACAACAGTAGTTAAGAATCAGAGGCTCGGAAGAAGGGTAACAGAAAAGAAAACGATCGACTGGGCGGTCGACCAACCAAAAACAAGGCAAACACCTGTAAAAGACTTTTGCTTTGATTGTAAACGACATGCATAAAAAAATTTGGCATACGGAAGTATAATTAGAGCAAATCCATTACCCAACCAAGATCATATATCAACCATGACATGAAATTTAACAGGTTTGCAAAATACATACTGCATGGATAGAAATACAAAAAAAAACTTATATAATCCTTCAAATGAAACTACATTAGCCTTTAAATGAAACTTCAAATGTACTGCATTTGTTGGAACCAAAAATGTTTTACTTCCATCGAGAAACTATTCCTCGTCATCATCGCCATCATCGTCTTCTTCATCATCTTCACCACACTTGTCATTCGCCTCTTCATCGGAAGGAGGGGGAAGAAGTTCCCATTCCTCTCTTGTCTTGCATGAATTCGATGGTGTTGACATAGTAGTTATATACTTGCCTTTGATAAGTAGAGAATTGAGCACTCATAAAAAAGATGGAGCGGATGAAGGAGTAGCATTCTTACGACGAGAAGAGGATGAAGAGGGTGCTTGTTGTGGTTGTGCTCTTGTTCAGCTTGGTGATCAAGCTGGGCATAATGAGCCCGTTGACCAAACGGGGTGTCAATACTCATTTGTCAAGGAAGAATCGGCAGTGGGGCTTTGTTAAGGAGATAATTGCCTATGGAATACATGAATCAATAGCCAAGTTGTAGATTAGAGAGCTAAAAGGAAGGGAACGATTCCGAGAATAGGCTTGATTCATGGTGCGAATAATGAAAGTAGTGAGATCAAATTTGTAGGCACCAAGGATAAGAAAAATGAGGAATGATTGATCGACTTGAATTGCAGTTTTGACATTCCCTTTAGGTCGAATATTTGCATTGACAATTTTTTTTAACACACGGGCTTCATCCGTGAAATCGGTGGGTGAAGGTCGAGCAATGGTGAGAGATTCAAGCTTAATGATCAAGGATTTGACAGCATATTTGTCATGACCCGATTTATATTCAAGAGATTTAAAATCAAGATTATAAGCTTCAAATTTGCCCTCAGGAATGTTATATCGGGAACGAAGGTATGCGGGAGTGACCTTAACAAATTTACCAAGAAAAATTGAGGAGAAGGTGAAGTCATTGTCCTTCAAACCATCTAACTTGGTATAAAATTGACAGGTTAGGGATTGGAGTGTGTGCTAGCAGTGGTGAGATAATCTTCCCACCCAAAGTCTAAGAATTTTAACCATGTCACCAAATTGACCACCTAATGAACCTAAATCTATTGGACGACTAGGTACAACCGAAGAAGAGGCAAGAGTGTTGAAATATAGATCAGCACAATGAGAGTCTCTAAAGTGTGACATCTTTTATAACCGTTTTTTTGGGTAACAGTTTTCTTACCCTTTGAATGATGAAAAGAAGAAAGACCATAAGAAGACTTGAGAGACCACGAAATGACAAAACGCTCGAGAATTTGAAGTAAAAATGCCACACAAAAAAATCAATTTTTTTATGGGTTTGGTAGAAAAGGGAGCTAGGGTTTCGTGGAGGCTGATGAAAGAAGATAGGGTATTTATACTAGGAAAGCGGTCCCCACATGTCATAGAGAGAAAGAAACGATTTAAGATCTGATCAGCTGATAGAACCGGTCGACCAGTTCATGGAGCAGTCGACCGCAACACAAAAAGAAGAGAAGAGAATACTGTAAGGGAAATTGGCAGTAAGCGGGACGGTCGACCGGTCCACTTTCGACCAAAAGAGCACTGAGGACGGGAAGTTGCCAGTATATGGGATGGTCGACCAAACCGCTTATGAGGAGAAAAGTCGACCATGCAGTCGACTGACATATTGTTTTGAACAGTTTTAGTCATAAGAACATGCATAAAGTTGAAAAAATATCAATGACATCTAATTCTTCTTTTAAAAACATGAAAGCTTTTTTCCTCTAATGTTTTTTTGTGAACATATTAGCTAATTTCAAATCCGTTGAAATATAATCAAGTATAACATCTCCTCTTTTTAAAATGATCTTTAATGAAGTAGTAACAAATCTCTATGGGTTTATCTCAAAAAACAAATCTCTATGAGTTTTGTGCAACTAAAGATATGTAATAGAAGATTCCTTACATATATTTCATCTGTAAGACATAGTGTAATAGTTTTATCACATATTACTACTGAGACATTTATAAATATTATTCAGTTTATTGACATGAAGTAAATAGAAACAACTATTTTCTAGTGCATGCATTTTATAGAGGGGTGAACAATGTTTTAGATCACTTACGAAAAGTTTATCATCCATAATGTAGAAATATATCAGAATTAGTTTACCGTTTATAGTTTAGCCAATGTTGTACTCATCAGAAGAACCAATGTCCTTCCTTTTTCCCCCATGATAGAGATGCATATTATGTTGTTGTAACTAGTTATGAGTTTCGAGCATCCACCATCAAGGTATCTACAATCTTTTAAGTTGAAAGCGTTGATTCACCTACATTAAAGTTAGTAGGTGTCCAAGTAGACGTTGTTCCTTCATTCACATTCTTATTTACCCAAACGAAATTAATATTCATTTTTAATGAGTAATTATAAGATATGTGTCCTAATTTACAGCAATAGTGACATGTAATGAGATTATGCTTTGGATCACGCACATGTGCATAGTTATATGTTGGTTTGTAACTATTTTTATGGCTATGCATATGTGTATGACAAGATTGCTTAGAATTTTGACATTGTATTGGTTCATTATAACCAAGTCCTCAATTATTATGATATGACCTTGAATTATTTTTCATAAGATAATGAGGCCCTTCATATTTTTCAACCATTTTTTCGAACTCAATTATTATATTACAAAGTTTTTTTTTTCTAGTTATCTCATCGTCTTTGGTGTTCCGACGAAGAGTATCTAGAGTATCATCAAGTATTCTGTTATGTTCGAGTGCTTCCTTACAACCTTCTACTACCTCATCAAATTTTCTTTTGCATTCATTCAGATCGTCGGTGAGTTTAGCAATATGAACAAATTTCTCATGAATATCTTTTAGATTTTTATTATGTATTGTCAGAGATTTTTGAATCTGTTATTTCAAACATTCATTTTCTTCTATCAACACATCATGATCTTTCCTAAATGACTCAAAATTTTTAATAATCAAAGAATGTTTTTCTTTCAACTTTTCGTTTTTCGCAATGCAAGAGTAATGTGATTCATTAGACATTTGCTTATATTGTCTCAACTCACGACTTAATTTTTTTGTATAATCTCTTAAGTCATTACACATGTCAACTAGATCATCATAGGTAGGTTCTTCGATTACCTCTTCTTGGAGTGGTGAATGCACCTCACCATCTCCAAGAGCCATGAATCCAAAGTCATTGTGTTCTTGCTCTCCATCGTTGGAGTCTGAATCTAGCTATGTTTTTTTTTGAAGGAAAAGATGGAATATGGCCACCCTGTTTCATTAATAAGAAATTAAAAAAACAAACCCAGAGTACTGGGCCAAGTTACAAACTACAGACAGAAAATAAAACGTACATAAAGCAACATAACCCGTACAAACAACAAATTCCTCCAACAACCCTGGAGGGTGGGCCGACAAACAAGCTCGGTCCATCAAAATTGTATGTACATCAGTTTAGCTTCGTACACTGCCTCCACGGCACATGCACACCCACCAGAAACTAGTCTGACATGATTTTTATCACCTGCCTTGCCCTGCCTTCTCCTCGCTGGGGGACCCCATCTTTGGGCTCGAGCCCCGCATGCCTAATTTTGACAACCGCCGAGCTCAGTCTACTCGCTGGGGGGGCATCTTTGGGCCAAAACCCCGTAGACAGAGTTTTGACAGCCGCCAAACTCAGTCTACACCTCCTATCCTCCCACAATCTAGCTATAATACTCCCCACTAAAAATTGCAGTCAAGGAGAGAGTCGTGAAGATGATACATTCGCCTCTCTCACGCCCTTACTATCTCCAGTGATTTCTCACAAATACAGACCACCACCAACCTAGAGTAGTGAGGAGCAACGTCTTCACTCACTCACGCTCTCACTCCCTCTCTCAATCGGAAAACCAATACAAAACCCAGCTGATTGAAGTATTATCTTCTCCTCTCGCCATAACGGGCGATGGCATTGGGTGTCAGCCCCCATTATGAGGGCGAAGTGGTGGTGGTGCCCCGTCGACTGTGGTCATCCGGTGAAGCTGCCCGGATGCAGCCCCCGCCCCTCTAGATCACACCCTAACAGAATGGGGTACAAGCTCCATCCTCTATCTCACTAAAAATTGCAGTCAAGGAGAGAGCCGTGAAGATGATACATTCGCCTCTCTCACGCCCTTACTATCTCCAGTGATTTCTCACAAATACAGACCACCACCAACCTAGAGTAGTGAGGAGCAACATCTTCACTCACTCACTCTCTCACTCCCTCTCTCAATCGGAAAACCAATACAAAACCCAGCTGATTGAAGTATCATCTTCTCCTCTCGCCACAACGGGTGATGGCGTTGGGCGTCATGTCACGGACAAGTTCTAGAGGCATCCAGATTGTTCAAGGGGAGTCCGGAACACTACAGAATGCCCCGGAAGGATCAAGAACGTCCTAGAGTTCTCTAGGACAATGTGGCACGTTCTAGTGTGAACTAGAACCTTTGTGGAACAATGTACATAGTTATAGAGTATTCTAGTAAACTCTTGTACATAGTAGAACTTTGTACTCTAGAACCTTCCCTTGGGGAGGAGAAGGATCATCCTAGCACTATAAATAGGGAGGAGCCTCATTTGCTCCAACCATCAAGACAATCCAAGACAATCCAAGGAAATCCAAGGAAAAGCATTCCAAGACACTCTTGTAAAGTTCTCTATAAGAATAAATTCTCTTCCATCTTACTTTACTCACTTCTCTTCAATCCTCTGCCTTCTTAACCCTCAATTTGCCTGACTTAGCCCTCGATCTAAGGAGTAAGCTAGGTGGTACACGGCCTGACTTGAGGAAAAGAAGTCGTCCCGTGACACGTGGTATCAGAGTCAAGGTTTCGTTTGGCAGAAATTATGGCTGGATGCGAGGGAAACGTGAGTGATGTCACCACCAACGTGGAGGTAGTTGGTGATAGGGGAAGAGCGGAGACAAATGCCAAGAAGAACAAGAGCAAGAACGCGAGGGAGCAGTCGATGGATGTTTTGGCCAGCTTTGAGTTGAGATTGGCTAAGGTGGAGATTTCCATGGGGGAGTCCATTGAAAGGATGGATGCCATGGACGACACCATGGACGGTGTCAGAGAGGATGTTGGTGGCCTAAGGGAGGAGATTCTTGGTGTCCTCAACACCCTAAAGGCCGAGTTCAAGGCAGAGATAGCGCAGCTTCAAGAGGCGTTCAACACCCAAGGAGAGGAGGTGAAGTTGTGCAAGGCAGCAATAGCAGGTGGGACTATTGCAAGGGAGATGCCACGCACTAAGGCGCCAGAACCCTTGAAGTATGGAGGTAAGCGCGATCCCAAAGAACTCGATGAATTCTGTTGGTCCCTAGAATGCTACTTCAATGCTGTAGGAATTAAGGACGATCAACCCAAAGTGGATACAGCCGTCCTTTACTTGAAAGAAAATGCAGCATTATGGTGGAGAAGGAAGCATGGTGACATAGCCAAGGGGCTATCCACAGTGGATACTTGGGACGAGTTCAAACAACAACTCAAGAGGCAATTTTGTCCCCAAAATGCCAAAGATGCAGCTATGAAAAAGCTACGTGGGCTGAGGCATACCGGGAGTATCAAGGAGTATGTTGCTGAATTCACATCCTTGATGCTAGAGTTACCGGATCTGAATGAGGAAGATAAGCTTTTCTACTTCTTGGACGGACTACAATCTTGGGCTAACTTAGAACTCAAGAGGAGGAACGTCAAAGATGTAGACGAAGCTATAGCCGTGGCGGAGGACCTTGTGCAGTTCAAGAAAGACTTCGGCGGCAACAAGAAAAAGAGTGTAGGAGACAAGCCCCACAAGTTTGTGAAGCAAGATAAGAAGTATGACAAGCCATTCAAAAGGGACAAGCTCAATGAGGGAGGAAGCAAGAAGAAGGAGCCGGAATGTTACTTGTGTAGCGGACCGCACTATATTCGAGACTGCCCGAAACGGAAGGCCCTTAATGCTATGGCTTGTTAAGCAGAAGAGGAAACGCAAGTTAGTTCCATGCGTCTCCTTAACTCTCTTAAGGCCAAGGATGAGACGGTGAAGGTGTCCAAGGAAAACGAGACCAAGGTCGGTGGTCTCATGTTCGTACAGGCCAAGGTGAATGGAGGATCCACCAAGGCATTAGTGGACACAGGTGCATCTCATAACTTCATTGCTGAAGAAGAGGCTACTAAGTTGGGAATCAAGTACGCCAAGGAGTTGAGTTAGGTGAAGGCCGTCAACTCATCATCTCAACCCATCCTTGGGGTAGCTCGTGGAGTACCTATCCAGCTTGGAGGATGGGAAGGCACTATTGACTTGACGGTTGTCCCTATGGATGACCACCGCATGGTTTTGGGCATGGAATTCATGGACAAGGTACGTCCCTTATCATTTGAGAAAGACTCAACCATGCGTATTACAAAGGGATGCACTATCCACATAGTACCTTTGGAGAGAGGGAAGATGGAGTCAAGAAGCTTATCTGCCATGCAACTCAAAAGAGGTCTCAAGAAGGGGAAGACCACTTATCTAGCTGTCTTGAAGGAGGCAGATGTTCCAACAGAGACGGGTGTGTCGACCGGAGTGAAGGAAGTGTTGGCAGAGTTCAAGGATGTGATGCCACCGGAGTTGCCGAAGAACTTACCTCCGAGACGGGAAGTGGATCACGTGATAGAGCTTGAACAGGGTGCAAGACCCCCAGCTATGGGACCTTACCGGATGGCTCCGCCTGAGTTGGAAGAATTGAGGAAGGAATTAAAGGAGTTGCTCGATGCTGGACTCATTAGGCCCTCCAAAGCTCCCTATGGTGCCCCGGTGTTATTCCAAAAGAAGCATGATGGAAGTCTACGGATGTGTATAGACTACCGGGCACTTAACAAAATCACGGTGAAGAATAAGTATCCTATACCGTTGGTTGCCGATCTCTTCGACCGACTTGGTAAGGCGCGATGGTTTTCAAAGTTGAATTTGAGGTCGGGCTATTGGCAGGTACGCATAGCTGAAGGGGATGAAGCTAAGACGACTTGTGTGACAAGGTATGGGTCGTTTGAGTTCTTGGTGATGCCCTTTGGTCTAACCAATGCACCTACGACATTCTGCACCCTCATGAACAATATCTTCCATCCGTTCCTGGACAAGTTGGTGGTAGTGTATCTGGATGACATCATGGTGTATTCAGACACGTTGGAGGAGCATGTTGAGCACCTACGACAAGTCTTCCAAGCACTAAGGGAGAATGAACTCTACGTCAAGCCAGAGAAGTGCTCCTTTGCCAAGCAGGATGTGATGTTCTTAGGGCACAAGGTAGCTGGAGGGAAGATTTATATGGATGAATCCAAGGTGCAGGCCATTGCAGAGTGGGAACCGCCCAAGAACGTGACTGAGCTAGGCCTTGTGAATTATTACAGGCGGTTCATTCTTGGATACTCGGCTAGAGCGACACCGCTCACCAACCTACTCAAGAAGAAAGTTGTGTGGGAATGGACGGATGACTGCCGATCAGCCTTTGAGGATTTAAAGAAGGCCATCATGGAGGAACCAGTTCTGAGGCTGCCAGATTATTCGAAGCCGTTCGAGGTACACACTGATGCATCCGACTTTGCAATAGGAGGGGTACTCATGCAGGAAGATCACCCAGTGGCCTATGAGAGTCGGAAGTTAAATGAGACGGAACGGAGGTACCCGGTGCACGACAAGGAGATGACGGCTATCATCCATTGTCTTCGGGTATGGAGGCATTACTTGTTGGGGAGTCAGTTTATGATCAAGACTGACAATGTGTCTACGAGCTACTTCCAAAATCAGAAGAAGCTAAGCCCTAAACAAGCACGTTGGCAAGACTTCTTGGCCGAGTTTGACTATGTGATGGAGTATAAGCCGGGCAAGACCAACGTGGTAGCCGATGCATTAAGTCGCAAGGCGGAGCTCGCGACCATCTCCCAAGTCGAGTGCGACCTTGCCAAACGAATCAAGGAGGGATTCAGTCATGACCCCTTAGCCGTTAATGTGGTGAATATGGCTAAGGAGGGCAAGACACGCAAATTTTGGATGGAGGATGGACTTCTCCTCACAGTTGGTGATCGTCTCTATGTTCCCAAGTGGGACAACTTGAGGAGGGAAGTCTTGAAAGAATGTCATGATTCAAGATGGGCTGGACATCCAGGCACGCACCGTACATGGGCAGTAGTGGAGCGGTCCTATTATTGGCCTAGCATGAGGGATGATGTGGAAGCATATGTGAAGACTTGTCTTATATGCCAACAAGACAAGGTGGAACAAGATAAGACAGCTGGGTTGTTGGAACCACTACCCGTACCGGAGCTTCCATGGGAAAGTATATCCATGGACTTCATCTCAGCGTTGCCTTTGTCGGAGGGATGCGGTTCCATAATGGTTGTAGTGGATCGGTTCTCTAAGTATGGAACCTTTATCCCAGCCCCGAGAGATTGCACGGCCGAGGAAGCAGGAAGGTTATTCTTCAAACATGTGGCCAAGTATTGGGGACTTCCTCGGACCATCATAAGTGATCGAGATCCGCGCTTCACGGGAAAGTTTTGGAGAGAACTATTCAAGCTGATGGGTTCGGATCTCCACTTCTCCACAAGTTTTCATCCTCAAACCGATGGCCAGACAGAGAGGGTGAACCACCTGTTGGAGATATACCTTCGGCACTATGTGAGTGCCAACCAGCGGGATTGGACTAAGTTGCTCGACGTGGCCCAGTTTTCATACAACCTGCAGAAGAGCGAGGCTACGGGAAGGAGTCCCTTTGAACTAGTGACTGGACAACAGCCGATGACACCGCAAGAGCTAGCAAAGGGGTACACTGGTTCAAGCCCGCCAGCTTACAAGTTTGCAAAAGGGTGGAATGAGGAGATAGAAATTGCCCGAAGCTACTTGACCAAGGCGGCCAAACGGATGAAGAAATGGACCGATGTGAAAAGGCAGCCAAGGGAATTCATTGTCGGTGACGAGGTGATGGTGAAGTTACCCCAAAAGATGTTCAATTCTACGCGCCAAGTCCACAAAGGCTTGACACGAAGATATGAAGGACCGTACCAGGTAGTGGAAAAAGTTAGCACAAGATCCTACAAGGTAGCTTTGCCGTCGCACCTGAAGATCCACCCAGTCTTCTATGTTAGCCTTCTCAAACCTTATAGTAGGGACGAGGAGGATCCAAGGAGGAACGAATCTCATCGAGCCCCACCAGCAAACGTGGTTTCATATGATAAGGAAGTCGATGAGATCCTAGCCGATCGAGTTGTTCGCAAGAGGGCATGTGCGGTGGAAGGATCAACCCGAGAGCGAGTCTAGTTGGGAGCGAGAACAAGATCTATGGCAGTTCCGCGACAAGATTGAAGAATTCAAGTCTAAGGCTTGACGAGGACGTCAAGAGCTTAGGTGGGGGAGGGTGTCACGGACAAGTTCTAGAGGCATCCAGATTGTTCAAGGGGAGTCCGGAACACTACAGAATGCCCCGGAAGGATCAAGAACGTCCTAGAGTTCTCTAGGACAATGTGGCACGTTCTAGTGTGAACTAGAACCTTTGTGGAACAATGTACATAGTTATAGAGTATTCTAGTAAACTCTTGTACATAGTAGAACTTTGTACTCTAGAACCTTCCCTTGGGGAGGAGAAGGATCATCCTAGCACTATAAATAGGGAGGAGCCTCATTTGCTCCAACCATCCAAGACAATCCAAGACAATCCAAGGAAATCCAAGGAAAAGCATTCCAAGCCACTCTTGTAAAGTTCTCTATAAGAATAAATTCTCTTCCATCTTACTTTACTCACTTCTCTTCAATCCTCTGCCTTCTTAACCCTCAATTTGCCTGACTTAGCCCTCGATTTAAGGAGTAAGCTAGGTGGCACACGGCCTGACTTGAGGAAAAGAAGTCGTCCCGTGACAGTCAGCCCCCATTATAAGGGCGAAGTGGTGGTGGTGCCCCATCGACTGTGGTCATCCGGTGAAGCTGCCCAGATGCAGCCCCCGCCCCTCTAGATCACACCCTAATAGAACCGGGTACAAGCTCCATCCTCTATCTATGGCGCTGCCATCGTCACAAACCCCGACTACTTCGCCCACTACACCAACCCTGGAGGCCCAAATCATGGCTGCAGATCACCGTAATCGGCCCCGAGAGTGTGGACATGGTGGTGGCGATAAAGGAACCGTTCCAAAGAGGGGGGAGGCCGACAGCAGAGAAACAGTAGCCACCGGTGCGAACTTGAAGACCACCCATCGCCGAAGAAGAGTTGTCGACGGTGGTTGGTCGGAGGCACTGGCAAGAAGAGCGGCGCGCCTCCCAAAGCTGGCGCACCGCCCCATGACAAATAGATTTGGAGATGGCGGCGGAACGACACCGCCGCGCTCACCCATCGCTGAAGAAGAGTTGTCGAGGCCGGGAAGAAGAGCGGCATGCCTCTCGAAACTAGGACCGACGGATCTAGGGAACGACATCACCGCGCTCTCTACTGGGGAACGACACCACCATGCTCTCTACTGGGGAACGACGTTGCCGCATCTCCCCAACGAAGCAAGACCCGAAGTCAACAGATTTGGGGGTCCCGTCTTGGACAATGGGGGTATGTGGGGAAGGAGCTCGATAGGAAGAGAGCAATGGAAGATGGACGACGGGAATGATCACACCGGGGCGATGGCAATGAGCCCTAGCCGCCGCCCCCGGCCAAAATCAGATTTAGGATTTCTTTTGGAGGTTTTTTGGGATTAGTTTCTCTCTCTACTTTTCTAGAGAGAGAAACTTCCTTTGGCTTTTGTTTTCATACTGAATCTATCCATGTTGCCTTTAGTGATTTCTTTTTGCCTTCTGAAATGGAGTGATAAGCTTGGTCTCTATCTTGGGAGAGATGACAGTTTGCGCGGATGTGTCATGGTTTCTTTCATTTGTAGCATATGTCTTCTTTGCCTTTCTTCCTTGAAATCGATCAAATTTTTGTTTAATGTACATCTTGAATCTTTTTTGTGAACAACACAATTTCTTCGTCAGATTCTTTATGATCTCACTCTGAACATGAGGTTGCTGCTTTCAAGGCAATGGTCTTATCTTCAGTTTTGGGTATAATCTCAATCTTTTGCCGGTATCTCTTTGTTTCGGTCATCTCCATCTCATACGTCTTCAATTTTCCTTCAAATGTATAGTGGTCGAATCATTTCTCTTTGTCTGTCTCCCTCATTGCAGCAGCTTTTATATCCCATTCAGGTGTGGGGCAGCTTATGAGTTTTTCGATATTTCGGTCATCATCTAACCCTTTACCTAGCTCTCAAATTCATGTGCAATAATATCGAAGCGGGCAAACATTTGATCAACGTTTTCTCCTGGAATCATACAAAAAACATCAAACTTATAAAAAAATAACGTAACTTTTGCCTTTACCTCATATGTGGTTCCTTCATGGTGTTTTAACATTATTGTTCCAGATTTCATACGCCGTTTTGCAATTTCGCTCACATCGCATCAACTATTCTTTGTTCAAACCTGCATATAATGCTTGCATAGCTTTGGAATTTGCTATTTTTAGTGGTAGTTCAGCACCTGTGAAGGTTATCTTTCCATCACTGACAGTGATCTATATTTTATTAACACAGACATTCTATACTTCTTCTCCAAGTATCTGCAGAAAAATGAGACATATAAAAATTTCAAACATCATAGCATTTTCCATTGAAATAAGGTGAACGTGTCAGACTTGTTCCATTGGAGATGAATGACTTCGATGTGTACAAGTTTTCAGGAGAGGGATTTAGTCTGTTGGACATTTTGTTCAAGCTTTTAAGCTATTAATGAGCCCTCGCTCTGATACCACTGTTAATCACCCTGGGGGGGGGGGGGGGGTGAATAGGGTGGTTGTGCAGAAATTAAAAACTGAATAAAATGCGTAAAGTAAGGAGATAGAGTTAGAAAAAACAAACAAAGCAAGTATGCTAGACACAGCGATATAACGTGGTTCGACACCCAGATCGATGTCCACACCACCTACTTGTAGCAATTCTCTGCCATTAGCGTTCCACTATACTTTAAATTCTTGTACAGTGATTCTCGGAATTCAGGTTGAGAGACCTATTACACCCGCAGGGCTTCTACAGGAAAGCCGCAAAACTCACCAAAGTTGGAGAAAAGAAAAACTCTCAAGATCTGTAATGATCTTGACTGAAGAAAACAATAAAAGATCTCACATTCGGATCGTTGAATGAATGATTAGTACAGAAGAATTATAATTGCAAAGGGTGAAGAATACTCTGTGAATTCACCTCTATTTACAGAGCGAGGAAACATATCTTTCCAAAAATGAAAAGATATTTCGGAAATAGTCAAAACAACACGTGGATGGTCGATCGCTTTATTAAGCTATCGACTGTTCACTCTTCAACTAAAAGTCGAAGGGTGACAGGTCGACTGACTCACTATTTGAACTAGATGGGTACTCGACTGTTGTCACGGTCGACCGCTATCATGCAGATTAAACTTTTATTTGACGAATCCACTTTATATTCTTTACAAAACTAATTCTTCAATCAACGATACTTCACATATTATATCCTCTCATAAATAGAAATAAATAAACTATTTTTGGTGGCTTTCTTGAAATTTGAGACACATGCTTCATTTCTTTGATGATTGCGATCTTCTTTGATACATGCATCTTTTGCTTGATTGCAAATCATTTTGGATCTTTATTTTGAATTTTCTTTTCCTGTAAATCCTATAAATGCCAACTAAAAATATAAGTTGTAAATGATACATTTTGTGCACACCAAACTTATGGTCAACAGGAAGTTAAAAGAACATTCTTATGATATAGGATGATGACAAAATAAAAAAAACCAAACACAAAGTTACAGTAAATAATCAATATATTTAGCTGTTCAAAAGTTCAAGTACATGACTTAAACTGTCAATGTTTTATCCAAAAACCTTTCGCACCTACTCTCCTGATGAAACCCTAAAACAAGAATCTTTCTCGCAAAATAATTCAGCGGAGGGCATTGGGGAGTGCATTATCTTGCCAAAACTAATAAGGTGTTAGTGAGATGTATAAGTGTCAAGTCAACAATTGTCGAAAGACATGAATGGCAGAGGCAGATTAAACTCACAACATCATAGAATGCAGGTTGAATAGTCTAAGGTACAAATTATAAATATGTGTGGTTCCCAAAGGATCAATGCTCTAGATTTGACCCACAATGGAGGTTGTTAAGATTGTGGATCGCCCAGTGGATAAATCAAAGATATAAATATAATTAGCTTACTTTGAACCCTAGATCTAATAACAAATTTTCCTTTGGGTCATATAGAATCTTTTGTCTAAATCCATTTCTACTAGTGGGCAAAAAGTTAATGGACCTTAAACATTGTTTGTCTATCCTAACCTGATACAAGTGTCGATGAGGTGGCATCTGCAGATCAGAAAGAAGCTGTTATTGGGGTGAAGAAGAGCACAAGAGTGAAGGTTGTACCTGAGCGATTGAGAGATTATGTGCTCACATAATGTGCACGTGCACAGGCAGATATTTGAAGAAGAGTGTGGCGGGAAAGGTGACACATGTGTGAAATGTATCAGTGTATCAGGTTATAAATAGGGAGAGGTGTGTGAGTGAGCTGGCAGATACCTTGTAACAAACTTTGTCCTCTTCCAAAATCTTCTAACAAACTCTTCTTCTTCTTCTTCCTTCCTCTTCTTCCCCAAATCATCCCTGAAATTCTTCCATTGTTCTTGAGATATGAACTCTGTTTTTTTTTCAGATTCTAATTGAATACAGGAAATTAGCCTGTGTGAAATAGTAAGATTGATTCCCTGTTGTTCTTGTGATTAATTTGAGTATCAATTTGGTGCTTTCACTACTTGAGCTCCGGCAATGGCGGATGGGAGGCGATCGTTAGAAGAAGTGCGGGAAACAGCTCGCATTCAAGGCGAGCAATTGCAAGCAATAAAAAATGATGTTGATACGCAAAAGAAGTTGTTCTCCAAGATGTTTCTGCGATTCGCAGCCATGGAAAGCAAAATGGATCGATCTACAGTAATGGAGGAAAAGCTAAACAGATTTGCGGCTATGGAGGAGAAGCTGGATCAGGTGATTAAGGGCGGAGTATCACCAGGGAATCTAAACTCTGTAAGATCATCTTCTTCATCCTCGCATCATGATAATCACTTCAAAAACCCTCGACTAGATTTTCCTAGATTTGATGGCAATAATCCTATGGAATGGTTATTCAAAGCTAACCAATATTTCACATTTCATAAAACTCCATTGGAACAAAAACTTCATATTGTATCATTCCATCTCGTTGGCAGAGCTCTAGCTTGGTTTCAATACAAGTATGAAAATGGTGATTTTCTAAATTGGGAGGTGTTTGTGAAGGAGCTAGATATTAGATTTTGGATTTCTCCTTTTGTAGACCATGCAGGCCAACTGTTTAAACTAACCCAAACAACTTCACTAGCAGCCTATCAAGATCAATTTGACATGTTGATCAACAAGACCAAAGGTCTATATGCTAATCACATTTTGAGCAACTATATCTCTGGTCTTAAACCAGAAATCCGTAGAGAAGTTCTAACACATAAACCACCTACATTAGCTAATGCTATTGGTTTAGCCAGACTCCAAGAGGATAAGGTTGCCGAAACTAGATACCAAGGTGGTCATGGGAGCTATCTAAGGCCACCATGGCAACCTCCACCACCCAGTACCCTACCCCCTCTACTACCAACCCCAGAGCATACTAAAAACACACCAAACACAAATTTCCAATCCAGATTGGCGGTAAAAAGAATACCACCATGTGAGTGGGCAGCTAGAAAGGAGAAAGGGTTATATTTCAACTGCGATGAAAAGAATGTACATGGCCATAAGTGTCGGCGCAAATTTTTGATGTTGCTAGTAGAAGAGGGGGAAGAGCAGAGTTCTACACCTACGGAGTTGTAGCACATAGTAGGTGATGATACTTCATATGAGGCTGGTAGTGCTGATGCCCCAGAGATTTTTTTCATGCTTTTTCAGGCAATAAATCATTGAGAACTCTAAGAGTGCAAGGCACTATTGCTAACCAAATGATACAAATCTTGATTGATTCTGGCAGCACTAATAATTTTCTGCAGGAACGAGTGGCTAGATTTTTGAATCTACCAATCCAGCAAACTCCTCATTTCAAAGTGATCGTTGGTAATGGGCAAACATTGCAATGCGAAGGAAAATGTGTAGGTGTACCAGTTAAGATTCAAGGTCACTCTTTCATGATTGATTTTTATATCTTACCTATGCATGGCTCAAATGCGGTTTTGGGTATTCAATGGTTGAGGCTACTGGGAAAAGTTGTTAACAACTATGCTGCAATGACCATGAAGTTTATAATTGCTAATAAGAAAGTTTTAATCCCAGGTGGAGAGGTTCCAGTTCCATCGCAAATAGAGCTCAAGTCATTGAGAAGGGATATTACTACAAATGCAGTAGGGGAATTCTTTCACTTAGTTTTGTAGGAAGAATGCCATGACCAACTGATTCACCCTGACATTGTAGAACTGATACAACCGCATGCCTCCCTATTTCATGAAGTTAGTGGGTTGCCTCCTACAAGTGAGTTTGATCACTCCTTGCATTTGATTCCTAGTATGGGTCCGACCAATGTCAGACCCTATAAGTATCCGCATTCCCAAAAAAATAAAATAGAAAGGCAGGTTCAAAAAATGTTACAAGAAGGGATAATTAGACATAGTAGAAGTCCATTTTCATCCCCAGTACTTTTAGTTAAGAAGAAAGATGGGACTTGGAGATTTTGTGTCGACTATAGAGCTCAAAATTCAATCACAATAAGAGATCAATTCCCTATACCAACAGCAGAAGAACTCTTTGATGAACTGCAGGGTGCAAAATTTTTTAGCAAGCTGGACCTTAGAGCTGATTACCATCAAATCAGAGTTCGAGCTGAAGATGTAGAGAAGACAGCCTTTCGTACTCATGAAGGCCATTATGAATTTCTAGTCATGCCATCTGGCCTAACCAATGCACCATCGACATTCCAAGCTACAATGAATTTTGTATTCAAGCCTTATCTGAGAAAGTTTGTCCTAGTAATTTTTGACAACATATTGGTGTATAATGCAGATTGGTTGTCTCATTTGCAGCAATTATCTATGGTGATGAGAGTTCTAGAGCAAAATTAGTTCTTCGTTAAGAAAAGTAAATGTGAATTTGGTAAACAATCTCTAGAGTATTTGGGGCACTTGATTTCTACAGAGGGTGTTCAAGCGTGTCCTTCAAAGGTAGAAGCTATTAAAGATTGGCCAACTCCTATGACAATAAGACAATTGAGGGGATTTTTGGGATTAGCAGGGTACTATAGAAAGTTTGTTAAAGGTTATGCTTCCAAAGCTGCGGCACTCACTGACCTATTGAAGAAGGATTCATTCAAGTGGAACACAGAAGTTGAGCATGCTTTTTCTCAGCTCAAAGAAGCATTGCAAACCACACTTGTGTTAGCATTACCAGATTTTTCAATGAAGTTCACCATAGAGACTGATGCGTTGGGGAAGGGAATTGGGGCTGTGTTGCAACAAGATGATCATCCAATAGCATTCTTCAGTAGAATGATGTCTCCTAGAATGCAATCAGCGTCTACTTATATAAGGGAAATGTTTGCGATTACAGAGGCAATTAAGAAGTGGAGGCAATACTTATTGGGCAGAGAATTCACTATATGCATAGATCATCAAAGTTTACACCATATGGTCAATCAAACAATTCAAATTCTTGAACAGCAGAGATGGGTTTATAAGCTAGCAGGATACAATTTCAAAAAATTTTACAAACCAGGAAAGGTGAACTCAGTTGCAGATGGTTTATCTAGATCCCCAAAAGAAGAAAGTGGTGCTTTGATGACCACAGTCTTAATTCTACAACATGAGATTTATGCACAAATCAGGGAGGAAGCCACCAAGGACCCTGCATTGGCTAAACTCATTGAGGAAATCACACTAAATCCTGCATCCAAACCATTGTTAGTTCTCAGAGATGGATTATTGTTGAGTAAAGGTAGAGTACTAGTTCCACACAAACTCAGGGGGTTGATTATGTAGGAATGGCATTCATCAGCTGTGGGAGGTCGTTCGGGCATAGAAAAGACTTTGGCTAGGATCAAAGAGTCTTTTGTATGGGAGGGAATGGCCAAGGATATTCATCAATTTGTCCAAGAGTGTCCTATATGCCAGCAGACTAAGCATAGTACTTCGAAGCCTGGGGGTTTACTCCAACCTCTGCCAATTCCAGAGCAAATTTGGTCTGATATTTCAATGGACTTCATCATTGGATTGCCTTTGTCCCAAGGCAAGTCTGCCATGCTAGTAGTAGTCGATCGCTTATCCAAATATGCTCACTTCATCGCTCTAGTGCCACACTTCACATCAACAAAAGTAGCCTCCCTGTTTGCTACTAACACTGTCAAGTTACATGGCATACCCAAATCGATCATTTTTGATAGAGATCCCATATTCTTAAGTAACTTTTGGAAAGAATTGTTCAAAATATAAGGCACATCTTTGAAACACAGCACAACTTACCATCCACAAACAGATGGTCAAACGGAAGTGGTAAACAGATGCATTGAGCAATATCTGAGAGCATATTGCAATGAACATCCACAACAATGGGCCAAATTTGTGGATCTAGCAAAATACTGGTATAATACTTTCCTGCACTCATCCATTGGCTTTACACAATTCGAGATTGTATATGGCAGAAAACCTCCATCCATGCTAGACTATCTCCCAGGAATGACTAGAAATAGTGCTGTAAATGAGGAACTCCATTGTAGAGCAGAAGTTTTGAAAAAGTTGAAGAAAAATCTCCTGCAAGCTCAACTGAGAATGAAACAAAAAGCTGACATGCATAGAGTGGAAAGGCAATTTGATGTTGGTGATTGGGTGTTTGTGAAGCTTCAAGCTTATAGGCAGCAATCGCTTCATCAGGGACAATGGCAGAAGTTTGCAAAGAGATATTATGGTCCCTATATGGTAGTGAAGAGGATTGGGGCAGTAGCTTATCAGCTGCAGTTACCATCTGAGTCTAAAGTACATCCAGTTTTCCATGTCTCATTGTTGAAAAAATGTCTAAGTGATGATGCTATGTTGGTGCCTTCAATGCTTCCTCCTCAGTCAGTTGGAGATGCAATCTATTTCCAACCAGCTGTAGTTATAGAGAAAAGAGTAGTGAAGATTAGGAAGACTTTGCACAACCAAGTGTTGGTGCAGTGGGAGGGTCTACCAGAGGAAGACAATAGCTGGGAAGATGTAACATCCATTGCAAAGGCTTTTCCACATCTGCATTCGAACCTTGAGGACAAGGTTCTGATTGAAGAGGGGGGGATTGATACAGGTGTCAATGGGGTGGCATCTGCAGATCATAAAAAAGCTGCTACTGGGGTGAATAAGAGCACAAGAGTGAAGGCTGTATCTGAGCGATTGAGAGATTATGTGCTCACATGATGTGCACGTGCACAAGCAGATATTTGAAGAAGAGTGTGGCGGGAAAGGTGACACATGTGTGAAATGTATCAATGTATCAGGTTATAAATAGGGTGAGGTGTGTGAGTGAGCTGGCAGATACCTTGTAACAAATTTTGTCCTCTTCCAAAATCTTCTAACAAACTCTTCTTCTTCTTCCTTCCTCTTCTTCCCCAAATCATCCCTAAAATTCTTCCATTGTTCTTGAGATATGAACTCTGTTTTTTTTTGTCAGATTCTAGTTGAATACATGAAATTAGCTTGTGTGAAATAGTAAGATTGATTCCCTGTTGTTCTTGTGATTAATTTGAGTATCATAACCCACTTATCAGCCCAACTATAACTTCCAGTATCCTCTCCCCCAACCACCTTAAACCATCCTCAATCCTACGTCCACCTCCACTGGATCTTACACACACACAACCTTTCTTTCGGCATCCCCACTCTACCAACCTGACCAAGCTCCCCACGTGGAATCCATCCTTTATGTAGAAGCTTAATTCTTAGTCCGCATCAGGGACACTCTCTCCTAGAATTGCGAGCAATCCGATCAATCACTGCACCTAGCAACAAAAAGGTGTGATCTTTATGATCTGTAAATAATTCATTTTAAAAAAGTTGCAATTATAATTTAATGCAATTAACTTGTACGATGAAATTTGGGAAGGTATTTAGGTCGTACTAATTTATTTCTGAAATCATTTGTACAATTGTACTTACTGATGCATGCGAGAGGGGTTTGGGTCCAAAAAATCTGCTGTAATAGTGAGTACTTTTCTTACCAAACTCATGTAATATATGGGCAATGGTACCCAATAAGACCCTCACTTTGCCTAGTGCAAATCTCAACTATTATGACTTGATTGATTAGCAACAAGTATCTCTAATATCTAATTTATTTATATATATCTTAAGCTAATAGGCCTACTCCATCTCTCATTTCTCTATTTTGAAATAGAGAAAGAAGAGCAAAAGTAGGAACTGACACGTGCAGCCCACAAAACAGAATTAATTAAAAAAAACACTCAAAAAAAAAATATTTTCTCCTCCACATCTCCCCAAAACCCACAAACCCTAACTCTCCCTACCCCAAAACCCACTCACATCTCCTCACCCGTCCGTCCTAACGCCGCCCGCCGTCCACCCCGCCTCGATCTCGCCCGTCTCTAGCCTCCATCATCGCCGTCCGCCGTCGATCCTGCCCCGACCCTGCCATATCTACCCTCCATCGTAAGTTTCACTTTTATTTAAGATTTTTCTATCTTTCTCTACCCTCCACCGTAATTTTACACTGCAAAAAGGGGTTGCAAAATTAAGGGGCCTATTAAAAAACACACAGTATAGCAAAATCAACTCAAAATTCACATGGTCATATCAATGACCAAACTATTTCCCAATAATAGTCTAGGTCATTGCCAGCAAGTAATATAAATTTCTTATTTATAATGGGTTAATTATAAATTAGAGAAGAAACCCATGAATTATATCTTTGGTACGATCTCCATGGTTCATGATGCCAACCAACTGTTTGTCGAAATGCTCATTGGACATAAGTTGTTTATCTTTATGTAAATAGAACATGTAATGCACCTATTTCGAGTTTGTGTGACTGAAAATGGCAATGTCTGTAACATGAATAGAATATATTTTGTTTTAGGGAGATGGGTATGATGGGTTATGTTTTACCTAAAAAAATGTTCATGATGCCCAATCCTAAGATGTATTCTGTTCTGCTGAGAAAGAATGTTGAAGGTCATTCGTGATATGCCCGAGTCAATAACATGGTTTAGATAAGTTACGTAAGAAGCACCTAAGGATGATTATTCCTATCGAATTATGCTTCGAGAGGAATAAATCAGGTCATGGGGAATTATCTGATCAAGCAGATTAAACTTTTATAGTTTTCTAATCCGTATAAAATGTACGTGGATCAAAGTTTCCATTATGAATATTTTTTTAACCTTGACTTATATTTGAAATGAGCATTTTTAAAGATTTTTTATTTATTTTTTAAAACAGATCTACATATAATTGAATTTCAGAAAAGATGGTTTCCTTATTCTCACATCTTGATTATTGTTCGAAGAGAAGACAAGATTACTAATATTGAAGATATTGATAGATTAGTATCCGCCGAGATTCCAAATAAGGAACAATTTCGAAATATGCTGGAATAGAAGCTTCGAAATATGCTTGAATTACAAGGAAAACAACATGCAGATAGTGGTATCTTTTCTACATCTTTTGTTTTGTTTGAAAAGTTTTGAGAAATTGTAGTATTTTATCTGTGTTTTATGGTATGATCATTTTGTAGAAGCACAACTAAGGAGTAATATAGAACAGTTGGAGAAAAATATTGAGAAACTTCGTAGACAATATGAGTATTTGCAAGCAAGCTTTAGAATGGAGGAATCTGACAAGATTGTAAGTGATTTTTGAAAACACCTTTTTCATGACATCTCTAAATTTATGGATCTAGGGTTTACCTATGTCTTTGTGCTGAAATTGTTGGAGAGTTACACACATCGAGAATTTTGGAGTTTTCTTTTAATTGAATAGAAAATATAGAATGATATTGATTTCAAAATGTGAATTGGTTAATCTATATATTTGTCATCTTTTCATATAGTTAATTATCAACTATTGTTCCCTCAATGTGTTTCTGATGTTGATTATATTTAATTTGAGAGGGAAGGTCGTTAAGAAGCACACAGTCGAGAAGGAGATAACGAAGTACATCAAGGAGTCCGAGAAGAATCACAACCCAACTTCGGTAATTTTTCGATGTTTTTTTAAATTCCTTTCAATTGATTAGAAATATACAATGATGTTGGTTTGTTTGAAAGTGTGAATTAATATGTAGATTTGTCATCTTTTAATTATATTGTGAATGAAATAGTTAAGGGACATCTCTAAATTTTTAAGTTTCATATAATTTTATAAGTTTCTCAAAATTATTTTGGCCTATGCAATTTGCACGGGATAACACTAGTCTAATATTATAGTGTGAGAGTTGAAGTTGTAATTTGTAAACAAACAAACCTATATATTGCACGTGTTTATGGACACTTTAATATTAACCATTCATCTTCCAGCCTTGCATTTAAATACACATCTAACAACATCTCTTCAACTTCTCTTTAATTTAAAAAATCCTAATATCTAAACACCTCTTCACCTTCTGTCCAACTTCTCACATTCTCCATTTTCAACATTGATACCGGTCGATATATCATGTATATCTCCGCCGCACTGCCTACCACCTCACCGCCGCTCCACCTCGTCACCACATTCCTGCCTCACCACCAACGCCTCGCCCCCGCCGCTCTAGTTCCCACCTCACCACCGACGACTTGCCGCGGTCGTCGCCTTAACCCTGCATCGCTGCTACCTAGTCGTCGCTGCCAAGCCACCGCTCCAGCTTCCCACATTCGTGCCTCACCACCAGTTGCCTTGCCGTCGCCGCCTCGCTGTCGTCGCCTCATCAAGTCTAGAAAGTAAGAAAAATTATAAAAAAATTATAATTTGGTATTTTAAGAATTCAAAATAAGTTCAAATAATTTAAAATATATTGCCAAATTTAAATTAAAAACACAATTTGGTTACCAATTTATCTTTTAAAAATCCCTGAAATTTGATTCATTCGAAAGTCTTAAGAAGAAAATGATCTTGTCACTTGAACAAAATCCAAAATATTCAAAAAAAAGAAAAATAATAATCAGTACTGTATATATCCACTATATATACATCCACTTTTGATCATAATAATTTTATATTTTTAAAATACAAAATAGTTTTCCAGCAAACTAAACTGTCATTTGGCACCATTAAAAACGTAGAATCCCAAAACATAGACAATTTATGAGTTTAGATGGGAAAAACTGCAAAAGAATGGAATGAGCGTGTACTTTCTAATATTAATCTATCTATCTATAAGAGCATCAACAATGATGTTTCTCATTTTTTAGAATATGGCAGTTATATTAATAGCAAATGGCGAAATCGTCTGCAGTCGTTGTTTCCTATAATTTTATTAAAATTTGAGACGGACGAGACATGTTGTTTCGTCAGAATTTTTTTATATATTTTTTTACGGTTAATTAATTGAATGATTAGATATTAAAATAGTTTAATTAAATAAATTATATAATAAAATATAACATAAACCTAATAATTAACTAAATAAACTATGTTTAAGCCCGAATCTAAATGCCCAGATTTTATGGACGGGACATGTTGTCCCGTCCCAAGCTTTTTTGCTTGAGATGAGACAACATGTCTCGTCCGAGCTTTTTTCCTTTTTTTTTTGTTTTTTTTCTCGACTAAGCAGAACCGTCCAATCAATTTAAAAATAAAATAAAATTGTGAGACGAAACAAGTTGTCTCGTCTCTTATAATTTGAGATTCGCAAATTGATTTCTCAAAAATGAGAAGTGACTGTAGCGACTTTGCCATAAAATGGCTTTGCCATAAAATGGAAAAGTAGCAAACGACTACAGTAGCTCTTTTCTCAAAAAATGAGAAATTGGCAAATATAACAAACGATTGTGGATGCTCTAATCTCTAATAATCTATCTATAACTATTATAATAGGAGAGTTAGAGTTGTTATTTATAAATCTACAAACTTACGTGCATTGTTTGTGCATAGCTAATATAAAAAAGTTATCAAATTTGAGGCCAGACTATACAGAAAATTTTACTTTAAAATATATTTATTTTTTAAGACGTGCATCGCACGTGTAAATTACTAGTATTATTATGACTGGAGAGTTGGAGTTATGTGTTTTGTTGATGACCATCAACTTATTAATCTCAACCACATATTTAAAGTTCCAGATTATATCATTCATTACTTAAAGATATATTTGGTATACAGAATGGAACATTCTTTGGCATGAATGATTTATAGGAATGTGAAATTGATGTGAATCCTTTATAATTGTGTTTGGTATAACACTCTTATTTATGAGCATCATTTTTTTAAATTTTAGTAAAATACCCTTTCGACGGTGGTTGAAAAATGTATAAGAGAGAGGAAAAATGATAGGTATGGGCGATCGATGGCTGTAGCGGTGAAAATGGTGATGGTGGTATTGGTGGCAATGGCGGATGTGGTGGTGGACGAGACAGCGACGAGAACAACGATGGCAATGGTGGTGGCAATTGTAGCTGTGACGAAAGTGGGGGTGGGGGTGGCGGTGGTGGACAATGAGCGACAAAAAAAGTGGTGGATAGAAAAATGCAAGAATATATTAGTCTTTTATACTTTGACTTTCAAGGGAATTCATATCCCACACATGTAACCCCTATTTTTTTCAAATACGTATTTTTCGTGTATTTTCTGCATTTAAAATTTTCGCAAATTATTTTTACTGCTTTCAATTTCTTTTGTCAAATTGTACAATTGGATCTTCTATTAAAATCTGTTTTTGATTAATAATTTTATTTGTAACTATTTTCTATGATTTTATATTGAAATACAATTCTTATTTTTGTTATTATTACTCTTATTATTATTATTACTACTGTTATTATTGTTATTATTATTATTAATTTTGACTGGTTATTGAAAATCCATTTCCATGTGCTAATTATATTTGTATCTATTTTAAATAAATTCTATTTTTGTAATACAAATTACATTTTTATTATAAACAATCTTTTTATTTTTTATTTAATTTTCTTATTGAATTTTTAAAATCCTAATGAATTTAAACCCAACTATACTATTTAATACCCGTTTGCAAACCCATTACCCTATTACTAAACCTAAACCCAATACCGACTTCACACCTAACCCACAACCCATTATACCCAATTATTCCTAAAACCCAATACCCATATTCCCTAAAACCCTTCAGCCTATTAACCCAACTACCGAGGACTAAAGTGGGTAACTGACCCACTTTTGGAAAACATTTAGCCAAACGACCCACTTTCTAAAAGATTTAGCCAAATGACCCACTTTTATAAAATATTTAACTAACTAACCCTTTTTAATATAATAACTCAAAAACAAAATTTTATATATAACCCTACTTTAGAAATTATAAACTATAATACACCTTATCCTTATAAAAGCTGGATAATTCACAAAAAATAAATTCAAGATTAGATACGTTGATAAAAGATCAGAAAGGAAGCATATTGCTAATAAAGAAATATCAGAATACCTGTTACTAACAAGAAAAATAACTAATCAACTACCTAAAGAGATACAAAAAGAAATAGCATACAAAGTATTAGATTACAGAAACGAAGAAGCAAGTTGGTATTACCAACACCTACTAGCATACAAAACAATAGGTTAAGTATGACCAACGAAACAGTTGTATTAATTCCTAACATGAACCCAGAAATTTATATGATAAACATACAAGAGTTAGAAGAAGATTACAATGGTCCTGAAATGTTAAGAGATATAAGAAAAGATTTAAGAATCATAAATAAAAATATAAAAGAATTAGGTAGATATATAACTGACTACCCAGAAGAAGAATCAGGCATAACAGAAGAAGGTATGAAAGAGTTAGAAGCCATAACAAAACTTAATATAAATATTTTGGAAATAGAAGATTTGATGGCAAATCCTAATTCAGAAGAAGTAGAAGAAGCCTTGAAAAATCTAGATATGACAAATGAGGAAATAAAAATGGATCAAGATAAGATTATTACAAAACCTACAGAAATTCCAAGTAACATGTATGAAATCTTAAGACCACCACCTAACAAAAAAACCTTACCAATTATCATGGAAATGGCAAAATACAAAAAGAAGAATGCAACTAGGAAAAGATAAAGAAAAGGAAACCCCAAAATATGAACCTACAGGACACTACGAAAAAGGAATAGTAGGAAATGGAGAATGGTTAGATCTAGATTGCGTAAAAGACGTAGATAGGATAATTGAAGAATGGGTAAAAGCGTCACTAATAGTAGGATTTAGGCAAAACTTAATGGAAATGCATTTGAGAAATTTATAGAAGCCACTTTTATGGGAGTAGTAGCAAAATGGTGGAATGGGCTAGAGGAAGAAGAGAGGAATACTGTAAGAAAATCAAGACCAATTGATGATAGAGGAACTGAAGAAAGCTCAGCACAACGGACCTTAGGTTTAAAAGAAATAATTACAAATTACGAAAAAGCAATAAGAACTGAATTCAGTGTATATGATAAAGGAGAAAAACACACTATATATAAAAAGAATCAAGCAAGATGGAGACTAAGTAACTTAGAAATATGCGATATGTGCCATTTTGACAACTATGCTTCTGAATTCCGAGAATATTTTCAAGATAGTTATTATACAAAAGAAGAACGGAGTTCAATTTTAGACTCATTCTTTCTAAAACTACCTGATCCATGGAGTATAAACATATATAGTGCATACATAAGTGAGAAAGTAAAACAGACACTTTAGGGTATAGAACGCAATTCGTAAAAGATTATAGGGACAAAGTATGTCAAGATGCTAGAGCAACAATGAAATATTATAGAACATATAAACAAAGAATTTGTTGTGAGGACGCAAGGCTGAATCTTGGGGATGCAATAATAACTATAAATACACAAAGAAGAATAATCACAAATTCCAAAAATATAAACCAAAATATAGGAGAACTTTTAAGAGATATAGAAAACCTTATAAAAAATACTTTAGAAAAATGAAGAATAAAAATAGGCAGTATACGAAAAATCCTAAAAAATGTAATTGTTACATATGTGGAAAGGTAGGACATATATCACCAAATTGTCCTAAAAGAATGAAAAAGAAATTGTAAAATACGTAGAAGAAATTGAAGAAATGAATAACATAAATTATGAACTCATAGAATATGATGAAGAATGGTCAGAAATAAGTGAAGATGAAGAAATAATGGTAATGGAAGAAGATAGTGGAAGTAGTGAAGGTGAAACAGAACAATGTGAAATAAACATGATAACAGATTTAACAGAAATAGGAGAACCTTCAGAAAGAGAAGAAAACAATGAAGAACTAAGAGAAAGAATGTGCTTTGACATATAAAAATACGATAAAATAAGAGCGACCAAATTAGATATAAATTCAAAGGAAATTTTTAAACTAGCAATATTTGAAAGAAAGAAAAGTACCATTATAATAGCTAGAAATAATAAACAACCTATAGATATTGAACAAGCACAAGGCAAAATCATAATCCCATTAATAACCGAAAGAACAATAAGACAAGAAATGAAAAAAATAAGTGAAAAGACCAGAAATTTTTTTAAGACACATACATTTAGGAGCTGTACAAATAATAATAAAAGCCTATTTTAAGGAAGGGATAAATACACCTCTTGAAATATACCTAATCGATGATAGGATAATATCAAGTATTCAAGATGCCATAATACGAATAGTACAAGGAAACTTAATGTACCAAAAGATAAAGTTTACAATAAAACCTAATTTCTCTATAAGCATGGTAGAAGAAAATAAAGATAAAAGTCTAGTCATGTATCATAGGTTATCAGGTATAGAAATGAAAGAAAAAAGCAAAGTTATGAGTATACAAATAAGAAACATTTATGCTTTCACTAGCAAGCACGAAGTAAAGAATAGAAATATAGATAATTTTAAAATAGAGCCTCTATTCAGCGAAATCATAAGATACAAACCAGCTAGAGAAAACCTTGAAATGACTATACCAAATTATATTGAATTCGACTTTAATAAAGCAAAAGAAACTGCAAAAGGAAAAGCACCACAAATTATGTTCGGAAAGAGATCACTATCAATAAGAAATAAACAATAAGCATTGGAATTAATACCAATAATAAACATTAGAACACCAAAACAATAACCAATTTAAAATAGAAATAGAATATTATGACAATAGGAAATGGAATAAACAAATAGCCTTACTAGATACAGGAGCTACTAATTTACATATTAAACAAACAAATATAAAAATCACTGAATTAATAACATTAGAAAACCCATATTACTACCCAGACAATTACAATAATAGACATCCAATGTACATAAAATCATACTACCACTAAGGATAAATGGTAAAAAGGAAATGTTATTACACTTACACGTAGACCCAGAACACCATGTTAATGAAATGTTATTAGGAACTGACTTTCTTAGATCAGTACAACCTTACTCAATTCAAGAAGAAAAAAATCACAATAACAGTAAACAATGAAAGCATGATAATAAATAGGATATTGGACAAATGAATCCATTAAGAGCAACAAAAAACACATTATACATTCTAACAGAATTTGTTTACGAAGGATACAAATCAAGAAACTATCACAGTCTAATAGACACCGGAGCAGGTACTAGTTTATGCTGCAAAAATATTCTACCAAAATGGAAACAAGATGGTTTTAATAAAAAAGCCATAACTGGATTAACTGGACAAACTATCATACTTGACAAATATCAACAAAATATTCATATACAAATAGGAAGTTACATACTAAAAATACCTATAATATACCAGTTTGACGATATGAATAATGATGTACTCTTAGGAAATAATTTTTTCCAATAATACTATCCCATAACTATATCTCATAAATCAGTTGTATTTACAACACCTTGTAGACACCAAGCAATAGCAATTTGAATAACCCAACCTTATTCTAGAACTGACCTACCACACATCAGAGTTTCTTCAACCCAGCATAGTGAATACCAGTATTTACCAAACAAAACTAGAATACAACAAGTTCAAGAAACAACTACAAAAGAAATTTTACAAAAACAATTAGAAGATCTGTACGGAGAAGACCCCTGGCAAAATGGAACTTAAGTGAACCAACGACACATATAGAGTTAATAGATAAGAACAAAATAATAAAAATTAAACCTATAAGACATACTCCAACAGACTTAGAAGAGTTCAAAATACATATAAAAGAATTAGTGGAAAATAATTACATAAGAAAATCACAAAGTCCACATTCATCACCAGCATTCATAGTAAGAAAGCATTCAGAAGAAAAAAGAGGTAAATCTCGAATGGTAATAAATTATAAGGAACTAAATAAAAATACTAAGAGGTTTGGATACCCACTACCAGACATGCAAATACTATTTAACACAGTAAGAATAAGAAAAATATATTCGAAGTTTGATTGTAAATCAGGATTTTATCATGTAAAACTAACAGAAGATTCAAAACCTTTAACAGCATTTAGCACACCTCAGGGATTTTATGAATGGAATGTATTACCATTCGGTTATAAAAACAGCCAAGGAATATTTCAAGAGTATATGGATAAAATTTTTGAAAAACACAACAATTTCATATTAGTATATGTAGATGATATTCTAATAGGATCCGAAAACAAAGAACAACATAAAGAACATCTACTAAAATTCATAGAAATAGTGAAAAATGCAGGTATTATACTATCAAAAAAGAAAATGGAATTATTCAAAACTGAGATAGAATTCTTAGGAACAAAATTATCACATGAAGGAATAGAATTACAACCACATATAGCAGAAAAAATAAAGACTTTTCCTAATATCCTAAAAGAAAAAAGAGAAGTACAAGCTATAATAGGATTACTAAATCAAACAAGATGTTACATACCAAATTTATCAGCAAAAATAAATTGGTTACAACAAAAACTAAAAAAGTTCAAGAAATGGGAATGGACCCCGGAGGATGAAGAGAAACTTAAAATATTAAAACAACAAACTTCAGAATTACATAAGCTAAGATTACCTGTTAAAGAATGTTCTTGGATAATAGAAACAGATGCATGTGAAAACAATTGGGGAGCAGTATTAAAATTTATTGAAATAGGAGAAAAGGAGGAAAAAGTAGCTAGATATACTAGTGGATCTTTCACACAAACCCAACAAAATTACCACATAAACAAAAAAGAACTACTAGCAATCTTAAAAGCTATAAAAAAGTTCGAACTATTTATAATACATACAAAATTTACGGTAAGGACAGATAATACCCAAGCAAAGAGTTGGATTAACAAAATAATAGACCCAACCGTAGCAAACAAAAGATTGATAAGGTGGCAGATGGAGTTAGCACATTACGATTTCTTAATAGAAAATATAAAAGGAAAAGATAATATTTTAGCTTATTTTCTATCAAGAAATTAACTATTTCACTGGTTGCAGAATGGAAACCAGAGTTCAGCAAATAGAACAGGATTTAGTCTACCTAAAGGAGACAGCGGAGCAATTAAAAGGAGCATTTAACCAACTACAGCTGCAAATATGTGGTCTTCAAAGTATATTTTACCAACATACTAATACGGATCGTATTGAAAAAATGAGTTAAGTGAGTGAACCTATTAACTCACAAAATACAAGTGGGATCACAAAAATAGCCACACAAGAGGAAAACTCCACATCCATACAGCCCACTACCTACAAAGAGAGTTTACTCTTGATCCTCCAAAATACTCCAAGAAGGATTTATTTTTACAATATATTGAGAAATTATGCCAGACAACTCAGGTCAACCAATTTATCAAAACTATTTATCAGCAACATATGAACAAACCGATCATACTACCAGGAGCAAATCCAAAAACTACCAGGAGCAAATCCAAAAACAGTGAAAGTATTGTTCGAAAGAGAACTTATTCACTGCATTTATCCATCTCGAGAATGTGAAGAACTTAGCTAGTTACCAAAAGAAGTATATAAAGCTGCTAAAAGTTATTTTGGTCTTACAAAGGCATCCAAAATATATGTCCGTATATTTTCAGCTATTCCAGAATTCCTTGAAGATAATGAAGAACTACCAACTGAACATATTATAAAGATAGGGATGAATACACAAATCTTGTTTGGAGCAACCGGTATTATACCATATAAAAACGAAAAATTTGAAAAACTAATTCCAGAAAGAAGAGCTACGGGATTTAGAACAATGTATTATGAACTAAAGGACATACAAAACAGAGAAGGTAACATATGGATCTATGATAGCCTTGACCCACAAAAGTTAATGATTTACAACATAGAAAAAATTAAACAACCTCAGTCAAAGAAAGAAGTCTTTGACAACTGGTACCGAATCTTGCATAAAGGGGATACGACAATGACAGAAGAGACAGCTGTCCGCTACTGTAGATTGATGAGGATGGAACCACAGCATTCATGTGACTATTGCAGAAAAGAACAAGAGAAGGCTGACAAAGAGCTGTTCCTGATGTGAATCACGTGAAGATGTCTCCTACATAAGCAGTAATTATCTCAATTATTTAGCTATGATGTAAGCAATGATGTAAGAAGAGCAATAATTGTATCTGTGATATAAGCAATGATGTAAGGAGAACAATAATTGTATCTGGTGTAAAGCCATCCCTTCTTCTATAAAAAGGGAGGCAGGGTAAGGGAGAAAGGCAGACTATCCTGGAGAGAAAAAATTCCTCAAAATCTTGAAGAGCCTGTTTGTAACAAGTTTGAAAGAAATATAAAAAAATATCTTTTATGAGTTCAAGCATCTACCAGATCTTGTAGAAAATAAGGTATGGATAACTAAATCTCTTTTCCTTAGGGAGAGTTTGGTAAGGCTCTGCCTGACTGATCTTGCAAAAAGATCCATTTGCTACCTTCTATAGTTAGACTGTACACATAACAGTAGGAAACGAGCTAGGTTGTGGTTGTCTGTACCGAAGTGCTACTAGTTGTTCCCGACGTATCTCTCGGATGAAGCTCTCTTGAGAGCATAGTAATCCTGAGATGGGAAGAACGTAAAAGGAGCACAGAAATCGGGGTGCATACGAGAGGTATTTTATCCACTGGTAGTAACTGGTACAGAGCAGCTCAAAGAGGTTTAATTAGGTCGGAAGCATGATGGGCCATTTTGTTTTGATTTTTTAGGTATCCTTAAGAATCTCTCTCTCTACTTTTGATTTTATAATTGATTATTGTTCAATAGGACTAATGGATAATAATTGTTTAAGTATTGCCTCAAAAATTCTTGAATTAATGATTAATTATCAAGGAAGTGATAAAATGCTAGTTTTCGATGTTTATTATCCTCATAGAGTAACAAGCATGAATGACTATTATGAATTCAAATTATTTTTCTCCAGTATTCAACGAGTAATAATTATAACAATAAATCAAATAAATCTTGGGAAAACTAGTAATATAACTGTCGAAATAATTGATGATTTAACTTTTTATGAAAGATCTTTGTTATTTTATGAAAATAGTATATTTAGTAGTTATGTTTGGAGTCCTATGACTGCATACAGACAATTTCTAGAAGAAAATGAACAGAATGGAGAAGAAAATTGACATACGGAAGAATTCAAAGAACCCCCATATGATAGTAATAGTGAAGGATATGAGACAGAATCAGAATATATGAGAGAACTTGATGACGATATTCCCGACATTCCTGAGAATTTTAAATTTTTTGATACTCTCTTTATTTTGATTTTCAGGTCTTCAGGAGATTACGTGCTTCGCAACCCTTTGGTATCAGAGCCAGTACAGAGTAAGTAATTTTTACTTAATTTCTATAATTTTCCATAAATTTATTACTAATTTATAAGCTAGAAAACAAAAAAACTAAAATCTAATAATAAAAATAGAAATTATGCTAAAACCCAAAAAATTTTAGAATTTAAAGAAAGGTCACACATCCTATAAAAATTAATATAGGAAGGATACTATAGAAATTTAATTAAGAACTAGGTCATTTCACTAAATATTTTCTAAATAGGGGCATTTCACTAAATAAAAACAAAAAGGGGGTCAAAAAGCTAGATAACTCACTACCCAGACCCAATATCCATTACTCCTACCCTAACCCGCTTTACTCTATCCCTGTTCAGCCGCCCCCTACATCCCTAACCCTAAACTCAACCCACCTATATAACCCATGCATGCCTGTTCACCTCCCAACCTTCAGCCGCCGTCCTGTGCTTCCCCTTCTCTCCGTCTCTCCCGACCTCTTCACCCCCGTGCTCTCTCTCCCATCCTCTCTTCTGATCGCCTGCAACACCAGCACCTGGTGTTGTCCCCTTCCTCGATCCCTCATCTCTCTCTCCCATCCATCCCTTACGTCGCACTGCCAGCAGCTCCACCAGACCGTCCGACCTTAGTGGCACACACCGCAGCGTAGCTCCCCTGCGCCGCTCAGCCCCGTCGCCTCTGTGCTGTGCTCCTCCCAACGCAGCAGCGATGCAGCACAACAATCACTGCCTCCCTGTAAGCTGTGCCCTCCATGGCGTCGCCCAGTGCCTTGTCGTGCCAGCTAGTCGCGATTCCTCGGGACGCAACTACCGATTACATCAGCGACCTTGATGCCAGTCGTAAGCACCTTGTGCTCCTCCTGCAGTTTGCCCCTGTGCCGCAGCGCTGCCGTCCTGCCCTATGTTCGTCTTTTCCGGTGCTGCAGCACAACATTGCTGCGTTGAGTCTTCCCTGGTGCCTCTTCCCCGTCCGCTCGTTTCTCTCTCTCGCTCTTGGGTACTTGAATACTCGTTGGCTCTTGTGGTTGTTTGATCTTTGTTTGTTGTCGAGGCTTTCGGAGTTGTCGTTGTGTTCGTCGGATCCGTAGTTCGTTGCCGTGGTCCGTTGTTCGCTCGTGGTTTCATTGTTCGTGTGTTGTGTTCGTGGTTGGTTCGTGACTCGTTGGTTGTGTTCGTGCCCGGAAATCCATTCCCGTTATTCTTTTGCTTGCTTCGTTCCGTCGTCGCTTCTCAGGCAAGTTACTTGTATTCTTTTCTTTGTGTAATACAAGTACTAAATACCACATGTAGTATAGTTGGGTTCTAGAGACAATTTGTGTGTAAATTCCCTTGTTGATATTGTCTCTATAGTGTTGATTCGACCATAGTTGCCTCATGACATACATGACATGAATTAATCTAAGGTTGACCACTTTTGATGTGTAGGTTCATGCTACCTGTGATATCTGTACTTGATGTGTTATTCGTGATATACTTGTTGAATAATTGTAAATTGTCCTATACCATATTGTTTGGATATCTAGTACACTATATTTCATGTTTGGGTTGATTTGGATGAATTTCGTATGATCTATGTTGATTTGAGTATGAAGAACAAATCTGTATTTTTCTGTTACCTTGATGTTGTTCAGCATTTTAAACCCTATTAAGGTCAGTATTTGAAAATATTTTGTGAACATGATTTGTAGAGAATTGTATCTATTTTCCAAACCTTTTGAAGGATCTCAATTTCGATTTTATGGTTTGTAAGTTATGTCGATTTTACAATAGTGGTGTCAAAAGATTCCCAGATTTTGTTTTCTATGAATTCTTAAGAGTAATCTATTTTTATTTTGGTGTTAAAATTATTATTTTGATCTGAGGTTTTGCTCAGTACTTCTAGACCTAATTGGGATTAGCCCATAATTTTTATGGATTTATTCGATGAGTTTTACAAACCGCTCTATGTTCCCAAATGATTACTATACTAGCAGATTTTTCTCGCTATTTTGTAAAGAACCTGATTTTCGTCCTAATTCTACTTGTTGTATCTAAAATATTTCTGAATATGAAAGTTAGCCTACTGTATCTATTTTATTACCCTTTTGACGGATTTGAATTTCGATTTATGATTTGTGAGATATTACTGTTTTCGTAAAGAAGTGTTCATGATTCCAGATATACAAAACCGTCGTGTCTTGTTAGTTTCTGATTTTACTTGACTACTCTATTCTTTTTGGAAAATTAAGAAACTTGATTTTTTGTTACTGCACATATAGGGGATACCCCATATTTTTTCATGGATTTAATTAACAAGTTTTCATGCTGCTTTTCTGACTTTAAATACAATTTTCTGATTTTTGGCTGAATGTGTTTTCTGGATTCAAACCTGTTTTGAGACTTGTTGTTCTGAAATACTATATGACCTATACATGTATGCTGGATTCGGCCGAGAGTCTATTTTCTAAATCTTCTGACGGATTCAGATTTGCATTCCTTTGGTAGTGGGAATCTCAGTTTTGGTGCAGCAACGTCTTACTGTCCCGAATTGATATTTTGCCATGTTTAAATATTTGCATGTTGTTTCTTGCATTTTGTGATTTAGAACATGTTCCTTGCATTACATGAGCTCTTGATACATCCTTGTCCTGTCCCGATTTTGTTCTCGTTATCTCATGATCATGTGTATGTTGTAATAAAAGTAACAAGCCGGGGTTAAGGAAAATATCTAGTAGTGGACAATATAGAAAAGTGTACTCGGAAGGGGGCCCGTGTTTTCCACATTTGGAATTTTTTATATGATTTGGATTATTTAAAATTTGGTATATGATTTGGATTATTTGGAATTTGGTATATGATTTGGTTAATTTGGAATTTGGTATTTGATTTGGATTACTTGTCCCTGAGTACACGACCCTATAGAATTCCCTACGAAATCTAAACGCAACTTGTTTGAATGTAGCAACCATGTGTTAAAAAACTGGGACGCATGAAGTGCTACCTAGATAGTAATAAATACAAGACTTGAACATGATCACTTGACACTTGATACTTGATTACTTGTACATGATACATGATACATGATACCTGATACTTGTTCACTTGATACTTGATATTTGCTACTTGTACTTGATACTTGACACTTGTGACCTGTTTACCTGCTGGCTCGACACTTGACACTTGATACTTGATACATGATACTTGTTTACTTGACACTTGACACATGCCACTTACATTTATTCATCTTGCCATGCTAGTTGTTATATTTTATTATTATGCCTATTCCATGCTATGTTGTTTATCCCTTTCCATGTACTTTTTTCTTCTTCCTGCAATTTATTAAATTGCAGATTTTGGAGATCAGCTGTTAGATGGAATAGGCGAGATGAGATACTGGATGCTAGAGTTTTGCTATCATGTTTTTCCTGCTATTATTATTATTTCCTGTTGTTATTTGAATAATATATCTTGTACTTGGATGATTTTGTATTTGGGCAATGTGATCCAGGATATTTGACTTGTTCAGATCTGATTTATTTGAGATTAATATATTTTGTTTCAAGTAAATCTGTTGGTATTTGATTCATATATGCATGCTTGGTTGACTTTTCTTGCTTCCGACTCTGATTATTCTTGTGAAATGTTGTAAAGATTCCTGACAGCTTATGGATGATGAAAATCATTTGCTGGGCTTAGTCACGTATCTGTATTCCGTATTCTCTTTTTGGGAAGCGGGACGTGACAACACAAAAGGATGATAAAAATCCAAAATTTCATTCCCATGGGAATACAGATTTCTTCCAAAATTATACGTGTGTATATACCAATCAAGCTAATCTGTAAGGGAGTCCCAAATTCCTTTGCAGATTTTTGCATACCAAATGCCCCCTAAATTCAACCATCTACTTATAATATCAACCACTTAAAACTTCTGTTAATATCAACCACAACTGAAACCCCAACCACAATGTAAAATTTATATCTAGTAAATTTTTGTAGTTATATATTTATGCATAAGGAAGGCTGGATTTAAACGATTTATTATTTATTATTATTATTATATTATTATTTTTTTGACTGGTTAAAGGTAGGGTAAGTCCCTACCTCACAAAATATATATTAATATAGGAGTAAGAACAAGTACATATACACAAGGATCAAGTTGGTTCAGCTTACTACCTCTGTCGAACCCTCGATCACCAGATGAAGCACAATAGAGTAGTTATGCTGAATTAACGTTCATTACAGTACTCAAAAATAACTTTCGAAAGACAGAAAATGCACTAGTACAGGTTGGAGCTTAACCCGAGCCCAGTGGCGGAGTCAGGATTTTTATCCACCGGGAGCGAAATCACAAGAACTAAAAAAAATTTCATTGTTGTTTGAAAATTGAACTAAAATTAAAATTGTATCAAATAAATCCCTAATTTAGTATCAATAATCAGTCAATCAACAACATAAGAAATCTAATTTATAAACCCCTAATTTATTATCAATAGTCAAACAACAACAATCATAAACAACAATCATAAACCTAATTTATTATCAAATTTACAAGAGACTTGCGTGCAACCGCGCATTCTGCGAATACAAATGGCGGACCAAATTGACTATTTCGTATGCGCTTCTTTTTCAACCTAGTTTTTTATTTTTTGGAATTTTGGTAGCCATCTTTTTTGAAATTTTGGTAGCCATCTGTTATGGGAGAAAGAAGAATTGCTTGCAAGTTTTGGGCCGAATAAAGAAATAATCTTGACTGTTGGCCCAAATAGAGAAGCAGGCAGCAGTGAGAATAAGCATTTTCGAGGCCCAAAAGGAGCAGACTTCATTACAAGGGGAGCGGGTTTGGGAGAGGCTTTAAAATTAGACTAGATAATCAAAATAATTGGTCGTATAATCAAAATTCAGGGTGAGCGGCCGCTCACCCTGGGATACATGTGCATCCGCCACTGCCCGAGCCGTTATCTTCTCCACTATCCGCCTGATCAATCCTGATGAGAGCCTGTTTGAGGAGGACGTCTTGAGCACCAGCCATCTGCACCTTACGTATAATTTTCTCCTTCTTCTTGTTGCTCTCGACTCCAGCTAGCCAAGATCGAAACCAAAATATTGCATTAGAAATAATTTTCCTTGGTTGAAAAATCTTAGAAGAAAAAATGCACTCATTTCTAGCCAGCCAGATACTCCAACAGATTGAGATTGTAATTAGGTGGCAGGTGTGTCTGTGTACTTGTTCCCCAAAGCACCATGAACTAAAGCATTCATGTAAGTCAACAGGCAAGGAGTGTATGTGGAAGAGTGTAGTGAAGTAGGTACAAGTGTTAATAGAAATAGGGCATGCAAAGAAGATATGATAGGTCATCTCAACAAGACATTTGTGTCTCTTAACCAGCCTCTGGAGCAAAGAAAATCCTTCGAGTTGAGTCTATTCCAACTCAGTTGCCAGGTGAAAATCTTGCATTTCAGGGGAGCTGCGGAAGTCCATGTTGCCACAAAATAAGGGGATCGGAGGCCAAAGATGATAAAGAAGTTGTAGGCTAACTTGACAGTGACGGTTGCTGAGGGTGAGAGCCTACATGAAGGGTGGTCTACTGAGTTTGAAGGTTGATAGTCTGCAATCAGATCTAGCAGTCTCTGTTTCTCCTCACGAATGATGGGGTTAGAAACACAGTGAAGCCTTGGTTGCCAGTGCCAGGTGTTATTGATCCAAGTTCCTTAGGAGAGGACATCCGCCTCCGGATTCCATGCCGCAGCAGCAAGTGTAGGACACAAGGATGTTATGTTGTTTCAATTGATCCATCTTGATGTCCAGAATTTGATTTGGTTTCCGTTCCCTAGCTTCCAGTTAACATTAAAAAAAAATTGCTCCTTGAGATTGAAAATCCTTTTCCAGAAGTTTGAAGCATTTGAGGGGCATGTCAATCTGTTTGAATTGCTTTTATAATATAAGCTCCATAACGTTTGGCTAGTGAGCATGTTTGAAGAGACAATCTTTCACCACCATTTCATGAGTAGGGCTTCATTAAAAACTTTCTGGTCAAGAAATCCAAGCCTTCCCTGTTGCTTGGGTTGGCAAATATTCTTCCACCGCATACATGCCACTCCTCTCATATCAGTGTCGGAGCCACTCCAAAAAAATCTACTGCGATCTGACCAATTCTTTTGATTACCCAATGGGGTAGTCTGAAGAAGGAAGCGAAGTAGACTGGCAAAGCACTGAGTACAGAGTTGATAAGTACTAACCTCCTACCCCTAGATAACATCTTCCCCTTCGACAGTGAAAGCTGTCTTTCAATTTTGAGGATGAGTGGTTGCCAATTGCTTTTGCTAAGTTTCCCTCTAGATAGGGGCATGCCAAGGTAGTGAATTGGTAGGCATTCTTTCTTGCAGTCCAGAATGGTCGAAAAAGTCTGGAGCTTCGCTCTTGACTTACCAAAGTAAATAATCGAGGACTTGTTGAAATTTATGGCCATACCAGAGACGTTTGCAAATAGTTGCAGTGCCACTTTGAGGTTAAGAATTTCCTGTTCATCTCCATTGCAAAAGATCATAGTGTCATTTACGAATTGCAGCACCGATAGATTTGCGAGTGAGCCCCTAATAGGGAGAGGAGAGAACGCACCATTTCTAGGACCACTAAAAAACATCTGAGCAAGTACATCAACAGCTAAAATGAAGAGCATTAGCGATAGATATCCTCCCTGCTTGAGTCCTCTTATGGAGTTGATTTGTCTCCCCCCCCCCCCCTCCATTTATGAGAACTGACGATTTGGACGTTCTAAGGATCATATGGATCCACCTGCACCATACTGGTCTGAATCCTCTAGCTATTAAAAGTTGATCTAGAAATTCCCAACTTACAACATCGAACGCTTTAGTGAAGTCAATCTTGAACAAGTAATTTATTATATTATTGTTATTGTAATTTATTTTAAGAGGAATGATAATTGAGAAATTCCCAACAAGTAATTTATTATATTATTGTTATTGTAATTTATTTTAAGAGGAATGATAATTGAGACTATAGTTAAATGAATGGTTAATATAATTTGACTTAAAATGTGGAGAGGATATTTTATTTGAGGGTATGCTTAGATAGATGGTTCATTCAACTTTGACTTTAAAGTGTATGTTTGCCACATATTATACAACTTTAACTCTCTTTCTATAACAACACAGAAGATTAAAAAAATCTCTCATGCTAAATAACCATTGTATCAAATTTACATGATTATCGTATCCACTATGACCAGAGAGTTGGAGTCACGTGTTTTGTGTACAACCACTGACTTATGCACTCCAATTACACATTTTAAGTTCAAATCAGGATAATTGTCCACTTAATATCAACGAAGTACTTCATTTTGATGACTCGAAAGATTAAAACAACTGAGACATGCTAAATAACTAGTGATAGATTATGCCACACCCTCGTAGAATTATTGTGTAATGAAGAAGGAAATATTGAGAACAAAGAATTTGCAAGGGTATTAATTGGTAAAGAAAACCCAACATAAATCGTACCAGTATGGACGCTCGTATAAACTACTTGCTATGCAGAAGTAAGGGGGCAACATCTCCCTCGCATGGGAACGTCCCCCATATAAAATTTCATGGAGCCCCTCGCATAGGACTCAATCTCCCTCCTCTCCCTTCTCTCATATTATAATGTGAGAGTTGAAGCTGGAATTTGTAAACAAACCAATCCGTATATTACACGTGTCTATGAACACTTTAATATAAACCACTCATCTTACACCCTTGCATTTCAATACACATCTGACGACACTTCTTCAACTTCTCTTTAATTTTAAAAATTCATAATATCTAAAACACCTCTTCAACTTCTCTTCAACTTCTCACATTCCCCATTTTCAACTTCGATACTAGTTGATATCTCATGTATTTCGCCTCCAATTTGCCTGCCACGTTGCCACTGCTCCACCTCGCCACCGCACTGCATGCCACCTCGTCACCTCACCGCCGCACTGCCTGCCACCACGTTCCCACCTCACCACCGACGCATCGCTGCTGCCGTTGCCTCCTCAGGTCCAGAGAACCCTGCATCGCTGTTACCTAGCTGCCTCTCCAGCTTCCTACATTCCTGCCTCACCACCACCTGCCTTGCCGCCGCCGTCGCCTCCTCAAGTCTAGAAAGTAAGAAAAATTCTAATATGGTATTTTAAGAATTCAAAATAAGGTCTTAAATAATTTTAAAATATATTGCCAAATTAAAATTAAAAACATAATTTGGTCACCAATTTATCTTTAAAAAAATTCGAAATTTTGATTCATTCCAATTTCTTAAGAAGAAAATGATTTTTTTCCAATCAAAATAAAATGATTTTTTGCCGAAAAAATCTAATTTGGTATTTTAAAAATTCAAAATAAGTTCTTAAATAATATAAAATATATATTGACAAATTTAAATTAAAAACACAATTTTGGTTACCAATTTATCTTTAAAAAATCCATGAAATTTTGATTCATTCCAAAGTCTGAAGAAGAAAATGATTTGTTTCCACTTAAAAGGGAACAAAAATGAAATATTCAGGGGATTAATTGGTAAAGAAATATTGAGAACAAATTTTGATTTTAGACATGTTTAACGAGAATAAAATTTTGAAATATTTTTTGAACTGATGCCGCTATCCCTAACAGTAGCATCAAAATACATGTTGCCGTTATTGTAAATAGCGGCAACAGTTCAAAGAAGATTTTAAATTTTTATTCTCGTTAAACATGTCTGAATTCAAAATTTGAAATATTCTTTGAACTGTTGCCGCTATTTACAATAACGACATCAGATATTCTGATGTCGTTGTTGGGGATAGCTACATTTGTTATAAGATGTTTCCATACTTACAATTTGTTCCAAAGTAAGAGACTTCACGACTGAGTAGGAAATGTATTTATGTCGTTATTCCAAAAAGCGACATATGAAGATTATTTTTTTTCCATATGCCGCTACTGACAATAACGGTATAGAATTAACCTATGTCGTTGTTGTCAAAAGCGTTTTATGCTGACGTGTCCAAAACTAGGTCAGTTGTTAAATATTTTTGAAAGTAGATTAGTTTGGTCAATATTTTCAAAAAGTTGGACAGTACGGGAAAATTTTCGTTTTGTCCGAGTTATTTTAAAAAATAATTACAAATTTCCTCGGACGAAACATCAGAATTGAAAATTTATTAAAATAATAGGGACTCCCCTATAATATGGGAATTGTCAAATCATTTCTTAAATATAGCAATCCACCGTTCAAAAAATGATAAAAATGATAAAATAGCCCACGACTGCAGCAAGTTTTTTGCCAAAAAAAGACAAAATAGAAAACGACTATGGATGCTCATATGATACATATTGGGTATGCCACAATCATACTGTGCATTGCTGTTCGAAGCATGATCTAAATTTACTGTCACATTTTGTGATCGTGATAGTACCTCACGAAATTTTGAACTTGTACCCAACTAAACATCCCTATGTTTTTGTCGAACTTGCCTTGAAACGTAGGCTGCGCTTGTTTCGGGTTTTAAACACAACTTTTAGTTTTTAAAATTAAAATATAGGGTAATTTTGTTTGGATACAAATTTTTGCAAAACTCATTTTAAAATTTCACTCTCAAAATTTATGTTTAAAATGAGTTTTTTGAAAACTAGAAAAAACCTGTTTTCTGAGATAAGTTTTTTCATTTCTCAACAAATATATTGTATATATATATATATATATATGTATATGTATATATGTATACATTATGTACGTATACAGTAGGTATGTATATGTATATGTATATAGTATGTATATATAATAGTATGTATATTATTATTATTATTATTAAAATTATTATTATTATTATTATACAGATATATAGTATACAACATATATATATATTGTATATACAATCATACAAACACATACATACTGTATATAAAATAGTATACAATATATAGCATTTATGTATATACAGATATACATAAATTCGATACACACACACACACAGTTTACTAAACGTTTTTTATATTTTAATTTTGAAAAAGATATTTTATGAACACAATTTACCGAACAATACTCTGTTTTCAAAAATTACAAAAAAAAAATTTATAAAAAAAAATTCAAAAACTAAGTTTAAAATAAAATTTTAAAACAATGAACCAAACACCGTGTAACGCCCCGGATCCCCATCATCGGACATCCGTGACACAACCAGAATCTTTGCCTTCAAATGCATCTCAACGCAGTAAATAGTACGGAAATTTAAAACACTTTTATTGCCATCAGAGTTAGTACATCAATAGTTACGAACATCAATTATTCGTATCAAGCCGTAACGCCCCCTATTTTGACTCCAAACTCAATTCTTTCAATTTCTATATCACTTTAATCATAAACTAAGATAGCTATATTTCAAAGAAAAATCGGGCAGAGTCTCCCCTGAAATTTCTGCCCCAAAACACAAAGGCTTACAGAATTCTGCTCTAAATTCCGTAGCTCCCATTCAACAGCCGTGACGAACTTAAAGATATACCGCAGTATACCTATAGCATCGTATTTCACCGGACCGCAGCTCGTACGACCCGTTCGTGTCCACGATGAGTACTAAGCACAGGAACTTATCTAAGTCCCAAATGAAATGCTAAGACATCATTAAAACCCGATAGCTTATGATCACCACACTGCGGTATGCAGAGGGCTCCTCATCAATTGTCCGATAAAATAACTCAAGAATTAGCAGTAGTTGTGACCCAAGCTACGCTCATCGGAATTCAACACACTCAGATTTCTAAAAGGGTAGGGAGATCCACAACAATTCCCTAGTGGGCGACTCTCTCAATATTTAAGAGCTCAAGTCCCCAATTCACATTTTGATTCATCTCACACCATGAGCTACGACTCTTCCAACATAGCACAAAAATTCAATCACTCCTTCAGCAGAGCGTTTACTACCCTTTACCAAACGAACTCTAGAATTTCTAAACTTGAGAATCATCAAATAAACTCATACCAACAACTTCTCTCAATGTTCATAGCAAGATTATCCATACACAATTGGTCATGACCTTTCCGACTTCAGTCCAGAAGCAACCGGCTTCAGCTCTGCCCTTTCAGACCAGCTGAACTCTGCAAGTTCTGAGGTATCAACCGACCTCGATAATTTATGAAATTTAACCTATAGTTGTGGACACATACAAGAGTGTCCACACCAATCCTTAACTCAAACATCCATGCTACATTAAGATACAAAACGGAAATACACAGAAATTTATAATTTAAAATGTTCACAACGCACCATGTGCGTAAAATAAAAGATATCATACTCACAAATTGTCCCGCGAAGGCTCGAAGCGCCACCACGCATCCAAAGCCGCTAGTATATCCTATCATCAATTTCAACGTAATTAAAACTCAAATCATCCAACCAATCACAAAAGCTAATAACTCTATTCCAAACATCACACGAGCGTTTATTGAACGCCTGGGATACACACGCGCGATGCACGTAATGATCAAAATCCTACGGGGCTTTTATTTCCCAAACAATAACAAAAATCATCCCTAAAATAACCTAATGGCTCACAAAAATTCTACCACCATGAAGAGAAAAATACTCACATGTTAACTTCCCTTTTTATAATACCCAAAACCCTAATTTATAAGCAAATTGTAAAATCTCCAAGAATTTGCTAATTTCTCACCTCAACCATCTCCAACGTCTTCTAATCTCCCTACCATAATACTCTTACTCAAAATAAATTAACCACGCTAAATTTCATACAATAAATAAATCTAGGGTTTACCTTTTCGAAATCCTTTCAAAAAACGGACTCCGCCACGACGTAGAGAACCCTTCTATTAGTCTACCCCCAAATTTAATTTGGAAACGGTGGAGAAATGGAGTATATTTGAGGTGGGGAGAGGGGGGCCGATGGGTTCGGCTTGGGTTCTCGGTTGGGAAGAAAGTGGGAGAAGAAGGAAGGAAAAATGGAGAAGGATACGGTGGGGAGGTGGGGTTTTATAAAGGATAAATAAATAAGTAGATAAATAAATGATATAAGGGGAATATTACATATAAGCCCCCCAAATCCCAATATATTTCAAATAAACCCCAACTCTCACTCTTTAAAATACTGACAATCAAAATACATAAAATTGTCTCATAATAACCCTCTAAAAGCATAAACTAATATAGACAGTATATCTGATATTTCACAATAACAATCAATTATTATTAGAAAATATATAATTGTGTGCAATTCTCAATTGCGCATGGATTACGATTCAAAATAGCCATATGTTATTTTGCGGGGTATTACACCACTCCCTCCTTAGAATCGTTCTGTCCTCAGAACGCTGCTAGTGGAGAGGAAAACAAAACACAACCATCAATGGTTCACGAGACATTTCCTGAACCATCTCCAGTTCCTCAAGTGATAATCTCGAAAAACTGGTCTTCTACCAGGTTGAACTATTGTCATTCAGCCTTCTGGACAGACCCATCGTGAATTTGATGTTGACATTCTTCTGCTCCTGCTCTGGAGTAGACAATGGCTGCATTACCTTGCTCCATTCTTGTCTACGAGCGACGTTGGTTTACTCCTTGATTACGATTCCTATTGGTTGGTGACCACTCCCTCCTTAGAAAGGACGAAGTCACACATTGCCGCTTCAGCCCCTGAGCAGCTCCTCTTGGTGACCTGACTGAAATTTTAACACAATTGCCCTCTGTCTGAGCGAGATTTCCTCCTTGGCGTGCTCCTGGTGGCTGTTTAATCATAAGCTGATCTTGGAGAACTTTGTCGCTTCTGAGAATGATTAGGTTGATCATTGACAGATCCTTCCTCGAGCTCCGTCTTGATTGGTTCCTGGTGATGGCGTCTAGTTTACGCTAATCTCTACCAGGGCCTTCCTTGGTATGTCTCGAATTCTAGCCTCGGTATTGAGCTTGTCGGTGTGGCGTTATCATTCTTTTCCAACTTTTGTGATACCACTCGCCCTCACTTGTCATTTGACTGCAGACTTGTTACCTGCACATCAAGTTACGAATTGGCTTTTCCCGACATCTGGTTGCAGATTTGCCTTCCGATGTCTAATTGCAGGCGCCTCCATTGATGTCTGGTTACAGACTAGCCGCTACTGAGCACGACTGCGCCAAGCTCATTAATAAAATGACATTCACTGAGGCTGGTTCAGATATATGAAAGATCATAATCATAGTTGTAAAGCGCTACCATCTGATTTATGATCGTCATATCTGCCGAACTAAGCTTTAATCAGAAGAAAAATCACTCATCTAAGAAGTAGCACAATGAAAAGGCCTTCCAAAATGTCATATCATTCATAACTGAGTTGAACACTCATAATACAAGGTAGATTACATCTTCCTTCAACCCTCAAAACATCTCAAAATATGGTTGGTCCACATGATCTTAATCTTTGTTACTGACGTTCTGTTTCTTGCTTGATGAGCATCCTCCCTGTAGTTGTGGGCAATTTGGCTTGACATGTCCAAATTTCCCACAGTTGTAACAATTCTTAGCTATAATTGTCGGGCATTTTGACTTCTGGGAGCGTTCTCTTTTAGAACGTTTGGTTCTTTTCCCAGTTCCCCCTGGTTTGGTAATATTCTTAGCAGTTCTTGGCTGGGTGTCTTCCTGGATTTCACACCAATGATTCTGTAAGTGGGTCTTACAGGCTTGAAGTTGCATTTGCTCTTTCCTTAGGTGTGCAATCTGCTGCTCGGCCTGGCAAACCTCCTCGTCCTTACCTTCCGTTAAAATTTTCATTCTTAGATATATGTCAGCTTTTATCTATTGCTCCACGGTTGGGCTTGATGATGGTGGGAGTGAGCCCCCTACATTCTTGATCGGTTGTAGGACTTCCATTATCTCTTCCTCCACTGACATTGGTCCATTCGTGGGTATTGGTTCATCTTCTGCCACTGACACATCACTGACGAAGATATCTTCAAACACCATTCTCTGCAAAAATACAAATGTGTTCAGTCTTGGTTAGAGAGGAATCTCAGATATATATCGATTGCTCGAACTATCTGATCACAATCCTGCCACTAACCTGGAACTTTAAGATTTTAATTTCCTACTGCGTTAGACTGCAATTTGAAGTCAGCTCTGATACCACTTTGTAACGCCCCGGATCCCCATCATCGGACATCCGTGACACAACCAGAATCTTTGCCTTCAAATGCATCTCAACGTAGTAAATAGTACGGAAATTTAAAACACTTTTATTGCCATCAGAGTTAGTACATCAACAGTTACGAATATCAATTATTCGTATCAAGCCGTAACGCCCCCCATTTTGACTCCAAACTCAATTCTTTCAATTTCTATATCACTTTAATCATAAATTAAGATAGCTATATTTCAAAAAAAAATCGGGCAGAGTCTCCCCTGAAATTTCTGCCCCGAAACACAAAGGCTTACGGAATTCTGCTCAAAATTCTGTAGCTCACATCACAGGCAATTATATCACAGGCTCCCCAGGCCAAAACGAGCAGAATCACACAGGCAATATATATATATGCTCTAGGGGCCAAACTCATAACAGAATATCATATATCAAATAAAAACCATAAATCCCTTTGAAAATGTAGTAAGGTTTTTAGAAAATAATTTATAAACCACACCACAGGGCCCGGTACTCCACAACAAGATGGGTACGGGTCAGAAACATATCATGCCACTCCACATTACTACTCATCATCATCATCCACGTACTTATACATCAAAATACAATTTAAAGCATAAAATTCACTATTCACACAATTAAACCTTAAGTAACATTTTGTAGAATGAACCTCCACTCCACAGAATCTACACCTCACCTCTGCACCGCTGAGGACCTGTAACAGTAGGGGCCTAGGTAGTCCAGAGACTCCCTAACCCCCCAAACACTAAGGGGTTAGCCATTTCTGGTGTGAGTATAATTTATTAATAAGCAACTAAATTAAACTTTATAGGTAAACAGAACGAACTTACGAATACCAAGATAAACCTGAACATGTAAATATCATAAATGGAATTTCACATCAAATACTCACTGCATCACTTCCTGTATGCATATCCATATCTGCTCACAGCATACTTATCATAAGTTTGGAAATCATTCCGATTTGTCGCTTAAGGCCCATCACTTTACACCTTATGCAACCATTCATTGCAATTACAAACTCACGACTTATCTTCCTTCCCAATCTCATATCACATAACATCGCATTCATTCATTTCTTACAACACATATCATCACGTCTCGCAACACATCACTTCCGCATTCATTACGCAGTTCAATTATCACACTCACAATTCAGCTTGAATGGAAAAATAAACGTGTATCCTGATTTTCTAGTGTTCGTGTATGCCATGACCTGAGTCTAATGCAACAATACAGAGTATAGAACAGATGCACTTAATCTAATGTCAGCAAGATTCTGAATGCACATGCATCCCATACTATTGTGACGCAAATCAAGCCAACGTACTTAGTCTAATACAAGCGAGACTTTGAAAATGTATGCATCCCATACTACATACTTTCCAAATCAAGCCGTTGTCTCTAAGTTTAGGGATTCGAACCCTCGCTATGCAATGCATTCTAATTTGGTCTACTTTCTGTTCCTAATAGTGACGAACTTAAAGATATACCGCAGTATACCTATAGCATCGTATTTCACCGGACCGCAGCCCGTACGACCCGTTCGTGTCCACTAGCATATACCTGGATCTCATTCAACAGCCGTGACGAACTTAAAGATATACCGCAGTATACCTATAGCATCGTATTTTCACCGGACCGCAGCCCGTACTGTAACACCCCGAATTTCAAGTAAGGATAAATTCGAGATTTCACAGGATCTTTACTTCACTTCGTACAATTTTACAAGGAATTTAAAACTTTTTATTCACAATACATCAGAGTTCAATTACAACTTGGTTTTACACAGCGGAAGACTGAAATTTACAATAAAAACATTTACAACATCTTTAGAATAAAACAGCACCAGCATATCCACTTTATAGCTTCATGAATAGTCCATTACCTGCATGTTAATCTGTGGGCTCGTCAGTTACTTACAACTGACGAAATGTTATACACGACTATCCTCTCTATGCCGGAAATAGTATAACGATCTCATACTTTAACAAATCACAAAAAGATTGAATGAACATATAAAGTGTCAACAGTGATTATTCTAAATATAAGTGTATGTCATGCCTTAATGCCTAATGCACACAATTCTACACTAGGATGACACTAATGCACACTTGTTCAGATTCTATGCATCCCATACTACATAGGTCTGAGGGCAAGTGCCTACGTACTCCACATTGAAGGGTTCGATCCCTCGCCATGAGACTACACAGTAATAAAACAAGTTTTAGAGTTATTTCACAGATACGGATCTCAGCCTCCTTGGCTAGCCTCCCTGGCTATAATAACAGATCCCAGCCTCCCTGGCTATTATATCGTGATGATAATCCCGTAAATGCCCTTCTAGCCCCGGTATATACATATTCTCTGGAGTATGGTAAACATCCGTCGACTACCCTAAGTCCCGGATAAAATACAGTCCATCTCCTATGGGGCAACCACAGTCCACCAACTGGGTCTATAGCCACGGAGATCCACCGCCGACTATATAGAAGCACCCATTTACGTTTGCACAAGTCTATTACATCTTCACTTAAGTGCCTAATTATTCTTAAGTTCAAGACATGAATAATTTCCACTCATAGAATTAGTTTTACCTCCTACCGGACTTAATCAACAAATATGAGATCGCCCCACGGCAATATCTCAAAATCATATCATTCCTTTCTTTCATTTTTGCCGGTAACCGAAGTCTTACTAATTCTTAATCATAATCTTTCATGTACAAGAAACATGGGTACACATACCCTTTAGTAATCATGCCTTAAACTTATATAATTTCTTCTTTCAACTTAATCACAAGTAATCATAGTCTCATCATTATTCATTATCCAGTCATCCGTTCACATTCTTTATAAGCAAAGGAATAATTTCTTTTAAGAACACAATTCTATCACATGAGATTTCATAATAAAATCAAGCCATTATAATGTCTCACTTTACTTAGGATATTCTTCGAACAAATAAGAGTAAAATTCTCTTCAAGAAAATCACTTCACAAAAGTAATACTTTACATTTCTTCTTAAAACATATAAACCTTGTAGTAAATATGAAGACTACATTATACAATGCACAAGTAGCCGAACAACTAGTTTGCTACAGTTTGCTTGGGTACATAGGCCAAATATTTTCGAAAGTAGACCAGTTATGGACTAACTTTGGTAAATATTTTCAAAAGTGGACCAGTCAGGGTAAATATTTTCTACGGTGGATCAGTTTCGGAAATTATTTTCTTTTTACCCTTTTCATTATCATGTCTTCACTTAGATATTTCCATGTCTCTAGCCATCCACAATTTGATCTATATCTCATTTGGCATCAATCATAATTCTCTTTTAGTCCATTCATGAATCAACAACAATGACAATTTCATTTTGCAAATTTTAAACTCATGAAGTCTCTCCAATTAATCAAATACAAATAATTCACAACCTAATCAATGTTCTATTCATAATTCACTTATTCTCAATTCTTTCCAACAAGAATTCTATTCATGCATTCATCTAATTTAAACTCATTAACAATTTGAGTACACATAGAAATCTAGAATTTCATATTTATCATAATTGCATAATCTCAACAAGAGAAACTAATTCTCACATCAAAGTCTTTTTTTTTTTAAAAAATTCATATTCTTAAAAATAATTAACTTAAGAACAAAATTTCATTCTATCTTCAAATATCTCTTTTACTTCTCAAATATACTTGAAAAATTCTACAACTATTTTTACTATATTCTATTTCATTTTATAAGAGTAATAGAATTTTTTCCCAAATTTAATTTGCATTTAAACTCATTAAGAAGTCTCAACAATCTTCCTACAAATTATACATTTCGACATTTACAATCATGCGTACTAGTATGGTTTGTGACAGTAATTCATTTTATTATTTTTAACTATCGTGATGGAAAATTGTTCTCTTAGTCATAACAATATTTCTACCATTCATAAACACAATATATTTATCCCATCACATTTTACTTTATTTATCAAAATTAGCATGTTTGTACTACAATATAAAAATCAACCACTAACACAATATTAATCTTTCTTTCTTAATCATTAATCAACATGACCCTAGAACATAAAACAACATTTTTCAACAAATTTTCCATACAAAAGAATACATTTTTAACATGCATAACATTTTACAAGCATTCTAACATGATCTATGGTATTAGCTCTTTAGTCAAAAATTCCTATTATTTGTTTAATCATAACAATATTGTTTTCATTTATAGCATGTAACACTAACATGAAATCTTAACTACATATCAAAACAAAATGCTCATATTTTGTCACTAGCATGCATAGTTCTAAATTAGAAAGCATGAGAACCCACCTTTTGTTTGAAAGTTGAAAACTACAAATAAATGGCTCCTTCTTGCTCCTAGCAACTCCTAGTCCTCTTCTCCTCCTAGCAAATGCTCCAAGCAAAAGATCCTCCAAGTACAATAACTCTCTTTCTTTTTCTTACACTCTTTTCTTTCTCTTGTTTATTTTATTTTTGGTGTGAAAAAGAATGAGAAATGGGTTGCTATTTATAGGACAATGCTAGGGACTATATTGCAAAATCTCCCACCTAATAACTTCTCATTTTAATTCTCTTTTTAATTCTCACCTCTTCATATTTTTAACTCCTAAAACTCCCAACCTCTCATCTCCCCACTCTCCATGAACTTAACCACTCCATTAATCCCCTTCCCTAGCCCACAAAATGGTCCAAATACATTTGTGTGTGCATGCATACATGCACAAACAAATATGAACACATTTCTATAACTCAAAAATGTGTACTAATATGTGTAACTTGTCATGTATTAGTACATGTTTAACTAAAAATGTGATTTTAATAGTGGGCTTGCTACATGGGCTCATTACTAATTAATTTATTTAATTATCTAGTGGGCTTGCTACATGGGCTCATTACTAATTAATTTATTTAATTATCTAGTGGGCTCCTCTCCTAATGGGCTACATTTTAGTTTATAGGTCCATGGATCAAAAGAAAGGCTAAATAAAACTAATGCATGCTAAAAATAGTAAAATGAGAGTAGCAAAATGAGAATAAAAATTTGCACGTGCACCATACGTGCAGAAAAAATTGAAAAATGCATTTTAATCAAAAACAAGGGAAAAATAAATTTTCGTTTTATAAAATAGATTTAAATACATAAAAATAAATAATTTAAACCTATAGAAAATATTATACGTAGTGGTGGAAACACGTGCATCAAAACACGTAAAAAGCACGTAAATCCCAGGGATTGAAATATTATATTTTAGTTGACTGAAATCAATACAAAAAATGTATAAATAGTACGAATCCAAAATATGTAATGAAACACATTACAAAATATACGTGCGTAACACCCAGGGACAAAATTGTAATTTCAATTTTGCGGGGTGTTACACTCTCCCCCCCTTAGAGTAGTTCCGTCCCCGGAACTCGCTAAGGTAAAGATTGTATTTTGTACATGTCACAGAAAATATTTGTATTTAGAAAACTGCAATTTTAAGAAAAATAAATGTAGTATACGCAACAAACAAGACAGACTCTTTATAAGAAAACTATGAATATTAAGATGTTACAAGACGGAACAAGAAAATTAGGAAAATGGCATAAGAACTGAAATGTGACAGTAGACAGAATAGTTTGAGAGAAACTTTTGTACAAAAATAATATTAGGTAAGCTATTGGATAAAAGGGAAAAGTCAATTAAGTCGTTACCTTCGAAATAGTTCGGAAAACAATGTGGCGAAGAAAACATGGTCAATAGGCAATTTAGAAAAATTTATCAATGTAATAAACGGTAGAAAATTCGCAAGATTTGCAATTTAAAACATGACCATTGAATAAGATTTTGGAAAAATAAATGGGAATAAGACTTTGTTGAAAACATAAAATGACTTTGTATAAAAATTATAATTTGAAAATTTAAAATAGAAGACATACATTGAAATACTTTGTGAATATACAAAATTTTGTAGTGATGAAAATAATTTATAACATTAAGACAAAATAGTGTAAAGCACATACACGAGATGGAAACACAATTGAAAATAATAATTATATAGTATAGCAAATTAGGACAATAGACATAAACAATAGTATTAATGTAATTAGATGAGGGTAAAATGATATGTATAATAAGAATATTGAAATATATGATATATGTAGAGATCATAAGTAATAACTAAGAATGCAAAGACAGTTAAAATTTGAGAAAAGATAATGTATAAATAGTGAGTATATATAGTGCAAAAACTATAAAAGTAATGAGTAGCGATTAATAGTAAAAATGAATATATCAAAACAAATATGCAATAATAGTACCGAATGTAAACAAATAAAACAATAGTAGGTTACATTTATATAGGTAGAAAAAATTTCAATCTTGTTAAGAACATATAGAATAAGATACTATAGTACCATCAAAATCATATAAAATGAGTGCTCATAAGGAAATTTCATAAGATAAATCCAGAATAATAAATGAAGAAAATAATCGGTGAAATATTAATTTAATAAATGGCAATTTAAAACTCGACAAAATACGTAAAGTAGTAGTAGATATAAACGGGTAAACATAAAGTGACATAAATATATGAAAGACGAAATTTTAAGTTTGAAAAACAAGTTTAAAATATCAAGACTATGGAAGATAGATAAATAATAAATATTCAAATAATTTAATAACATAAGAAAATATTTATTTGAAAAAAAATATATGGAGAAAGTACCATGATAAAAATCTACAAAAATAATTTGAGAGGGAAGTGTGTGAGGTATCATGAATGACGGTCCAAGCTACCACGCTTCCACTGCGCAACTCTGATACCCAGGGGAAAATGTGCTCGCATACACTCTCATATCAATGTATACGAGGAGAACATCATGAATGAAATTGAATGCAAGTTCAATAACAACTTCATTCACGACTCCAGTCATCCAAAAGAAAGAGAAAACATCAGTGCATAGAGCAACACAAATGTAAATCACTTACATTTAAATCTCTATAGACTGAAACTCACACTCTAGTGTCCACAGGAATAATATTGTAACTACTCAATAAGGTGTCACGGGTTCTAAACTATAGTTAATGATCTTACTACTCTTCCTAAACAAATCTTTAGTCTATCAAGTTCTGATTCACTTGGGTTAGCTGTAAGAGTCGGTTCCCAGCTAGCGGTGGTCCGAAGACGCTTAAATACCGTGTCGCTTAGGGCTGTTTACACCCGGTTGACAGAAGGACTCCTTTAGCTTGTTCCCAAATTTATCGTTCCTTTTTTTCGTTCCTTATAAACTTGTACTACTTGTGAAGCATGCTCTGATACCATCTGTAACACCCCGAATTTCAAATAAGGGATAAATTCGAGATTTCACAGGATCTTTACTTCACTTCGTACAATTTTACAAGGAATTTTAAAACTTTTATTCACAAGTACATCAGAGTTCAATTACAACTTGGTTTTACACAGCGGAAGACTGAAATTTACAATAAAAACATTTACAACATCTTTAGAATAAAACAGCACCAGCATATCCACTTTATAGCTTCATGAATAGTCCATTACCTGCATGTTAATCTGTGGGCTCGTCAGTTACTTACAACTGACGAAATGTTATACACGACTATCCTCTCTATGCCGGAAATAGTATAACGATCTCATACTTTAACAAATCACAAAAAGATTGAATGAACATATAAAGTGTCAACAGTGATTATTCTAAATATAAGTGTATGTCATGCCTTAATGCCTAATGCACACAATTCTACACTAGGATGACACTAATGCACACTTGTTCAGATTCTATGCATCCCATACTACATAGGTCTGAGGGCAAGTGCCTACGTACTCCACATTGAAGGGTTCGATCCCTCGCCATGAGACTACCCAGTAATAAAACAAGTTTTAGAGTTATTTCACAGATACGGATCTCAGCCTCCTTGGCTAGCCTCCCTGGCTATAATAACAGATCCCAGCCTCCCTGGCTATTATATCGTGATGATAATCCCGTAAATGCCCTTCTAGCCCCGGTATATACATATTCTCTGGAGTATGGTAAACATCCGTCGACTACCCTAAGTCCCGGATAAAATACAGTCCATCTCCTATGGGGCAACCACAGTCCACCAACTGGGTCTATAGCCACGGAGATCCACCGCCGACTATATAGAAGCACCCATTTACGTTTGCACAAGTCTATTACATCTTCACTTAAGTGCCTAATTATTCTTAAGTTCAAGACATGAATAATTTCCACTCATAGAATTAGTTTTACCTCCTACCGGACTTAATCAACAAATATGAGATCGCCCCACGGCAATATCTCAAAATCATATCATTCCTTTCTTTCATTTTTTCCGGTAACCGAAGCCTTACTAATTCTTAATCATAATCTTTCATGTACAAGAAACATGGGTACACATACCCTTTAGTAATCATGCCTTAAACTTATATAATTTCTTCTTTCAACTTAATCACAAGTAATCATAGTCTCATCATTATTCATTATCCAGTCATCCGTTCACATTCTTTATAAGCAAAGGAATAATTTCTTTTAAGAACACAATTCTATCACATGAGATTTCATAATAAAATCAAGCCATTATAATGTCTCACTTTACTTAGGATATTCTTCGAACAAATAAGAGTAAAATTCTCTTCAAGAAAATCACTTCACAAAAGTAATACTTTACATTTCTTCTTAAAACATATAAACCTTGTAGTAAATATGAAGACTACATTATACAATGCACAAGTAGCCGAACAACTAGTTTGCTACAGTTTACTTGGGTACATAGGCCAAATATTTTCGAAAGTGGACCAGTTATGGACTAACTTTGGTAAATATTTTCAAAAGTGGACCAGTCGGGTAAATATTTTCTACGGTGGATCAGTTTCGGAAATTATTTTCTTTTTACCCTTTTCATTATCATGTCTTCACTTAGATATTTCCATGTCTCTAGCCATCCACAATTTGATCTATATCTCATTTGGCATCAATCATAATTCTCTTTTAGTCCATTCATGAATCAACAACAATGGCAATTTCATTTTGCAAATTTTAAACTCATGAAGTCTCTCCAATTAATCAAATACAAATAATTCACAACCTAATCAATGTTCTATTCATAATTCACTTATTCTCAATTCTTTCCAACAAGAATTCTATTCATGCATTCATCTAATTTAAACTCATTAACAATTTGAGTACACATAGAAATCTAGAATTTCACATTCATCATAATTGCATAATCTCAACAAGAGAAACTAATTCTCACATCAAAGTCTTTTTTTTTTAAAAAAATTCATATTCTTAAAAATAATTAACTTAAGAACAAAATTTCATTCTATCTTCAAATATCTCTTTTACTTCTCAAATATACTTGAAAAATTCTACAACTATTTTTACTATATTCTATTTCATTTTATAAGAGTATTAGAATTTTTTCCCAAATTTAATTTGCATTTAAACTCATTAAGAAGTCTCAACAATCTTCCTACAAATTATACATTTCGACATTTACAATCATGCGTACTAGTATGGTTTGTGATAGTAATTCATTTTATTATTTTTAACTATCGTGATGGAAAATTGTTCTCTTAGTCATAACAATATTTCTACCATTCATAAACACAATATATTTATCCCATCACATTTTACTTTATTTATCAAAATTAGCATGTTTGTACTACAGTATAAAAATCAACCACTAACACAATATTAATCTTTCTTTCTTATTCATTAATCAACATGACCCTAGAACATAAAACAACATTTTTCAACAAATTTCCCATACAAAAGAATACATTTTTAACATGCATAACATTTTACAAGCATTCTAACATGATCTATGGTATTAGCTCTTTAGTCAAAAATTCCTATTATTTGTTTAATCATAACAATATTGTTTTCATTTATAGCATGTAACACTAACATGAAATCTTAACTACATATCAAAACAAAATGCTCATATTTTGTCACTAGCATGCATAGTTCTAAATTAGAAAGCATGAGAACCCACCTTTTGTTTGAAAGTTGAAAACTACAAATAAATGGCTCCTTCTTGCTCCTAGCAACTCCTAGTCCTCTTCTCCTCCTAGCAAATGCTCCAAGCAAAAGATCCTCCAAGCACAATAACTCTCTTTCTTTTTCTTACACTCTTTTCTTTCTCTTGTTTATTTTATTTTTGGTGTAAAAAAGAATGAGAAATGGGTTGCTATTTATAGGACAATGCTAGGGACTATATTGCAAAATCTCCCACCTAATAACTTCTCATTTTAATTCTCTTTTTAATTAGTCTATTGGGCTAGAATTTAACTTTAAGTCCATGGATCAAAAGAAAGGCTAAATAAAACTAATGCATGCTAAAAATAGTAAAATAAAATGAGAGTAGCAAAATGAGAATAAAAATTTGCACGTGCACCATACGTGCAGAAAAATTGAAAAATGCATTTTAATCAAAACAAGGGGAAAATAAATTTTCGTTTTATAAAATAGATTTAAATACATAAGAATAAATAATTTAAACCTATAGAGAATATTATACGTAGGTGGTGGAAACACGTGCATCAAAACACGTAAAAAGCACGTAAATCCCAGGATTGAAATATTATATTTTAGTTGACTGAAATCAATACGGAAAATGTATAAATAGTACGAATCCAAAATATGTAATGAAATACATTACAAAATATACGTGTGTAACACCCAGGGGCAAAATTGTAATTTCAATTTTGCGGGGTGTTACACTCTCCCCCCCTTAAAGTAGTTCCGTCCCCGGAACTCGCTAAGGTAAAGATTGTATTTTGTACATGTCACAGAAAATATTTGTATTTAGAAAACTGCAATTTTAAGAAAAATAAATGTAGTATACGCAACAAACAAGACAGACTCTTTATAAGAAAACTATGAATATTAAGATGTTACAAGACGGAACAAGAAAATTAGGAAAATGGCATAAGAACTGAAATGTGACAGTAGACAGAATAGTTTGAGAGAAACTTTTGTACAAAAAATAATATTAGGTAAGCTATTGGATAAAAGGGAAAAGTCAATTAAGTCGTTACCTTCGAAATAGTTCGGAAAACAATGTGGCGAAGAAAACATGGTCAATAGGCAATTTAGAAAAATTTATCAATGTAATAAACGGTAGAAAATTCGCAAGATTTGCAATTTAAAACATGACCATTGAATAAGATTTTGGAAAAATAAATGGGAATAAGACTTTGTTGAAAACATAAAATGACTTTGTATAAAAATTATAATTTGAAAATTTAAAATAGAAGACATACATTGAAATACTTTGTGAATATACAAAATTTTGTAGTGATGAAAATAATTTATAACATTAAGACAAAATAGTGTAAAGCACATACACGAGATGGAAACACAATTGAAAATAATAATTATATAGTATAGCAAATTAGGACAATAGACATAAACAATAGTATTAATGTAATTAGATGAGGGTAAAATGATATGTATAATAAGAATATTGAAATATATGATATATGTAGAGATCATAAGTAATAACTAAGAATGCAAAGACAGTTAAAATTTGAGAAAAGATAATGTATAAATAGTGAGTATATATAGTGCAAAAACTATAAAAGTAATGAGTAGCGATTAATAGTAAAAATGAATATATCAAAACAAATATGCAATAATAGTACCGAATGTAAACAAATAAAACAATAGTAGGTTACATTTATATAGGTAGAAAAAATTTCAATCTTGTTAAGAACATATAGAATAAGATACTATAGTACCATCAAAATCATATAAAATGAGTGCTCATAAGGAAATTTCATAAGATAAATCCAGAATAATAAATGAAGAAAATAATCGTTGAAATATTAATTTAATAAATGGCAATTTAAAACTCGACAAAATACGTAAAGTAGTAGTAGATATAAACGGGTAAACATAAAGTGACATAAATATATGAAAGACGAAATTTTAAGTTTGAAAAACAAGTTTAAAATATCAAGACTATGGAAGATAGATAAATAATAAATATTCAAATAATTTAATAACATAAGAAAATATTTATTTGAAAAAAAATATATGGAGAAAGTACCATGATAAAAATCTACAAAAATAATTTGAGAGGGAAGTGTGTAAGGTATCATGAATGACGGTCCAAGCTACCATGCTTCCACTGCGCAACTCTGATACCCAGGGAAAAATGTGCTCGCATACACTCTCATATCAATGTATATGAGGAGAACATCATGAATGAAATTGAATGCAAGTTCAATAACAACTTCATTCACGACTCCAGTCATCCAAAAGAAAGAGAAAACATCAGTGCATAGAGCAACACAAATGTAAATCACTTACATTTAAATCTCTATAGACTGAAACTCACACTCTAGTGTCCACAGGAATAATATTGTAACTACTCAATAAGGTGTCACGGGTTCTAAACTATAGTTAATGATCTTACTACTCTTCCTAAACAAATCTTTAGTCTATCAAGTTCTGATTCACTTGGGTTAGCTGTAAGAGTCGGTTCCCAGCTAGCGGTGGTCCGAAGACGCTTAAATACCGTGTCGCTTAGGGTTGTTTACACCCGGTTGACAGAAGGACTCCTTTAGCTTGTTCCCAAATTTATCGTCCCTTTTTATCGTTCCTTATAAACTTGTACTACTTGTGAAGCATGCTCTGATACCATCTGTAACACCCCGAATTTCAAGTAAGGATAAATTTGAGATTTCACAGGATCTTTACTTCACTTCGTACAATTTTACAAGGAATTTAAAACTTTTTATTCACAATACATCAGAGTTCAATTACAACTTGGTTTTACACAGCGGAAGACTGAAATTTACAATAAAAACATTTACAACATCTTTAGAATAAAACAGCACCAGCATATCCACTTTATAGCTTCATGAATAGTCCATTACCTGCATGTTAATCTGTGGGCTCGTCAGTTACTTACAACTGACGAAATGTTATACACGACTATCCTCTCTATGCCGGAAATAGTATAACGATCTCATACTTTAACAAATCACAAAAAGATTGAATGAACATATAAAGTGTCAACAGTGATTATTCTAAATATAAGTGTATGTCATGCCTTAATGCCTAATGCACACAATTCTACACTAGGATGACACTAATGCACACTTGTTCAGATTCTATGCATCCCATACTACATAGGTCTGAGGGCAAGTGCCTACGTACTCCACATTGAAGGGTTCGATCCCTCGCCATGAGACTACCCAGTAATAAAACAAGTTTTAGAGTTATTTCACAGATACGGATCTCAGCCTCCTTGGCTAGCCTCCCTGGCTATAATAACAGATCCCAGCCTCCCTGGCTATTATATCGTGATGATAATCCCGTAAATGCCCTTCTAGCCCCGGTATATACATATTCTCTGGAGTATGGTAAACATCCGTCGACTACCCTAAGTCCCGGATAAAATACAGTCCATCTCCTATGGGGCAACCACAGTCCACCAACTGGGTCTATAGCCACGGAGATCCACCGCCGACTATATAGAAGCACCCATTTACGTTTGCACAAGTCTATTACATCTTCACTTAAGTGCCTAATTATTCTTAAGTTCAAGACATGAATAATTTCCACTCATAGAATTAGTTTTACCTCCTACCGGACTTAATCAACAAATATGAGATCGCCCCACGGCAATATCTCAAAATCATATCATTCCTTTCTTTCATTTTTGCCGGTAACCGAAGTCTTACTAATTCTTAATCATAATCTTTCATGTACAAGAAACATGGGTACACATACCCTTTAGTAATCATGCCTTAAACTTATATAATTTCTTCTTTCAACTTAATCACAAGTAATCATAGTCTCATCATTATTCATTATCCAGTCATCCGTTCACATTCTTTATAAGCAAAGGAATAATTTCTTTTAAGAACACAATTCTATCACATGAGATTTCATAATAAAATCAAGCCATTATAATGTCTCACTTTACTTAGGATATTCTTCGAACAAATAAGAGTAAAATTCTCTTCAAGAAAATCACTTCACAAAAGTAATACTTTACATTTCTTCTTAAAACATATAAACCTTGTAGTAAATATGAAGACTACATTATACAATGCACAAGTAGCCGAACAACTAGTTTGCTACAGTTTGCTTGGGTACATAGGCCAAATATTTTCGAAAGTAGACCAGTTATGGACTAACTTTGGTAAATATTTTCAAAAGTGGACCAGTCAGGTAAATATTTTCTACGGTGGATCAGTTTCGGAAATTATTTTCTTTTTACCCTTTTCATTATCATGTCTTCACTTAGATATTTCCATGTCTCTAGCCATCCACAATTTGATCTATATCTCATTTGGCATCAATCATAATTCTCTTTTAGTCCATTCATGAATCAACAACAATGACAATTTCATTTTGCAAATTTTAAACTCATGAAGTCTCTCCAATTAATCAAATACAAATAATTCACAACCTAATCAATGTTCTATTCATAATTCACTTATTCTCAATTCTTTCCAACAAGAATTCTATTCATGCATTCATCTAATTTAAACTCATTAACAATTTGAGTACACATAGAAATCTAGAATTTCATATTTATCATAATTGCATAATCTCAACAAGAGAAACTAATTCTCACATCAAAGTCTTTTTTTTTTTTAAAAATTCATATTCTTAAAAATAATTAACTTAAGAACAAAATTTCATTCTATCTTCAAATATCTCTTTTACTTCTCAAATATACTTGAAAAATTCTACAACTATTTTTACTATATTCTATTTCATTTTATAAGAGTAATAGAATTTTTTCCCAAATTTAATTTGCATTTAAACTCATTAAGAAGTCTCAACAATCTTCCTACAAATTATACATTTCGACATTTACAATCATGCGTACTAGTATGGTTTGTGACAGTAATTCATTTTATTATTTTTAACTATCGTGATGGAAAATTGTTCTCTTAGTCATAACAATATTTCTACCATTCATAAACACAATATATTTATCCCATCACATTTTACTTTATTTATCAAAATTAGCATGTTTGTACTACAATATAAAAATCAACCACTAACACAATATTAATCTTTCTTTCTTAATCATTAATCAACATCACCCTAGAACATAAAACAACATTTTTCAACAAATTTCCCATACAAAAGAATACATTTTTAACATGCATAACATTTTACAAGCATTCTAACATGATCTATGGTATTAGCTCTTTAGTCAAAAATTCCTATTATTTGTTTAATCATAACAATATTGTTTTCATTTATAGCATGTAACACTAACATGAAATCTTAACTACATATCAAAACAAAATGCTCATATTTTGTCACTAGCATGCATAGTTCTAAATTAGAAAGCATGAGAACCCACCTTTTGTTTGAAAGTTGAAAACTACAAATAAATGGCTCCTTCTTGCTCCTAGCAACTCCTAGTCCTCTTCTCCTCCTAGCAAATGCTCCAAGCAAAAGATCCTCCAAGTACAATAACTCTCTTTCTTTTTCTTACACTCTTTTCTTTCTCTTGTTTATTTTATTTTTGGTGTGAAAAAGAATGAGAAATGGGTTGCTATTTATAGGACAATGCTAGGGACTATATTGCAAAATCTCCCACCTAATAACTTCTCATTTTAATTCTCTTTTTAATTCTCACCTCTTCATATTTTTAACTCCTAAAACTCCCAACCTCTCATCTCCCCACTCTCCATGAACTTAACCACTCCATTAATCCCCTTCCCTAGCCCACAAAATGGTCCAAATACATTTGTGTGTGCATGCATACATGCACAAACAAATATGAACACATTTCTATAACTCAAAAATGTGTACTAATATGTGTAACTTGTCATGTATTAGTACATGTTTAACTAAAAATGTGATTTTAATAGTGGGCTTGCTACATGGGCTCATTACTAATTAATTTATTTAATTATCTAGTGGGCTTGCTACATGGGCTCATTACTAATTAATTTATTTAATTATCTAGTGGGCTCCTCTCCTAATGGGCTACATTTTAGTTTATAGGTCCATGGATCAAAAGAAAGGCTAAATAAAACTAATGCATGCTAAAAATAGTAAAATGAGAGTAGCAAAATGAGAATAAAAATTTGCACGTGCACCATACGTGCAGAAAAAATTGAAAAATGCATTTTAATCAAAAACAAGGGGAAAATAAATTTTCGTTTTATAAAATAGATTTAAATACATAAAAATAAATAATTTAAACCTATAGAAAATATTATACGTAGTGGTGGAAACACGTGCATCAAAACACGTAAAAAGCACGTAAATCCCAGGGATTGAAATATTATATTTTAGTTGACTGAAATCAATACAAAAAATGTATAAATAGTACGAATCCAAAATATGTAATGAAACACATTACAAAATATACGTGCGTAACACCCAGGGACAAAATTGTAATTTCAATTTTGCGGGGTGTTACACGTACGACCCGTTCGTGTCCACTAGCATATACCTGGATCACATTCAACAGTTGTGACGAACTTAAAGATATACCGCAGTATACCTATAGCATCGTATTACACCGGACCGCAGCCCGTACGACCCGTTCGTGTCCACTAGCATATACCTGGATCCCATTCAACAGCCGTGACGAACCTAAAGATATACCGCAGTATACCTATAGCATCGTATTTCACCGGACCGCAGCCCGTACGACCCGTTCGTGTCCACTAGCATATACCTGGATCCCATTCAACAACCGTGACGAACTTAAAGATATACCGCAGTATACCTATAGCATCGTATTTCATCGGACCGCAGCTCGTACGACCCGTTCGTGTCCACGATGAGTACTAAGCACAGGAACTTATCTAAGTCCCAAATGAAATGCCAAGACATCATTAAAACCCGATAGCTTATGATCACCACACTGCGGTATGCAGAGGGCTCCTCATTAATTGTCCGATAAAATAACTCAAGAATTAGCAGTAGCTGTGACCCAAGCTACACTCATCAGAATTCAACACACTCAGATTTCTAGAAGGGTAGGGAGATCCACAACAATTCCCTAGTGGGCGACTCTCTCAATATTTAAGAGCTCAAGTCCCCAATTCACATTTTGATTCATCTCACACCATGAGCTACGACTCTTCCAACATAGCACACAAATTCAATCACTCCTTCAGCAGAGCGTTTACTACCCTTTACCAAACGAACTCTAGAATTTCTAAACTTGAGAATCATCAAATAAACCCATACCAACAACTTCTCTCAATGTTCATAGCAAGATTATCCATATACAATTGGTCATGACCTTTCGGACTTCAGTCCAGAAGCAACCGGCTTCAGCTCTGCGCTTTCAGACCAGCTGAACTCTGTAAGTTCTGAGGTATCAACCGACCTCGATAATTTATGAAATTTAACCTATAGTTGTGGACACATACAAGAGTGTCCACACCAATCCTTAACTCAAACATCCATGCTACATTAAGATACAAAACGAAAATACACAGAAATTTATAATTTAAAATTTTCACAACGCACCATGTGCGTAAAATGAAAGATATCATACTCACAAATTGTCCTGCGAAGGCTCGAAGCGCCACCACGCATCCAAAGCCGCTAGTATATCCTATCATCAATTTCAACGTAATTAAAACTCAAATCATCCAACCAATCACAAAAGCTAATAACTCTATTCCAAACATCACACGAGCGTTTATTGAACGCCTGGGATACACACGCGCGATGCACGTAATGATCAAAATCCTACGGGGCTTTTATTTCCCAAACAATAACAAAAATCATCCCTAAAATAACCTAATGGCTCACAAAAATTCTACCACCATGAAGAGAAAAATACTCACATGTTAACTTCCCTTTTTATAATACCCAAAACCCTAATTTATAAGCAAATTGTAAAATCTCCAAGAATTTGCTAATTTCTCACCTCAACCATCTCCAACGTCTTCTAATCTCCCTACCATAATACTCTTACTCAAAATAAATTAACCACGCTAAATTTCATACAATAAATAAATCTAGGGTTTACCTTTTCGAAATCCTTTCAAAAAACGGACTCCGCCACGACGTAGAGATCCCTTCTATTAGTCTACCCCCAAATTTAATTTGGAAACGGTGGAGAAATGGAGTATATTTGAGGTGGGGAGAGGGGGGCCGATGGGTTCGGCTTGGGTTCTCGGTTGGGAAGAAAGCGGGAGAAGAAGGAAGGAAAAATGGAGAAGGATACGGTGGGGAGGTGGGGTTTTATAAAGGATAAATAAATAAGTAGATAAATAAATGATATAAGGGGAATATTACATATAAGCCCCCCAAATCCCAATATATTTCAAATAAACCCCAACTCTCACTCTTTAAAATACTGACAATCAAAATACATAAAATTGTCTCATAATAACCCTCTAAAAGCATAAACTAATATAGACAGTATATCTGATATTTCTCAATAACAATCAATTATTATTAGAAAATACATAATTGTGTGCAATTCTCAATTGCGTACGGATTACGATGCAAAATAGCCATATGCTATTTTGCGGTGTATTACACACCGCCTTCTGAAATAGATTTTTTTGTTGTACTGACCCACTTTTTGAAAATATTTGGGGGTCTGACCCACTTTCAAAAATAATTAGTGATTTGATTCAATTTTGGACACGTCAGCATAAGCCGTTATTGCAAATAACGGCATAGGTTATTTATATGCCATTATTTTCAATGATGTCAATTTCCAATAACGGCATAATTTTACATTTTTTTGCATGCCGTTATTTGGAGTAACGGCATCAGTATATTTCTCACACGAGTGAATCTTCCAACTTGGAAAAAATTTTAAGTGTTGAAGCAACTTATAAATAATGCCGTTATTCTCAAGAACGGCATTTGAATTACTAATGCCGTTATTGGAAATAACGGCATTAGTTATAATAAAATGAACTGTTGCATTTGTTTGAAACAGCGGCAACAGTTCATTTTATTATAACTGATGTTGTTATCTCCAATAACGGCATCAGTAATTCGAATGCCGTTATTGGGGATAACGACATTATTTATAAGTTGTTTCAACACTTAGAATTTTTCTAAGTCAGAAGATTCACGCTCGTATGAAAAATATACTGATGTCGTTGCTCTAAATAACAGCATGCAAAAAAAATGTAAAATGATGCCGTATTGGAAATAACGGCATATAAATAACATGTTCCGTTATTTTCAATAACGGCTTATGCTGACGTGTCCAAAATTGAATTAGATCGATAATTATTTTTGAAAGTAGGTCAGACCCTTAAATATTTTCAAAAAGTGGGTCAGTAGAGCAAATCTTTCTCTGAAATATCGAGTTTGTACCTATCGGCTCTGACCCCTCCCGGTGATTAATATTTTTTTAAATATTTAATTTATTAATTTATATCATATAGAATTTTGGGTAAAAAGTAGACCTGGAACAATACAACTAGGGCTGCAAACGAGCCGAGTCGAGCCAAGTATCTTGAGGTTCGAGCTCGGCTCATTAAGCAATCGGGCTTAGTTTCGAGCTCGAGCTCGTTTCGAGCCGAGCTTTGACCGAGTTCGAGCCGAGTAGCTCGTGAGCTTAGCCTAATAATCACAAAAAGCCCAAGCTCGAGTTCGGCTCGTTAAGCTATCGAGCTCGAGCTCGTCTCGAGTCGAGCTTTGATCGAGCTTTGACCGAGCTCGAGCCGAGTAGTTCGGATCGTTTGCAACCCTTCATACAACTTCTCTAAAATTATGCACATAACCCCTCCATTTCAGGTAAAAATACCAAAAACACATATGGCAAGGTACAGAACAAACACATTATTACACATTTTCTTCAAAATCCTTACTTCAATCTCCAAATTTATCTAAAAAAACAAAAATTATTTCGTCAAATTCCCTTTCTCAGTCTTCCCCCATCATTCATCCAGAACAACTCCCAACAATTAGATTGCACACCCAGCTTTGAGATACGCGCACCCACTCAACCTCCATTTCAGGTAAAAATACCAAAAACACATATGGCAAGGTACCAAACAAACACATTATTACACATTTTCTTCAAAATCCTTACTTCAATCTCCAAATTTATCTTAAAAAAAAAAAAATTATTTCGTCAAATTCCCTTTCTCAGTCTTCCCCCATCAATCATCTAGAACAACTCCCAACAATTAGATTGCACACCCAGCTTTGAGATACGCGCACCCACTCCCTCTCCCTCTCCCTCTCCCTGTTTCTGGGTGATTTTTTGCTGTAATAGGCTACTTTTTGAAAATATTTGCGATTATGGGTCAGTTTCGGAACTATCAGCATTCGTGAGCTACTTTGTGCCACATCAGCAGCGGCCACTATTCTCATTAGCGATATTTTCATTTTGAAAGTCGCTAATGAGAATAGCGGCCTATGTTTTAAAATATTTAAATTTTTTTGTTTACTGTCCCTATTCCCACTAGTGACCTTAGTATATATGAGGTCGCTAATTTCATTAGCGACCTTTAATTTACTTTATTCTAATACCTAGCAAAATTTCAAGAGTTTTTGCTATCTAAAAAAATAACAATCAATTTATTGTTGAAACTGAGATCGCTATTCGGAATATAGGCATTAGTTGTACTAAGGTCGCTATTCAAAATAAAGACATTTATTATACTAAGGTCGCTGTTCCGAATAAAGAGCTTAGTTGTGTGACTATTTTTGTAAATTTTACAAAGAACAAGAAGATTGAGTTTCATACTGAGGTCGCTATTGCTTATAGCAACCGAGGTATACTAAGATCACAATTCGCAATAGCGACATTAGTTGGTGATTATTTTGCAAATCTTAGCGACCTCAGTTTTAATTTTGTTTCTCCCTAAAGGAGCAAAAGTTTTCTAGAATTCGCTAAGTGTCTTAATACATTCATTTGAGGTCGTTAATCCTATTAGCGATCTCATATAAGGTTGCAAGTGGGAATAGCGAAAGCAAAAAAAATTCAAATTTTTTTAAAACATAGGCCGTTATTTTTATTAGCGACTTTCAAAATGAATAGGTCGCTAATGAGAATAGCGGCCGATGTTAATGTGGCACGAAGTAGCCCACGAGCGCAATAGTTTCGAAATTGGCCCATAATCGCAAATATTTTCAAAAAATGGCCTGCGACGGCAAAAAATTATTTCTCGGTTGCCTCTTCCTCTTTTTTCTAATTGTGTAAATTAAAATCCCAAACTTTTTGGTTTTTAGGTCAGATTTGATTTTTCTCACTAATTTAAATTTAATGGCGAATAATAATAACAACACCGGAGAGCCGAGTTCAGCCCCGCAGCCGGAGAGATGGTACGATTTGAAGCTCGGTTCATCTTTCAGCAACAATTCCCCCTCCAAATTCTGCACTCTTCGATGTAAGTTACTATAAAAATCCCATCCTTTTAAACTCTAATTTAAGCCCCAAATTTCTGTTCTTGTGTTAGGAACCCAGGAGAACTCTACCCAACATTGATACCAATTGTTAGGAATTAAGAAGCATGGGGTTGGCTCTGATATCAATTGTTAGGAACCCAGGAGAACTCACCCTTAAAAGCTAGCTGTTAAAGAGAGAGAGCCCAAGTTTATAACTACCCAATATTGATTTTCCATATAACCGATGTGGGACTAAATTTGGATCATAATATCTTGGTTTGTGGGTAGTGAGAATTTGAGATTTGTTGGGAAATTTGGGGATGTGTCTTGTAATTGTGAGTAATTTTGATGATATTCTAGGTTTGGAGAAGTGGGCAGTTGAAATTTGTTGCAGTTATTGATTTGAGTAAAACCCTGATTTGAATTTGTTCTCCAAAATTTGTTGAAGGGGGTGAGTGTTATGATCCAAATTTAGTCCCACATCAGTTATATGGGGAACCATTGTTGGATAGTTATAAACTTGGGTTCCCTCCCTTTAACAACTAGCTTTTAAGGGTGAGTTCTCCTGGGTTTGTAACAATGGTATCAGAGCCAACCTCATACTTCTTAATTCTTTCTAGAGGCTGGATTAAAATTACTGGTAGCCCTGGGCCGAATTTGTTTGGTTTGACAATTGGTGTTTGGAAGGGAAAGTAGGGAATTCGTGGAATCGTGAACATTGGATGCCATGATAATTTGATTTGAGATTCCACGTGTTTCAAATGCTCTCTTCCAAATTCCACTTGCCAAAGATACCTTAAGAGGAGATCAATGGTGCAAAGAGTAACTTAATCGAAATGCAGAAATTGTTCGTCATTTATGGCTGAAGCATGTATAGTTTCAACTCCAAATCAACAATGGAACTGAATACATATTCTTTGGAGGGGGGGGGGGGGGGGGGGGGGGGGGGGGCTGGGGCTGGGGAAATGGTCAGGCAAAGATTATTTTTGCTCTCCTGTCGATAGGTTATCAACTTCCTAATATTTCTACAGTAGGTTAGTGTGAGCATGGATTTGGCCGATGAACATGGAATTATTAGGCCAGAATGGTTATTTATTCTATCAAACTATTTGCTTGTTATTAATTTATGGTTCATTTCTTTGAAGGCATGCGGATTCTTCAATCTTATCGTTGGGGTTTCATTCATATTTTTCGATAAATAGTTGATTTCACTTTATCCAAAAGTCATGAAATGAATGATGTTGATAGGTTATCAACTTCCTAATATTACTACAGTAGGTTAGTGTGAGCATGGATTTGGCCGATGAACATGGAATTATTAGGCCAGAAAGGTTATTTATTCTATCAAACTATTTGCTTGTTATTAATTTATGGTTCATTTCTTGGAAGGCATGAGGATTCTTCAAGCTTATCGTTGGGGTTTCATTCTTCGATAAATAGTTGATTTCACTTTATCCAAAAGTCATGAAATGAATGATATCTCTATTTTCAGTAGGTTATTGAAAGTTTTTTTGTAATTAACCATATAATAATAATAATAATAATAATAATAATAATAATTTGAATCCCCGACCTCACACTTACCATTCCACCACCTTAACCACTAGACCATTTGGTTTAATTGTATAATAGACTAAATGACAGTATTATATCTAGTAATAATGGCGGTTTGTTGCCTGTCAACATTTTCTTGGACTGCCAACATTCAAACAGAGCTGAACGTCGCAGCCAAGTAGAACGTGGGAACTTGTGAACATAGGAAATTGCAAACATGAGAACTTGTGAACATGGGAAATAGAAAACAACTTGGCTGCCAGGTTTTCCACTGCCTCACAACTCAACTTGGCTGCCAAGTTTCCACTGCCTTATAAATAGAGGTAGCCCTATGTTCATTCTCCATCACAAAATAAAAACAAAACAAAACTAGTGCTATATATATCAGTGGTTCCAGTAAGCAAAGTGATTAGAGCAGCGATTTAGAGATAGTATTTGGTAAGGAATTTGTACTTGTGCATCATTCTTATTCTGATAGTATAATCACTATACGTCTTCGGTTTTATTCTCATACATATATACATGTTGCTTTGATGATGAGAGTTTTAAGTAATGAAATAAATCTAGTAAACCTAGAGTTGTGGGGTATGGATCGTGGAGATTATCTCCAGAAAAAGGAGGGTGAAGAGTACCCTCGGTATACCGGTATTACCAAGATCGAGATCGATTATTAAAGAAAAAATGGGAAATCACAAAAGAAATATTTTTTTAAATAAATAATTCTGCTCTATTATGATTGTAAGATCATTTCCGCCATATTTGAAGTCATACATATGTATCTTTACCTACATATTCTAATTTTACAGCCAAATTATTATTCCTTATTTTGACACTCCAGTAGTACAACCCTTATTGGGCAACTTTTGTGCTCACCCTTCTTATGTTTTAACTTTCAGGTTCACTATAAAATACCAAAAGACGTTAGAAGTACTATCTTTTGTAGTAGTATCAAAGAATCCGAATAGAAGCATATTTTGTACTTGTATTTTGAGAAGTTATGTAATATAAAGAGTTGTACTTTTGTTTTAAAATGAATAAATATTGTTATGGAAATGTTCTGATGGCAATGGCAAATGTTACACCTGTAATTCTTTGTGACACATGATGTTTACGGGTCAGGGGTGTTACATTTTTCATTGTCAAATTATACACAAGTAACTTCTTTATATTATCTAAAAATGACAGATGAATTCAAGCCAGCCTCAATCGATAAGAGCCAACCTGGGTCACTGCACAAGAACAAGGAGAACAGGGTCACAGTTGAATTCCACAACAACCAACCAGGGAAGCCTAAGGTGAGCTTTGAGGGAAGCAGCGAGGACTACAAGGAAAATGATGCTGTCTTGTTTTTCGATGGAGAAACCTTTCGGTTGGAGCGTTTACATCGGGCCGTAAAGAGGTTAAGGCATGTCCGACTGCCTGGTGAATCAGCAGCAGCCAACATGGCGTCTGTGGCAGCCTCAGCTGCTACCAGTATTGAAAACTGTTCTCCTCTAATTGGAAAGTTTTCTAAAACACAGCCTCCAAGCAAAACAATAGTACTTCCCGTCCCTGTAAGTTTCATTTAAACTAGATTTATTTACGTTTGCATAATTGCATTGCACATGTTTTGAAACCAATTTCAAGTAATATGAGGATTTTTTCACTGTTAGTATTGAGAATTTAATAATGTCCGCTTATCCCTAATATAGCTTGAGAAGGGAAAGAACACGCGTGTAGCACATGCAAGCTGGCTGGCTTACAATTGAAGGAGGCGGGCTTCGCACAGCCCTTCTCTAATCATATTAGTGAAATATATTCTGTCTTGGATAATGAGATGCAAATTGTTTTTCCATTGATCGGTGCTTTAGTTTTTTATGTTCCCTTGGTTTTAGATTGCCTTGTGAGCTTTATTTATGTTGGATTCAAACTAAAAATTTAACAGTAACTTTTAGTTTAACCATTTCGTAATATAAAATGGCTGATGTGCACATCATTATGTAATGTAAAAGATCAACTGTTACCCATAATCTAAATAATATTCTCTTATATTGAAATACTAAACTGGATACTAGAAAATGTATCCTATATTCGTTTTGGTGAGCGAACTAGGCTCCAAACTTGTTGATGTAAGCTTAACCCTAAATAGAGAATTTCCAATAATTTTAAAGAATTAAATTTACCAACATGTAATGTAGATTACGTCAGAAATTAAAACCATTAATTGGTTTGATGGATTTTCAAGATTTGAATTAAGTTTAACAAACCCAATTAACGATTCAGTTCTAACAATCAATAAGTATGTTCCTAAAATCGGCTCGTAGTCTAGCCGTGAACCTAGAGAGTTTGTTCTTCGCTCTCTTTACCTAAGGCATTGCACCGAATAAGGAAGTCGTCAAACTTATCAACATACTCTTTAGTGAATTTGCTTCCCTGATAAAGTTGGTTCCAGGAATCAAGCATTCGGGTGTAGAAAGATATGGGCATGTATCTTTCAATGAGCTTCTCTTTCATGGCCTTCCAAGTGGCTATGGGTGCCAGGCCTCGGCCTCTACGGACGTGTTCAAGATTGGTCCAATGATGTTGAGCTTTACCAGTCATTTTTATAGTGACAAATTTAACCTTCAGGGCTTCGCTCATGTTAAACCACACGAAGTAGTGGTCCATGACACGGATCCAATCAAGATAAATTTGGAGTTCCATATGGGCTTCAAAGTGGGGAACATCAATCTTAACGTTCTTCTTGTATTATTCGTCAGGGTCATGATCTTGATATCGGTCGTCACGATCATTTCCTTGAGAGATCTAATGATGAAGCTCAGGGACAACATTCTGATTTAATTCCACATTCTCAAGCCTCTGATTGATATTGGCAAGAGTTCCTTGAATGACAACGAGGGTAGTGAAAATATTAGAGTTGTTCATCTCAGTTCAGGGAGGAGCTCGCGGGATTCTAAGATTCCTGATAGGGTGGTTTGGGAGGGACAAGAAAGGCTCTTCAGAATTTGTGATGGTGCTGCGAAGGCGTATTCATCAATGGTGAAAACTAGGGATCGTGGAGATGTGTGTTTGCCGAAATTTGGGGAAACGTGTCCTAAGTGCACCAAAGGTTTTTTTAAAATAAAAATTTTAAATCCGAAATAATCTAAAAGAAAGAAAGAAAAAAAAATGACTCTTAAACAATCTTAAATGAATGTAAAAAATATGACTAAATTATGCAAGAACTAGAGTTTTAAAAACTTTCGCTCTGATACCAAAATAATGTAAACTTAACCCTAAATAGAGAATTTTCAAGAATTTTAAAGGATTAAATTTACCAACATGTAATGCAGATACGTCAAAGATTAAAACCATTAATTGGTTTGATGGATTTTCAAGAATTGAATTAAGTTTAACAAGCCCAATTAACGATTCAGTTCTACCAATCAATAATTATGTACTTAAGCGTTCTTAGCAAGTAATATGTGCAATAATGATTTGTTACTCTAATTGGCAAGTATAAACACACACTCTCAATATTTGTGGACGACAGATAAATCAAATAATATTCTAGAGACGATAGATAGTACCACAAATAACTGGAGGATTGGAAAGAAATTACCAAATTCGAAGAAAATTGTACGGGTGCTCGGGGTGGTTGCAGTGTGAGGCAGCGAGGAGGAGTTGCTACTGGGCAGGGGTGGCGGCGGCTGCAGGCGGTGGCAGAGGCGGCCGACGAGGAGGGACTGTCAGGTTGGCGATGGGAAGAGGAGGGGGTAGCTAACTAGCTGTCCGAGGTGGCGCCACCTCTGGGGTTGATTTAGGGTTAAAGTTTTGAATTGAAGGAGAGGGGCAGTCGGAGTTGGGGGTCGACGGGGAAGATGAAGCAGGGGTGGCTTGGGGTTGCTGTGGATGAAGGAGGCTGATAGGGTGGTCCAAGGTGATGGAGGCAGCGGTGATGGTCGTCGATCGGGGGTCGCGAGGTGTTACGGTGGCAGTGGGTGTGATTGGCAGAGAGCGGAGGTCGAAGGTGGGGCGGTTGCGAAGTTGGGAAGGAAGACGATGAGGGGAATAGGCGGATGGGATTTGGAGGGAGAGGGCGAGGTAAGGCTTCGACGGTGGCGGCGGGGGAAGGAGAAAAAGAGAAGGTGATGGGTGTTGGGTTTCGGTATAGGAGAGAGGGAAGAAGAAGAGAGTTGGGGGGGGGGGGTAATTAGATTAGGGTTTAATTGAGTGATTTGGGGTGTAATTAGAGCTTCTCACAAATCCTATTACTTTATTAGGATTTCTCACAAAATCCTAATAATTTCTCAATTGACTCACACAAAAAGAGGGGATGAAGAGCAATAACTCAACACAATAAGTTTTGTTAATCAAGAATAACATACTTTCTCATTATTCTCGAGGCCTATATATAGGCTCAAAATAAATCTCAATACAAATCTCCAAAATATTCTAATGCATAAAATAAAGAGTGCAAATTGCAAAACTATCACATAGGGCTAAATCTCAAAATAAAATAAAGCAGAACCGATGTCCTCATCACTTGTGTACAAACCGCCTCCTGTTGTGAGCCAGACACATTTAGAAGTTTATAAATAAAAGTTTTCTCAATTTATTTTCTGAGTACTTGTAGCTACTTACACTTTAGCAAATAAAAATTAAGAAGAAAATGTAGTATGATAAACTTCTAATAAATTTTATAAAAAGTCAAATGAAATTCATTTTAGCAGAAGAGAAAAAAAAATGATAGGTGTAGATGAGATACTCTAGAACTAATATTAAAAACAGATATAGTCTTGGTAAGGCACTAAATATTGTGATGAAGGTACTACACGTTTGATGCATTAAAAGGAAGTGAAATATGAGAGGATGTCTAGAGAACGTCATTATTGTAAAGGGAGGATGCCAATATTACAGACTCCTCCCTTTATGTAGCAGTGTAGATTCCTCAAACATAACCAGCTCAAACTGCCCGAAAAGGGCTGAATTCAGGTATCCTGGTGTAAGTAAATGGGTTCCTGTTGAAATTTAGGCTTGCTGCTCTCACTATTAGCATGTCAAGCATTTCTTTTTCTTGTTTGGTTTAGGAAGAGATAATCTAATGAAAAATGGTATTTGGCTTGCATTTCAGTCAGAGATTCATGAGACCACTTTATTTATGAGTGACTAAATCCAAAATTAGTGAACCCTGCTACAAAATAGCCCCAAGATTGTTGTAAAAAGATCCGTCTTAAATTTTGCACTCCAGTGTTCTAGACTCTGCACCAAATTATATTAATTATTGCCTTCTAAAATTGCCATACAACAACAAGAACACCACAACAACAACATTTGTTATGCCAAAATGTTGGGGTCGGGTACACGAGTCCTTTTCCACTCAACTATATTGAGAGTCACCTCTTTCGTCAAATTAACATTTTCCTTATCCTTATTAATAGCTTTGGCCCAAGTTCCGTCAAGTCTACCCTTACTCTTTTTTTACTCCTTCAATATAATGTATCTGTCAATCTCTACAATTTTGAACGTATGCCTTCTCTAGTCTCATCAATCTTAACTATATTATTTGCAAACAACATGCATCACGAGAACTCATCTTTGAATATGACTAGTTAATTCATCCACAATTAAAAATACAAATAGATAATGACTTAAGGTGGATCATTGGTGCAAACCTATGGTAATAGGAAAGGGCTTCGTACCCCATCTCCTCATTCGCACACTAGTTACTGCATTATACTACAACTCTTGTTTCTTTTTCAAAACTTACGATAAAACCTCCATACGGACTATATTGTAGCCTTTTCAAATCAATAAAAACCAAATGGAAATCTCTTTTCCTCTCTCTACATTTCCGTCAATCATCTTATTAGATATATAGCTTCTATACTCGACCTCCCTGTGATTAAACCAAATTGATTTTCTGATGCTATAGTTTTCTTTCTTAATCTTTGCTTTATTACTTTCTCCCAAAGTTTTGTCTTTTGGTTCGTAATTTCTTATCCCACGATAGTTTGTACAACTTTAAATATCTCTCTTATACTTAGATATGTATCAAAATGCATTTGCTCCTCTCCTCGGGCATTTTTCCTGTCTCTTAAGTTCTATCGAAAAGCCTAGTTAACAACTCTAATCCTTTATTTCCATATATTTCCAAAATTTAATAGCAGGAATACCATTGAGTCCAAGTGTTTTTCCACTTTTCATTTTCTTCAAAGCATTTGTACTTAACTAGGCCTAATTTTTAGACTAATTGTTTCTATTGTGCACTGTTTATAAATGTATATTTGGATCTTCAGTGTGAGACATTGAACAACTTATAATAATAAGTCCCTCCTCCATCTCTCATTACTGAAACTCTTTTATCCTCACTCTTAATAAATTTCACATTACCTAGGTCTCCACTCTTTACTAAAATTGCTATATGTAATTTTTTTTTAGCTCTGGTTTTGTAATTGCATAATTAGTTATGCCCTTTCTGAAATTCTTCCTTCATTGTGTTTTCTTCTCAATTTTGATTATGTTATTATTATAAAAGTTAAATGTTTTCTTTTTAATACACCAAGCCTTGCCTTATATTCTACTATGTTGAACAAGAGCAAATGCGATCCCAAATGAGGGCTACTAGTATAAGCTGTTCAAAAGCTTCACTAGGGCATTTAGCAGCTGAGATATTTTTAGTTACTATCCATTCAGGAAATGAAAAAAAAAATGTTAGATATAAAATGAGAAGCATCTAAGTCTTATATTGTCATGAGCTCTCACCGGTGGACCAACATACTGGTTAAAGAAACAAAGCTTGTTTTTGTGAGCAATGAAGACATATTGGAAAACGATAACGTGAGGCTGTAAAGTCTTCGACCCAAACGTAGAGATTAAAATATGGCTAGAAGAAAAATGAAGAGGATCAAGATATTTGTGTCTGCATATTGCTATGCATCAAAAGAAAATACTTGCAGAACATGCAGTTGAAGCTATGAGCACACATAAAATTCACAAATTATTTTTTTGTGAATATTTTGTAAATAGTGCTTATTTTTCCTAATTTCAAGTTCCTAATTTTGATTTGTTATTTATTTCCTTCCAGGATTCTGTTTGTTCACTTTTTTCCGTATTAAATTTCTAGAATTGTGTTCGTTCACTTATTTCCTTATTCATGCTGTAGAGTGTTGGCAATTTCATTCATCTACTATTACAGGCAAATTTACAATCATTTTTTCGTTCACACTAATTTGGACATTTCTTTTTTTGTGTTATGCACAGGTCGAGGTAGAAAGAATTGATATTGGCGAACCAGAAAGTCGAGGTATCCTCTACTCTTTTTTTTGTTAAAGTTGTGCATCGGTATGTGAAAAACTCTGGCATGACCTTTAGATTGTTTGATTGTATAGTTAATTTTCTGTTGCGCAATATTTAGTGTATAATTTTCTAACCGTCTATGGATCTATTCCAATTTTGTGTTTGGTGGTAAATATTTATCTAAGTCCACCGTCTATGTAAGGTGGTAAATATTTATCTAAGTGACGCAACACATTGGAATATCCAAATGGATTTTGAAGAAAAGGATATCACTGATCCTTTCACCTTCTCATATCCCTGGTCTCATGCGTCTTTGAAGTAGTTATGTGCATTTACTGACAACTACTGTCGTAGCTCTTTACATAATTTCAACCAATGTTTAACATACCTTGGAAAAATATATAAAGTAAAACAACTGCCGACAAGGTTCTGTACTTAATTTCTTAAACAGATGTTTACCATATCTTGGGTAAATATATAGGAGTAAACTTGAAAGTTATCAAACTTCACCTTGTAGCAAGAAATCTCTAAATTCTTCATTCTTTAAATATTATTAAGAGCTTTGAACATATTAATCTCGAACAATCATATTTTAATTTTTATATATTAGTCCCACACAGTGTGGTGTCCACACGCAGGTAGTCCTTATTTGGTTATTTTTATATACATATTAGTCTCCTAGAAGGAATAGTAATGAGTTGTAAAAGACTAGTACGGAAATAGTGATTGTAAGGAACTAACATGTAAATGTGAGATTTGTTGGGGACCAGTATATGCTACAATTGTATTAATGATTGGAATATTGCTTTTTGGTTGCAAGAACTTACTAATATATTCTAGGTAGATTCCTTTTTTTTTCCTTCTCTTTTCCAATTGTAACTTCTCTTTTAATGTTTTAGTGGAGTACTAGATTACTAGATTTCATTGGGAATCCTTCTTTTGTCGTAGTTTACTAAGCTATGAATTTGACACCAAGTTGAAGTTTGGGTCGTTAACAATTTGACATCAGGTCGACAACCACCTCAAAAATATTCTTCAACATCTGCATGAATTTGAACTATTCTTGATACTTAACCCCCAATTTCGATTCAAAGAAAGCTCAAATTTTGTTGAAGCCTGGGGCTGCTCTTTTTTTAGCAGATTAATAATGAAATCAATAGAAAAAACAAAAAATAAAACAGATTTGTTTTATGCTCTTTTCTCCTCAAACTGCAGAGTGCGCACACCATCTTCCTTTCAAAAGATAAAAAAGTTGGTTAAGCCCTTTCCAGGTTACCATCCTTTTCATACTATTAAAAAATGCTTTGCTTTACTCTGTTGATTTTGTGTGTGTATTAGGGATTACAGTATATAATGAATTCTACTAGTTGGAGTAATCTAGTGATAAGAAATTTCATGGAATATTTGGATCATTGCTTGTCTTGTGTTACAATCCCCATCGATGGATAATCGTAACGGCTAATGGTGCCGAAGATGACATCTATGAATTAAATAGAAAGGAAGAAAAACAGAGCAAGTAGGAAGAAGAAGGAATAAGAAGATAGAAGCTTAATTCATATTCATTCATATTTTGGAAATGAAATTACAATATGGTATTAATAGAGAGCTGCCTAAACCCGTGCACCACCCATAAAATTAGTAAAAGGACTTTATTACGAAACGACTACTAATTTTGCAAATAAACCCAACAAGGAAAGAAGATGCTAGAGGGACAGATACGCAAATATCCAGATACAGTTTTTAGAACTGTATCAATCATTCCCCCTTAATTTGACCTTGTCCTCAAGGTCAATGTGACGATTTTCTTCAACATCAAGAGACCCATTGAAAAAAGTCCAAATACGCGACCGTGCATCTTCCTCCCCTTCCTGGATCAAAGACAAAATGCTTTGTGAATAACTGAGAGTTGGGTGTTAGGCTGAGATCAATGTACCCCTTAAACCAAGATGCAATTTGATAAGCTTTGACATCTGGCTTGAGATATTTCTTCCCATCATTTTCTTGAATGACAATGAGGAGCACTTTTTCTTTTTCTTTTAGGCCAGAGTACTGGAAGACCCCCTGACTGTTCTCAAGATCACCATTAGAATATCCAACAAATAGGAGTCTTCCTGATATTGAGAAGGTAGTAAATTTGAAGCTGATGGCCCATTCTCGTGTCAATAGCCTGCATGTACCGTCATCAGAGCCAGTTCCAAACCTTTGCCCATGCGGGAAGAATTTGACAGTGTTAAAATCCCCTTCATGTCCCTGATATGTCCGAGCAGCTCGACTAGCCATTCGTATATCCCACCAACGTACAGTTGCATCAGACGAACCAGACAAACATGTTTGAATTTGAGTTGTCGATTGAAACACTTAGAATATCAACAATGTCCTGATGGAAGTTCACCTCCAAATACCTCTGTCCAGTAGTGACATCCCACAAACCACATGTTTGATCACCCGAGCTGGTTATGAGGCGATTTTCTTGAACTGATACATATTGACATGATGATACATATTCTTTGTGCCCTGTCAATACTCTCGATGTCGGTATATTGCCATATCCATCTGCTTGAGCATTCAGATTGAAAATAGAGTAGGCATAGTCAAGTCCACCACAAGCAACAGATTGCCTATTAGGAGAAAATGCACATGTCATGACCCATGCACAATTAAGTCTTATATCATGCGTTTTCTGGCTTGTTAAAGCATTCCATACTATTAACCTTCCATCTTGTGACACACTCCCTATCTTATTTCTTTGAGGGGCCCAATCCAATGAATACATCTTTATGGACAAAAAGATCATGATCAAATGTGTGGATGCCAATAAACTCGAAGACATCATTTTCACTTGTCAATTTTAGGGAAACATTACTAGCAGCAAAGCATTTCTCTACTATGAATGAACTCGAGTTGCAAACCGGATTTACCTTCAGTGAATTAATATAGGAATGGCTAGTAGGGAAAGACTGGCAGGATTCTGGAAGCAAAACAGCTGCACCACCATGTTCACAATCACTTCCACAAGCCAGAAGATTTCCACTACAAAATTCCATTACACTAATGGAAGGAAGAGATTGGCCTTCTACCCTAAGGGTCGCATTCCAATCAGCAATAAGTTCTCTCGAAGCCTTCCACCGCAGAAGCTTGTCACGAGTGAACACATAGCACCCAACGAGAATATCAATAATTATAGTCGCAATTTGTGACATTAACGCCAAGGGATCCACATCAGTTTCCATTCTCTCTCTTAAACTCTTCACAATATTCGCATTATCGACAGATAATGCCAGATTGATCAAATCCATTAGTTTCTCGTTAGAAACTAAACCAACAAGTTGCTGGATCAAAGGAAGAGTGATCATTTCACCAATAGAACTAAGTTGATCAAGAGTCATCTCAGCATCTCTTAACAAGCATCTGACCTTGATGCAATCAGCTTGAGGGCATCCCTGTCAATTTGCAAGCCTTCACTAGTTGCAATCCAAAGAATGAAAACCGCTTGATGGGGTGCTCGATCGACAACCTTCGAGATAACACTCCATGAATCCGTAGGCAATGTATCACTGACGTCAATAATAAACACTTTATACCAAGTAAACAATGGCAACAACGTTGCTTTGTCAAGAACATTCTCCATAATGTTTTCATAGTCGAATGCTGGCATTGGCTTAGGAACAGGGGAACCTTCAGAATGACTACTAACCATGCAAGAAGCAGCACCTCCTTCGGGATCATAGATATGACAAAGCCTCACAAGCAACTTCAAGTAGCAGTCTATGACATTTGGTCGAATACCTGGTGAGCGGTTGGAGCTTGAGAAAATATGGTTGAAGTTTGAGGAGTCCATTTCCTGGTTCTCTTGGAGATTTCGTCGAACACATGGTGAGGTGCTAAAGTTTGGAGAGGACCCAACAAACATTAACGGGTGGAAGTGGTGAGAGTGGAGGAGAGCGTCGAAAACGGAGAGGGGGCAGTGGTAGGGGTGGAATGAGTCGAGGATCTTGTAGATCTTAGGAAGGGAGATGAGGAGGTCGTCGTTTTCAGAGTTGGTTGTGGTGGTGCTGATGAGGAATGGCCCATGGTAGGAGGCGATGCAGCGGCAGATGAGGGAGAAATCGGAGTTGTTGGGGAAGTCGTGGAGGGAGATGGAGCTGGTGAAGTTGGGCTTGGTGGTGGGTTCGGAGAAGACACAATAGACGAAGGGGAAGAGGTCGTCATAGGAGATGGCGGCGGAGAGCTGGGCGAGGAGGTTTCGCTGGGGTTGGTGATGGCGGAGCGGTTGGAGTAAAGGACGTGGTTGGTGGGGGCGAGGCTGATGGCGTCGGTGGAGTGGGATTTGGCTTCGCCGACCATTGATAAGGACTTTAGGGGATTTAGGTTTTGAGATCTAGGGTTTGAGGCATAAGGCGCTTCTTTGTTCCGGGAATCCCCTTCCACGAGGTGGCGCAACCGACTTAGAATATCATCATTTTGCAACTGTAAATCGATCACCTGATGTTGTAGGACACCCATCTAAATCTCTATATCCTCCACACTTTGGCTGAATCGGTTGGCTCTGATACCATTATTACGATCCCCATCGATGGATAATCGGAACGGCTAAGACTTCCATGAATTAAATAGAAAGGAAGAAAAACAGAGCAAGGAGGAAGAAGAAGATAGAAGCTTAATTCATATTAATTCATATTCTGGAAATGAAATTACAATAGGGTATTAATAGAGAGCTGCCTATGCTCGTGTACCACCCGTAAAACTAGTAAAATGACTTTATTACAAAATGACTACTAATTTTGCAAATAAACCCAACAAGGAAAGAAGATACTAGAGGGACTGATACGCAAATATCCAGATACAGTTCTTAGAACGATATCACCTTATGACTATTTTGTGTTTAGTGAGATACTGTTATATTATTCCGTTACTATAGTTAGAGGTTTCTTGATTCAGTGCATTCTATCCTGCTGTATGGGTTCTCATCAATGTTTAGCCGTTTCCTGTCTCTTTCTAACAAATATTCTAGATTGTGGAAACATTTGAAAGGAGAAAATTACCAAAATTCTTGTAGTATTTAGAGTTGTTTCTCATGTTGGTCTAGTTGGTTTTTGGTGACTGATATCTTCTGGGTTGCTGCTTTCTGTAATTCTGAACTATCTCTGTACCTTTCTTCTCAGTGTCTTCTTGTATATCTCTTATTTTGAGACTTCTTGCATCAGACTCAACTCTTTTATCCGTGTACTTTTCTTTTATTGGCTGGAGTCGTTTTATCCTTCCTGTTATCAAAAAATTAAAAAATGTTATCAAAAATTAAAAAAAAAAAAAAATCTTGTAATAGCTCTTTATTAAAATATAATATTTTAATGAAATCAATAATGAAAAGTTCAAATTCAGATAAACCAAAATTTAGTGGTGTAGTGTCTATTGCTTAAGGTTATGTACGGGAGGGAAGGAGAGATAAACTTTCTAAATCCAGTTATGTTCCTGTTTAGTCTCTGAAAACTTGATTCTTAGTTGTCTTTTGCATCTCAGGAACAAAACCTACTAACAGAAGCATGGACTACAGTCCACCTCCCCAAAATACATTCTCTCTATCCCCTGACCCCAAACTCGACAACTCCGAAGAGAACGTTGACATCCTTGCAGATGATGATGATGATGAGGAACCAATGAAGATGACAGCTGGAGGACAAGTTGCACCTCCCTCTACTGGGTTCGACATCAACATTCCAACTCATAACGACTCCGATGATGAGATTGCTGATGTTGACTTGAGTGATGACGAGGCAGGCCAGCGCCCCAATTTTGCAGAAGCTTTAAAAGCTCAAGTGAATGCTGAGGAGGGGCAACAACAACAGCAGCATCAGCAAGATCAGCAAGAGGATGGTGAGGAAAGTTCAAGTTCAAGTGGAAGCAGCGGGACTGGCAGTAGCGGGAGTGATAGCGGCAGTGGTAGCAGTAGCAGTGACAGCAGTGACGATGATTCAGCCGGCTCTGGTGCTGATATTGATATCTGATGTATGAAGTATAAACAGCTAACTGGAAGTCGATGTAGTGTCGGACAAATAGCATGCTATTCTAGAATTGGGTTTTTTTATGCCCCCCACCATAGGTCTCCTACTTTGATATAACTTCCAAAGCCAATGATATGTTGGATATGAACCTTGTTGTTATCTGACACATGCTTGTAGGTGTCAATCATATCAAATCTGTGAAGTTGAGTTACCTGTTACCAGTTTATGTGTTCTGATGTTGTATTGTTTAACTGTACCTGGTGGAAGTATACCATAGTTGATGCAGTCTCATTGTCTGGTTACTCGAAATTGAAGGGTTTTCTTTTCCTCCATATTAGCATCTGTTTGTGATTCTTGTTAACTGCCATGGTGTTTGTGAAGAAAGGCAAATACAATTATATTAAAACTCATTGTATCCTTGTGCGAAGGCTACTTATTAATGAGCTCCTGTTTGGTTGGTCAAATTTATTTTTTGAGAATGTATTGGATAATTCACATTCAATTTTATCTTTATTTGTTTGATTCAAAGCAACATTATATATTTATTTTTAAAAAACCATATGCATTTCTCACGATAATAAAAGAGTATTATTAAATTAATGCTCAATACAATCATATTCTATAACTAAATAATTGTAATTGTTCACATGAAAATAAAAGAAGTGAACACAAACACTGCACTTGTAGCAAATAAATCCTAGTAGCAAACATAAATTGAGTCCATATGTAGTGAAGTTGTTCTCAAAATAGATGGACAAAATTATAAAGAGGAAATAAATTAGACAAAAGCATTGGGGATAGCTTGACAGATAAGAAAATATACCATTCGATTTATAATCCGGAAAAAAAATGAGAACGCCTCACCACACCTCCAACCAAAGAACTTCCCACCTCCCCTCCAACCACAGAACTCCTCCCCACTCCTCCACCCATAGACATCCCTCACCTGAGCCTCCACACAACACCTACCCAGCTAACTCCTCAGTCATGCCTAAACGGGATAGAGAGGATGGAGGAGACCACCATCAACTCAAGCGTCCAGGAGGCGAATGGCGCTCTCGGAGCTACGCACGAGTACACAGAGAGCAAGACGAAGCTTCCAGAAGCAGAGCGCATCGTCATGTACGTCACCTTCGGGAAGAAACAAGTCCTCCACGCGCCGTTCGTCACCATCGTGAAGCTACAAGTCCACACAGAGAAGTTAGAAGCAAACCCAAGGGAGTCCAGTTGTACCCTTTCAACGAGGAGAAGAGCGTGAACAGACGTTCGTACGCTGAAGTCACCCGTGGAGTCGATCAGGACGACGACGCGCATAGAGTGCGTCGCCGTTCACCTTCCCCACCGCAGGAGCGTCAACATGAAAGAGAGGAGTCAGAGGGAGAATGGGTGCTGGTGAAGAACAGGAGGGCTTCGAAGACTTCCAAAAGCCGAAGTGGGTCGGAGAATTCGCGAGTAGAGGGACGTCCGAACTGTCACAAGTGTGCGAGGCATGGACATACCATTAGTAAGTGCACTTACGATTGGTTTTGTTACATTTGTCGCAGCTCAGGCCATATCTCCACCAACTGCCCAAACCGCAGAACCATTTCCAATCCAAAAGCGAAGGCTCCAAAGCTTGGCACTTCACAGATCTCGGAGGGAAGCAAAACCCAAGAAAGTGTAGCAGGGGAAAGACGTGTCATCCAAGTATCGATCAATCCTACTCCGCTTATGGCGGATTTTGAAAGAAGATTTAACGGTGGTATACTTGTGAAGGCGCAAACTGGAGTGCCTACGGCCATCGATGTCTCCGAACTTCTTCTTGCTGCACTGGTCACCGAACCTAGGCCTATATGGGTTATACAGGAGATCGCTAACAACACTTTCTATGCGCATTGTAACGACGCGGCGTTGGCAAAAGAAGCTATCAGAGTTAAAGGTTTGGAGGGCAAAGACGCTAATGGATTAGAGTTCTTCGTCACGTTCAAATGGTGGTCGCGAGAATACGGAGCTCTAAAGGCAGAGAACCTCCCACCGGTCTGGATAAGGCTTTACAATCTGCCGTTTCATTGTTGGGCAAGGACGGGGTTCCAAAATGTGGTTCGCCAATTCGGGATGCTTATCGACATCGACAGACAAACGATGACTCACTCCGCTCGCAAATTCGCTAGGATCAAGGTGGGAGTCGCTAATAAGGCAGATATTCCTTCAAAAATAGTTGTCGAGTTCGATAACTATCTCTACGAAGTTATGGTAGTCGTCGAAGCCCAGAAAAGTGTTTCCTTCCGCGACGTAGCAATCGGGAGAGTATGGAAGATGGATGGTCGGGATGGAAGGCTGGAGGAAGAAGATGAAGGGGAGCCATCCGATGCTAGAGTACAGTTACAACGAATTAATCCAATGGGTATCGATGCGGAACCGGTGGTTCAAGGGAGCGAGATTCAAAAGATTGCAAAGTCCCGCTACATCCAATCGAATACATCCTTTACAGCTCATTCCAACTTCGAAAAAAGCAAAGTCCAATCAGGGTACACATGGCAGAGGGCTCCAATTAAAAACCAACAGGTTTTGATAGAGGCTATAGAAGATAGATGTCCGTTAGCTGATGGGAAGGCTAGCTGCGATGGGAAGGAACAGTGCGAAGGGACAGGCTGTTCGTCAGAGTTGAAAAGATGCGAATCCTTAAAACCGGGATTGAGGTGGGCCAGGGAGCAGTTAATGTTTTGGGTCTGACTGAAGCTACGTTGCCATGCTTCACTAGACAAGATATAGAAGGTTCAGTCAAAGCTGCTATCGACGCATTGATCCAATCGAAAGTATCTACGCTTGGGGCCCAGCACATGGGCCAGGGAATAGCACTTGGGCCAGGGATTAGTGTGCGAAAAGGATCTTCGACGGTTGGGGCTCAGCATATGGGGCAGGGAATAGCGCGCGAAATGGAGTTATCAGCTCCGGTTGGAGTGCTTACAGAACTTAGCAAAAACACGCCCTCTAAGAATCCCGATCAGCATCTAAAGGAAAACAGGGAAATCATATCATCGGATCACGAGTCAGTGGGCGAGCTAATCGGAGCATTAGATGGTATCCGAGAAGATAATCTCATTTCAGTAACCGAAACAGACTTTGATGATATAGGAGCTAGATGCAGTGTTGGTAGTTCCGCAACCAAGAAGTATACAGAATATCAGAGGAATGGGAAAAGACAAATGGTGAGTACAGAGTCTACTGAGCAGGTTAAAGACGGAGGATCTCACGAGGGGCAGAAACCTACGAAGACAGATACCATCGAAGCAGGTACCTCTATTGTTAATTTCTCAGTTCTTAATTCCTTAACAGATGAATCGCTTATTTATTTCGCTACTCTGTACGGGCTAGCCATGGGTTCCACTAGAGATGAACAACTACAAAACGTAGCTATCATTAGGGATAACTCTAGTCTTGCGGTCATCTGACCAGGGGGTATTAGATTGGGGGGAGTCCAGTTAGATGCTTATTAGTGTTTTAATGATATACACATTTTGGAACGTTAGAGGGATGCGGCAACGATTAAAAAAAAGAGCTATAGGTGTTACACTAAGCAAAATTAAGCCTGACATCATCGGTTTTCAAGAAACTAGAATAGAGACCCCGACCGAGGAGGAATTCAAAGCGCTGAGAGGATTGATCGACTTCAATTGGAGATTTAAAGCTGCGAGAGGATACTCAGGAGGCATAGCGGTGGGGGTCAATTCTCTTATCTTCGACATTATTGACGAGTTCATAGGCGAGTTCACGGTTTCCATTAGAATTAGACGTAAAAGCGACGGGTGGATTCATACTACTACTGTAGTTTATGGACCGTACGACAGTAGACGTCGAAAGGAGCTGTGGGCAGAAATGAGATACATCAGGAATAAATGGAGCGGGCCATGGATGATTGGTGGAGATTTTAATATCACTAGATTTCGGAACGAGCATAAGGGCGGGGGACATCAACAAACGGAACAAGATTCCTTCAACGAGATTATAGAAGACTTAGATTTGATTGAGCTAGAGATGACTGACAGAAAATTCACTTGGTCGAATATGCAGCGAAGTCCAATTCTAGCGAAGTTAGATAGAGTGCTAGTGTCGCACGATTGGGAAGATGTTAATCCTATGGCGAAGGTTAAATCAGCAAGGCGTTACACATCGGATCATCTACCGCTGGTCGTCGACTGCGGGTTGCACGAAAGAAAGAAGCACTTTAGCTTTAAATTCGAGAAAGCGTGGACAATCTGCGAGGAGACCAGGCAAGTCATCTCAGATTCTTGGGGAGTCGACACTTCACAATCCTCAGCCGTCGGAATTTGGAACGAAAAGACTAGGGGTCTGCGCAGGAGATTAAAAGAGTGGGCCGGACAAAAAAAGAACGCCATTACGCAGAGTATGCAAGAAGCGAGTAGCAGAATCGCAGTATTAGAAACCTGTCAAGAGGAGAGAGAGCTGCTGGAGGAAGAGAAGAACGAGATCGCCAGTAAAAGACTGGAGATTCAACATTTCTTGAAGATGGAGGAACTGTATTGGCAACAGAGATCAAGGATCCAATGGCTCCGCGAAGGGGACTCCAATACAAAATTTTTCCACAAAATGGCTAAAGGAAGAAGAAGACAAAACCATATCACTGGATTAACAGTTAACGGGAGTTGGACTGAGAACGATACACGCATCAAAGAACACCTTGACTCCCAGTTCCATGAAATACTCGGGTCAAAGTCAACGGAAAGATGCACACTAGCCCCCGATATGTGGAGCTCATCCAGGTTAGAGGGGAGCACAGGGATCGAAGAAAGATTCACAGAAGCTGAGGTGCTCGACGCAATTAGGAATCTTGGACAGGACAAGGCCCCAGGACCAGACGGACTGCCAATATTCTTCTACAAAGTATATTGGGAAGTCATCAAGGAAGACCTCATGAAAATCTTCCACGAATTGTACGAAGGTTCGGCCGATCTGGATAGATTGAATTACGCTGCTATCATTCTGGTTTCAAAGAAAAGTGAGATCGCCTCCTACGAAGATCTAAGACCTATCAGTCTTATAAACGGCTCGTTCAAGATAATCACGAAGGTTTTAGCTCAGAGACTTGCGCCGCACCTTAACTATATTATCGCCCCATACCAAAGTGGATTCATTCGTGGCAGGGATATTTTGGACAGCATAGCATCGGCACACGAAATTGTTTTTAGAGGGAACAAGGCAAAGGCAGACGGATTCCTCCTGAAACTAGACTTTCAAAGGGCATACGATTCCGTCCACTGGGAGTGCCTGGACGAGGCGCTAGAAAGGAAAGGATTCGGCGCAAAGTGGAGGTTATGGATGCACAAGTGCATCCGAGGAGGGAAATCGTTCATTCAAGTTAACGGCTGGCAAGGTAAAGAAATTAGATGTAAAAGAGGGCTCCGTCAAGGAGATCCGCTATCCTCCCTTCTCTTTGCTATTGTGGCAGACGGGTTAGCAGAAATGATCAGAAGGGCTCAAGAAAACAAAACTATCACTGGAATTGTGATTAAAGGTATTACTCAACCGATGTCGATTCTCCAATACGCCGATGATACCCTTCTTTTCGGAAGAGCAGACCTCCAAGAAGTGGTCGCCATTAAAGCGGTACTGGGGTGCTTTCAAAGCTGGTCGGGACTGAAGGTTAACTTCAATAAGACTAGCATCATTCCTATTTCAGATCATCTATCATTGCCCGCTAACGAGATTGCGGAGATCCTGCGTTGTAAGCTGAGCGATTATCCGATTAAATATCTTGGAACACCTATAAGACCAGGATCCCTACTGAAGGAAGATTGGATCCCTGTCATAAGTAAGATTGAAAAGAAACTATCAGGATGGCAGAGTAAGTTCCTGACACTTGGAGGAAGAATCATTTTGTTAAACTCAGTCCTTTCAGCAATCCCATTGTACCTCATGTCGATTTATGAATTACCAAAATGGGTAATATACAGGATTGACAAAATGAGAAGAAGACTACTTTGGAAAGGTACGGCCGAGGGGAACAGAGGCTTCCCCCTTGTTAAATGGGGGAGAGTTTGTAAGAGTAAGGAAAACGGGGGGCTGGGTATTATGAACCTACACGATATGAATCAAGCATTGCTTAGCAAGTGGTGGTGGAAGATCTCAACTAAGAAAAAGGGATGGTGGAGTTATTCCTTTGCTCTGTTTCGAAAGAGAAAAAAGTACAGATATGGAGGCAGAAGCCCTTCAGCGAAGGTGTCCTTTCTATGGAAAGGTATAGCTAAACTGGGGGAGCTGTTCTACACCAATACCAAGTGTAGAGTGGGAAACGGTAAAAACACGAGATTCTGGAAGGATAAATGGTGTGGAGAGACTACCCTGCAACACCGATTCCCTCAAGCTGCAGAGGTAACAACAAACTTAGATCTATCTGTGGCAGACGTCTGGAAGAATGGAAAACTTAATTTCCTAGTCGCACAAAACATCGATCAAAGAAGCCTGTCACAATTCGAAGAGCTCAATAAACTCATTACAGACGAAGGGGGCCAACTGAACGACTTAGATGATGAGAGATCGTGGAATAGAAACGCGTCAAACGTATTCTCAGTAGCTTCTATGTATAGCTGGATCAATGACGGCGGAACGTGATGTAAAGACCAAGCGGTTATTTGGGGAGCTTACGTCCCGTTCAAAGTCAAAATCTTCTGTTGGCTAGCACACAAAGACGCGATTTTGTCAAAAGTAAATCTAAGGAGAAGGAATATACCAATCGACGTTAGTTGTAGTATATGTCAGCATCCTGAGGAGGACGTGACTCATATATTATTTCTTTGCCCCAAAGCGCGGTTAACCTGGGAAGTCGTATGTAGGGGTTTTGGGATAGAGCAGGTTCCTAACTCTATAGCTGACATTTGGGGGACTTTTAGAGACTGCCACATTAGATCAGGGGATAAAAAGTCGTGGGATATAACGGTAGCAGCATCTATGTGGAACCTATGGCTAGAAAGAAACGATCTAATATTTCGTAATACTTCATTATCATTTCACAAATCCATGAGTAAAATTTTTGTGTTGATCTTGGAATGGGCAGGGAATCATGAGGAAACAAAGAGGAGGAGGGTCAACGAAGGGGAATAGGCCTACACAAGAGTCTAGGGAGGAGGGCCGAAGGATTAATCAAAGATGAGCAGTCAGCAGTGGTGTAGATTTTTGTTGTTTACTTTTGATATCGGGTAAAACCGAGTACTTTTGTTGTCTACTTTAGATTTCATGTGAATCTGTGGTTCATGTGATTGTAGTTCAGGTGTTGTTGCTTTCCTTTACTCTCGGGTTGGTCCGAGGGCTGTTGGTGTCTCGTGATGCCTGTTGCTCACGTATTTTAATTACTGTTGTAATGCTTTGTTTCGTTATTACTTATTAATGAAACGATGACGGGAGTCTTTTATCAAAAAAAAAAAAAAAAAAGCATTGGGGATCATAAGAAGGAAATAAAGTAGACAACATTAAAAAAAAAAATGGACAAAACTAATACAAAAAAATGGATGGACAAAATCTTTTAAAAGGGAGAAAATAAAATAGATAAATTCTTCTCAAAATAAATGTACGAAATTAAAAAGAGGAAATAAATTAGACAAATAACATTGTAGATTATAATAGAAAGGAAGTAAATTAGACAAAAAATTAATAGATGGACAATTTTTTTTATAAAGGGAGAAAAAGAATTATACAAAAAATTTGGAGATGCAGGGGATCGAACCCTGTACCTCTCGCATGCAAAGCGAGCGCTCTACCAAATTGGGAAGGACCGTACAAGGTCTCCAGGGTAGTTCGCTCCGGAGCGTACCAACTTGAAGACCTCGAAGGCAGGAAGATACCGAGAACATGGAAAGTCGATCATTTGCTGAAGTACAAAGAGAGTGTTTGAACACCTCTCCAAGCACTATTAGTCTTTAGGCTATTCTATTTGTTTTTCCATTGTAATAACGGCCCGCAACTTAGAAGCGACCGATTAACAATAATCAATAAAGAGTTTCTTTTGAGTAATAATTCTCTTGTGATCAGTTTATCTCTGTTTAATACCCCGATTGTATTGTTTTAAATGACGAGTTCGGAGTCCAACACTTAGCTCGATTCCGCTTCAAATAACTTGCTCTTAAGTAAGTTAGAAGTGGTTTGCCATTCGGAACTGCTCCCACAACCGTTGAATCTCTCTTAAACGACAAGTTCGGAGTCCAACACTTGGCTCGATTCTGCTTAGAATTGCTCACTTATAAGCAGGTAAAAAGTGGTTCGCCATTCGGAATTGCTCCCACAACCGTTAAATCTCTCTTAAACGACGAGTTCGGAGTCCAACACTTGGCTCGATTCGGCTTCGAACTGCTCGCTCATAAGCGGGTAAGAAGTGGCTTGCCATTCGGAATTGCTCTCACAATCGTTGAATCTCTCTTAAACAACGAGTTCAGAGTCCAACACTTGACTCGATTCCGCTTCGAATTGCTCGCTCATAAGCGAGTAAGAAGTGGTTCGCCATTCGGAACTGCTCCCACAACCGTTGACTCAATCTTTTAAACGTCGGGTTCGGAGTCCAACAATTGGCTCGACTCTGCTTCTGATACTCGCTCATGAGCAAGTAACGAGTGGTTCGCCATTCAGGGGTGCTCCTACAACTATCAACAACCATAGATGCTAACAAAACACACAAGTACGAAAAACAAGTATTATTGCATTAAAGCTTGAGGAACAAATCTCTTTACAAGACCAACCACTCATCCTTATGACTAGTCGCAGATGATTCCGCTCATGCTCTGCTCTGCTAAGCCCCCACTCGACTTCGTAAAGTAGCTCTCGGCACCTAGCAAGACATAGCTTCATCACCCCTAGGCCAGCCTCGTGATGAGTCGCCTCAGTCACATAAGGCACTTCGGCGAGTTGCGTCACTTCGACGATCTGAAAATTTCAAGGCAAGACGGCATGAACACTTAGCAAAATTTCGAAAATTTTGTGAACACGTAGCCAAAACTTTTAGGCAAGGCGACGAGAACACTTAGCCAAATTTCGAAAACTTTGTAAACACATAGCCAAGGCTTCTAGGCAAGGCAATGTGAACACTTTGCCAAATTTCGAAAATTTTGTGAAAACTAGCCAAAGCTTCAAAGCAGAGAGACGTGGACACTTAGTCAAATTCAAAGAAAAAAGATTTCATTCATTCAAAAGAGCAGTGGCCAGTCCGCAATTATGCGATACATCGCTAAAATATAAAAAGAAAAAAAGAGAAAAAGAAGAAACGAAAAAGACTGAAGTCAGAGCGCGAACTCTTTCTCGGGGCGTCTCGCAGCGGTGGGGTCGGACTCCTCCGAAGCAGCGATGATCGCAAGGGGGGTCACCTCAGATCCTTGATGCTCGCCAACAACTTTGACCTTGGCATCCCCCTCCTCGTTCCCAGCTTCATCCTCGTCTGACTCTTCATCAAAGCCATCGACGTGGTTGGGGAAGAGGCGCCACCCGGAGCAGTCGACCTCGGGGAAGCGCTCGGTCACCTGCTCGATGGCGCAAGCATAGGCCTTGGCCATGTTGGCCGCGAGGAACCCCTGGGCCTTCTCCATGGTTGCGGCTTCAGCATCCTTCGCGACTGCGATCTTAGCAGCCTCGACGGCTTCTGCCTGCTGCTTCGCCGCCGCCTCCTTCTACCGAAGTAGATCGTCCTCGAGCTTCTTCACGAGGCCGTTGAGGTATTCCAACCTCGTAGTCTTCGAGTCGGCCTCGACCTTTAGCTTGTCGAGCTCGTTCGCGATCCGAGCTCTGTCGACCTCCTTCTTCAGGTCTTTCTCGAGCTCGGTGATCTTCTCCATGAGATGACCGAAGTGATAGGTTATCTGCAGAGAGAAGACAAGTTAGCAAGAATATAAGTTAGCTAAGTTAGCAAAATACAAAAGTAATTCGTCTAACAAACGAAACTGAAATACTCACCGACACCGCAGCTCGGGCGATCTCGAGGGCATCGTCTCCCACGTCGCCGGCGTCCATGGTGGCTCGATCCTTCGACGTCGCCAAATGTTTGACCGCCTGCATACTCGACACCGAGTCACCGAGGAATCCGTCCAACTTCCGAACCTGCCAGTACGGAACAAAAAAAATTTGTGTTCCTCGGTCAGGAACTCTTCGGCCTCCACCGTCAACGGAGCCGCCTCCATCCCGAGAGCAGCCGCCATCGGAAACTCGCTTGCCTCGGCCGATGCCGAGTTTCTGCAGTCGCCACCCTCGAGGACACTGTTGCTGAAGCCAATGCCTCTTGGACAACGTTGGCGACCATTTTCGGCTTCGGGGCAGTCACCTTCGTGGCGACCCTCTTTCGTTTCCGCAGAGCCTTGCTGCCGAGCGCCGCCCTTTTAGCCAACACCGCTTCATAATCCATAGTTTCTGTAACATAAGCAAGTGTGGTTAAAACACAAGTTAAAATCGAATGAGGAAGGAAAAACTAACAAAGAAAACCGCATACTAGGGTCTATGCGGCTGAGCCCTCCCCTGAAGAGCGCCTCCTCCGTCAAGTCCCTCCAATCGAACTTCGGCCGGTCGAGGAGAACCTGAACCATCTCTTCCTTATTAGGGTAGAGCACCGGAAGCTCTCTCACCCACTTCATCACCTCCTCAACCCAATCCGAGGGGATACACCATGGCTTGCGACCCCAAATTATGAAGTACTTGTCGCGCCAATGTTTTATCGAGTCAGGGCAGCTGACGAGCCGAGCACCATGCCTCGGGGCCAAATAGTACCTGAACTTCGACTTGTGCTGTTGATGAAGCCGGTACAACGTCCGAAGCACCCTCAGGTCCGACTCGATCTTGGCTGCCTGGCAATGGAGTGCGAATCCATTGATAACCCTCCACCCATTCGGCATTAGCTGGATGGGGCTGACCCCGAACCACCACAAGACTTGGACGGCGAAGGGGTGGAGTGGCAAACGTGCTCCGGCAATGAAGGCGTCAACCGGCCAGAAACACATGTTCACCGGCATCGGCGAATTGGCCCTCACCCCTGGACCTGGCAGCATCAGCTCGAATTCTTTAGGGATCTGAAAGCATTCCCGGATTGCCACCAAGTCCGCCTCGTTGAGGATCAAGATGGTGTCGTCCACTTCTGAAGTCTCCCTCGCGGCGTTCTCCTCAAAACTCCGCCCCCTCCTGCATACGATCCGTTCGGCGTGTTCCTCCGGAAGTTCCCAAACCCTATGGAGCCCCGTTAGAACGCCCGACAGTCTCCCAAACTCCCCCATTCTGCTTGGATTCTCCACTATGGTCTCTGTCACCACCGAAGCAGGAATTTCGGCTTTTTTGCCCCTGACGATGTGAGGAACATGGCTCGGAGACGGCTCGTCGCCAGCAGAAGGGGAGGGCTCCGAAAGTGGGGAGAGGGAAGACATTTTTACAAAAAAATAAACAAAGTGTTAAGTTACCATGAAGTGACAGCTGCGGTCAGAAAGATCACCGAAAAATGGTAGTAGTCGCCGGAAGCTCTCGTAAGTAAGAATTTCCGCCTGAGTAAAAAAATTTGAGAAGTGAACAAATGAGGGGGGAGTGGAGTCTTATAGAGCTGGCACACAAAACGAGGATATTGGGCTCCAAAAACCCAACAGTCAGGCCCATTTACCACAAAATGACAAAAGAGTTTTACCTCCTCATTAATGGCTAACGGTCAAACGGTCAGAAGTCCAACGGTTAAACTGCCAGCTGTCATCCCTAAGCTGTCGACAGGTCGTCTTGGACTTCGGCACCCTTTGCCGAGTGTTCTTGGCACCGATGCTCAAACGTGAGAAAAAACTCTCACATGGACTTCAGCACACTTCGCCGAGCGTTCTTGGCACCGACACTCAAACATGAGAAAAAACTCTCACGTGGACTTCGGCACACTTCACCGAGCGTTCTTGACACCGACGCTCAAACGTGAGAAAAAACTCACTTGAACTTCGGCACAGTTCGTCGAGCGTTCTTGGCACCGACGCTCAAACGTGAGGAAAAAAAAACTCTCACGAGGACTTCGGCACACTTCGCTGAGCGTTCTTGGCACCGACGCCCAAACGTGAGAAAAAACTCTCACTTAGACTTCGACACACTTCGCCGAGCGTTCTTGGCACCGACGCTCAAACGTGAGAAAAAAACTCTCACGTAGACTTTGGCACACTTCGCCGAGCGTTCTTGGCACCTACGCCCAAATGTGAGAAAAAACTCTCACTTAGACTTCGGCACACTTCGCCAAGCATTCTTGGCACCGACGCTCAAACGTGAGAAAAAACTCTCACTTAGACTTCGGCACACTTCGCCGAGCATTCTTGGCACCGACGCGCAAACGTGAGAAAAAAATTCTCACTTAGACTTCGGCACACTTCGCCGAGCGTTCTTGGCACCGACGCGCAAATGTGAGAAAAAAACTCTCACCTGGACTTCGGCACACTTTGCCGAGCGTTCTTGGCACTGACGCCCAAACTTGAGAAAAAACTCTCACTTAGACTTCGGCACACTTCGCCGAGCGTTCTTGGCACTGATGCTCAAACGTGAGAAAAAAACTCTCACTTAGACTTCGGCACACTTCGCAGAGCGTTCTTGACACCGACGCTCAAAGATGAGAAAAAACTCTCACGTGGACTTCGGCACACTTCGCCGAGCGTTCTTGGCACCGACGTTCAAACGTGAGAAAAAACTCTCACTTAGACTTCGGCACACTTCGCCGAGCGTTCTCGGCACCGACGCTCAAACATGAGAAAAAACTCTCACGTGGACTTCGGCACACTTCGCCGAGCGTTCTTGGCACCGACGCTCAAACGTGAGAAAAAACTCTCATGTGGATTTCGGCACACCTTGCCGAGCGTTCTAGGCACCGACGCTTAAATGTGGGAAAACGGCTCGCCCGGACTTCGGCAAGCCTCGCCGAACCCCTTTTCACACGTGTCGCCACCTCGAGGCACCGCTGAACCTCGACAAGGGACCCCGAACCTCCCTAAACTTCGACCTTCTTCGTGACACGCGTCCGCTCCCCGAGGTGATTGGCAAGGGTCGGCAACATTGCGGAGCGTACTTGCCACCGACCCCCGAATTGGGGAAAAATTCGCTTTCTTGCAACCACAGCCATTAGATCTCTCCGAAATTCGCGCCCAAAGCTGATGAAGAGCTCAGATTGCGCCACGTCATAAATAGGTATAAAAATCTATTTTTTATTTATTAAATTCGAATTATTTATTTTAAAATTGCGAAAAACTGATTAAAAATTCAGAAAAATTAATTAAATTTTTTTTAAAAAAATTATAAATTCAGGAAAATATTTTTGAGCCCCTGGGTAAATAATTATTGCTTAGAATAACTAATTAATGCCCTCGAAAAATAGATCACCGCTTCGCAAAATTGAATAAATGATCCGGAAAATAATTTAAAAATCGAGGAAAATCACCAAAAATCCAGAAGAGCTCAAGAACAATCTTGAGGGTGCTACCAACTCAGAAAAACATCATAATGCCTCGTATAAGATCCGAAACCCCTCATTTGGACTCCGATACAACCCCGCAAGCCATTAAATCGGTAAAACTACTCCTCAAAGGCTGATCAAATACAGTCTTCGGGAGTGGGGGGCTCGTGATATGGCTAAAAATAGGGTTAAATCGAAACCATTCAAATCGGGCACGAATCTTAAAGCTCAGGGGTAAAATGGTAATTTCACCTATAAACGGGTCTGAAATGGGAACTGAACCTTTCTTCAAAACCCAATAACCCATAAAATGGACCTGTCTTACTGGGCACGGGTCCCAACCCGTAAGAAATTCAGTCCGACTGGATAGGAGAAGATTCAGATTTATGATTATCTATAAAGAGCGGTCTTAACCATTTCTATCCATTTACATCGGGAATTATGGATTTGATCTTATCCTGAAACTAATTCCTAAGGCGGCTATAAATACCCCTCTCCCCCACTGATTACCAGGTAATCAATCTTTTGCCAATTAAAGCTCTTTCTTAATCATTCAGTTTACTGACAAAAGCGTCGGAGAGTGCGTAGCCGGAATCAACCCCGGTGTCTCGCACTTTTTGCAGGTTAACGGCGAGAGGATCTCTGTCAAACTCTGGTGAAGTCGTTCAGGTTTTGACTATTCAAATTCCCTCGAATCCACAAATCTATCTGCTTGCCCCCACACCGATTTCAGCGGCAACAGCTACTAAAGACAATTTTGACAACAGAGAATAATTTTACAATACATAACCAATTTATCAAGTTACAATAACTTTCTGAAGCCTATTATATCGCCATTAATCACACAATGTGCAGAAGCAAAAAATATTAGTAAAAATAATACAACTCTATGAATATTTCCTCAGAGCAAGTAAAAAATATAACTGTCTTTTTTTTTTGAGGAAAAGGTGGGATAACACCACCCTGTTTCATTAATAAGAGATTAATAAACAACCCCGAAAACTCGGGACGACAAAATACAGTGCAGAAAATAAAACATAACCCCCAACAAAACCCTGGGGGATGGGCTACATCATCTAGCCTAAAGGCAAACAAAACACAACTGACCCAACAACATAGTACACAGGTCTAGTACAAAATATGAAGCAGTGAGGCCAGTGTCCACTCCTCAGTCTAGAGTTGGCCCGATCTCAATCTCCTCGTCATCATACTCATCCACCTGGAAAACCCTTGCGATTCTTCCTCTAGCTCCTGAAGCAGCAGCTGTAGCCCAAAAGGAAATAAGATGCATGATATGGGTAAGATTACTAGAAGGAGAATTACAAGAAGCACGGAAATAAAAATTGTTCCTATCTAGCCATAACACCCATGTGGTAGCCGCAATGGCAATGAACCATGCGTCTTTCATGACGTGACGGGATGAGGCGAATCTGTACCCAACCCACAGTTCCTCGTAGTCTCTAGGGTAATCATTTGTTCCTAGTGCTCTCAGCACCTCAGTCATGACGGCCTTGCTTCTAGCGCAGTGAAGAAACAGGTGATTCAAATCTTCCACGTGAGCGTTGCAGAACCCACAGTTGGTCGCAATGTGAGGCTGCCTCTTGGCGAGATTCTCTCTAGTGAGAATGGCGTTGTTGAGAACAAGCCATAAGAAGACTCTAATTTTCAGGGGTGCTTTGGCCTTCCAAAGAACCGTAGCCCAGTTGGGCCTGCAACCTCGGAAATGAATCCGGTGGTAAAGTGATCTAACCGAGAACACCCCCTTGTTCTCAAGTCCCCAACGCAAGTGGTCCGGGCCTTGGGCACATCTCACCCCAGATTGGGCAATGCGCATTTGTAGTTCATGCAGTTGATGAAGCAAGCTAGTGGAAAGAGTTTCGTGGAACGGCGGACTCCACGTCCCCCTTTTCCAAGATTCCGCCACCGAGATATTCGGCCGGGATGTAATAGCAAACAACTCTGGGAAGTCTTCCTTAAGCGCATGATGGCCACACCATTTGTCCCACCAAAATCTGGTGGTACGGCCATTGCCGATCCAAGATGAAGTTGCCGAATTGAAAGGACCGCTGGCTTTCGCAACTCCTTTCCAGAAGCGGGAGACTTTGGGACCCACTCGAAAGCCTAAGCTTCTTGTCCCCTTCCCTCGGAGGTACGGTTGGATAAAATCCTGCCACCCTTCACCGCCGTGATGAAACACTTTCCACCACCACTTTCCCAGTAGTGCCAAATTCATATCTCTGAGGTCGATGATGCCTAGTCCTCCGTGCCTTTTTTTCATGCAAGCGATATTCCATTTAATCAGGTGGTAGCCTCCCTTATTTGTGTCTGCGCCTTTCCATAAGAATCTCTTCCTGATACGGTCAATCCTTTGGATCACCCACTTAGGGAGTTCAAAGAAGGACATGTAGTATATGGGCAGATTGGACAACACAGAGTTGATGAGCACCACTCTGCCCCCAATCGAGAGAGATTTCCCTTTCCAACCAGACAATCTGTCCTCCACCCTGTCAATAATAGGCAGCCAATCAGCTTTAGTGAGCCTCCCTGGACGGAGCGGGAGTCCCAGATACTTGATTGGAAATTCTTGGATCACACAGTTGAGAATGGTGGCATGTTCCCGAGATTCAGCGTCTGATAGTGAGATAGGGATCAGCGCACTTTTGTGGAAATTAATTCTAAGGCCTGACCAGGCTTCAAAGCAGTACAGGACCCCCTTAAAGCAAATAGTTTCCGCTCTAGTTCCGTTTCCAAAGATAAGTGTGTCGTCAGCATATTGGAGGATCGTGCAACCCTGATTGGAATTGCTGCTGGCCACAGGCGAAATCCACCCTTTTTTTTGACAATTAGCAAGCATTCCTCTGAGCACATCCGCTACGATAGTGAATAGAAGTGGGGACAGCGGATCCCCCTGGCGAAGTCCCTTCTTGCACGGGAACGGAGGACCGGGTCTCCCATTTACTGAAATCGCCGTTTTACCGGAATGCAAACTTTGCTTGATCCATCTGATCCATTTGTCCCCAAACCCTCTTCCCCTGAGAGCCTCTAGCAAACATTCCCAATCCACCGAGTCGTAAGCCTTCTAAAAATCCAACTTGAGGAGGAAGTTCTTAGAGTTGCTCTTGTGGCAGTGGTGGATCACTTGTTCAGCAGTAGCTACGCAGTCTAGGATACATCTCCCCTTAATGAAACCTGTCTGTGTAGTACTGATAATACTATCCATAATACCTCCCAAGCGGATAGCTAGGACCTTAGTGATGATCTTGGCCGAGCAGTTAATCAGGCTGATAGGTCTATAATCCCCAACGCATTTAGAATCCTCCCGTTTGGGGATCAACACAACTTCTGCAAAGTTGAACATACCCAGCCTAAGGTTATTATGAAAAAATTCCATCATAATATCCATAAATTCATCTTTGATTTCTTCCCAGAACACTTGGTAGAACAGCATAGGAAAGCCGTCTGGCCCAGGCGACTTGTCAGCTCCCATCTGGTCAATGGCCGATTTGACCTCTGACTCCGTGAAGGGTTCCTCCAGGGAAGCAACACCAGGAGCACTCTGATACTCTTGCCAGAAGTCCTCACCCAAAGGTATCCTAAAGTCGTTCTTCTTCCCAAATAGGTTCTTATAGAATGACTGGAAGGAAGAGGAGATCACCCTATCGTCCTGCGAGACTCTTGACTCAGTCTGAATAGATAGGATAAGATTGGTTCTCCTTCTAGCACTTGCGACCCGATGGAAGTAGGCCGTATTCGCGTCTCCCTCTTTGAGCCACGAAATCCTGGATCTCTGTTGCCATTTGATCTCTTCCATTCTATACAAATTGGCGATGTTCTCCCGAAGTCCTAGAAGCCTATTTCGCTCATCCTGCGAGAGGATTCTAGACTCTTCCACCCTCTCCAACTCGTCAATTTCTTCCAGCAAGGACTCCTTATCACGCCAAATGTTCGCGAATCTAGATCGATTCCATCTACAAAGCCTTTTCCGCAGTCTGCGAATTTTCCCGCACCAACGCGCTGCCGCGTCCCTGCCGGCCAAGGGAAGAGCCCAGTTCTCCATAACCAAATGGTGGAATCCCTGGATTTCCAACCAGGCCTTTTCAAATCTGAATTTTCTAGGCTTGCGGGCTCCCCGATTCCCCACATCGAGGAGGATCGGTGTGTGATCAGAGGTTGGTTTAGGGATCGTTCTGGCCGAGGCTAGAGGAAATAAAGCTTCCCAATCCATAGAGACAAGCACCCTGTCCAACTTGGCCATAACCGGAGCAACTTGCAAATTAGACCACGTAAAGAGTCTATCATTGATTGGGATATCAATCAAATCCAGATCCGAGATAACTCTATTGAATTCCTCTCGGTGTCTATCGCTCGAGCCTCTTCCCTTGTGCTCAAAAGCAAATCTAGTGATGTTGAAATCCCCACCCACAATCCAAGGACCCGACCAGCGTTGGCGGATGTCGGCCAGTTCTTGCCAGAAGGCCTCTCTATCGGTGGCCACGTTCGGCCCATAGACGACAGTCACCATCTGCGTCCAGTCATCGGAACGTCGCTTAAGTCGGGCAGACAAGGAGAACGTTCCACATTGCTCCTCCTCGCAGGAAGAAGATCCGAGTTAAACCCTATAGCGATCCCCCCCGAAGCCCCGACCGAGGGGCGTAGCAGCCACTCCTTGATTCTGTTACCACCGACTCTTTTGAGTTTGAACCCGTGCTGGAGTTTGGTTTCCTGCAGCCCTACAATATCCGCCCTGGAGTTGCTAATGACATCCCGAACCATACCCCTCTTTCCCCTATCCCCCAAACCCCTAACGTTCCAAAAAAGTGTATTCATTGGGGGGACAGGTCAGCGGGGATCGTTGTGGAGGGCGTAGGGCCGGCTACATCCTCGAGAATGATAGCCGACCCCGTGTCTACTCCAGGAGCACTATCGGCAGATGATCTAACTCTTTGTGTTTCCCAACCCCGAATTTTATTGAGAAGTAAGGCGATACGCTCAGTGTCATAAACTTCTAACCCACATGTGATAGCTAGATATAAAACATCAGAATCTGACATGTAATTTAAAATAGATGCTAAATAATTAGTCGTACCTCCATTGTCGAACTTAGCGGCCTTGGCGGCAACGGCCACCTCAAGATAGTCATCTAAGGACTCCACTTGAGCCCTCTTGGGAGATCGCTGAACTCTGAACCCAACCGCTCTACGATACCGTCCCGAGCTATTGCCCGGAGCAGAGTCTGGGATCGTGGACTGCACAAGCTCCGGCGAGGTCTCCCTTTGGGTGTTAGCAACGAACTCCGTATCCTCTGAGTCCTCCTCCGACAGAGAGAAGTCCACATCAAGATTCAGTCGCCCTTCTGGGTCCTCATCACTGTCAGTGAGAGGAAGCCCATCATCAGGGGTGGGCGCAATCCCCCCGGACCCCTCATTGGGCCCGTTGCAAGTAGAGTCAAGGATAACCGTTGTATCAGCAGTTGCGGACCCCTCATTGGGCCCGCTCCCGGCCTGGAGAGTAGTCGGGGTGATAGGATCAACAGACTTGCGAAGTTTAGTAGCAATATCCGTTAACATGGACACCTCTTCGTGCCCATTCGAACCAGTAACAGGCCCACTTGAAGGCCCATTAGAAAAGCCCACAGCTGAGAGGAGCGGGACAACTTCTGTGGCACCATGGTGAGCTGTCAGCAGGCGATTTGATGGAGGGTCGGTGGGTGCAGCTCGCGCCGAGTGAGGATGAGTTGGGCTCTGCCCCAAACACAGAGGCTCGCCACGTGGCAACGAGCCCTTGGATGGTGCCGCGGTGGGATCGCTCCTCGAGACGAGCGAATCTGCGCCAGAGTCCCCAATGACAGCTGTCGAGGAGTGGTTGGGGGGGGGGGCAGGTGGGTGCAACGCACGCCATGTGCGTATTAATGGGGTTCTGACCCAACCGAAAAATATCGCCACGTGGCTTCGGTGCATTGGCTGGGGTGTCGGTGGGTGTAAGGGGAGTTAAGTGCACAACCACAGGCGATCGTTCCAAGGCACCGCAAGCCTTGAACACTTCTTGTTCAGTCTGCATCGCCTTCTCTAAAGCAGAACCCGTCTGTTTCTCTTTCTCTAAAACAAAACAGACTTTACTATCACCTTCTTTCCTCAACAATGAAATTTGTTGGCAGCTCTTCTCTCTCTGGTTGAGACTACCCACTCTCGACGCTTTCTCTAGAGAGCTCTCTGCCTCCCTACCCACTGCCGTTACCAACTCTCTTCCGCTCTGCTTCTCAGCAGAGTCTTTTGCTTTATCTGACGGGAACCACCTTTGTGTCACCCATTCTTTGGTCGAAAGAGGCCTCTCCTTTGTCTGTTTCCCCACAGTGGTAGCATCCTCCACCAACCCCCCTCCCAAAGTCTGCTTGCTACTGAAAAGCTGGGTGCCGCCATTAATGGTTGGTGCTTTCTCTGCTGCTCCCCTCTGGGCCGCTGCAACCTCCACCTGCTTCCGCTGCAGAGTCTGGCCACCATTTCTGGAAGTGCTCTTGCTGCTCTTAGCGATGGAGCTTTTAGAAGTTACCAAATCAGGCATGTGAGATTGGATCACCGTCGGATCTGGCGTGTTGGGGATTATACCGAATTCTTGATCGTTGGATCGGATGGGACGAGCCTCTCTCTCATCAAGCCTGTGCGGGACTCTAGACGATCCACTCGCCGCAGCCCCTGGTCGCCGCCCCTGTCTCTTGGCCGCCTCAATAATCTCCCTATGTGCCCGTTCGACTTCATGGGAGCCATCTATAGTGAGCTCCCTCCCCGGGGAAACAACCTGACGATACGATCTGGCATCTCTGAGAGCTGCCGATGGTGAGGGGAGTTTGGGCTTCGCCAGCTCTTGTCGAACAATAAGTCTCCTTCAAGCTGGAGTGTCAGCTTCCTTTGACTGTTCCGAGTCTCTGTCTTTGTTGATGTTGATCTTTAGCTCTGATGGTAGATTTTGCTTGGCCTTTTTTACCACCTTCAATCTTCCACAAGTCCCAAACACGGGTTTTTGGTGGAGGCGTGGCATCGGCAATTGGTGCAACAAGCCCTGGCTTCCCGTCATCAATAACACTGTCAATTAAACCGTATTCTTTCGCCTCCCATGCATTCATGAAATTTTCCCGGTCAGTGTCAGCTTCAATCAACAAGGGAATGAAAGGGACATTATAGCAATTCCAGTAAAAAACAGTAAAATTGTGTGTTGGGTTGAGTTGAACCCGAATATTTTCCATCCAACCTGGAAAGAGGGATTTCTGGAAAAACTGCCCCAAGTCAGTTTATTCAATAAAATGATCATCGAAAAACAGACCGAAGTGAATATGCGTTCTGTTAACTTTAAAAAGTTAGAATGTGTAAGAATATGCACATCAAGATACCAACAAAAACTGCTTACTGAAATGAAAATAAACAGAATATATATGTGAGACAAGAATATATACATAATTCCCTCAAAAAAAAATATATATATATATATATATATACATAAGCAAATCAAGAATAATGTTTGTAGGCAATAAAAAACTCGAAAGGTACATAGATGTGATTCAACAATTAGATATTAGGCTGGGAAGGAAGAACTAGATATTTGACAAATAATCCAGTTTGATCTTTCTCAATCTCGAGACAACTTCCAGCATCGAAATTCTTTCTGTAGGTGAGTGATTCGAGCACAACAAACCTAACTCAATGACATCTGACAGGCACTGATGCACGGTTTCTAAGGCTTGAGATGATCCCTCACTACTGGAGTTATCCTTGACGAGATTGTAGTCCACAACTTCGAATACTCCACTGGGATAATCCTTGCATACCCATTCCCTCAAACTTGATTCTTCACCGAACAGGCCATCTGTTGGCCTCTTTCCAGTAATAGTTTCCAGCAATAGTATTCCAAAACTATATACGTCACCCATTTTTGAAGCTCTTCCCATCCATATATACTCTGTTGCAAACATAATAACTGATGAATCCGTTATGAAGTAAGATAGCATTGTCACAACCAATAAATCAATTGCAAAGGAGATCGATTAAGCCATAGCAAACTAAGAGTCCCTACTGAGATTTTACAAAATTAGATATCTATAATTATTGAAATTGAAACTTAATTTGAATTGTTTTGATTACCTGGAGCTATATAGCCTATGGTGCCTGGCATGCTTGTTGATGCTGAAGATCGACCATCACCGAGCAACAGCTTGGCAATACCAAAGTCTCCAACATGTGCTACCATATCTTCGTCCAACAAAACATTTGTTGGCTTAAGATCACAATGCAAAACTACGTCGGGATGGTGGTGGTGAAGGTACTCAAGCGCTAATGATACATCCAACATTATGTTTAACCTTTGCAGAATATTTAGGTAGTAGTTCTCGGAGTGCAACCATTGCTCAAGGTTACCATTAGGCATGAATTGGAGGACAAGGGCTTTGAAGTCCAGACTCGAACATACACTGATGATTTTGATGAGATTCCTGTGGCGAACTGTCCTCAAAACTTGGCATTCTGCATCAAAGCTTTTTGAAGCACCTTCAACTTCTAAATTAAATACTTTTACTGCCACGATCAATCCATCCATAAGGCATCCCTTAAACACAGAACCGAAGCCTCCCCTTCCTAATAAGTTGGCCTCATCGAAGTTGTTTGTTGCACGAGCAAGTTCATAGCGTGAAACTAATCTATGTTCGTGCAAATGTTGTATATTAGTGTTGACCACGGTCTTGACCTTTCTCCTCCAATAAAAGGCATATATAAGAAGACACAAGCAAGCTAAAAGAACCAAACTTGCTGCTGTGGCAGGTAGGATATATCTGAGGGACTTCAATTTTTTCTTTGAATTGTAAGGATCAATACTATTTGCCGGGCATGGTGCAAAGTGTAATTGAGGTGCTCCACAAAGTGCTCCATTCCCTATCAAAACTGGAATGCTAGCATTTAAGAAGATCCCACCTTTAGGAATCTGACCTACTAGCTTGTTGTAGGAAAGATCAAGACTTCCAAGGGAAGATAGATTGGCTAAGAAGTTTGGTATGTTCCCCGATAGAAAATTGTGCGACAAGTTCAATTGGGTGAGAACCACCAATCTAGCTAAAGATGTAGGAATTTGACCATGTAAGGAGTTTGAAGAGAGATCTAAAATTTGAAGCATTTGAAGCTCTGCAAAATCACTTGGAATATTACCTGATAGTCTATTCATAGCCAAGTTCAGGTAAAACAGCGATTTTGAGTTTGCAACAAGAGGTGGAAGTGTGCCATACAAATCATTGCTAGAAAGTTCTACCTGTAGGAGGCTTCCAGAGGTCCATAAATTTTGGGGAATACTTGTGGACAAATAGTTGTTACTTAGATACAAATGCTCTAGCACGCTGAGGTTAGCCAATGAATCTGGTATCGGTCCGGAAATCAAATTGTAACTAAAATATATCTCGGTCAAGCTTGTCATTAGTCCAAGCTCATAAGGAATTGTGCCACTTATCTTGTTGGACGCGAAGCTTATCGCTTGAAGTGCCTCTAATCTTGTGATTGTTGATGGTATCGTGCCTGTTAGATCATTCGTCTCAAAATCTAGCAATATAAGACCAGTTAAGTTGCCCAATCCAACTGGAATGTTTCCATGAATGTGATTATCATAAGCAGTAATATATTGCAGAGTTGTTGAAAGATTCCCAATGGAATCAGGAATTTCACCCGCTAGGTTGTTTGTGTCGGATTCTAGTACCCATAGATTTCTGCAGTTGGAAAGAGATGAGATGAATTCAAGCCCTCCAGTTAGTTTATTACCATCTAACGAAAGTTGGGTGAGGAGAGGAAGTGACATGCCTATGTTACTCGGCACCTGTCCAGTCAGCTTGTTTAACCCAAGAAGTAGAAGATTCAACATGGAAGCATTTAGTAAGGAAGTTGGTATCGAGCTACCGAGATAATTAGCTTCCAAGTTCAGAACTTGGAGATTCGGTAAATTCCCTAACTCTTGCGGAATTACCCCTGTTAGGCTGTTCTTCTGCAGTTCAAGTTCTTTGAGCATTGTGAGGTTGCCGATGGAAGTTGGGATAGTTCCGCTTAATTGGTTAAAATCAAGATATAATACAGTGAGCTTAGGCCACCAGCCACCAATATCAGTAGGTATGCTTCCACTGAACATAGTCCCAGCAATTGAAAGTATTTGGAGATGTTGACATTGAGCAAACCTTGATAGGACCTCACCAGTAAAATTATCCGAACCGAGAGAGAGAACTTGGACATTAGGTAGCATGCTAGTAATGGTTTTGTTTGACGGGAGAGAACCAGAGAGATTGTTGTAAGGAACAACGAAATGGACTAAGGAAGACATGTTTAAGATGGTGGGGGGAATGGGACCAGATAGAAAGTTGCGACTAAGGGTGAGATGGGAGAGGCGAGGTAGGTGGCCAAGGGTTTGGGGGATAGGGCCGATTAGGGAGTTATTCCTAAGATCAATGTACGAAAGGAAGGAGAGGTTTGCAATGTAAGGTGTGATGGTACCTTTGAGAGACATATTGAAAAGCGAGATGGAAGTGACTCGCTGCTTGTGTCGCCGACTGCAGGAGACACCAAACCAGTTACAGAAGGAGGTGTTGGTGGACAGAAAGGATTCAGGATCCATGACTTGAGCTTTGAACGCCAATAGCGATTCGCGATCAGTGATGTTGCTGTGTTGTTGTGTTGATGTGGCTGCAGGCTTGATATTGTAGGAGTTGAAGATGTAGAGCATGGAAAAGAAGAGAAAGAGAGGCTTCATATCTATGTAATTATTAGTGCAAGGCTAACAGAATTTGAAGTGTAAGAAATTGTGTTATGTTAATCAGTCTACTTATAGATTCAGAATATACAGGCAGAGGAGTTTACATGGAAGACTAACAAGAGTTGACACTTGACCCCAAGGTCTAAATATGAACCACAAGAAATTTTAGTGGTATATCTTGTAGATAAACCGATCTAAAAATGAATCACAATATTCGGAAATTTCAGTGGTATATCTTGTAGGTTCCTTAAAAATTCGTCTATATATGCTTTTGGATGCACAAATAAATCCTATAAAATTTCGTAGTGCACTATATTAGAGAAAGGAAATGCTTCACATTTGTCCAATTCAGATTCTTCGGTTTGGATGCCCAAATCGATCCAACAAAATCTTAGTGGATTTGGATGCACAAATGAATCCCACTAAATTCATTACAAGTCTTTTTTTAATATTCAGAAAAATAAAGCAACTTATAATAAATATCAAGTTCGCGGATAGTACTTTTTCCGTGAAGGAGTCCAAAGAACATGATCTAATTACCATCCACCCATACAGATTCGTGCGGAATTACTTGATACTTTGGTGAAGGACTAACTTTAAAGTCATCGCTAGGACCATGGAAGGTATATAAGTGAGTCGTCCATGTAAGTAGTGACCATTCGTTTTGTGTGTGTATCACGGCATATCAACCTCACATGACACTGAACTAAGTAGTGACCATTCGTTTTGTGTGTGTATCCCGGCATATGAACATCACATTACGCTGAACTAAGTAGTGACCATTCGTTTTGTGTGTGTATCACGGCATATCAACATCACATTACACTGAACTAAGTAGTGACCATTCGTTTTGTGTGTGTATCCCGGCATATCAACATCACATTACACTGTACGTAATCACCATTACAGAATTGTCACTTACAGTCACAACTAGCTGAGACGGAAACTGCCTGAGTTTACCATTCCTAATTTAAAGTTAACCAGTTAACACACACGGCATGCTTTCATCTTACCGCGGAATATTCACTACAACTTCCCAAAGATAGCTAGCTTGAAATTGAATTGATCAGGTTCCTTCTTCTTATCCTTTGCCTGACACCAAACAAAGTTTTTCGGACTTCTGTCAATCCTCCTGTAAACTATAGTCAATACTAAACAGGTCTTTCCATATAAATTGAGGTGCGAATAGTTTTCTCAATTACCCTTTTAGGTATTGAGGTGCTTCGAAGAGTGTAGATTGGGATCGTGCTGAGAACATGACCAATAAGACTACCGTCCTACCATAGATAACAGATGACTGTCCCAAGAGTTGAGGTGCAACTTAATATACATGTTGTGTTTACGTCCGTACGGAAGCAACTTTTGAATTAAAGACTGCGTATTCACAGTTTAGGACACTAAATTTTCACCATCCGTAATAGACAATACAATTCTCCACCCAGATAATAGCCCTACAGAAAACAAAGAAGATTCTGGTTCACCAGCTTTCTTATTGTAAGCTGAGCATCCAATAAGGAATACACAGAGATTTCACTGTAATGATAGCTTTCCTTCCACAGTCTATAAATTCTTGTAGCCACAACTCAATCAAAAGAATATAGGACTTCAGAAATACAACTTGCAAATGGCTTTCTTTTTTACAGTTGGAGATCCCACTTGACTGATACCACTTCACATTGAAGACCTAGACTATCAGATCCTCTATCAAAAACTGTCATGGTTGAAATGATGTTCGAATCATTTCGAAAATCCCCAATAACATTTGATCCATATATTTAAATTAGCTTCAACCTCAAAACTAAACCCCCGGACTAGTGAACCTGCATTCACAGTACCAACTGCACACTAACATGTGTGTGATGTTTTTTTTTTTTTTTTTTTGATTAAAAGATGACTAAAGTCATCGCTTCATTAAAAAGTACTTAACGATACAGAGATAGCTAATGCATAAAAAGCCCGCAGGCGAACAACACCAATGACATCTAGCTAGAACAATACAACCCTAAAGGAGAGAAAATACATCAAAATAAGAGCATCTATAACAAAAGACCATAAGCTGATTGTCCCAATCCCATGCAGTGTACAGTCCCCCCACAAGCGGACTACTCATCCTCCTCTCCTACTCGCGTCTTCTTCCGAGCTCTGATAAGCCCTGTCCAATCATAACAACATAAGTAATTTTTTTGCAACAACGAGGAAAGTGTATGACGAATGCTATTGAAACAGAAGTCATTACGATCTAGCCATAGGTTCCACAGTACCGACGCAACTAGAAGATCCCAATCTAATTTGACCTCTTTTCTAATCGTGTTAGATCTAATATCCCCCCATACCTCTGCACTCGACCCAGGACACTGTAAAACTCCAAACGTTGTACCCACTTCCCCCCAAACCCACCTAGCTCTATGACAGTTGAATAAAATGTGGTTCGTATCTTCTTCCTCGGTCATACACGTACTACATATGACGTTGTCCACGATTCTCCGCTTCCTCAAATTAACCCTGGAGAGAATTGCATCGTTCTCCACCAGCCATAAAAAAACTTTAACTCTGGAAGGAACATTGATACCCCAAATAACATCCGTGATCTCGTTTCTAATGCCACCATCGTTCAGCCTTTTGTATAAAGAGGCCACCAAGAACTTACAGTTTGCCTCCAACGTCCACCATCTCTCGTCTTCCGACTGCTGTATATAATCGGCTTCTATCCGGATATAATCATTAACCAGTTCTAACTGAGCGATCGCTACCTGATCAATTGTGTCTTTGACCTCCAATCTCAATTTATTGTTCCTCTAGACGTCGTGCACCAGAGCATCTTGGTTCAAAATAGCGTCTGCCGCTGCGGGAAAAAGACCCATAAGCGTGTTATTGCCACACCACTTGTCTTTCCAAAATCTTGTGCTCCTGCCATCTTTCACCCTACATTTAGTGTTGTTGTGAAATATCTCTCCCGTCTTGTAAACCCCTTTCCAAAAGAACGATTTCTTACTATGGATTGCTTTACCCCCAAATCTGAATTTCTTCCTTGTCCTGTAGTTAGTCAGGGACTTACACCACCAATTATTGCGTCGTACGACCAGTTTCCACCACCACTTACTAAGAAGGGCCTGGTTCATATCACGGAGATTAATGATTCCCAAACCTCCGAACTCCCTCCTTTTGCAGATTCTACCCCAACTAACCAGGTGGAATCCTTTCCCCCCCTCGTTTGCTCCCTTCCAAAGAAATCTCCTTCTAAGCTTGTCTATCTTGTGAATTACCCAAGTCGGTAATTCGTAAATAGACATAAGATAAATAGGGATGCTGCTGATGACAGAATTAAGCAAAGTAATCCTACCCCCCAACGTAAGCAACCTCCCTTTCCACCCTGCTAACCTTTTCTCAATCCTGTCGATTAATGCTTGCCAGTCCTCCTTAGTGAGTTTCCCCGGCCTGATGGGGATCCCTAAATATGTTAGCGGGAACTCTCCTCCAATGCATCCTAACATAAGTTGGATTGTAGAAAGCGGAACAGAACATCGGTCACTCAGCTGTATGACACAGCTCTTCGCAAAGTTGACCTTCATTCCGGACCAAGCCTCAAAACACTTCAAGACCGAACCCATAGAAATGATATCCTCCTTAGATGCCGACCCAAACAATAACGTATCATCCGCGTATTGCAGGATAGATATTTGCTCTGAAAAGCCCTTGATATTAATGCCAAATTTGACCCCCTCCTTATTCCCGTTAGCTATCATCTCCAACAACCCATCTGCTACAATTGCAAATAACAACGACGACAGGGGATCCCCCTGTCGAAGCCTTCTCTTGCATCTAATCTCTTTGCCTTGCGAGCCGTTGACGATAAGGAATGATTTACCTCCTCTAATGCAAAGGGATATCCACTTCCTCCACCTTTCCCCAAATCCTTTAAGAAGCAGTGCTTCATCCACCGAGTTCCATTCAACCGAATCATATGCCTTTTGAAAGTCCACTTTAAAGAGAAAGCCGTTCACTCTGTCTCTGCATCCTCTGAAGACAATTTCATGTGCTGACGCGACGCTATCCATGATGTCCCTTCCTTTAATGAAGCCACTCTGGGATTCTCCAATAATATCGTTTAAAAGTGGCCCTAATCTGTTAGCCAAAACTTTGGTTATGATCTTGAAGGAACCGTTGAGTAGGCTAATCGGTCTGAAGTCTCCTACCTCTTTAATCTCTGGCTTCTTGTGTGATGTTGATATGTCGTGATATACAAACAAAACAGAACTATAAGTCGATAATCATTATAATAGTACCAAAACAGTCACCTGAACAGCCTGAGGGAGGTCCTGGCCCAACTGATTGAGTCTGTATCTCACGATTTGGGGTGTATAATTCCCTCTAAGTAGAAGCTATGCTAGATGTCCCAGCTGTTAGGTTTTGTGAAAAATTAACAATTGGGAATTAGGGTTAATATCTAGATCTAAGTTGCTTAAGATATTTACCTTACGTATCAAGATTGGAATACCTAGACTGCTATCACAAGCCAGTATTTATTTCTAAATACTAGTTTGGGTACTGAGTTCTCAACCCACTTAGCCCGCATTCCGATATCCATACAATTAGTACGCGTAACACAAGTGTTACCCATAAAACAATATTACACATAATATTGTTCATATAGTGAGAATATACCTATATATCCAACAATCTTCTCCTATATTCTCAATATATAGATGTACTGGATTATCTCATCAGTTCAACATGAACTTGACTGACTGATAGCAGTCTTAAAATAGAAGAAATGCATCACTCATTGTACGGTTCATAAGGACTAAATTAATTATAAATCTGAATAGTTCAAATAGACTAAACCAAAATAATTAAATAGTTCCCAAACTATATCACAACAGAATAGTTCACAATGACTAAACCAACTGGAATAATTTGTCATAGTTTCAAAATCAAACAAAGCAAATAAACTTCAAGAACAAAATATGAGTTTTAAGCTCATGAACACAAGAGTCTTAAACTCAACAGAAGTTTTACCAAGCAAGTGACTAATTTATTCTCGAAAGAAATAAACTGAAACTCTATCCTTGCACACTGCTTTATGTTTACTCTTCCATTTTGAGCAAATCATTATTTTTGAAATCTAGGTTGATAGATTCAACTTTTCCATCTTCGCTAGCTTATTGAAAACAAGAATATCAAAAGACACATATCTAAGAATTCCAATGAATTTCACAAAGTATCTAGTTCCACAAAAGAACTTAGTACAATTTATAATTAGCTTAGCAAAAATATAACGCAAGCATCACAATCAAGTTTTTTAACTAAATAAAGAACAAGAACTATTATAGTTTCTACACAAAAACTATAGTGTGTTTCATATTGGAATGATAGAACAGTCAAATCAATTATGGTTAAAAATTGGAATGAAACAAGAATCCATAAAAGAGATATATCATCAAAATTGGAATGATATAACGATATTCTAAACATCGGAAACACATCGACAAGTTTTCATGTTTCGTATTGGAATAATATGATTATTCTAAGTAAATTTTCGAGATATATAATACCATCAAAATTGAAATGACATTATATATTTGTGAAATTTATGTGGAATCATCAAAATTATCTAAAACATGTCAATTGCCTAAAATTGATGCTTAAGTTTGAACTTCTCTATGGCTCCAATTGGATTCTAAATTTCAAAACAACTTGGATGTTAAAGCTTTGACTCAATAGCTTTTAACTCCATTTCCCCCACAGTTTTGATAATTAGATCATTTTCGAGTCTCTTAGCAAGCGTATTAGCCATATTTTATTTCAATTGCACTTTAATTATGAGAAAGTTCAACTAGACTTCTTTGAGCCTTAATATACTCCTCTTACTATTATAGAGTGAGTTATGAGCTACAGGACATTATAGCTTGATAGTTGCATAACAGAATTAGAGAGCTACTTAAACTTCTTAAGGGATGACTAGCAACAAGTTCTTCAATCCACTCAGTCTCTTCCCCTGCAGAGGATAACACATAGAGGTCTGATTTCATGGATGATAGTACAGTTGCTGTTTCTCCCACTGTGAACACATATCTACTAGTTATCGACTTTCACTAAATTCTGAGCATCATAATGCATCAGATCAGCCATTCATTCGAAGAATGATTATAGTAGCACAAAGCAAACTCTTGAATACTACTCAGGTATCTCATTAGCCTCTTAAGGGCACTCAAATGTGTATGAGTGTAACGCCCCAAATCCCAAATTACTGAATTCGAGATGTTCTACAGGATCTTTTCTCTTTTCTTGGTACAATTTTACAAGGAAAATCAAACTTTTCTTTTCATACATCAGAGTTTACATCATTCATACTTTTACATCTTTCTTTTACACAGCGGAAGCAAAAATATACAACATTTACATAAATGAACAACAACATAATAAGATCTTTTATGCATCCATTTCTCTTTAACATGCAATTTACCTGCATACAAACTGTGGGTACGTCAGTTTATTCAACCGACGATAATTATACATGGCCATCCTCTCTATGCCAGAAACAGTATAATGAATCTCATTTCTTACAAATCACAAACTTGTTCAATATAAGTATGCAAATAAAAGGGAACTCTTAAAGATGTCGTGTCGTGATTGTGCACTTAATCCTTAATGCAATTTAGTTAATTGACATGACACTAATGCGCACTTGTTCGAATTCTATGCATCCCATACTACATAGGTTCGAGGGCAAGCCTCTTAATCGTTCTTCATTTTTATAGGGTTCAATCCCTCGCCATGACTTACTCTACTTCTGTAATTTCAGTGAGTATCCTAGATGATTCTATGAGTACAAGCATGTATCCTGGCCCCTGGAGTAGAATTTCGCGCCATGTCTTGACTCATCAAGCATGCATTCTGCGACAATTCAGCCTCCTCCCTGAACACAATCCTCTTGCAGTCACCAAAACATCCCATAAGCGTGACTAAAGTCCGATCATTACTGAGTTGTGCCCGCGCCATGTCTTGACTCATCAAGCATGCATTCTGCGGCTCACACACCCGCACCGTAACCCTAGTTCTCATACTCATGTTTTTCTCTCACCTTCATCATCTCTTCACTATGCACTAAATATTAGAATCATGAACATAAATCAAGCTCTAGAGTTAGCCTCTCCACCAAACTGGACTTATCATTTCATTTCGATACATGACCAACCTTGGTCTTTCAATTCTCATTTCATTTCATTCATTTCGCTGCCGGGGGAGACTTAGCTACTCTTGGTTTCAATTTACAATTCATAACTTCCAATAGAGCACTTCAGCTCACAATTCATTTCTTAGAGTCTCACAGACTTTTATCATGATCTTAGCCTTTCATATTCATTAAATTCTCTATTCATATCTATGATTCATTTCACATAATCCACACAGTCATAAAAGAGTTCATAGAATCCAATCGTAAAGTTTACAACTTCCAACAGCAATAAAATGGAATTTATACACATCCAAGTTCACTTTGTACAGTCGACTTGGAAGAACACCAGTCGACTCATACAGTCAAATATAGGTTCATCATAAACGCTCGGGATAGTCGACTGCTGTACGCAACCAGTCGCCTGTCCCGCAATTTTTCATGTTCATAGTGTCCTCCGCATGACAGTCGACTGTTCATCCATCAGTCGTCTGTTCTGGGATTCTCAACAGCACAAATCTAAGTCCAGCTCAGTCGACTGGCTACATGCACTAAGTCGACTGATCAGTTCCATAATTCAAATAAACATTATCTTTTAACCGTTTTCACGTGCATTTTCATTACAACATACATACACTCCATATTTTATAAATACCACACTTCTTACTTGTTCAATAACTACGAAGCATGAAATTTCAAGTTACTAATATGTTCCTTTCTTCGAAGAAAATACTTTAAACATGCATTCACACCTTCCATAACTTCCTTACGAAGATAAAGATAAAATTCTCAATTCTTTACACTAGGTCAATATAACGGAACATTTCATTTCGTGGAATTTCCAAATAGCCATAATTAAGTTGAAGCACCAGTCGGCTGAACACAGTGCCAGTCGACTGCTCCGACATTCCTTAATTTATGAATCATTGCTAATTCTGTTTCATTCATTTACCTTCCCTCCATCATATGTGTCATAGGGAAAATACAACTTAGTAATCACACCCTTATGTCTATTTGTATACATGTTTACCACTAAATCATGAAAATAATTGTCTCGTACCGGTCGACTGGTTCAAGTGACAGTCGACTGTACCGACTCATTCGTTCTTGTTATCAACAGCATGTTCAGGCCATTTCTAATGCATTCAACTTACTCTTTATAACATGGAAACAATCATAATAATCATGGTATAATTCCTACATTAGAAGTCCTGAGAGACACCCACCTTATTTGAAGAAATAATCGAAATCCCGCAAAAGCTCCTCAATATAGCGCAGCACTTCTTGCTCCTTGTTCTACACCGAATCTTCAGGGGTACTCTTCGGCTCCCACAGCAAAGCTCCCACACAAACCTCACAAATACCTCTATAAATAAAATTAATCTAGTGTAAAAGAGATAGGGAATGAGAAGGGGTATTTATACATAAACTAGAGTGAGATGGAGGGTTGAGATGCACTAGGAAGTTGGAAAATCAAGGGCTGAGATCGATAAGGGAGTTAAGAAAACTACCCATACCTTAAGAAACCACCCATGATCTCCCACCCACTACACCATAATCCGGCCAAGCTAGAGTGTGCTCCACACGTGTATGCAATATGCACGTGTGTACACCAATCCCCCCCCTACAAAACTTGTGCATCAAAATACCCGGAAAAAGGGAAAGATGCAACACATACAAGTTGTAAAAATATAATACAAGAGGTTTAAATCTATGGGCCTAAATTAATTGGGCCAAAAAATAAATATTTTGTAGGAGTAAATATGTAAGGTAATATTGGGCTTTGGGATAAAATAATTTGTAAAACAATGCTCTTATTTATCATGAGAGTAAACAATGGCCAACAAGGCTACACATGCACCCATATAATAGAAATAAATAATCTTCATATATTAGGAAAATCGGGGTATTACATCACTCCCTCCTTAGAATAGTTCCGTCCCCGGAACTACAGCCAAGAGCGAGAAACAAAATACAATACACACAACAAGCAAGAACAAAAAGATACAAAAATACAATCAAGCAAAAAGCTCAGGATAGTCCTTCAACATCCTCTTCTCAGATTCCCAAGTAGCCTCTTCAACCAAGTGGTTTCTCCAGACTACCTTGACCATCGGTATCGTCTTATTCCTCAAGACTTTCTCTCGACGATCAATAATCTCGACAGGAGACTCGATGTAATTCAGGTCTAACTGCAAACCTTCCGGCACTTCTGGAAAATGATGACTCGGATCTGGAATATAACCTCGCAGCATAGACACATGGAAGACATTGTGCACCTGAGATAACTCTTCCGGTAATTCAAGCCGGTAAGCAGTTTTCCCGATCCTTTTCAATATCTTATACGGGCCTATAAACCTCGGGGCTAACTTCCCGCCTTTGCCAAAACGAACCACACCTTTACTGGGTGATACCTTCAGAAAGACGAAGTCACCAACCTCAAACTCAAGGTCTCTTCTCCGGTTGTCTGCATAGCTTTTCTGCCTGCTCTGAGCTTCCACCAACCTTTTCCTGATCAGATCAATCTTCTCAGAAGTCAGCTGCACGAGCTCAGGACCAAACAACTGACGCTCCCCAACTTCATACCAACAAACAGGAGTCCTGCACTTCCTGCCATATAAAGCTTCATACGGCGCCATCCCAATGCTAGCCTGAAAACTGTTGTTGTAGGCAAACTCTACCAAAGGTAAATGCCTTTCCCAACTGCCTCCAAAGTCTAGTATACAACACCGAAGCATATCCTCAAGAATACGGTTGACTCTCTCGGTCTGCCCATCGGTTTGCGGATGAAAAGCAGTGCTGAAATCTGTCTTGGTACCCAAAGCTGCCTGAAGACTCTTCCAGAAATGCGAAGTAAACCGCGCATCTCGATCAGACACAATAGTTGAAGGAACACCATGAAGTCGGACAATCTCACCAACATACATCTCAGCCAATTTGTCCATCGAAGCAGTGAGTTTCATCGCCAAAAAGTGAGCGGACTTGGTCAGTCGATCGACTATAACCCAAATCGCATCATTGCCTTTAGGACTCTTAGGCAATCCCGTGATGAAATCCATACTGATGTTATCCCACTTCCATTCCGGAATAGGTAACGGCTGTAATAGACCTCCGGGTTTCTGATTTTCGGCTTTGACTTGCTGACAAACCTCACACTTCGCAACAAATTCAGCCACATCCCGCTTCAAACCTGACCACCAGAAATGCTGCTTGATATCTTTGTACATCTTAGTACTCCCAGGATGTACAGACAAAAGAGTAGCATGCGCCTCCTGAAGAATACTCTCCTTCAGGTCCACCTGATTTGGAACACACAGCCTATCTCCGAACCACAGCACTCCATCCCTGATTTGAAATCCGGGCAACCTGCCAGCACCAACCTGCTCCTTCATCTCCAAAATATCAGCATCAACCTCCTGACTTGCAATAATCCTTGCATTCAGTGTAGGCTGAAGCCTCAACTGAGCCAGAGATGCTCCCAATCCTTGCAAGACAACCTCAATACCTGCTCGGTCCAACTCCTCAATCAAATGCTTCTGAGTCATAATCAAACTAGCCAAACTGCTCTTGCGACTAAGTGCATCAGCAACAACATTAGCTTTTCCAGGATGATACTTGATCTCAGGTCGCATATCCTCGAGCACTTCCAACCATCTTCGCTGCCTCAGATTGAGATCCCTCTGCTGATATATATACTTCAAGCTCTTGTGATCCGTGTACATGTTCAACTTCTCACCGTACACGTAGTGCCTCCATTGCTTCAGGGCAAAGATAATCGCAGCCAACTCTAGATCATGAGTCGGATAATTCTTCTCATGTGGTCGTAGTTGCCTAGACCCATAAGCGATTACTCTTCCTTCTTGCATTAAGACACAACCAAGCCCCCGATGTGAAGCATCGCTATAAACATCATACTCAACACCTGCTCTAGGCAAAGCCAGGATAGGTGCAGTAGTCAGCTTATCTTTCAACTCCTGAAAACTCGCCTCACATTGCTCGGTCCACTTGAAGCTCACATTCTTCTTGGTCAGTCCAGTAAGCGGTACAACTATCTGAGCATAACCTTGAATGAATCTCCGATAATATCGAGTCATCCCAAGGAAACTTCTGACTTCCTTCACTGTAGTAGGCCTAGCCCAATCTCTCACTGCCTCTATCTTCTGAGGGTCAGTTGCCACTCCCTCCTTAGAAAGGATGTGATCTAGGAATGCCACTTCAGATTTCCAGAAATCACACTTGGATAACTTGGCATACAACTTCTGCTCTTCCAATTTCTGCAAAACTGCTGCCAGATGCTCGGTGTGCTCCTCCTCTGACTTGGAGTACACGAGAATATCGTCGATAAACACCACGACGAAAGAATCAATAAACGGCCTCAGAACTCTGTTCATCAGATCCATGAAGATTGCGGGTGCATTTGTTACTCCGAATGGCATAACTAAGAATTCGTAATGCCCATGCCGAGTTCTAAATGCAGTTTTGTGCACATCTTCAGCTTTCACTCGCACTTGGTGATATCCCGATCGAAGATCTATTTTGGAGAATACAGCCGCTCCTTGTAGACGATCGAACAAGTCATCAATTCGAGGAATCGGATACTTATTCTGAACAGTGACCTTATTCAGCTCTCGGTAATCGATACACATCCTCATCGATCCATCCTTCTTCTTTACCAAAAGCACTGGTGCTCCCCAAGGTGACGCACTAGGTTGAATAAAGCCTTTTCCCAATAGTTCCTCAATCTGCCGTTTCACCTCATCCTGTTCCACTGGAGCCATCCTATACGGTGCTTTAGAAATGGGTGCACTTTCCGGTTGAACAGTGATGCTGAACTCTACATCACGATGCGGGGGTAACCCAGGAAAATCTTCCAAGAACACAGTCGAATAGTCCCGAACCACAGGAATTCCTTGCACTTCCACAGGAGTCTCTTCCTTGCGGATAGTTGCCACCAACTTAGAACATTTCTGCTTCCCTTGGAAAGCGACTTCAGGTCCACCTGGAGCCTTCACTGTCACCGTCTTGGTCTTGCACTCGATGCTCGCACTGTACACCGACATCCAATCAATGCCAATGATAACATCGACTCCCAAGATAGTCAACTCGATCAGATCAATGCCAAAGATCCTATCCCCAATCATGATCTCGCAATCAGCATAATACCGATCGGTGGTCAAAGTTTCCCCTGATGGAGTAGCTACTGCTAAGATCTTGCCTGGAAAAGTCTTCGGTTCAACTCCCAACACTTTAGCAAATCTAGGTGACACGAAAGTATGAGAGGATCCAGTATCGAATAATACGACAGCTTTCATTCCATTAATATAGAGTTCGCCTGTTACATAGTACACACTATTACATAACAGTTTCACAATATAAGCGGGAAGAAGAAATGACAAAACCACACTAAACATCAGCCCTCGTACCAGAGATGACCTGATCTGCTTCCTCAGCATCAGCTTCTGTCAAAGCAAATACTCGCCCTGGCTGGTACGGCCTCTTCTCAGCCTGCTGTATTGGCACATTGTGATTGCCAGCCCGTGGTTTGGGACATCGAGATTGGTAGTGTCCCACTTCCCTACAGTTATAACAGGTGACTGCAGAAGGTCTCCCCACATTGTTTCCAGGTCTTCCAGCTACACTGATAGCGTTCGCCCCTGTCGGTTTGAACCTCTGTGCAGATGGTTGCCCCTTGAAACTCCCCGATTGAGCAGGCCTCTTACCAGTCTGCCAGTTGTTCCTCTGGTGCTGAGCAACATGGAACTGCTCCATATCCGCCTCCGTCGCTGCCGCCCTCTTAACCAGCTTGTCAAATCGCCTGATACAGAGGGGTATCATACGAGACCTCAAGCTCGGCCTCAGTCCGTGCTCGAACTTGCGAGCCTTCTTCGCCTCATCCACTACCAGTTCTGGTGCATACCTGGAGAGCTGAGTAAACTTAGTCTCATACTCCCTCACTGACATGCTGCCTTGCTGAAGTGACAGAAACTCCATGGCCTTCTTCTCCTGAACGTCGGAGGGGAAATAGTGGCTACGTAATTCTCCCAGAAATTCCTCCCAGCCAAGCACCAAACCTCCCATGGTCCTCTTCACTGACTGCCACCAAACAGCCGCATCCTTCTCCAACTGCAAAGTCGCTAACTTGACCTTGCTACCCTCCGGTGTCTCCAACACCTCAAAGATCGTCTCCACTTGCCGTATCCAGTTGTCAGCCGCATCTGGGTCTGACTTTCCCTCGAACACTGGTGGTTTCATTCTCTTGAATGATTCCATTAGCTTAATTGCCTCGGGCACTGGATTCACCGGCCCCCTTGCTTGGTTCGCAGCCACTGCATTCAATGTCTGGTAGACCCTAGCAAGTTCAGTCTCCAGATCCAATCCTTCCCCATTCCTAGCCATTCTTCTCGACATATTCTGATGCAAAAGATTCATCAAATTCGAAGTATAAGACAAGAATTTAAGCTAACTTGCTTTTCATTGAATTTCAAAGTTTATACATTCAAATTAAAAACATTTTCAACATCAGAATGGGAGATGGTAGAAACTAAGACAATCTAATCCCTACGGGTCCTCTTCGCTGCTCGAAGTTCATCCCGCAGTTCATCCACTTCACCTTTCAACACATCCGTCAGGTTCTTTCTCTTCTCAAGTTCCCACACTCGGTGACTGAGAACAGAGAAATCGGCCTTCCGCTGCGCCAGCTGAGCCTCCAAAACTCCAACTCTATACTTCAGGGTATTCACTTGCCTCTGAAGAGAAGCCACCGCGCCACTCAGAGCTGGTCCCTCTTCTTCATCGGAAGAAGAATCGTCAGATGAATCTGGAGGTGGGGTGATCTCTCGAGATTCAGGGTACGCCTCATCATCCGAATCAGCTTGCCCAGGATGATACTCGTCCTCAAAATCAGCCTGTCCAGGATGGTACTCTTCCTCAATAATATGCCAGTCGTCGCCTCCAGCAGGGTCGAAGTGATCAGCCATCTTAGAATAGAGAGGAAGAAGCATAAATCATAGAGCAACACAAATGTAAGTCACTTACATTTAAATCTCTAGACTCAAACACACACTCTAATGTCCACATCTAGGGTGTCGTTCCTTATAAATTTGTACAAGTGTGAAAGCGTAGAAAAGCGTGGCTCTGATACCACTCTGTAACGCCCCGAATCCCAAATTACTGAATTCGAGATGTTCTACAGGATCTTTTCACTTTTCTTGGTACAATTTTACAAGGAAAATCAAACTTTTCTTTTCATACATCAGAGTTTACATCATTCATACTTTTACATCTTTCTTTTACACAGCGGAAGCAAAAATATACAACATTTACATAAATGAAAAACAACATAATAAGATCTTTTATGCATCCATTTCTCTTTAACATGCAATTTACCTGCATACAAACTGTGGGTACGTCAGTTTATTCAACCGACGATAATTATACATGGCCATCCTCTCTATGCCAGAAACAGTATAATGAATCTCATTTCTTACAAATCACAAACTTGTTCAATATAAGTATGCAAATAAAAGGGAACTCTTAAAGATGTCGTGTCGTGATTGTGCACTTAATCCTTAATGCAATTTAGTTAATTGACATGACACTAATGCGCACTTGTTCGAATTCTATGCATCCCATACTACATAGGTTCGAGGGCAAGCCTCTTAATCGTTCTTCATTTTTATAGGGTTCAATCCCTCGCCATGACTTACTCTACTTCTGTAATTTCAGTGAGTATCCTAGATGATTCTATGAGTACAAGCATGTATCCTGGCCCCTGGAGTAGAATTTCGCGCCATGTCTTGACTCATCAAGCATGCATTCTGCGACAATTCAGCCTCCTCCCTGAACACAATCCTCTTGCAGTCACCAAAACATCCCATAAGCGTGACTAAAGTCCGATCATTACTGAGTTGTGCCCGCGCCATGTCTTGACTCATCAAGCATGCATTCTGCGGCTCACACACCCGCACCGTAACCCTAGTTCTCATACTCATGTTTTTCTCTCACCTTCATCATCTCTTCACTATGCACTAAATATTAGAATCATGAACATAAATCAAGCTCTAGAGTTAGCCTCTCCACCAAACTGGACTTATCATTTCATTTCGATACATGACCAACCTTGGTCTTTCAATTCTCATTTCATTTCATTCATTTCGCTGCCGGGGGAGACTTAGCTACTCTTGGTTTCAATTTACAATTCATAACTTCCAATAGAGCACTTCAGCTCACAATTCATTTCTTAGAGTCTCACAGACTTTTATCATGATCTTAGCCTTTCATATTCATTAAATTCTCTATTCATATCTATGATTCATTTCACATAATCCACACAGTCATAAAAGAGTTCATAGAATCCAATCGTAAAGTTTACAACTTCCAACAGCAATAAAATGGAATTTATACACATCCAAGTTCACTTTGTACAGTCGACTTGGAAGAACACCAGTCGACTCATACAGTCAAATATAGGTTCATCATAAACGCTCGGGATAGTCGACTGCTGTACGCAACCAGTCGCCTGTCCCGCAATTTTTCATGTTCATAGTGTCCTCCGCATGACAGTCGACTGTTCATCCATCAGTCGTCTGTTCTGGGATTCTCAACAGCACAAATCTAAGTCCAGCTCAGTCGACTGGCTACATGCACTAAGTCGACTGATCAGTTCCATAATTCAAATAAACATTATCTTTTAACCGTTTTCACGTGCATTTTCATTACAACATACATACACTCCATATTTTATAAATACCACACTTCTTACTTGTTCAATAACTACGAAGCATGAAATTTCAAGTTACTAATATGTTCCTTTCTTCGAAGAAAATACTTTAAACATGCATTCACACCTTCCATAACTTCCTTACGAAGATAAAGATAAAATTCTCAATTCTTTACACTAGGTCAATATAACGGAACATTTCATTTCGTGGAATTTCCAAATAGCCATAATTAAGTTGAAGCACCAGTCGGCTGAACACAGTGCCAGTCGACTGCTCCGACATTCCTTAATTTATGAATCATTGCTAATTCTGTTTCATTCATTTACCTTCCCTCCATCATATGTGTCATAGGGAAAATACAACTTAGTAATCACACCCTTATGTCTATTTGTATACATGTTTACCACTAAATCATGAAAATAATTGTCTCGTACCGGTCGACTGGTTCAAGTGACAGTCGACTGTACCGACTCATTCGTTCTTGTTATCAACAGCATGTTCAGGCCATTTCTAATGCATTCAACTTACTCTTTATAACATGGAAACAATCATAATAATCATGGTATAATTCCTACATTAGAAGTCCTGAGAGACACCCACCTTATTTGAAGAAATAATCGAAATCCCGCAAAAGCTCCTCAATATAGCGCAGCACTTCTTGCTCCTTGTTCTACACCGAATCTTCAGGGGTACTCTTCGGCTCCCACAGCAAAGCTCCCACACAAACCTCACAAATACCTCTATAAATAAAATTAATCTAGTGTAAAAGAGATAGGGAATGAGAAGGGGTATTTATACATAAACTAGAGTGAGATGGAGGGTTGAGATGCACTAGGAAGTTGGAAAATCAAGGGCTGAGATCGATAAGGGAGTTAAGAAAACTACCCATACCTTAAGAAACCACCCATGATCTCCTACCCACTACACCATAATCCGGCCAAGCTAGAGTGTGCTCCACACGTGTATGCAATATGCACGTGTGTACACCAATCCCCCCCCTACAAAACTTGTGCATCAAAATACCCGGAAAAAGGGAAAGATGCAACACATACAAGTTGTAAAAATATAATACAAGAGGTTTAAATCTATGGGCCTAAATTAATTGGGCCAAAAAATAAATATTTTGTAGGAGTAAATATGTAAGGTAATATTGGGCTTTGGGATAAAATAATTTGTAAAACAATGCTCTTATTTATCATGAGAGTAAACAATGGCCAACAAGGCTACACATGCACCCATATAATAGAAATAAATAATCTTCATATATTAGGAAAATCGGGGTATTACAATGAGATTATTAGTGAATTTGCAGATCATACCTACCTCAAAGGCTATGTCTATTCTAGTACAGATCTTTGTATACATGAGACTGTCAATTCATTTAGAATGATCTACCTGTCTCATAATTGCATCATCATTAGGTGTCAACCTTTTATCATAATAATAAGATATTTCAAAACACACTTTCAATCACAATATCCCCACTTTTGAAACACATTTTGATTTAATGAGTTTGTCTAAGAGTTATCCCTTGCCAACTGAAACTCACCCCTATACCTATGGTGTCCACAGTACCTAGATTTTTCATGTTGAATTCTTTGGATAACATAATTTTAACTTCATTTTGTAATAGAGAGGTCACTTCCAAGAACATGCATGTCAACAAAACAAGTAAATAATAGCAACTATATTTGACACACCACAAAGTTGAAGGCACTGATCTGAATTACTTGATTCATATTCTAGGCTATTTCAAAAATTTGTCAAATTATTTATTCGTCGGCTATACATGTTTTAAGAACATACAATGATTTTACTAAATTGTAAATCTTGTTCACTAAAAATATTAGTTCAAAACTTTCCTGTAAGGCCCACCACAGGCTGCCTCTCAAAAGTTGGTTAACTAAATATAATATTATTTATATTATATTTTATTTACTCCAGACTAATTATAACAAGCAACCACAGTCGGCCGGCCGACTGGGTCTATAGTACCGGTGAATCGCTGCCGACGCAGTCAACCCATTGCCCACACTCGGTATCGAAAGTCGTCTCTGATATCATTTGTAACGCCCCTGCCCCTAGCTCAGACAATTTATACAATTTATAAGACAAATTAGATACTATGTAGTACAACTGCCCACCACAGACTGTCTCTCAAAAGTTGGTTAACAGATTATGTGACTCTTGATCCTTAGCTATTATTATTTATGTTATATTTTATTTACTCTATACCCGATATGGGATCTATTCACTGCCTTCATTTCCGAATTCAAGTAACTAAGTGGGGCCCTCCTCAAGGATGCCGCATCACCATCAAATGGAGACAACAACCAAGTCTTTTTGCATACCTTTTTTACCGTGCCAATACCATATACTTAATCTTACCAAACCAACACAAGTAATCAGCCAACTACCTTTTTACCAAATCAAATATTTTTACAAATCATTTTTCAACATATATATATATATATATATATTATATTATTATATTCTTTGAAAATCACGGAGTGTTACATTTACAGTACAAAACTGTTCAGTACAAAACATCAAGTACAAAACTTTTTAAATATCCTTTATGAATGACAAAATTTTCAATAGATGTAAGGGTAAGAAGAATACTTATTGTAGCTATATGACAAACATGTGAGTAGACATCAAATAAATCTACCCTATTTTTCTCAGTCAATCTGTTAGCTACTAAAAAGCATTAAAATTGCTACTGAACAATCAAAATTAAGTTTCTTCTACAAAACCCCACTTACTTACTATAGTTTTAGTCCCTTTTGGCAGATCAACTAAATTAAAGTATTATTGTATGACACAAAATTATCTCATTGTCTACTAAAGACTCTTCTTAGCTCATTTGTAACCCCTGTTTTCATTAATACGTATTTTTAAAGGTATTTTTCCGTATTTAAATTTCAGTATCTTATAACTATTTTTTTTCTTTAATTGATTTTATTTAAACTATTTTTTGTGAGCCCAATTATTTATTATAAGCCAAAGTTTGCATTTTAAGTTTATTAATTATTAATATGAGCCAAGTTGTATTTTGATTTTTTTATTGGTTAATATGAAACCCAATTGTTTAATTCTAAGCCCAAATTCGTATTTGATTTTTATTAAATTAATCCAAAGCCCAATTGTTTAATTATTATTTAAAACCCAATTCTATGTTTTGATTTTTATTTTATTAAATTAATTTGAGCCCAAAATATTTTAGCCCAATGTCCTAATTGTTTTTAGTTAAATATTTTGAGCCCAAGAACCAAGCCCAAATCCAGAACCCATATAATTGTACAGTTTTATCCTACACCTATCCCTATACAATTTCTTCACTTTTCCCCACTCTTCCCACAATCCCGTAACCACTCCCACACTATCTCTCTTTCCCGTTATTAACACTCCCCGTTTACTCTCTCCCGTTCAATATCTCCATCTCTCTCTATGTTTCTCTAACAAACAGAGAAACCAAACGAAAACCCACAAACCTACTGACTCCCTCTCCCTCTTTCTTCCTCTGTTTCGAAAGCATAGAACCCAACTCCTCTCCATCACCCTCACCGCTTCCCTCCTCCACAGTCGAAGCTCGTCTCCATCAGCATCGTCTTCATCACCTCCGAGAATCCCCCGAGTTCTTCCTTCGCCATTGCCATCGAGTTTCGCCCTCTAGCTCGTCGTCAGCTCATCACCCGAGTGCCCCAACCTCAGCAACCGCCGCTCGAAGTCCATCGTCGCCCCCCTCCCATTGTGACGCCATTATCACCTTCCGCCGTCACAGCGACCTCTAGTAGCACCGTCCCTCACCATCGTCCTCGCCCCGTCCCATTGCTCCGCTCAACATCAGCCCCGTCGAACCCAACTCCCATCTCGCTCATCACCTCCATCGCCGTGAGCCCACTCCTCCTCTGTTCTTCGAGTCGAACAGAGCACGCCGTCGCTCCTCGACCAGCCGCTCCGCCATTGACGTCGCTTCCCAACGTGGTGTCGCCATCGCAGCACTACCGCCGTCGCCGTCGTCCTTATCTCTCTCTCTCTCTCCGTTTCGAAGCAGCGACGAAGAAGAAGAACGAAGAAGAAGAAGCAGACGTTCGGATTTGGCGGGATTGAATTTGGACCATTCGATCGCTTCAAGACCCGTGCTCCTAATCTGTGTTCGCTGTTCTGCCACAGCCGATCCGAGAATCGCTGTTTCCTGTTCTGGTTGGATCCGGTGTATAGCCGCTCTCCGATTGGCTGGCTGTTGCTGTCCCGTGTTCGGCTCGCAGCGGATCTCAGTCCGCTGTCCCCTGTTCTGGATCCGATTGGGTGTGAAGAAAGGATTTCATTGGACGTTGATTGCTGTTCGCTGTTCTACCCGCGCCAAATCCAGCTGCTGTTTTGCTGTTTTGGGCTGATCCAGTGTGGGAAATCAACTCTTTGTTGCTTGCTTTTGGAGTTTTTTCGTACGTACTTTGCACGTGCCTCTTGGGATTGTTCCCTGGGATACTGATCCCGTTATTCTTAAATTATTCGAATCGACTATACAAAAAGGCAAGTCCATTGAACTAATCTTTTTATTCTAGTTCAAATTAATTGATCTCCTGCAAGTAGTTCCATTTTTAATTATCTTAAATTGCCTTGTGTCCCTTCTCGTTGGGAGTATCGAGGGTTTACACGAGCTAACCCGACATACTCTTGACATCTTATTAGTATCCATTGACTCAAACCTAAGCCTACATACACAATTGACATAAATGAAATGCATAGAATCGTATAAAAAGAAAATGAGTGGTGATTGAATACATTGATTGATTGAAATATCGTGACTTGAACAATGACATCGTGAATTGACTCGTACATTGCAAAATCCATTCAAATTGTTGTATAATAGTGTAATGCATTTCATGATACAATAGCATGTTAATTATCGACTTGAATGAACATATATGTGATGACTTTTTATAATTCCTGCTGCATTGTCTATCTTGTATGAGGTTTCGACCCAGTTATATTAGAAGTCAGTTAAAATAATATAGAGAGAATTGTTGTTTCAGATTTACTATTCCATGTTATTATTGTGCAATATATCATTTTGCTGCATTCGTATCGTTCTCTTGACATTCTTATAACCACTTGCATGGACATGAATGATTTAATAAAATATTAAACAAGCCGGGGTTTATAAGGGTTGACCTAGTAGTGGGAAATCTCAGAAAATGTACTCGGTAAGGCCTATATTGATATCATATTGAAATGGAAAGAGAAGTAATGATTGTGAATGATTGATTGAATAATTGGAAATTGATTGATTGCAAATGATAAATGATTATTATTGAAACCGAGTACACGCTCTGTAGACCCCACCACTATGTCTCAAACGTACACTGTTTTGCGTGCACCGAACCTGTGGTACGGCACACATGGGACACAGAAGTACGTGCACTAGATAGGAGAAACAACTTGATAATAGACCTAGTTGACATGTATATACACTTGATAAAGACCATTGCTATTAGTACCATTATTGTCCTTACAACTTGATCTTGATTCATATCCCTTCATATACCATGTTTCCTTACTCTCTATTTTTTACTACTTGCTGTCCGTACTTGCTCTAAGGACAAATTATTCTTTCTTTTTAGATGAACAAGTACAGGTGAGCCAGAGAAATTGCCCGAAGGCATTGATGAACAGTTCTTCTACAATTGGAGTAGGAGTCTCTCGAACAATTTGGTAAGTCATTGTATTCCAGAATTGGTTATTGAATTTCATTCTCGTTTATGTGATTATGTTTCCTGTGTGGTTGTGATTCATTTTTCTTATATTGTTGAGCTAAGACTGGTACAGCTTATGGATGATATGAGTTGGCGTACTTATATCATTCGCTGGGCCTCAGTTACGTGTCTGTGTTTCCGTATTCCGGGAAGCGGGGCGTGACATCATTTGTCATTCAGGTTTTAAAGTGTTAGTAAGACTGGTTCTTGATTCCAACTGTGAATCATTGAACGTGTCTGTAGGACTAAATTATTTCATACATTTATCTTTGATGAACACATCCTCAAAGGACTCTGCAAGTGTAGGTTCTTCTAAGACAAATTAGATAGATCCAATATCTGTCCACAGAACTACATTTTACACTATCTAAACACACACAAATATTTATTGTAGGTCCTACTTTAGGCCTTCTAAGGTCATGTACTCTAACAAATGTATCACAATACAAATTTTCACTTTAACAAAATTATTTGTGTTTTCATGCCATGATTTACAAGGTGTATTCAATTTAGAGTGTAGTAACACATTAGAGATATGATTAACAACACAACATCACTCATAATTACACAAAACAAACAACAGTCAATAATATAGAATTCAACATTTCACTAAGTGTTTGATTCTAACTTTTATCAATATCGTTTAACTGTTGTAAGTAGAGCGTAGTAGAGATTATACCAAAAGAAAACTTCTCTTAAATTGTTAAAACATATTCACCACCTCTATCAAATCTGAACCCTTGATTTTTAGCATTTAACTATATTTTTTAAAAAATTCATTAAGAATAACAAGTGCTTCATTCTTCATATATATGACAGACTTATATTAATCATCTATAAAAGCGATTAAATACTTCTAACCAACAATCGTCTCATCTAGAAAACTACCGAGATCACAATTATCAGAATGTATTGACTCAAGAAGTTGTGTGCTCCTAGAGACCATACTAAATGATTTTCTAGTGATCATAATCTGAACACAACTTTCATATTTGTCATATTTAATGGAGTGTCGTTTAGCAGAGTTATGAGTTTTAACAAGAACAAACAATTTAATATATAGTTCATAGTGATTCTAAATTTCAAAACAACTTGGATGTTAAAGCTTTTTACTCAATAGCTTTTAATATATAGTTCTCAAATCCTAGCCAATTATGCTACGTTCAAGAACACAATTATAACTATTATTATTAATTGTCTCATTTGTTAAACTCAACTTATACATGCGATTGACTATATAAGCACATTATAAGAGTGAATACAAAATTACTCTACCACATTTCAAAAAACTATTTGCTTTTTCTAGTGATTCTAACAATGTCCACTTGCTTAAACACATTGAGCGAAGAGTTCTTTCCTCCATTCGTTCTTCATCATCTTCATGACGCTAAATGAGATAATGACTAACATGCTATAATTCAACTTTGCACACACAGTACAATGAATGAGAAAGAACAAAACGTAACTAGAGAAAGCAAATATATATACACATAGTATGAGTCATATTCTACATTAAGAGATGCTCTCTCCTAAGTTACAAACATTTGTTATACATTTTATACATAAAAAAAATTTATTTTATTTTATTAGAGAAGCAAATATATATGATCTCACACAAACTACAAACAATGGATTTGTCAAAATATCTATACACATAGTATGATAAAATACTTAACAACCCTAAACATGCTAGTTTTCCAAAGCGATAATAACTATGATCTAAAGCTTTCAATCATATGATCAAATTCACAAAACGTTAACACATTTATCACATGAAAATACTAAGAAAGATTAGAGTAGATCATACCGACAGTTCAAGTTAGAAGTGTTTTCCAAATTCGATGGAGAAGCCTGCGTAGTGCAGACTTATCATACCGTGATGCAAATCCATCATCTCCAATACACACAATTTGTAAGTAACTTCGAAGTTCCTACATTCATCAAATTGTTAAAGATTAGCCAATTAAACGAATTATTGACACTGTTTAATTCTAGCAACAATTTAATTTGGAGATCCAAACTTTATAGTCAAACCATGTAGTTTAACTTATCAAAAATAGATATTTGGTTTTAGCACATAGCCAAAACAACTGTTCAACTTGTATTTAATTAAATAAATGATTAATACAGTCTTGAACTTAACCACTTAGCATCATAGTAATTCTATAATTCAAAACATAAACTTAAAACGAATGTTTTGAGCTTCCAGCACATAGCAAAATATTTAACAGAAATTTAATGCGAGGAAAGTAAAGAACTTATCTTTCACCAACTCTTCCCCTTCAGTTGATTAGACTCATATCTATTTGGGAACAAATCCAAACAACAAACCATTCAATGTGCACATGAGAGAAAAAGGATGAGTCAACAGCAACACCACCAAAGGATTTGAAGCTATGGCCAAATACCAAACACCGAAACTAATCCAATCACAAAAATCAGATCGGAACTGATTACTCCCCCACTAAGTTCATCAGGCCATCCACATCAATATCAATAAAAGCACACATCTTCAAGTTTAGAAATACCAGATCTGATGATGAGATCCAAAACTCCCATTGTCTTCTTCACAGATCCGAAAAACCCCCCCTCACTGTCTTCTTCAAGATTGGGTTTTACACACAGACCTCAATCAGCCAAGATGAAGAAGAGGGAGGTCGAGCGGGCACGACGACTGAGGGGAAGCAGTGCCATCGGAGATTGGGCGGGATCAGATGCCTCGACAGATCGACGGATTTTTGATGGCCTCGCACGAGAGAAGGCGATGGCAAGCGGCGCTCATGTTCGCGCAGGCTAATCGTTAGAGCAAAGGCAAGATCTGATGCCTCGACGTTCGACGACTGGCGGCGTTGGTCTGTGGGAGCGACGACACTGACCAAAGTGATGATCATCAGTGATGTCGACTTCGACGGCTTGGAGGGGTTTTGACGAGAACGATGGGATCCAACAGTGCTCCCTTTTTCCCTCTTAATTAATCTCACAAATTGATTAATAATATCTCAAGATTGTTAGGTTTGGTGAGAAATTAACAATTGGGAATTAGGGTTAATACTAGATCTAAGTTGCTTGAGATATTCACCCTAGGTATCAAAATTGGAATACCTAGACTACTATCACAAGCCAGTATTTATTTTTAAATACTGGTTTGGGTACTGGGTTCTCAATCCACTCAATCTGCATTCCAATATCCATATAATTAGTACGTGTAACATACGTGTTACCCATAGAACAATATTACACATAATATTGTTCATATAGTGAGAATATACCTATATATCCAACACCAACTACTCCACTTTGAACATCCCCCAGATTTCTTAATGCTACTTAGGGGCCAGAGATCAACTCGTGGAACTTCTTTCCTGGATCATCATCACGAAGGCGAGAGGTACTATGCATTCTTAGTTTTCCAAGCTTCATCTTTAACCTATGAATTTGTGTACTATGCATTTGTAGTCTTCCAAGCTTCATCTTTAACCTATGAATCTCCAAATCCTTCTCGATGAGCATATACTTAAGGCGAGTACGAGATGAGCAACCAGGGTGGATCTCCCTCAAGTAGGAGAGCTCCAAATATTTTTCGAGTAGCACCTCCTTTAGACGGCCATTCTCAATCCTCTCCTCCAATAATTCAGCACGAAGTCGAGCAATCTCAATATCCCGAGTATCCCCTGGGGTGTATATAAATCTGTCGATTGAAACGATGAATTCACTACAACACTAGTAAATGATGAAACATAACTTCGATTTTGATAATTTTTTTAGAAGATTTATCTGAACACATGAGAAATTCTCATAAAAAGGAGTTTGACACATAATGTTTTGCATTGCTTGAAAGAAAAATACATAAGGCTGGTTAGTCCACAATTCAGCGAATTACAACACAAAAACTATAACGAGAAAGAAAATGGAGGAGAAAGATCAAAGATCTACCTCAGTTGCCGCCACCAAAGTCCCACCCTCTCCCTTCTCTGCATCTGCAGTCTCCTTCAGGGACTCCTCCTCAGCCCTCTCGGCCTCCTTCTCTGCTTCATCCCTCTCATCCTCCTTCTCCTCGTCATCAGACTCATCCTCAACCAGTTGCTCCCAAGGCTGAAGATCGATGTTATAGCCCTTTGCATCAAAAGCCAAGAAAGCGCTTGACTACATCCTTTGATAGCTTTCGCATAAGACTATTCCATCACATCAAAAGGTGGGCATGTGCCTCCATGAACACGTTGGCAAATGCGGCCTGCTTCTCCTCGATCAGTCTCTTCTCCATCTTTGCCAGCTCCTTCTTGTGCTCAATCATGAGATGATTGATCTCATTGAGATGAGTCGCCTCCCAATACTTCGCCTCCTCAATCTCCTTGATGGCTTCTTCTTGTCCTTCTCAGCCCGAGCAGCCTTTTCCCTCAAGAGCTTCTCCTCTGCCTTGAACTCCTTGATCAAGTTACCAATGTGGCAGGACATCTGTAAGAGAAAAAGGCTTTAAGACTTAGATGCACAAGGAGAGATACAAAAAATCATATTACAAGGAGAAGAACATACCAATCATATGCACAAGTTCTAAACCACCTCAAGGCATTTCACTAAGTTGCCAAGAAGGTCATCACACAACCTGACAATCCAATCCGGTGCATAAATTTGCTTCTCCTCCTCCGAGAAGACTAAATCAGCCTCAGTAATTAATGGAGCGTGGTCACCAGCGAAGAGCGGATCCAAAGAAGGGCCTCATGTAGCTGAGCTCGCCACTGCCTTCATCAATGAATCAAAGACATCCACCGATGTAGGAGCATGAGAGGTCTTGGAAACCTTTGAATATCCTGCCTTGGTCACGGGGTGGAAGATCAGCCTCGTATTTTCGGACGAACTTGGCCAGGTGTCCCCGCTGTATGAGTTCTTCGATCTCCTCTATGAGAGCCCGACAATCATCCGTGTCGTGGCCATGATCCCTATTAAAGCAGCACCACTTATCCCTGTTTCTTTTCTTGCCAGGGGTATTCATCCTAGGGGTGTAACGCCCCGAATCCCAAATACACTGAATTCGAGATGTTCTACAGGATCTTTTTGCTTTCTTTAGTACAATTTTACAGGGAAATTTAAACTTTTCACTTTACATCAGAATTTACATCAATATTACACTTTACATTTGCACAGCGGAAGTAAGATTTACAACAATTAAATAAATGTACAACAACATGGTATAGTCTTTAAGCATCCATTCCTCTTTAATCTTTAACATGCCATTTACCTGCACATAAGACTGTGGGTACGTCAGTTTATTCAACCGACGATCATTATACACGGCCATCCTCTCTATGCCGGAAATAGTATAACTTAATTTTCCATATTTAGCAAACACAAACTTGTCACATTTCAAACTAAAGGGACTACCCTATTGATGTCGTGTCGTGATTGTGCACTTAGTCCTTAATGCATTTATTTATATTACATGACACTAATGCGCACTTGTTCGGATTCTATGCATCCCATACTACATAGGTCCGAGGGCAAGCCCTTATTCGTTCTTCATCTTTGTAGGGTTCAATCCCTCGTTATGACTTAATCTACTACTGTAACTACGGTAGTGTCTTAGATGTCCGATGATCTATGAGCCCATGTCCAGGCAGCCTGGAGGGAAATCCCACGCACTGACACGACGCAAGGAGCAGGCAACCTATGGACAATTCAGCCTCCGCCATGGAACGATGGCACCACCCATAGCCACTCGAACATCCCACAAGTATCGCCACCGGGACGATAATTCTGGAGTAGCGCCCACGCCATGTCTTGACGCATCAAGCAGGCAGCCTGTGGATCGCTCTCACACCGCTAATCCGATGGCCCCCATACTCATGTTTTTCTTCTACTTTCATCATGTCTCCACTATGTACTAGTCCTTAGTTTTATCAAAATCATGAACAAAATCAAATCTCTAGAGTTAGCCTCTCCACTAAACCGGACTTATTCATTCATTTCGACATGACCAACCTTGGTCTAATTTCATTTCAATATTCCATTTCGTTTTCTTTCCAACTGCCGGGGGAGACTTAGCTACTCTTCCAATTCAATTCCAATTCACAATTTCCACCATGAGTACTTAAGACTCATAAAATTCATATTCATAACCAACGGATTTCTTTTTCATTAACATGATCTCTAATTCATTCATTAATCCATAATCATACATGAACTCATGCACTTTATCAATTTATAATTTCATATTTGAAATTCACATCACTAATGAATATTCATACTTCATATTTTTCCACATTATTCTCAAGTGAGAATAAATTGCATATATCACACAACCAAGTTTCTTTTTGCCAAATCACCTTCTAATACTTCATCTCACTTTATTCTTATACACTATAATTTTTCACAAGTATATACTCTAGAACCATAGTTCTAATTATGTACTTTTATTCACAAACCATAGTTTATCTCTTTTAAATAATGCCCAAATCATCTTTATAAAATCCCTTATATTTTTATGAGAATAACCATATTTTTTTCACAATTTTTGGACACCTAGAAACCCAAAAAATAAATATTTTTTCATACATGCTGATGGTAGGAATCGAACCCAGGCACACGGAGAAAACAGCCAAGAGCACCCACCGATAGGCCAACTGTGCTAGCAGTATAAGGAAGAGCTAAAGAGTATTTATTACTCTCGGTCGGTATTCTATTTGTTTTCAAAAAAGTGAGATATATATGGCTAAGGGGATTCGAACCGTTCAACACAGAGAACCTAACCGCACCGCAAGACCACTTGAGCTACGCGCTCAGTTGTCAAATGTATAGTTCGAATCCATTTAACTTATGCTCTCTGTTATTTAGAACATTTCGATGTTCGACTAGCTTTTGTTTCATTTTGCTCTCATCAAAATATACTGTATAACTCCAGAATAATCCTACTTCACATAATTTATATATCAGTGTGATCAAAATAATTTTTGTAATAATTAAAACATAATTTCCCACATTTAATTCAAATTATACATTCTAACACTCTTTTTGATGTTTCTTTGGCCCATAGTGTTCTAATCTTTTTGACAATACATTTCACATCAATCCACTGATTTTAATAATTTATCTACATACAACTCTTATTGAATTTATTCATACCCATATTAACATAAAGGGTCTATTTAACACAAAACTCAAACTACTAACTTTGTGGGTAGTTCTTTGATAATAACAAATGTAGTTTCATTAAATCAACATATGCTTCTAGTCAAATCATGTACATCATAATATATATAACCACCTATCAATTAGCATGTTCACAACTCAATCATTCAAGAAAGTTATTCTTTTCAAAAGTGTGCTCTTTCTTAATCAATTTCATGCTTCAAATTTCTAAATTAACTAGCGTTCTTATTAGTATTTTCCATGCATCATGTCTCAATATCATACTAGCATCATTCTTAAGGAAATTTAACCACCATCATTCATTCATTCTAACAAGCATGGAGAATTTTTATCCACAACTCAATTTTAACAATAGAACCACATGCAAGTTGTTCATTAACATACCAATCAATTTATGAACTAACTTTCCCATTAAAAAATGTATTCTTATTAATATTTTTCATGCATCATTTCTAATTAGAAATAAGGAAAATCAAACCCACCTTGTATGGAGAGAAAACAACACAATAGCAACAAAGTCCTTGCAACGAGATGTACCTCCTCCTAGACGATGCGCGCACAAGCTCCACGAACACCAAACCCGAGCTCCTCTCCTTGGATAGCCGGCCCTTCTCTCCTTGTTGAAAGCAACACAATCCCACACAATTCTCTCAATCTTTTTTTAACTCACAACTTACTACTAAATAATACTATTAGACTATAGGTTTGGAAGGATATAATTTGCATAAGAATACTAGCCATGGGAGGGGGTATTTATACTAGAAATCAAATAGAATGGAGGGCTAGGATTAACTAGTTGGTTGTAGGATGGAAGGCCAAGATGGAAGTAGGAGTTACAAAAACTACCCACAACCAAATAACCACCATGCCATGACTACCACTCAAATTTTGAGTTTCCCTCCCAAAAGATGCAATCCGGCCTCCGTGGAGAAGTGCATATTGCACGTGTTCGTGTAGTGCACGTGCATGCAACTAGGCCTAAAAATTGTACATTTTAATTTTGTATAAAAAATAAAATAGTTTTTAAGTTGTCTTCTACATGACAAGTTAAATAAAAATAGGTTAATCCATGGGCTTTAGTTTTGGGCCAAAATAGTTATTTTAAAATAAAATAAACAGAATACAATTTGGGCTTTAAGAAAGGCTTTAAAATAAGGCTTTCTATTTATTTAAAGAAAGGCTTTTGTATAAAATAATTTGAAAACACATATTTAAATATTTATACACCTCATAAAAATAATTATAAGATTTAATTCAATCAAAATATTGCACGTGCACACTACGTGCAAAATAAATAATTTTTCATTAATTGAAAAATCAGGGCATTACAAGGGGGACCACGGAGTAGCCCTTCCTTGTCCACCTCCATAAGAATTGTTGATATACTTGTTTAAAATGGGTGTTTTATACACCATTTACGAACCAGTTTTTGAGCAATTTTTTGAGTAAGATCCCAATGAATTATTGAGAGACCTTGATTGATTTGTTTTCTCCTTCGTGAGTAAATCAAAATCGTATATTAATTTGCTAACAACGGTTAAGGGGTGAATGAGAAATTGTCTATCAAAGTGAGACGTTTTCATTCTTGAAAAAGGGTTGAGCGGATATAGTCCCACATCGGAAAAATCAAGAGAATTAGAAGAGGATATATAGTAACCTTCTTCTAAGCATTGTAAGATAGCTAGAAGAGATGCTCTCTCTCGCACGCGCAGGGAGGGGATGCAAATCTCGGACCGGATTACATGCGACTTGTGTGCATCCGCACCAGAAACGGTTTTGTCTGTCGTTTCAGTTCAGTATTAAACATTTTTTCTGCCGTTACATTGTACGCATTCAAGTGTCTGTCTGCCGTTACACTATGGCATTCAGGGCATTAACTGCTGTCTGCTGTTACAGTGTATGCATTCAATACATTGTCTACCGTTACTCTGTAAGCATTCATATCTTTGTCTGCCGTTACAAGCTCTAACCCTGACTCTATATATATAGCTCCCCCTCTCTCTTTCTTCCCTGCACCGAAAATCATCTTCTTTCTTTTCTGTTTAGTTCAGTTCTGTTCCGTTCCTCGGTCCTGTTGTTTGGTAAGTCGGTGATAGAGTTCTCACGCTGTCGGTCGGTTCGAGGGTGTTACGTGATGCCTACGTGAACACTCTAGTCGTTGCATCCTGGGAGACAGACGCCTTCGCACAATCCAGCACCCGGAAGAGGCGAAATCTGCTTTAAGGACATTGTGTGATACACAAGCCTCGACTGCTCTTCCTTGTTGCATATTATTTGGTTTGTTTGTAAGTTGTTATTTATTTAATTTTATTTTCTTGTTGGATTTTCTTCCGCTCCTATTCTCTTCTCTGTTTTCTGTGCCTCTCAATCAATTCAGTTTATTGCAAAAGAAAGTTTATAAAGAATTTTGTAACAAACTTAAAACAGATTTCTTGATTTTATTGATTTCCGATTTTGAGGCACTTCTTTTCTTTTTCTTTAATCTGGAAAACTTACACTCGTGTTGTGTATTTTACAAAATCGAAATGACAACTGCATCGGAAAATGTTGATGTGTCTAAAACGTTCCACGTGCCGGTTGCTGATACTGTAATGCCCCGATTTTCATTTAATGAAAATTATTTTATTTTGCTCGTAGTGTGCACATGCAATATTTTTGGTAGAATTAAATCTTATAATTATTTTCATTATGATGAGTATAGATATTTATATATGTGCTCTTTAATTATTTTTATATAAAGACCTTTTTCAAATAAACAAAAGCCTTTCTTTTTAAAGCCCAAATTTAATTTATTTATTATCTTTTTATAATTATTATTTTGGCCCATAAACTAAAGCCCATGCGCTATTTTTTTTTAAAATACAACTTGTAATGTAGAACACATTTTAAAGATTATTTTTATGTAAAATATAATGTACAACTTTTGTTAAATGGGGACAAATGCATGCACGTTCACTACACGTACACGTGCAAATGCACATGGAGCATCGCCGGTTTTGGAGCTTTTGGAGAGAAAAGGAGAAATTTCAAGTGGAGTCATGGGCGGTGGTTACTTGATCATGGTTGGTTATTGTAACTCCTCCTTGAATCCTAGCCTTTTGTTTCTAACTCCTAGTTTAATCCTAGCCTTCCATTTTCCCAAATTTTTAGTATAAATACCCCCCCTAGCATAGTTATTTTTGTGCTAATTATCCCTCCAAACCTATAGTTTAAAATACATTACTAGTAGTTTAGTAAGTGAGTTAAAAGATTGAGAGTTGTGTGGGGAATTTGTGCTTGCATCAACAAAGAGGAGAGGTCGGCAATCAACAAGGGAGTGCTCGGGTTTGGCACTTTTGGGAGCTTGTGTGCACGTCGACGAGGAGGAGGATCGCGCTCTTGGCAAAGACATTTGTTTAGGAGGTGTTGCTAATTGTACTTCTCTCCAATTAAGGTGGGCAATTTTCCGTATTTCCAATTAGAAAGCATGCTAGAATTAAAATGAAATGATGATGCATGAAAAAGATTAATAAGAGTACATTTTAATTGGAAAATTGGCCTATTAGTTGATTGGAATGTTGATATATAACTTGTATGTGATTCCATCATTAAACTTAAGTTGTGTGTAAATAAATTATAGCCATGGATTGCCTACAGAAAAATTTATTGTTAGCATTAAAGACAATATGCAAATGTTAGTAGGTAAAAAAATGTTGTTTCATGCGCTTGCACGTACTTTTGTGATAATGTTGCAGTGAATGATTTAAAATATGATTTGTGGGTTGTGGAGTGAATAAAAAACAGATTATTGATGTAGAGATTGTTGAGGTTAAAATTTGATAAGAAATGTCGAAAAAGAAACATATTAGTCGTAACATCAAGTTTGGACTAATTGTATGAAAAATATGTGTTTATTATTGAAAAAAATTATTTTTATTATACTGGAGTATAAATTATGATGGGAATAGTCAATCTGGAAATTTACAGCAAGTTTAATAAGAATAAAATCAAATGAGAGCTTTTTGAACATCGAAATGTTCTACTAAACAGAGAGAACTAATTTAATTAGAGTTTGAGTTGTTTTGAGACAATTTGAGCATATAGCTCAAGTGGTCGGGTGATTCTATTTTACTACAGTGTGCGGGTGTCTCAGAGGTTGGGGGATTGAATCCCATCAGCACCATATATTTTGTTTGTATTTTAAAAGAATTATAGGTTGCAGCCGAGAGCATAGATAGCTCTCAGCGCCCCTTTATATCGCCTATTGCGATTGGCCTAGTGGTCTGTGCTTGCGGCTTGTTTCTCGGGGGTTGTGGGTTCGAATACTGGTCTCGGCAGTATTAAAAAGTTGTGAAAAAATATTTTTTTAAGTGATTTTTGGTGATTAAAAATTAGGAAAAAAATATGATTATTATCCTAAAAATATGTGGGACTTATGAAAAATAATTTGAGAATTATTTACATGGAATAGAGTATGTTTTGAGAACAAATGTATAAATAGAACTATGGTTCTACACTCATTTTTTGTGGAGGTTATAATTCGCAAAAGAACTCGAAATGAAATATTAGAAAAGAAATATGAATAAGGAAAAAATTATATGAAGTGATGCGATGTGAATTATTCTCATTGGAGAATAGTGTGAAAATTATGAAGTGCAAATATTCATTTTTGACCATGTAAATTCGTGATGTGATTTAATGTGAAAATGATATTCCATATGAATAATTGAATTCCATGTATAATTATGGACTCATGAATAATTTAGAAATCATGCTATTGAAAAAAAAAAATGTGAATGAGTATGAAAACTCAAACATATGGATTATGAATTGAAATTGAAAATTAGAGTTTAGTCAAACTCACACCGGCAAGTAAAAGTAATGAAATATGATTACTGACATTGAAAAGACCAGTTTGGGTCATTGTGAAATGAGAGAAATAAGACCGGTAGTAGTGAGAGGGCTAACTCTAAAGGATTGATTTTGTTCATGATTTCATTAAACTAAGGATTAGTTACATAGTGAATATGTGATGAAATTAAGAGAAAAATATTGAGTATGAGGGCCATTGGATTGGCGGCGAGAGAGTATCCCAAGATGTCCCATGATGAGTCATGATAGGGCGTGGATACTGCTCCAGAGTACCGTCCCGGTGGCGACGCTCGTGAGGTGTTTGAAGACTGCGGGTGGTGTCATGTCTATGGTAGGAGCTGAATTACCACAGGATGCCTGCATGATGAGTCATGTGTCAGTGCGTTGGGATTCCCTCCAGGGCGCCTAGACATGAGTTCGTATGTCAGAAAACATCTAAGATACTTACCGTAGTTACAGTAGTAGATTAAGTCATGACGAGGGATTGAACCCTACAAGATGAAGAACGATTAAGGGCTTGCCCTCGGACCTATGTAGTATGGGATGCATAGAATCCGAACAAGTGTGCATTAGTGTCATGTAATATAAATAAGTGCATTAAGGACTAAGTGCACAATCACAACACGACATCAATAGGGTATTCCCTTTAGTTTGACATGTGACAAGTTTGTGTTTGTTAAATATGGAAAACCAGTTATACTATTTCTGGCATAGAGAGGATGGCCGTGTATAATGTTCGTCGGTTGAATAAACTGATGTTGTAACTCCCTGTTCCAGTTGTACGTATTTTATTACGTGAATTTTTGTACTTCAATTTTTACCTCAGTTTTATTTTTCTCTTTGGACTCTTTATCTAAAGCCAGAATATTTTTCTGATCAATTCTATAATTTTGTGATTTTTTGATTAGAGTTTAAATACAAATTTTAAACCCTGATTAATCCTAATCCTAATCCTAATCCTAATTCTAATCCTGCCTAACTTTCTCATTTTCTCCTACAACCTAACTTCTACGCCTAACTCTCATATTTTTCCACACCCTCCTTTGATTTTTCTACACCTCCTTTGACTTTTCCACACCCTCCTTTGATTTTTCTACACCCTCCTTTTGATTTTTCTACACCCCTCCTATCTCTTTCTTTCTATATACACACACACACACACACACAATAGACCACCTCATTCCCTTCTTCTCTTCCTCTGCCTTCTTCACACCGAGAGCTCAAGCAATTACTTTCCACCTTCGAGCCAACGACTCTGCTTCTACAATCCCGTGAACCCCGAATAATAACCCGACGCCGCGCCACCTTGTTGTTGTTGTCGCTCACCGTTGCTACCGTTAGCTACCGTCTTGCCGCCATTCTTACCGCCGTTGTGCCGCCATCCGTTGCCGACGTCGCTTCTTTCCGTGGTTAACACTACCACCAAAATCGTCACGTTATAAGGCAAGTACCTTGTACACTATTTTTGTTCTCGTACAAGCATTTTCCTTTGACTCGTGGCAAGTAGTCTAGTCATCATCATATTTTATTGTCAAACTCTGTTCTAGTCACTTGTTCCGTGTTATATCAACTCAAGAGTGAACCGTTAACACATTTCGAATCGTGTTATCGAATATCGAATATTCAATCTTACTATCTCTAAAATTTCTTGACCTTGCACTAAGAATTCGACCATGTTCCCAATACTGGATTGAAGATTTTCTACATGGAAATTGTATCCCATCGAGTCCCGAATCCAGAACATCTGACGGTTTCTCAATCGGATATATAGATTGTGAGATATCGCGATTTTAGTACTGACATATCACGAATTTCTGAACCTGCACGGGATTACTAACCGGCATCTCGTACTGAGAATTTGACCACGTTCCCGACACTGGATCGAAAAACTTTCTACATGAAAATTGTAGCCCTTCGAGTCTAGATATCCGAAACATCCTGAAGTTTCTCAAACCGATGTATAGATTGTGAGATATCGCAATTTTAGTATTGTGACTCCGAATTACCAGAATGCACGCGAAACATCGAAATCAGCCAAGAATGAATTTGTACGCATAGCTACTGTCTTTAGAATGTATCGTGTGAATATGCGTTAGAACCGTAAGAGAGTCTACTTTCTAGAATCTCTGACGGAATCAGATTTGCTTTTCTGTAACAACGGAAAAGTGAATTTGAATGCAGATATGTCAAGTTGTCTAAAAATTCATCTATACATTTTTGCATATAAACCAGTTATTTTTCATATTTAATGAACTGAATGTATTATTTTTCTTGTAATAATAACTTGCATAGATATAATAGGTTGATAGAATGTATTTTATACCACTTGATAATTCTATAATAACTACTCTCGATACATGTACTCGTTTTACGTCTCATGTCCATGATTATTGCACTTGATATTTTTCCTGACTAAACTATTTGATTACACCGTTCCACTAGTCGTACCAATTGCATGTTCATAATTAATTATAAAAGAATAACAAGCCGGGGTTATAAGGGTACGGCTTAATAGTGGACAATATAGGGGAGTATACTCGGAAGGGGGCCCGTGTTTCCCGAAATAGTGATTCTTGATTACATGATTCTTGATTACATGACTCTTGATTACATGACTCTCGATCCTTGATTACATGATTATCGATTAATTGAGCCTAGGTTATCAATTGCTTATACCTTGAAGTCTAGAATACACTAGTTACATTTATTACTTACATGATCATATTGTCCCAGTTCCTTGCTTACTTCAATATTGTATTTGTACTTCTACTTCTTGTTTCTTCCATGTTATATCTTGTTATATTACCCCCTTTTTCTGCTTGTTGCTACTTGCTGCCCGAAACTTGCTCTAACGGGAACTTTTCTATTTTTCTTTGAGTTAATAATTATACAGGTACTGATGGATCCGACGAGCAGACTCTCTAAACGATCGTTGCTGCTTCCTTACTACTTCATGTTGTTTCAGTCGCTATTTTATCTAGTTGTTATAGCGAACTGCTTATCATATTATTTTAATTCTGGCACCTTGTACTCTCGGGCATCTTGACCCGATGTTGATGTATTATCCAAATGATGGTTATTCTATTTTTCTGCTCATGTGATTATTATATTTGCCTGCGTGATTGTGTTATAAAGATCTTGTTGAGCTTATAATTGTACAGCTTATGGATGATGTATATCATTCGCTGGGCCTCAGTTGCGTGCCTGTATTTCCGTATAGTGGGAAGCGGGGCGTGACAGACGTACCCACAGTTTTGTATGCAGGGTAAACGACATGATAAAGATTAAAGAGGAACAGATGCTTAAAGATTATTCAATGTTGTTGTACTTTATTTAAATGTTGTAAATTTGCTTCCGCTGTACAATGTAAAGTGTAAAGTTTCATGTAAACTTTGATGTAAAGTGAAAAGTTTTAATTTCCTTGTAAAATTGTACTAAATAAAGTGTAAAGATCCTGTGGAATCTCGAATTCAGTGTATTTTGGAATTCAGGGCGTTACAGATACGATGCAAGTACCGACTGCTGCTGCGGCACGAGTACCAATACCAACCGTTGTACCTGTCTCAGTCTCCCATGGAGAGAAACCTGAGAAGTTCAACGGGCAGAATTTCAAAAGGTGGCAACAGAAGATGATATTCTATCTGACCACATTGAATCTTGCAAGATTCTTGAACGAAGAAGTTTCAAATTTTAAGAAAGATAAGCAAGATAACCAAGTCATTGCCGCTGTGGATGCTTGAAAAAATGCTGATTACTTATGTAGGAATTACATAATGAACGGATTAGCTGATTCTTTGTATAATGTATACATTGATAAAAGAACTGCTAAAAAACTTTGGGAATTACTAGACCATAAGTATAAAAACAGAGGATGCCGGCGCCAAAAAATTCATTGTGGGCCGCTTTCTAGACTATAAAACGGTAGATTCTAAAACAGTGATCAGTCAAGTTCAAGAAATACAACTGATCTTGCATGACATTCAAGCTGAAGGTATGAACTTAAGTGAAAGTTTCCAAATAGCATGTATAATTGAAAAATTACCATCAGGTTGGAAAGACTTTAAGAATTACCTAAAGCATAAGTGAAAAGAAATGGGCGTTGAAGATCTCATTGTCAGGCTTCGTATTGAAGAAGACAATAGAGGATCTGACAAGGTTGGACTCATCAATCATGCAGCCAAGGCAAATGTAATGGAACATAAAGAACGTTCCAACAAGCACAACAATAAGGATCCCAAGTTGGGGCCTAAGGGAGGAATTTCCAAGAAGCCGAAGTTTCAAGGCAAGTGCTTCAATTGTCACATGATGGGTCACAAATCTACTGAATGCAGACTTCCCAAGAAGAACAGGAACAGAGAAGCAAACTTGATTCAAGGCAATGCTCAAGATGTTTCCGATATCAATCTCTCAGCTGTGATCTCAGAGGTGAATATGATAGGTTCAAACCCGAAGGAATGGTGGATTGACACTGGAGCTACTCGACATGTGTGCTCCAACAGCAGTATGTTCTCCACTTTTGACCCATTAGAGAATGGGGAGAAAATGTTTATGGGGAACTCGGATACTTCAGAAATCAAGGGCCAAGGCAAGGTGATCTTGAAGATGACTTCTGGAAAGGAACTGACTATGAACAATGTTGCATATTTTCCTGAAATCCGTAAGAACCTGGTATCTGGTTCGTTCTTTAATAACCACGGTTTTCGTTTAGTGTTCAAGTCAAACAAATTTGTTTTGTCGAAGAGTGGAATGTATGTTGGTAGATGATACATGAGTGGTGGAATGTTCAAACTCAATATAATGACCATGGTCAAGAATATTAATAAAGCTAGATCTTCTACTTATATGCTTGAGTCTTCCAGTTTATGGCATGGTAGACTAGGACATGTTAATTATGACACTTTGCGTAACTAATTAACTTGAATCACTTACCAACATTCTAAATTGATTCCAAACACAAGTGTGAAACTTGTATTGAGGCAAAACTAACAAGATCATCGTTTAAAAGTGTTGAAAGAAACACTGAACCTCTTGATCTAATTCACACTGATATTTGTGATTTGAAAATGATACAAACAAGAGGTGGTAATAAATATTTTATTACCATCATTGATGATAGCACAAAATACTGCAATGTATATTTGCTTAAAAACAAGATGAAGCTATCGAGAAATTTGTTCTCTATAAAAATGAAGTTGAGAACCAACTCAACAAGAAAATTAAGGCGCTAAGAAGCGACCGAGGTGGAGAGTATGAATCGCCATTTGCTGACATGTGTGCGAAGCATGGGATTATACATGAAACGACAACTCCTTATTCTCCTCAGTCCAACGGTGTTGCTGAGAGAAAGAATCGTACATTGAAAGAAATGATGAATGCAATGTTAATAAATTCTGTTTTACCACCAAACTTGTGGGGAGAAGCTATTCTTTCAGCTAACTACCTTTTGAATAAGGTGCCCAAAAAGAAAGAAGAGAAAACTCCATATGAATTATGGAAAGGAAGAAAGCCATCCTACACTTGCGAATGTGGGGATGTCTTGCCAAGGTGGCAGTACCTCCACCTAAGAAAGTGAAAATAGGACAAAAAATGGTTGATTGCATTTTCATTGTCTATGCACTTAACAGTAGTGCTTATCGGTTCTTGGTGTACAAATCCGATATCACTGATATATCAAACAACACGATAATGGAGTCTAGAAATGTATCGTTCTTTGAAGATGTATTTTCTTGTAAGTCAAAGGAGGAACCAAGTTCCTCAAAACGAACACATGAGACTATTAGTGAAGATAGTGAAGACCAAGATGAAGAAGTTGAGGAGGAACCTCGACGCAGTAAAAGAGCAAGAATGGAAAAATCTTTTGGTCCGAATTTCTGGACTTTTATGCTTGAAGGTTAACCTCAAACCTTTATGGAAGCGGTGAACTCTAGTGATGGTCCTCTAAGGAAAGAAGCCATCAAGAGTGAAATTGATTCTATCTTGCAAAATCATACTTGGGAACTAGTGGATCTTCCACCAGGTAGTAAACCTTTAAGTTTCAAGTGGATCTTCAAGAGAAAAATGAAACCTGATGGATCAATTAATAAATACAAGGCAAGACTTGTAATTAAAGGTTATAAACAAAAGGAAGGTCTTGATTACTTTGATACGTATTCTCCTGTGACGAGAATAAATTCCATTAGGATGGTACTTGCAGTAGCAGCTCTGTGCAGTCTTGAAGTACATCAAATGGATGTAAAAACAGCTTTTCTTAATGGAGATTTAGATGAAAAAATCTACATGGAACAACCTGAGGGCTTTTCAGCTCTAGGACATGAAAAGAAAGTGTGTAAACTGGTGAAGTCATTATATGGCTTGAAACAAGATCCAAAGCAGTGACATGAGAAATTTGATAATATCATGATGACAAATGGCTTCAAGATCAATGAATGTGACAAATATGTATATGTCAAAGACACAGAAGATGGATATATCATTACATGTTTGTATGTAGATGATATGCTTATTATTGGAAGCAATGATCAGATAATTAAATCTATTAAAAACATGTTGAACTCGAGGTTTGACATAAAAGACATGGGACTAGCTGATGTTATATTGGAAATTAAAATCACAAGAACATAAGATGAGCTTATTTAAAGCCAGTTACATTATGTTGACAATATTCTTGAAAAAAATGATAAAGATAATTCTGAAATTGCCAGAAGTCCAATAGATCTAACTTTACATTTATTCAAGAATAAAGGTGAGAGTATTTCTCAAGCAGAATACTCTATAATCATAGGCAGTCTAATGTACTTAATGAGTTGTACAAGAGGAGTGTGAGTTCTCCGCCGATGATGTGGAGGGGACTCTCTTTGCCTTGGGGGAGGGGATCTTCTGGTCCTCGGTCTGCAGGGGGTTGGACTCTCGAGGCCCCTGGGTGCTCAGGTTGAGAGACTTCCTCAGGGGCTCGCCATTTATTCAAGCGAGTTCAGAGGTCGACCCTCTGCTGACGGTTGAGAATTACTTGACGAAGATCAGTCCCTGGAGGACTTTGAGAAGCCATAAAGTCAGTTGAGGGATTGTGGACCGAAACATGGTCATGATGAGGGTGTTGCTTTGGATGACCTCGACGAGAGCCCCCCGAGACCCTGGAAGGGCCTGTTGAGGAGGAGGTTGTTGATGAAGAGGCTGTTCAGGCTGCGGTTGCTAAACTTGCTGATTGAGTTGAGGAAGGTCATCTTGGACTGGAGGAGGAGGAAGAGGAGTGGCTCTTCGGTTGGAGGTCGCTGCCTTCCTCTTTTCTTTCGGATGCATGGTTTGAAACTACTTTCTCTGATGAACTAAGGTTGGATTGCTTTTTCTGTTTCCCACAGACGGTGCCAATTTGTTGTTGCTGATTTTGGTGTGGGAGCAAACAGATGAATTTGTGGATTCTTTTGGAAACAATAAAGGCAAACCTGTTGACTTTCACCGGTGTTTGACATGTTTCTTGTCGCTGCCGTTGACCTGCAAAAAGTTCGATACACCGGGACGGATCCCGGCAACGAACCCTCCGACGCTCAAGTCAGTAATCAGGAAGATTATGAAAGAGCGTTTATGTGGAAAAAGATTGATTACCTTGTTATGGTGGGGGGAAAGGAGTATTTATAGTCGCCTTTAGAGACAGTTTAGAGATAATCATTTATCCCTATGTCCCGGTATTTTTTGATAAGGTGTAGAGTTTAAATCGTTTCATGATAAGAGATTTGGTTTAAACCGTCTCTTAGAGATAATCATGAATTTGAATTACTCTTTATATATCTGAATTGATTTCTAACGGGTTGCTACCCATACCCAATAGGACTAATCCGTTTATGGGTTATTGGGCTTTGAAGAAAGACTTAGCCTCCATTTCAGACTCGTTTGTAAGTGAAATTACCATTTTACCCCTGAGAGCTTTAAGATTCGTGCCGGATTTGAACGGTCCCGATTTGGTTCTATTTTTAGCCATATCAGTTTTCTTTCTTAATCTTTGCTTGATTACTTTCTCCCGAAGTTTTGTCTTTTGGCTCATAATTTTTTATCCCACGATAGTTTGTACAACTTTAAATATCTCTCTTATACTTTGATATATATCAAAATGCATTTCCTCCACTCCTCGGCATTTTTCCTGTCTCTTCAGTTCTATTGAAAAGCCTAGTTAACAACTCTAATCCTTTATTTCCATATATTTCCAAAATTTAATAGGAGGATTACCATTGAGTCCAAGTGTTTTTCCACTTTTTATTTTCTTCAAAGCATTTTTACTTAACTAAGCCTAATTTTTAGACTAATTGTTTCTATTGTGCACTGTTTCACGTAAATGTATATTTGGATCTTCAGTGTGACACATTGAACAACATATAACCCTCCTCCATCTCTCATTACTGAAACTCTTTTATCCTCACTCTTAATAAATTTCACATTACCTAAGTCTCCACTCTTTACTAAAATTGCTATTAAGTAAAAAATAAAAAAAATTAAAAAAAGCTCTGTTTTGGAGGAATAAAGATACAAAGACAGGAAACATTATAGCAACATAATTTTTTTAGAAATGGAGAGAGGGGTGAGGAGAGAGAATGTCATCTTCCCTAGGGATCTGAGCAAATCATACGCTCAAGTACTGCGCCAACCACCCCCCAATCGCCATCATGGCAATCTCCAGATACCGCTTCGTTACCCCCACCCCCAAGCTGTCACCTCGAACCGTCCTTTCACCTCCCATCCCATTAATCCCCTACCCCTTCGTCCAAGACCTGCATTTCAACCCACTCCCAAGCCCCACTCCTTCTTCCCTCACAAACCCAACACCAAAACCCTCCGATCTAAGAAGATGGAGCGACGATGCCTTAAGTGTGGCGGCGGAGATCACAGCACCAAGGAGTGCCGCATCTACGGGTTCCACTGCTTCAACTGCAAAAAATTTGGCCATATAGTTCGAGACTGTCCCATCAACAACAGGGTTAAGAGCATGGAGATCGACCTACCCCATAACAACGCCATTGCTCAAGCTCTGCCAGCTCTTCATGCCAGTTCATTTCTTCATCTCATTAACCCTCGCCGTATCCCTCTCACTAAAGATCTAGAAAGCGCCTTCAACTTTGCATGGGGGGGACCGGTCGATGGTGGTCGCTGAAAAGGGTTAGTGATGGGGTATATCATGTCCAATTCCCCACTGTCACAGAGGCGGAAAGTGCAATAGTGATGGAATCTTTAGTTTTTCAGGCTTCACGGCTACATTTTCTCCCTGGTCTATGGAGTTTGGGGCCAAACTCCGACCTAAGCCCTCGTTCATATGGATCAACCTTCCCCTCCTCCCGTTCCACTATTGGAACCGTGAAACCCTTGAAAAGCTTATCTCTCCCTTCGCGAAGCTGATTACACTGAGTAGAGAGATGCTTGATGCGACTGCCAGCGACCAGGCCCTGGTCCTCATTGAAGTGGCCGATCTCACGCTAATCCCAAAAGTCCTTTGCATCCGCTACACGGTGCCCTGGAGCCTAGAGCGACATACTCATGAGGTACCTGTGCTGCTGTTAGGGGACCCAATTGCAGTTGAAGATGTTCACAGTGGTAAGGTACAACTCTTCACTACAGCAAACTCGTCGGGAGTCTCCAGGATCTCAAGCTTTTGGCGTCCCAAGGCACCGGAGGGGGCCATGGTAGGCGAAGAGGGTGGTCCCTCTGATTCGGCAAAATTTTCGGAAACAGTTCAGCAAATATTCCAGCAAATCCCCACTAATTTGGGAGAGCGCGATTCTGCGGTTGTTCCGCCTGTTGGAGGCAATTTTGAATTATTTCCTAACTTATCTCCTCCAATCATGGATTGCATGCATGCAAAAATCCCTGAGACTCAGCCCCCACAATCCAAGCAGGTCCCCCCATAGATTCCGCATCCCAACTCCTCTGCCCCACTGATTATCCCAATCATTGAATCCTCTGATAGCAACAGCAAAGAACTTTCTATGCACCCAATCAACACATTAGCCAACCAAACTAACTCCTCAGCTGACGACACCAATGAAGAAGTAAGTGAGATGCATTGAAAAGGTAAATTGGTCTCACTACCCCTCTCCCTATTCACCAAGATTAAGCCTGCTGTTGAAGGTGCCCTTCGCAATTCCATGAATGAGGAGCTTGGCAAGTTCAAGGTGGAAGAACATGGTGTCTTTAATGTTGGAACAAGCAAATTGGGTCACACGAGCTTCCGCACTCGCTCACTCCTCAACAAACCTCCAAGGCAAGCCTCATCTTCCTCCACAGCAATCCCACCAGGTTTTTCGACGGGCCCATCCAAGTGCCAAAAGCGTGCTAGATCAGCTTCTAAGCTTCATTGCACACGACCATTCATGAAGCATCTTTCCTCCACCATCAGGAAGAAGGCATCAGGTACAGCTTCTTCAGCTGCCTCTGTTTCAAACATTCATCTCAATCCTTTTGCTCTGCTTTCAAATGATGACATCTTAGAGGTAGCCGAGTCTATTGGAGGGAGGCTAAGGGGCCACACTCGGTACACTCCATCACGAACGTCCAGAAGGCCCTTGTTGATCACAATGATCAACCAGGACACTCTGCTAAGCGGTTTTTTGGCCCTGTTTGGAAGTTTCTAGCCCTTCCAGAGTCTATTTTCCTGTTTTTGTGCTTTTTGATTCATTTTTTCGTCATGAAGATCATAAGCTGGAATGTAAGAGGCTTGGGCAACCCAAATAAATGCTCACTCATAAAAGAAGGAATTCGCAGCTGCTCCCCCGATGTTGTCTGTTTGTAGGAGACCAAATTGAGCAATCCAACAGCCAATAAACTCTCCTCTATCGGTGGTACCATAATTTCAAATTGGCTCCAATTAGACTCCCTTCATAGCTGCGGTGGTATCTTGCTTGGTTGGAATGATAATGTACTCGAATGCACCTACTCAGCCTGTGATATTTTCTCAATCTCAGCATCCTTCAAGAGCCGATGCTCTGATGTTAATTGGTCTATTACCACTATCTATGCCCCCTTCGAGCTAGATGATAGGGAGCTTTGCTTTCACGAAATCAAGCAGAGACGAAGCCTCCTCCACGATGCCTGGATTCTCTGTGGGGATTTCAATGTTACCGTTTCCGACTCCGAGAGGTCCAGTGGGAAGGGATCCTCCAGAGATATGAAAAACTTCCGCAACCTCATCCAAGACCTTGCTATGATTGATCTGCCATTGTCAGGAAGGAAATTCACTTGGACGAATCAGCGTTCATCCCCCTCAATGTCCAGGCTAGATAGATTCCTCATCTCCTCCACTTGGGACCTTTATTACCCTACCTGCATACAATCCTCTCTACCGAGATATTCATCAGATCACTGCCCCATTGTCCTTGATACACAGGCCCTCCAACACCAGAATCACTACTTCAAGTTTGAAAAAGCATGGCTCTTGCACCCCTCATTCATCCCAGCAGTAACTAATTGGTGGAGACAATTTTATTGTAAAGGCAACCCTGTGGATGTTTTCTCATGCAAGTTAGGCCTACTCAGAAAGCGCATACGCAAGTGGAAATCTGACACATTGGGTAATATCACCTCCCGTAAGAAGCAACTCCAAGATATCCTCCTTCAGCTAGAGATTGAAGTTGATAATATGCCTTCCCCTCCTGCCTCCCTAAAATCAACCCAACTTGAACTTCAAAACTTGATCAAAGCAGAATCAGTATACTGGAGACAGAGATCCCGTGTGCAATGGATAAAAGAAGGGGATGCAAACTCTAAATTCTTTCACTCCATAGCAAATGGGCGAAGAAGGAGAAACTTCATCCACAGCCGCAACATTGACAACACCACCACAACAAATCCCTCAACAATCCGTGCGGCATTTGAATCCCACTTTCAGGCCATCTGCGGCACTCCTCCATCTCTGATTTTACCATCGACTGGCCATCCCTGTATCCCTCCAATGATGTGTGCCTGAGGCACCTAGAAGAACCCATCACTATGGAAGAGCTCCACAAGGCAGTCTTCGATATGAGCAGTGACAAAGCCCCCGGTCCCGATAGCTACTCAATGAGCTTCTATCATTCATTTTGGGACACTGTTAAAGATGACTTATACAATATGATGAATTTCATCTACAAGGGAGAAATAGATATTGGACGCTTAAACTACTCCAACATCATCCTTATTCCAAAATGTGATGGAGCCAGCCTAGTCACTGAATATAGGCCAATTAGTCTCCTCAACTGTTCTCTGAAGATCTTCACAAAGATACTAGCCAACAGACTCAGCCCTATTCTTCACTCCCTGGTATCATCTTCGCAAAGTGCTTTTCTCAAGGGTAAGTCGACTGTTGACTGCTTTCTCGTCGCACATGAGACCATTAATCTTTGTAGCAGAAGAAATTCAGACACCTTCCTCTTCAAAATTTACTTTACCAAAGCTTTCGACACTGTTAGCTGGGAATTCCTCCTTCAACTGCTTACAGCCAGAGGCTTCGGCCCATCTTGGTGCAAATGGATCGCAATGATCCTCACCACAGCAAAGTCTTTTGTTATCATCAATGGTGAGAAGGGCAGACAAATCAACTCCAAACGTGGCCTCAAGCAAGGTGACCCTCTGTTGCCGATGCTCTTTATCTTGGTTGTTGATGTCTTGGCAAAGATGTTACAGTGTGGGCGGAGTAATGGCACTTTCTCACAGCTTCCTATTGGAGGCCAACTCTCTAACCTCTCACTTCTCCAGTTCGCCGATGATACATTTATATTCTGCAAAAGGCGATGAACAAGAGATTCTGAACCTCAAGATTGCCCTACAATTGTTTGCAAACATCTCCGACCTATCAATTAACTTCAAGAAGTCCTCTGTTGTATACTTTGGACGATCTCAGGCCAAGCTTCATGCTTTCTCCACTATCCTTGGATGCAAAGAGGAATGTCTCCCAATCTCCTATCTTGGCATGCCTCTCTCCAAAGGAAAACTGCACAAGCGGCATTGGCAACCACTACTCCTCAAGATTGAAAGGCGACTATCGGTCTGGAAGGGGAAAATGCTCTCTAGAGGAGGTAGGCTGATCCTTATCAATGCGGTGGTAAGTTCCCTTCCTGTCTATTATGCTTCCTTTTTTCGTCTCCCTAGTGGGTTATCAAACGCATCGACCAAATTAGAAGTAGATTCTTTTAGTGCGGCGTTGATAAAGATGCAAGGGGCACTGCCTGCACTAACTGGCGCACCATTTGCCAACCAAAAAATCAAGGAGGTCTAGGAGTTCTGGACCTGAAAGTCTTCAATGAGGCACTGCTTATGAAGTGGTGGTGGAACATCTTTGCGACTGACTCCCTTGTCAGCAGAACGCTGCATGACCTATACTTCAGTAGATCACTTAAAGCATTTGTTTGCCCACTTGTAGCCTCTCAGTTTTGAAAAGGTATCTTCAATCTCCGTAACCAATTTCTCATAAATGTTCACTGGCAACTTGGCAATGGTGACAGGATCTCATTCTGGCAATCTAAATGGATTGATGGGCATAGTATCACCACACTCTTTCCCGCGCTAGCAGCAGCAGCTTGGAATCCCAAAGCAGAGGTTTCTTCACAAGGTGCATGGATACAGGGTGTCTGGCATTGGCAACCCAGACTTAATTGCATTGCCTCGCCATTACTCCGTACTGAAAAAAGCAACCTACTCCTCATCCTGGAAAATATAAGGCCCTCAGACGAATGTGACATTCCAACATGGAGGCTTACAGCATCTGGATCCTACTCAGTTCAATCAGCTTATCGATTCTTCACTCTATCTGGTCTGCGATCCCCTTTCTACAAGACGATTTGGACCTCATCAGCGCCATTGAAGTGCAAGATCTTTATTTGGCAACTGAGCCAGGGCAGGATCAACTCCAAAGAGTTTCTGAGTTCTAAGGGATGGCCGGGAGACACGGCATGCGCATCTTGCGCGTGCCCTGTCGAATCTGTTTATCACATCTTCTTCACATGCCCTGTGGCTGCGGAAACCTAGAAATTCTTCACTGCACTTTTTCATATAAAAACACTCCCTACAAACATGCACGATTGTTTTGCCACATGGTATTTTAGTACACGGGCACACAGGCACACTTGGCACCTTCTCACTATTGCAATATGCTGGAGTATTTGGATTGCTAGGAATGATTGTACTTTCTCTGCAAAGTCTAATTCATCCCGTGGGATCATTTCTAATGCCATTTTTTGGTTTCAATCATGGATAGATGGGATCGGCAGTGAGAAGAAGAAAAAGGCGCTAGCGAAGGAAATGGCAGAAGCTAATGTGCAAGACCTACTTCTTCATGAAGCCCTAGCTCGCAGTGGCCAGATAGAGAGTGATGAGGGAAGCTGTTCTTGGTAGCTTCAACCTTCGCAAGGATGCTTTTTGATGCTTTTGTTCACCCTATATGGGTTATGCTTTTTGGTACCTCTATCGGCCATTGATGTTTACGGCCTTGCTCTCTTCATTTTGAAACTTTAGATGTTTTTAACTCTAGACCAAGGGTTCAGGTTGCATACTGAACTGGCTTGGTCTACCCTTGTACTCTTAACTCTATTTTGATTTATATATCTTTTTGTGAGGTAGGGACTTACCCTAGCTTTTCCCCTCAAAAAAAAAAAAAAAAACTCTGTTTTGTAATTGCATAATTAGTTATGCCCTTTTTGAAATTCTTCCTTCATTGTGTTTTCTTCTCAATTTTGATTATGTTATTATTAAAAAAAAATTTAATGTTTTCTTTTTAATACACCAAGCCTTGCCTTATATTCTACTATGTTGAACAAGAGCAAATGCAATCCCAAATGAGGGCTACTAGTATAAGCTGTTCAAAAGCTTCACTAGGGCATTTAGCAGCTGAGATATTTTTAGTTACTATCCATTCAGGAAATGGAAAAAAAATTGTTAGATATAAAATGAGAAACATCTAATTCTTACATTATCGGGAGCTCTCACCAAGTGGACCAACATACTGGTAAAGAAACAAAGCTTGTTTTTGTGAGCAATGAAGACATATTGGAAAACAATAACGTGAGGCTCTAAAGTCTTCAACCCAGACATAGAGATTAAAATATGGCTAGAAGAAAAATGAAGAGGATCAAGATATTTGTGTCTGCATATTGCTGGCTATGCATCAAAAGAAAATACTTGCAGAACATGCAGTTGAAGCTATGAGCACACATAAAATTCACAAATTATTTTTTTGTGAATATTTTGTAAATAGTGCTTATTTTTCCTAATTTCAAGTTCCTAATTTTGATTTGTTATTTATTTCCTTCCAGGATTCTGTTTGTTCACTTTTTTCCGTATTAAATTTCTAGAATTGTGTTCGTTCACTTTTTTGTGTTATGCGCAGGTCGAGGTAGAAAGAATTGATATTGGCGAACCAGAAAGTCGAGGTATCCTCTACTCTTTTTTTTGTTAAAGTTGTGCATCGGTATGTGAAAAACTCTGGCATGACCTTTAGATTGTTTGATTGTATAGTTAATTTTCTGTTGCACAATATTTAGTGTATAATTTTCTAACCGTCTATCCCTCTATTCCAATTTTGTGTTTGGTGGTAAATATTTATCTAAGTCCACCGTCTATGTAAGGTGGTAAATATTTATCTAAGTGACGCAACACATTGGAATATCCAAATGGATTTTGAAGAAAAGGATATCACTGATCCTTTCACCTTCTCATATCCTTGGTCTCATGTGTCTTTGAAAAGGTCTCTTACTAATATATTCTAGGTAGATTCCTTCTTTTTTTTTTCCTTCTCTTTTCCAAATGTAACTTCTCTTTTAATGTTTTAGTGGAGTACTAGATTACTAGATTTCATTGGGAATCCTTCTTTTGTCGTAGTTTACTAAGCTATGAATTTGACACCAAGTTGAAGTTTGGGTCGTTAACAATTTGACATCAGGTCGACAACCACCTCAAAAATATTCTTCAACATCTGCATGAATTTGAACTATTCTTGATACTTAACCCCCAATTTCGATTCAAAGAAAGCTCAAATTTTGTTGAAGCCTGGGGCTGCTCTTTTTTTAGCAGATTAATAATGAAATCCTTGTATTCACTCAATAGAAAAAACAAAAAATAAAACAGATTTGTTTTATGCTCTTTTCTCCTCAAACTGCGGAGTGCGCACACCATCTTCCTTTCAAAAGATAAAAAAGTTGGTTAGGCCCTTTCCAGGTTACCATCCTTTTCATACTATTAAAAAATGCTTTGCTTTACTCTGTTGATTTTGTGTGTGTATTAGGGATTACAGTATATAATGAATTCTACTAGTTGGGGTAATCTAGTGATAAGAAATTTCATGGAATATTTGGATCATTGCTTGTCTTGTGTTACAATCCCCATCGATGGATAATCGTAACGGCTAATGGTGCCGAAGATGACATCCATGAATTAAATAGAAAGGAAGAAAAACAGAGCAAGGAGGAAGAAGAAGGAATAAGAAGATAGAAGCTTAATTCATATTCATTCATATTTTGGAAATGAAATTACAATATGGTATTAATAGAGAGCTAAGCAGTTAAAATCCCCGATTACGCCCGATTAATCCCCGATTAATCGCTAAACGGAGGCTAAGCGATTTATAATATTTCAATAGTTAGCGATTTAATCGGGAATAATCGGCCGATTAGTGGTTAATCGGCCGATTTTAAGTGGCCGATTAACCGATTAAATCTCCTCTAATTTTCATGCTCGTTTGCATTATTTAGGCTCAATTCGGTCCAAATCTAAAATTCAAATTTAAAATTCAAACCTCTTCTGGTCCTCGCGCAAACCCAATCCCGACATATCGCCGATCTCTTCTTCCTTGTGCAAACCCAAACCTAAACTGATTATCTTCAAATCCAAACCCAAACTGATTCTCTTCTTCTTCCTCGAGCAAACCTAAACCCGACCCGCCGTTGCTCCCTCCGTATCGTCGCATACTTGACCCAGCCCGCATATGCACCTCCTCATGTTGCTCGCATTACTCCTCCTTCCCGATTATTTTTGTTTGATGGAACCGACCAGCAAACCCGACTAGACCCACATCCGGAATTCAAACTCAGCTCAAACCAAGTACTCTTTTTTTTCTATAACTGTATGTTCCTATTTGATAATCTCATAATAGTTTTATGTTAGGATTTAGGGTTGCTACATAATGAGGATATATCTTTTTTTAATTATATATATAACAATTTTTCCGATTTAATCTCCGATTATTTTCCGATTAACCGATTAATCACTAATCGCTCCTAGACCGATTAGTTCCAAAAACCGATTTTAACTGCCTAGATAGAGAGTTGCCTAAACCCGTGCACCACCCATAAAATTAGTAAAAGGACTTTATTACGAAACGACTACTAATTTTGCAAATAAACCCAACAAGGAAAGAAGATGCTAGAGGGACAGATACGCAAATATCCAGATACAGTTTTTAGAACTGTATCCATCATTCCCCTTTAATTTGACCTTGTCCTCAAGGTCAATGTGACGATTTTCTTCAACATCAAGAGACCCATTGAAAAAGTCCAAATACGCATCCGTGCATCTTCCTCCCTTTCCTGGATCAAAGACAAAATGCTTTGTGAATAACTGAGAGTTGGGTGTTAGGCTGAGATCAGTGTACCCCTTAAACCAAGATGCAATTTGATAAGCTTCGACATCTGGCTTGAGATATTTCTTCCCATCATTTTCTTGAATGACAATGAGGAGCACTTTTTCTTTTTCTTTTAGGCCAGAGTACTGGAAGACCCCCTGACTGTTCTCAAGATCACCATTAGAATATCCAACAAATAGGAGTCTTCCTGATATTGAGAAGGTAGTAAATTTGAAGCTGATGGCCCATTCTCATGTCAATAGCCTGCATGTACCGTCATCAGAGCCAGTTCCAAACCTTTGCCCATGTGGGAAGAATTTAACAGTGTTAAAATCCCCTTCATGTCCCTGATATGTCCGAGCAGCTCGACTAGCCATTCGTATATCCCACCAACGTACAGTTGCATCAGACGAACCAGACAAACATGTTTGAATTTGAGTTGTTGATTGAAACACTTAGAATATCAACAATGTCCTGATGGAAGTTCACCTCCAAATACCTTTGTCCAGTAGTGACATCCCACAAACCACATGTTTGATCACCCGAGCTGGTTATGAGGCGATTTTCTTGAACTGATACATATTGACATGATGATACATATCCTTTGTGCCCTGTCAATACTCTCGATGTCGGTATATTGCCATGTCCATCTGCTTGAGCCTTTAGATTGAAAATAGAGTAGGCATAGTCAAGTCCACCACAAGCAACAGATTGCCTATTAGGAGAAAATGCACATGTCATGACCCATGCACAATTAAGTCTTATATCATGCGTTTTCTGGCTTGTTAAAGCATTCCATACTATTAACCTTCCATCTTGTGACACACTCCCTATCTTATTCCTTTGAGGGGCCCAATCCAATGAATACATCTTTATGGACAAAAAGATCATGATCAAATGTGTGGATGCCAATAAACTCGAAGACATCATTTTCACTTGTCGATTTTAGGGAAACATTACTAGCAGCAAAGCATTTCTCTACTATGTATGAACTCGAGTTGCAAGCCGGATTTACCTTCAGTGAATTAATATAGGAATGGCTAGTAGGGAAAGACTGGCAGGATTCTGGAAGCAAAACAGCTGCACCACCATGTTCACAATCACTTCCACAAGCCAGAAGATTTCCACTACAAAATTCCATTACACTAATGGAAGGAAGAGATTGGCCTTCTACCCTAAGGGTCGCATTCCAATCAGCAATAAGTTCTCTCGAAGCCTTCCACCGCAGAAGCTTGTCACGAGTGAACACAGCACCCAACGAGAATATCAGTAATTATAGTCGCAATTTGTGACATTAACGCCAAGGGATCCACGTCAGTTTCTATTCTCTTAAACTCTTCACAATATTCGCAGTATCGGCAGATAATGCCAGATTGATCAAATCCATTAGTTTCTCGTTAGAGACTAAACCAACAAGTTGCTGGATCAAAGGAAGAGTGATCATTTCACCAATAGAACTAAGTTGATCAAGAGTCATCTCAGCATCTCTTAACAAGCATCTGACCTTGATGCAATCAGCTTGAGGGCATCCCTGTCAATTTGCAAGCCTTCACTAGTTGCAATCCAAAGAATGAAAACCGCTTGCTGGGGTGCTCGATCGACAACCTTCGAGATAACACTCCATGAATCCGTAGGCAATGTATCACTGACGTCAAAAATAAACACTTTATACCAAGTAAACAATGGCAACAATGTTGCTTTGTCAAGAACATTCTCCATAATGTTTTCATAGTCGAATGCTGGCATTGGCTTAGGAACAGGGGAACCTTCAGAATGACTACTAACCATGCAAGAAGCAGCACCTCCTTCGGGATCATAGATATGACAAAGCCTCACAAGCAACTTCAAGTAGCAGCCTATGGCATTTGGTCGAATACCTGGTGAGCGGTTGGAGCTTGAGAAAATATGGTTGAAGTTTGAGGAGTCCATTTCCTGGTTTTCTTGGAGATTTCGTCGAACACATGGTGAGGTACTAAAGTTTGGAGAGGACCCAACAAACATTAACGGGTGGAAGTGGTGAGAGTGGAGGAGAGCGTCGAAAACGGAGAGGGGGCAGTGGTAGGGGTGGAATGAGTCGAGGATCTTGTAGATCCCAGGAAGGGAGATGAGGAGGTCGTCGTTTTTGGAGATGAGGAATGAGTCGAGGATCTATGCTCGTGTACCACCGTAAAACTAGTAAAATGACTTTATTACAAAACGACTACTAATTTTGCAAATAAACCCAACAAGGAAAGAAGATACTAGAGGGACTGATACGCAAATATCCAGATACAGTTCTTAGAACTATATCACCTTATGACTATTTTATGTTTAGTGAGATACTGTTATATTATTCCGTTACTATAGTTAGAGGTTTCTTGATTCAGTGCATTCTATCCTGCTGTATGGGTTCTCATCAATGTTTAGCCGTTTCCTGTCTCTTTCTAACAAATATTCTAGATTGTGGAAACATTTGAAAGGAGAAAATTACCAAAATTCTTGTAGTATTTAGAGTTGTTTAGAGTTGTTTCTCATGTTGCTCTAGTTGGTTTTTGGTGACTGATATCTTCTGGGTTGCTGCTTTCTGTAATTCTGAACTATCTCTGTACCTTTCTTCTCAGTGTCTTCTTGTATATCTCTTATTTTGAGACTTCTTGCATCAGACTCAACTCTTTTATCCGTGTACTTTTCTTTTATTGGCTGGAGTCGTTTTATCCTTCCTGTTATCAAAAATTAAAAAATGTTATCAAAAATTAAAAAAAATAAAAAATCTTGTAATAGCTCTTTATTAAAATATAATATTTTAATGAAATCAATACTGAAAAGTTCAAATTCAGATAAACCAAAATTTAGTGGTGTAGTGTCTATTGCTTAAGATTATGTACGGAGGGAAGGAGAGAGAAACTTGCTAAATCCAGTTATGTTCCTGTTTAGTCTCTTAAAACTTGATTCTTAGTTGTGTCTTTTGCATCTCAGGAACAAAACCTACTAACAGAAGCATGGACTACAGTCCACCTCCCCAAAATACATTCTCTCTATCCCCTGACCCCAAACTCGACAACTCCGAAGAGAACGTTGACATCCTTGCAGATGATGATGATGATGAGGAACCAATGAAGATGACAGCTGGAGGACAAGTTGCACCTCCCTCTACTGGGTTCGACATCAACATTCCAACTCATAACGACTCCGATGATGAGATTGCTGATGTTGACTTGAGTGATGACGAGGCAGGCCAGCGCCCCAATTTTGCAGAAGCTTTAAAAGCTCAAGTGAATGCTGAGGAGGGGCAACAACAACAGCAGCATCAGCAAGATCAGCAAGAGGATGGTGAGGAAAGTTCAAGTTCAAGTGGAAGCAGCGGGACTGGCAGTAGCGGGAGTGATAGCGGCAGTGGGAGCAGTAGCAGTGACAGCAGTGACGATGATTCAGTCGGCTCTGGTGCTGATATTGATATCTGATGTATGGAGTATAAACAGCTAATTGGAAGTCTCCCCCCCCCCCCCCCCCCCCCCCCCCCCCCCCCCCACCATATATATATATATATATATATATATATATATATATATATAGGATAAAAGGGATATGAGCAACCTGCTCATTTAGTAAATAAGCAATTGATGATGTGGCATACATGTGATTGAAAAATACTTAAAAGGGTTAGTTGTCCAATGTATCACATGCATGCCACATAATCAATTGCTCATTTACTAAATGAGCAAGTTGCTCATATCCCTTTTTCCCATATATATATATATATATATATATATATATATATATATGCGCCTTGTTGTTATCTGACACATGCTTCTAGATGTCAATCATATCAAATCTGTGAAGTTGAGTTACCTGTTACCAGTTTATGTGTTCTGATGTTGTATTGTTTAACTGTACCTGGTGGAAGTATACCATAGTGGATGCAGTCTCATTGTCTGGTTACTCGAAATTGAAGGGTTTTCTTTTCCCCCATATTAGCATCTGTTTGTGATTCATGCCATGGTGTTTGTGAAGAAAGGCAAATACAATTATATTAAGACTATCCTTATATGCATTGCTCACAATAATAAAGAGTATTATTAAATGCTCAATACAATCATATTCTATAACTAAATAACGGTAATTTTTCACATGAAAATAAAAGAAGTGAACACAAACACAGCACTACTAGCAAATAAATCCTAGTAGTAAACATAAATTGAGTCCATATGTGGTAAAGTTGTTCTCAAAATAGATGGACAAAATTAAAAAAGAGGAAATAAATTAGAATAAAAAGGAAATAAAGTAGACAACATTTAAAAAATAAATGGACAAAATTAAAACAAAAAAAAGAATCGACAAATTTTTTTAAAAGGGAGAAAATAAATGAGACAAATCCTTCTCAGAATAGATGTACGAAATTAAAAAGAGGAAATAAATTAGACAAATAACATTGTAGATTATAGAAAGGAAATAAATTAGAGAAAAAAGTAATAGATGGACAAATTTTTTTATGAAGGAAGAAAAATAATTATACAAAATAATTGGAGATGCAGGGGATCGAACCCTGTACCTCTCGCATGCAAAGCGAGCGCTCTACCATTTGAGCTACACCCCCAATTGACAAGAGGGGTTGAATAGCATATACTGTATTTATCTTCCAGTGGCATTCTAGTGGCATTCTTTTTCTCGTAAGAAGAGAGAAAGAAGAGTAAAAACTAAATTTAAGAGCACAGATTTGGACTTATGATCGTTAAAAGGTAACTTCTGCTATATATTAGTGCAGCACTGCAGCAACTTGTACTTTGGTAACATGAAGAACATGGACACCATCAGAGGAGCAAACTGATGTCTGCTTGCTGGTCCTGAATCAATGCTATTCCCTGCTAGTTAAAAAGGAATCCATATTTAACTCTATTTGGCAACAAATTAAACTCAATTCCCATTTTTCCTAAAAACAGAGTTGACAACCTTACACAAGTTTTATATCCACTAGATTATGAATTTCCATCTCACTCTAGCATACAAGCCTTCCCTTCAATTTTAATTTGCAGTAACTGGTTCATTTGAAACAATACCTACTGTAGCTACTAAAGACAATTTGGACAACAGAGAAATTTTTTACAATACATAACCAATTTACCAAGTTACAATAACTTTCTGAAGCCTGTTATATCGCCGTTAATCACACAATGTGCAGAAGCAAAAAATATTAGTAAAAATAATACAACTCAATGAATATTTCCACGGAGCAAGTCAAAAATATAACTGTCGAACAATAAGTCTCCTTCATACTGGAGTGCCTGCTTCCTTTGACTGTTCCGAGTCTCTGTCTTTGTTGATGTTGATCTTTATCTCTGATGGTAGATTTTGCTTGGCCTTTTTACCACCTTCAATCTTCCACAAGTCCCAAACACGGGTTTTTGGTGGAGGCGTGGCATCGGCAATTGGTGCAACAAGCCCTGGCTTCCCGTCATCAATAACACTGTCAATTAAACCGTATTCTTTCGCCGCCCATGCATTCACGAAATTGTTCCGGTCAGTGTCAGCTTCAATCTACAAGGGAATGAAAGGGACATTATAGCAATTCCAGTAAAAAACAGTAAAATTGTGTGTTGGGTTGAGTTGAACCCGGATATTTTCCATCCAACCTGGAAAGAGGGATTTTCTTGAAAAAACTGCCCCAAGTCAGTTTATTCAATAAAATGATCATCGAAAACAGACCGAAGTGAATATGCGTTCTGTTAACTTTAAAAAGTTAGAATGTGTAAGAATATGCGCATCAAGATACCAACAAAAACTGCTTACTGAAATGAAAGTAAACAGAGTATATATGTGAGACAAGAATATATACATAATTCCCTCAAAAAAAAAAAAAAAAGGAATATATACATAAGCAAATCAAGAATAATGTTTGAAGGCAATAAAAAACTCGAAAGGTACATAGATGTGATTCAACAATTAGATATTAGGCCAGGAAGGAAGAACTAGATATTTGACAAATAATCCAGTTTGATCTTTCTCAATCTCGAGACAACTTCCAGCATCGAAATTCTTTCTGTAGGTGAGTGATTCGAGCACAACAAACCTAACTCAATGACATCTGACAGGCACTGATGCACGGTTTCTAAGGCTTGAGATGATCCCTCACTACTGGAGTTAGCCTTGACGAGATTGTAGTCCACAACTTCGAATACTCCACTGGGATAATCCTTGCATACCCATTCCCTCAAACTTGATTCTTCACCGAACATGCCATCTGATGGCCTCTTTCCAGTAATAGTTTCCAGCACTAGTATTCCAAAACTATATACGTCACCCATTTTTGAAGCTCTTCCCATCCATATATACTCTGTTGCAAACATAATAACTGATGAATCCGTTATGAAGTAAGATAGCATTGTTATAACCAATTAATCAATTACAAAGGAGATCGATTAAGCCATAGCAAACTAAGAGTCCCTACTGAGATTTTTACAAAATTAGATATCCATAATTATTGTAATTGAAACTTAATTTGAATTGTTTTGATTACCTGGAGCTATATAGCCTATGGTGCCTGGCATGCTTGTTGATGCTGAAGATCGACCTTCACCGAGCAACAGCTTAGCAATACCAAAGTCTCCAACATGTGCTACCATATCTTCGTCCAACAAAACATTTGTTGGCTTAAGATCACAATGCAAAAATACGTCTGGATGGTGGTGGTGAAGGTACTCAAGCGCTAATGATACATCCAACATTATGTTTAACCTTTGCAGAATATTTAGGCAGTAGTTCTCGGAGTACAACCATTGGCATTGCTCAAGGTTACCGTTAGGCATGAATTGGAGGACAACGGCTTTGAAGTCCAGACTCGAACATACACTGATGATTTTGATGAGATTCCTGTGGCGAACTGTTCTCAAAACTTGGCATTCTGCATCAAAGCTTTTTGAAGCACCTTCAACTTCTAAATTAAATACTTTTACTGCCACGATCAATCCATCCATAAGGCATCCCTTAAACACAGAACCGAAGCCTCCCCTTCCTAATAAGTTGGCCTCATCGAAGTTGTTTGTTGTATGAGCAAGTTCATAGCGTGAAACTAATCTATGTTCGTGCAAATGTTGTATATTAGTGTCAAAATAGATGGACAAAATTAAAAAGAGGAAATAAATTAGACAAAAACATTGGGGATTATAAAAAGGATATAAAGTAGACAACATTTAAAAAATAAATGGACAAAACTAATACAAAAAAATGGATGGACAAAATCTTTTAAAAGGGAGAAAATAAATTAGACAAATTCTTCTCAAAATAAATGTACGAAATTAAAAAGAGGAAATAAATTAGACGAATAACATTGTAGATTATAATAGAAAGGAAATAAATTAGAAAAAATATTAATAGATGGACAAATTTCTTAATAAAGGGAGAAAAATAATTATACAAAAAATTTGGAGATGCAGGGGATCGAACCCTGTACCTCTCGCATGCAAAGCGAGCACTCTACCATTTGAGCTACATCCCCAATTGACGAGAGAAATTGCATAGCTTATATAACTCAGATATACTGTATTTATCTGCCAATATTCACTATTTTTAATGGAAAAACATGAAGTACCAAAATTCACTTGATTAGTGATTGTAGGGTGTTGGTAAAATTGTTCCCAGTTTAGAGTTAATCCATGATAAGGGGATTAATAATTAAACGGCGCATAAGCTAAGTCAAGGAATGTATTCAGTTTAATTTGTATGGATCTTCGATGTACTTTCCCTGTTGGAAACTTAACTTCATCTAGCAACGATAGAGGGGTATGTTAAGTTAAAATATTCGACATAAAATCTGGTTCAGCATTGCCTTTCCTGAGACTAGTAATTTACACGTGCGATACACGTTTTAATAATTTAAAAAATAAAAATAAAAACTCTGATGTAGAGAGGATTTAATCCGAAAATCTCCAGTATATTAGTTATGTACATGCGTTGCATATATTGGTAAAATGACAAATGATACTAAAGCCTTCTCCCATTATAATATTAGAGATAATATTAGAGATATGGGAAACTCGTACCTCCTATAACTACCATTAGCAATCTAGTGGCAATTTTTTTCTCGGAAGAGGAGAGAAAGAAGAGTAAAAACTAAATTTAAGGGCGCAGGTTTAGACTTATGATCGTTAAAAGGTAACTTCTGCTATATATTAGTGCAGCACTGCAGCAACTTGTACTTCGGTAACTTGAAGAACATGGACACCATCAGAGGAGCAAACTGTTGTCTGCTTGCTGGTCCTGAAAAAATGCTATTTCCTGCTAGTTAAAAAGGAATCCATATTTAACTCTATTTGGCAACAAATTAAACTCAATTCCCATTTTTCCTAAAAACAGAGTTAACAACCTTACAAGTTATATCCACTAGATTATGAATTTCCATCTCACTCTAGCATACAAGCCTTCCTTTCAATTTTAATTTGCAGTAATTGGTTCATTTGAAACAATACCTACTGTAGCTACTAAAGTCAATTTTGACAACAGAGAAAATTTTTACAATGCATAACCAATTTACCAAGTTACAACAACTTTCTGAAGCGGTGAAGCCTATTATATCGCCATTAATCACACAATGTGCAGAAGCAAAAAATATTAGTAAAAATAATACAACTCAATGAATATTTCCCCAGAGCAAGTCAAAAATATAACTGTCGAACAATAAGTCTCCTTCATACTGGAGTGCCTGCTTCCTTTGGCTGTTCCGAGTCTGTGTCTTTGTTGATGTTGATCTTTAGCTCTGATGGTAGATTTTGCTTGGCCTTTTTACCACCTTCAATCTTCCACAAGTCCCAAACACGGGTTTTTGGTGGAGGCGTGGCATCGGCAATTGGTGCAACAAGCCCTGGCTTCCCGTCATCAATAACACTGTCAATTAAACCGTATTCTTTCGCCTCCCATGCATTCATGAAATTGTCCCGGTCAGTGTCAGCTTCAATCTACAAGGGCATGAAAGGGACATTATAGCAAATCCAGTAAAAAAACAGTAAAATTGTGTGTTGGGTTGGGTTGAACCCGGATATTTTCCATCCAACCTGGAAAGAGGGATTTTCTGGAAAAACTGCCCCAAGTCAGTTTATTCAATAAAATGATCATTGAAAAACTGCCCGAAGTAGAAACTGACTTTTTTTTAAATTAAAAAATGTTTTTTTGGGTTGAAAATTAACTATTATAAATCATAGAAAAGAAAGTATAAAAAGAATTACATAATTTTAGTATAAACCTGCTGGACCTTCCCTGTAGAAGAAAATTTGAACCTGGACACGGAATCTACCAAATACTCTAATGAACAAATATTAGAAGTCTAAAGAAAACCTGCCCTCATTGTCAAATCAGGCACAAATGTAAATGACCCACCCCACGCGCACCCCGACAAACATGTGTGAAATTTACTTTGATTCAGGTGTTCACCTGGTGCTCAGGTTTCCCAGTGATTCTTGATAGTATTTTGTTCAGCTTCACTTTGTGGTACATCAATTCTCTTATCCGTAATCCCATGTCTGTTGTCTGAAATAGCAAAAGAGCAAGCATCAGACTGAAGCAATGAGAATGGGTAGAAGAAACACAATGCAATTTCATCAAAAAACAGTTTTGATTGTTTCAGCTGAGAAACGAAGAGAGCAAGCATCAGACTGAAGCAATGAGAAAAGATGGAAGCAATGTACAAAATAGCGCGCAGCTCGCAATAGTTCGCTATGTAACCTAACTATACCATTTCCTACATAGCTTTGCACTATTTTTATGTAGCACAAGCTATTTGCGCATTGTAGCTCAACTTATATAGCATGCGCTAGAACCATACCCTTTTATTTAACTGAAAAAGAAAACAACCATTGGGCTATAAACACATCGTTCGTTTTTTCCCTCTTTCATCATGTTCTCTTAAGACCAAGACATTGAATCCTTGTGAGAACTCCAATTTCTTCAAGAAGTGGCGAAGAGTCCAATCTCTAGCGACTATGACTCTGTTACCGGTAAATTTCTCAATATTTCTTTCATTTCTTTATTTTTGTTATTCCAGCATACAACCCAACTAACAGGGTTTCCCTTATTCTCTTTCCCCTTTTCTGATTCTTCATGCTCTCTCTTTGTAGTCGATCCTTTCATGAGTTCAATCTCTTAGTTTTAATTTTTTGGATTTTGAAGTTTAAATTAGGGGTATTAGATTAGAGCCAATAAAGTTAATCTACTTCAATTACTTAATACTTCCCTTTTATTTTCACGTTAATGTGTGTTCTTAGACACCATGTAACTTAAAAAATTGAAGTCTCATTTTGGTGTATATTTAGCATTTTTTAGCCTTCAAATTTGTTTCTTGTAATTTTACGAAATTATTTAGAATTTAAATATTTTTTTTGGATAATTATTTTTAAATTTTAAATTTAAAAATTAAAAAAAAATGTTCATAATTTATGCTATGCATTGCACATTTATGCTTTGCGTTATTGGTGGCTTGAGCGCTACACTTGCGCTATCGGTATTTTCAACATTGGATAGAAGGAACAATCAAATTTCATCAAAAACAGTTTTGATAGTTTGAGATGAGAAACAAGGAAAACTATTAAGGGCAAAGCTGAATAATAGTTGAAATTTGTAGAGGCAGATAAATTCCATAATTAATCACAGTGACGAAACATGAACAGTTAAATTTAAAATGCTATGGTTGAAGGAGTTAAGATGATCTCAGCAACTCAACCATGAAAACCATGATGAGATTTCTCAGGTATCTGCATATAAAAGAAGTTGAGCAATGTACTCATACCAATTTCAGAAACGGAGAAAAGTGGTAATAAGTTACAGTATCTTCACTATGTCTCAATTAGAAAGAAGAAAGCATACACAGAAATTTAGTATAAAAAGAGAACACCCTCCGTTTTGAGTTATAATATTAAAAATATAAGACGTACTCCATTTGAAGGAAATATAACACATGGAGAATTCTCAAGTCGTTCAAACACAACTTATGATCTGGTCACTATTACTACGCATGAGGCAGTCAATGATGTTCGCAAATTTCGACTTGGAAAGGAGAAAAGCGTGAGGGATAAACTTAGTATTAAGATGGTGACTTACCACTCCTTTTTGGAGAAATAGTTAAGATAAAAGAAGTCGAGCCACGTATCCACTTGAAAATAAATTTCTCCAGAAGAATTTTACAAATTTAGTAAAAAAAAATAAAAAAAGAGAGAAGGGGGAAATAACTAGCAATCACTTACCTTGCCTCCAGCTGATCCTAGAGGCTGATGGATCATGATTCTGGCATTTGGCATGCAATACCGCTTTCCTTTTGTCCCAGCAGCAAGCAAAAAAGCACCCATAGATGCTGCCAGACCAAAGCAAATCGTAGACACATCAGCCTTGCACAACTTCATAGCATCATATATTCCCATCCCTGCAAAGTTTAGACATAATTAAAACAAAGTACTACCTTGTATCAAAATGCAGCACGCATTATCTATAACAATTATAATGGGAGAGTTGGAGTTGTCGTTTGTAAATCTACCAACTTACGTGCACTGTCCGTGCATAACTAATATAAAGGAGATCTCAGGTTCGAGGCCAGACTACGTCAGAATTTTTACTTCAAAAAAAAACATATTTATTAAGACGTGCAACGCACGTGTAAATTACTAGTAAACTATAAGACCAGAAATGTTTGTGCATTTGATAACATGACAAGTAAATGAGTAATTGAATCTCACCACAGATATACCACTACATCATCGGAATATTTCAAAAATATCCGGTAGAACAAATTTGCCACACATGGAAAAGTGAGAAATTTTTAGAAACCTTAATAAACATAGAAATCACTAGAGTATGGTACGAAATTTAAATTATAAATTTGTTGATGTGATTTCCTTGTGTTCCAAGAGATATATATCTTCTCATTTTTTTCTCTCATATATCAAATATTTAGATACCAATGATAATGTCTCCATGCGAGAGGTATTGCCTATTTTGTCAACAAATGTTTTTTATCCTTGTAATTTTAAGTTCTCCTATATATAGTTGCATACAATTATATTGCCGCAGTTTTTACATGTCATATTTAAAAGTATTACACTAACCTGATCAAAGCTTGAAGACCCATACACGGTGGAAATTACCTCAGTTCGGCTTATTTTCTTTCTACTATAATAATTTGAAAAGTTCTGCCCATCATGTATAGTCCAGTTTAAAGAAACCAAAACAGAGATAAGTGGATCTCTGTGGACAAGCATGTGGTCTCTTCAAAACAGAAGATAAGTGGATCTCAGTGGACAAGCATGTGGTCTCTTCAAAACAGAAGAACACTCTTATTGTCTGTCCAGTAGGAACTTAAAAAATACAGAGTATATAACAGTCGAGTGCAACACTGCAACGTGATATTTCATGAAATTGTTTAAAGTTAAGGGTAGTTTTATGTAGTTTAGTTCTAAAATATATATATATATATATATATATATATATATATATATATATATATATATATATATATATATATATATATTAAAACACAAAGAAAGCTATCAAGTGGCTCTCCTTCAATCCCCCAAAAATCAAAGGCCCAGATCTAATCTCACAAAACACATTTTTCCCCCCAAAAGTTCTCCCCCAAAACTCAAATTCAAATTCCCCCCACCCAAAACAACTCCTTTATTTATTTAATTATCTCTCTCTCTCTCTCTCTCTCTCTCTCTCTCTCTCTCTCTCTCTCCCCTATTCAAAAAATTAAGAAAATAAAAATTTAAAAAATTTAAAAAAATTTAAAAAATTTTAAAATTTTAAAACTTTAAAAACTTTAAAAATAGTTCAAAGAAATAAAAAAACTTATAAAAAATTATTTAAAAATTTTAAAATTTTACAAAATTAATTTTAAATTTTGAAATTTTGAAAATTTGAAAATCTCAAAGCAAATCCAAATCCAAATCCAATGTCGAACCCCAATCAAGAGGTCGTCACCAATATCTGATCCGCTGCTGATTCCGTATCGGCGACTCCCCTCCACCAAATCGAGAGCCTCTATATGCGATGCGACGACTGTAATTTCATCTCATTAATCAAAATCTCATTCTAATTTTTAATTTTGTGTGTACAGGGGATTACTCAGTTTTTTGCTGACTCGAATTTTGTGTGCGTGGGATCTAAGTTTAGAGAGGTATGATTGTTTTATTTTTGGGTTTAAAAATTTTTAATTTGGTGATTTATTTGATGAGTTTTTTATTGGTTTTGATTTAAGGTGTACGCAAGTGAGAGATGGATTATTTGGTGGCCTCATTTTGGACTTCCAAACCATAGCAGGACATGTAAGCTGACCAGCAACCTAAAATAACTTGGCAAATATGCAACATTAATTTCTTTACTACAAGAGAAAATACTATCGTGAAATGTGTTTGGATATACTGGTTATAAGAGAAAATACTGGTTATTAGAAACCATGAATAACATAACATATAAGAACTTTTAGTATATGTTTGGATATATAGGATTGGGATGACTGGAGTTTACCAGTGAAGGGTGCAAACTCTCCACTCAAGAAAGACAGCTACAGTAAATTTGTTATTTATCCATTATGATTTTTTTTATAAAGGTGCAATGGGGAAACAAAGTGGAGATAAAATAAATGATTAGTTTGGTTTAGAGTTTTGATAACTTTATGTATTTCATTTTGGTTGAAATAATAATAAGAGGTATTTCAATTGCAAACTGAGTCTCAGACAAACAAATGTTTAGATTATTGGTATTGTAGATATCTTCACACCTGCACTTGCGTTACCATTATATTTAGACATGTATTTAGACATGTTCATAGTGATTATGGGATTAGAGTTAGCTCTATAAAACCTATTTGATAATGTCCTTGCATAACTATTACAAGCATCTAAAAATGATGCTGAAGTTTAAAAACACTTTATGCAGCGTTTCTAACAAACTATATGCATTCCAGGTAAGTTCAAGCTAATGATCAAGAAGGCGATGGTTGAGCTTAAAGGTAGATATACTGCTTCCTCATATAATATGTTTGCTACTTTAATTAATTTGCTGGACCTCCAAAACTATTTTATATAATCAAACCAGGTGCATTGTTCCGAAGACATGCCGTAGGCACGTGTCAACGGGCAAACCTTGTATATATATAAAAACTGTATAATGCTTTAGTTTATCATATGCACCCTTAAAAAGCCAAGGACTGTTATGTATTTAAAGCTAATTTCGAAGCTTCTTCATATATTTTTTAAAGAAAAATGAAATTTACATATGCCCTCCCGCTTGACAGATCCAAATTTTGATGCAACATATCAAGAAACTATTTTTGATACAAAATAAATGGATATCCAGCATTCTTACTTATTTGCTTTGTAAGTCATTGCAAATAAAGATGTAGCTGAAGCAAATACAATAATCCAAAGCTATGCTATTTCTTAAACTAACAAGCAATAACCTTAGATTGCAAAGGTGCCATATCATATCTCGTTTTGGAAAAGCTCAGGATTTATTCAACTCACCTCGATACAAACAAAACTAGGGAATTAAATATTCAAATTTCTAATGCTTGCTTGTTCTCAATTAATTGGCAAGAACCTTATCGTGGTCGTCATTTTTTATAAATTTATCCAATAAAAGAAACTCGTCTCTCCTTCAGAATCAGATTAGTAAAAGCTGAGAAGTGACAGCAGAGTGATAGTCCGATGTCGTGGAGTCGAAAGTCCCCCCAGAAGACCCGGAGTTGCAGCTATAGTATACCTATCAAGATTTTCCTTTCTTAAATTTATACACACATTTACTATCGACTATATCAGGATCCCAAGAGGTATATAATTAATATACGAGTGACCGGGTGGAGGCTAGCCGCCTTAAAATTTTGCAGAAACTTTTTTCTACCCAAGTACTTCTACTACCACCCTATCATGATCATAACTGCCTAGGTAACTTAGGCAAGTTGCCTTCAAAATACTCAAAAAATAGCCCTGGATTATGTCCATTCAGATAAAATCAATGACATCAACGAAGAAAAACAGAGAGCATGTCAAGGTGAAGTTGATGATTTGTGAACCTAGTCTGCCAAAAATCAAAATTATCTCCATCTTTGAATCAAAGCAACTATTGGCTCTAGATATTTTGAATAAAATTTAATACTGGGAAAACTGCAATCTTTGACGTTACAATTTGATTAGGAGCTCAAACTATCTATATGTGTTTGTGTGTCTGTCACACGTGCATCCACCTATACACAGTGTGTGATCATCATAGTTTATTCAGTCATTCAATGACTGGCATCCTTTTTCCAATGTGGTTTATTTTGGCTGAAGAGGGAAGAATTAGGTATCAACCTTGAAGATTACAAAACCAAGTTGATAGAAGTCATAAAAACTAATAACAATTAGTTATTCAAATGTGGATTCTTTTGGCTTTCTAAACTTCTTCTCAGCATCCATAATTTACCTTACTATACTGGGAAAAGCATTGACCTTGTTTGGGTAATTGTGAGAAAAAGATCTGACAGACAACCAAGTCTGCTCACACATACAATTCTCACATATAATATTAGAAGGATGCACAAGAAATTTCATGATCTATTAATCTCATAATATCAACGCCTTTACCTATGAAAATGAGGTCAGCCACAGAAAAAATAACTGTGACAAAGTTTATTGACTAACCTTAAAATGCCAGTTAAATTTTAGCTAGAAATTTATCTATGCAGGCTTTTTCCCACCTCCTTGCCTTAACACTTGACAGTATCATATATTCAATTTGCTCAATTGTGCAGAATCTGCAGATACCTTGCTTAAAATATTAAATACACACAGGTACGCAGAAAAACTAGATTTTATTGTAGCAAACTGACCCTGTTTATAATGCGGCAGTTTGTTTCTTATAACTCCCTCACATACAAGCCAAGCATATATAGGTTTAATAATCACTTATCGACTTAAAAGGGGAAAAAAATGCAATTTCCTAAACAATAATATGATCAGACATACTAGTCATGGAAAAGAAATATGAAAGCACACATATATAATAGACCCACCATCTGTTACAGAGCCACCAGGTGAATTTATAAACAGTTTTATGTCCTTCTTCTCGTCATCTGCATCTAAAAATAACAGCTGGCTTATAACCAAATCAGCTGTCACTGAGTCCACCTACACATATGCAAAAGAAAAATAGTGAAAAAAGAAATTATCTGGAGTCCCAACATTTTAAATTTTCATATTTGCAGTATTGAAATTATATTACAGCACTTCAAAGTTTATCAGCATAGAATAACACTTATTACCCAATATTATTTGAAGAAAATATTATAAAGGATATACGCTAATAGCTACATGCATAAACTGTCAGAGTGAAATGGAAAATGGAATATAAAAAATAAAAATGAAACAGTGATGATCCGCCTGAAGATCCACCTGTAACAGATACAATTTTTTGAATGGAAATTTGGATGAAAATATCTATATGGAGCAACCTGAAGGGTTCACAAAGAAAGGGAAAGAACATTTGGCTTGCAAATTAAAGATATCCATTTACGGTCTTAAACAAGCTTCCAAACAATGGTACATAAGGTTCAATGATATCATTCTGCTTTTGGATTTAAGGAAAACAATGTTGATCAGTGTATATATCTAAAAATAAGTGGGAACAAGTTTATCTTTTTGGTTTTGTACGTGGACGACATTTTGTTAGCCAGTAGTGATATTCGTTTATTAAATGAAACCAAGGATTATCTAGCCAAGACTTTTAAAATGGTTGATATGGGTGAGGCAGTCTATGTCATTGGCATAGAGATTTTTAGTGATCGATCTCGAAGATTGCTAGGACTGTCTTTGAAAGATTATATCAAACGAGACTTGGAAAGATTTAATATGCAACTGTGTTCAGTCAGTAATGCGCCAATCATAAAAGGTGATAAGTTAAATGAAAGTTAGTGCCCTAGGAATGATTTAGAAAAGGAACAAATGAAGAAAGTTCCATATGCATCAGCTGTGGGGAGCTCAATGTATGCTCAAACCATTGCCAGGCCGCTGAAACTTTATTGTGACAACACCACAACAATTTTCTTCTCTAAGAATGGAAAGTATTCTAGTGGTTCCAAACACATAGAACTTAAGTACTTGGTTGTTAGAGAAAGAGTTAAGAAACAACAAGTGTCAATTGAGAATTTGAGCACAACACTTCTGATTGCCGATCCATTAACTAAAGGATTATCTCCAAAGACATATAAGGAACATGTTATTAGGATGGGTCTTTTGAGTAATCCTTGATATGTATAGTGTGGATATTTCAGTTATTCTGTACTTGACACTTTTTTGAACAATAATAGTTTGTTCATGTTTAGTTCCTTATTTTCAATTATGTGTGCACATATTATGCTTGATAAACAGGAAATGTGTTGACAAGACAAATTAGAGTGGCCATTTTGGCTTAGATGACTGAGTTAGTGAGAGGTTGTCAGTGACATGGTACATAGAAGGGAGTACGAAAAAATTGTTGTATAACCACTATGACCCATTGATGATCTGAGCTAATTACAGTATTACAATAACTTATTATTTGGATTTATTAGCTGTTTTTTGTGATCACGTGTCAAAGTTTTTGTTTTTTTTTTTTTTATAGAGTCCAACAGAGTCAAAAGCTTTATACCATCTCCAACCATGCTAGCCATATTTCATTTTTAGCCAAAATAGCAGATTTAGGGAGACAAATATGCTCCAACGGGACTCGCCAAATCACTCGCCAGAATAGATATATCAAATTTACTCGCCAGATCTAGCGAGTTTATATTGCTCGTCAAACTTTTCTTCCGCTCTTTCAGCATCTCAAAACCCAAAAAGAAATCGCGATCAGAAAAAATCCGAAGAAATCGAGATCAGCAATCGCGATCTGGGAAGAAAAAAAAGGAAATCGCGATATAAAAAAAAATCGCAAACCGAAGCAATCGCGATCTGGCAAAAATCTTTTCTTTTTGGGTTCGCGGTCTCGATCGCAAGAGATCGCGGGAATTTTTTTTTGGTTTTACGGCTTCGCAATCAGAAATCTCATTAAAAAATTTAGTTCTTGGGTTCGCGATCTTGCGAGATCATGAGTGGGGATCTCTTCTTTTTTTATGGCTTTAAAAATTAGGCTTGGTTTTTTTGTTTACATGCTTTGGCTTTAATTGTTTATTAATTGCTTAGCATTTTCTTTGGGCTTTAACATATTATTATTAGTAAATAAAAATAAATATAAAAATATTTATTGCTAGCCAAAATAACTGTGATGGTTGGAGCAGAGATTTTTATCGCTAGCCAAATGATACAATTTTTATCCATTTTGCCTATTCTAGTGAGCAAAAATGGCTAGTGTGGTTGGAGATGCTCTTAAACAAACCTGCATGTTTTACTGTAGTCATAGCTTGCATTATAATCGGCTTAGTGGACCAAGTGGGAGAATGTTATCTCACACACGAGATATCCCATAAGGTTTGGACCACTAGCCATGATTTGTGGAACCAGCCAATTAAAGAATATGCCCATTTATCCCACTATGAGATATGGATAGTTATTTCCACCCATGATGGAATGGTTATCTCAACTAGTGGGGAACATGGCCGTCTTCGCTCCTCTATATAAAAGAATCAAAACTTACCCTTGAATAGATCATCCATCAATTAAAGTTATTTGGTTTTGGGTATATTGAGAGCCAAAGAGAAGAACGAATAGCCAGTTTCTTAAGTGTTCATTAAGGGGTTTCCCATCACTGTTTCTATCAATCTCAATGGCTAACAACGGTATGTATTTATCTGCCTCGTTCCATAGATAATTTCCTATGATGTGTTGTAATCAAGATTTTGTCATACAAAGTTATTTGTGCATGATTATTTTATTAGTATTACAATCCTAACTTAGCTTTGTTCCTGCCTAACAAGTTCATTTGCTCTAACAAAAGACAACTAAATACAACACAACCAACAATAAAAAAGTCAAAAGTAAAGAGAAGTCGTTTCTTTAGTCCTACATAACTATAATCAAGATTAATCTCATTACTCTCAACTCTATCATGGTAACGTCGCCGATTACCTTCCAAAAAAAATTGTACATCAAAATTGCCCTCTCCCTAATTTCCTAAGCCTCTCCCTGTAGCAAACTTCATTCATCTTCATCTTTGACAAATTCTCCACCCAATTTCTCTTGTTCTCCTCATTCACAATAATGAAGTATATATATTACTAAACATTGCCAAGAATCCTTGCTCTCCAAGGCTCGGTTGATCTCCTAAAAAATCCTCCTAATCACAAAGATACATTTACCTAAAATACAAAGACTATATTAAGGAAACATATTTCTCAAAAGATATGCACAATAAACTCTCCTATTTTAGTCACAATAATATTAATATCGTAATACCCCCCTCAAGTTGGAGCGTGTAGCTCTCGAACGCCCAACTTGCGAAGTAGAAACTCAAATTTCGCTTTCCCAACGCTTTTGTAAAGATGTCTGCCAATTGAACACTAGTGGAAACATAAGATGGACAAATCATCCCTTCAGGCACCGCATCTCGAACAAAATGACAGTCAGCGTCTATATGCTTTGTTCTTTCGTGAAAACTGGATTTTGAGCAATGTACAACGCCGACTGACTATCACAATACAACTTCACACCCTTCGGATGTCGCACACCCAAGTCACCCAAAGTTGTTTAAGCCACTTTAACTCAAACACTGTTGCCACCATTGATCTATACTCAGCCTTCGCAGACGATCTAGACACTGTTTGTTGCTTCTTGGTCTTCCACGACACAGGGGAATAACCAAGTAACACGAACCATCCTGTCAAGGAACGCCGCGTAAGTGGACAACTAGCCCAATCTTAGTCACACCACCCTTCTAGACTTAGGTCACTGTCAGCACGAAGCAAAATCCCTTACCCCGGACTCTTCTTCAAATATCTCATGACCCTGAGAGCCACCTCCCAATGATCCTCATGAGGTTGTTGCATAAACTGTGACAAAATATGAACCGAATATGCAAGATCAGGTCTCGTCACAGACAAAAGTAAATCAATCTCCCTACAAGTCGCCTATACGGCGCCGGATCCGCAAGAAATTTGCCCTTTGCAAGGGCCAAATTGTGATTTTTGTTCCATAGGAAATGCCGCAGGCTTTGCTCCCCATAAACCTGTTTCAGAAATTATCTCGAGTGTATTTTCTTTGGCAAAGAAAGATTCCTTCTGGATTACGGGCTACCTCTAGCCCTGAGAAATATTTCAAAACTCCCAAATCCTTCATATGAAAGCACCTGCCAAGGTAATCTTTAAAAGTTGTCAATGCAACCTTATCATTCCCTGCAATAATCAAGTCATCAACATAAACTAACACGTTGATCTGAGTTCTTCCCCTGCACAACCCAAATAATGAATAATTTGAATAGGATTGCACAAATCCATAATTCTTCAACGCTGTTGACAGTTTTGCAAGCCAACATCTGGGAGCTTGTTTCAGACCATACAACGATTTTTCAACCTGCAAACCATGTTAGGATTTGTATTCTTGAAACCTAGAGGAACCTTTATATAAACCTCCTCACTTAAGTCACCGTGAAGGAAAGCATTATGCACATCCATTTGATGTACCTCCCAATTTTTAATAGCAGCAATTTGATGTACCATACAACGAACCGTCACCATTTTTGCCACATGAGCAAATGTCTCGTTATAGTCAATTCCTTCCACCTGATGATTGTCATAGATCACAAGTCTTGCTTTGAGCCGCTCTATGCTGCCATTGGACTTATACTTAATTTTATATATCCACTGGCTCCCTAGTGCTTTCTTTCCGAGTGGAAGAGTCTCCATTACCCAAGTCTCATTGTCTTCAAGGGCTTGTATCTCCTTACCCATCGCATCTCGCCATCCCAGGTCTTTCATTGCTTCTTTAAAATACTTTGGCTCATGTCCCACTGTCACTGCTGCAAGAAAATTCTTGTCTCACAGAAAAATGTTCACAATTCACAAAATATGTTATAGGATAGGGCATACCTGAGGAAGATGAAGGAGCTGATGAATTCTCAGATGGACTTATTTCCGTATAGTATGAGTAACAAAATCACGATACCGTGTTGAAGGAGTTTTGGTTCGTTTTACTTTGCCCTAGCTCACCGTTAACTTGCACACCTTGCTCCCCCACCGTATTCTCCAGCCCCTCATCACGCACGTCCTCATGTGCGGGCTGCTGCACGGGTTGCACCACAGCACCCGACTCCCCCTCGAGGGTGGATGCGGCCTCCAACCCCCCCCCCCCTCAACGCACACATCACACTCATCGGCACCCTCATCCTCACTCCATGCCCCATGTAACACCCCGTACTTAAGCGGGTATATATATATAGTATTGTATATAGAAATATTTTATATATATATATATATATATATATATATATATATATATATATAAAATAAGAAGGAGATGGATGGATTTGGTTGTTGGCCCATAAAGAGATCTTATGGGATATTGATCAAAAGGATGGATGATGTGACCTATAGGATTGATTATGGGGCATATGCATTAATTGTGCATGAAAAATGAACATGAATGGCATGGGTTTGACCGTGAGTTGGCTTGAGAAATAATGTCCCATATCGGAAAATGCATGAGTTGGAAGTGTGTATATTAGGATCCAAGTGAGAAAGGTTCACGTTCACCTAACGGGTATACCTACCTTTTGAAGGTGCCTGTGATGGACGTGGCTAGAGTTTTGTGTCCATTCTTTCGCGTGCGCGTACGTGTAGCCGCATGCGCAGCTGAGCCGGGCTTGGGGCGTTACAAATGGTATCAGAGCCGACTTTCGACACTGAGTGTGTGCAAGATGTACGCCTGAGAGGAGCTAGGTTGGGACAGATCGTCCGGGTAAGGGGACTGTACAAGTAGCAGAATCAGGGTAATCCTCTCCACATCGGCTAGAAAGGGATCCTGGATCATGTTGCAAGTTCCGGGCTCAGCGAGGACGCTGAGTTCTTAAGGAGGGATGTGTGTAACACCCCGTACTTAAGCGGGTATATATATATAGTATTATATATAGAAATATATAATAATAATAATAATAATAATAATATATATATATATATAATAAATAAATAAATAATAAGAAAGAGATGGATGGATTTGGTTGTTGGCCCATAAAGAGATCCTATGGGATATTGATCAAAAGGATGGATGATGTGACCTATAGGATTGATTATGAGGCATATGCATTAATTGTGCATGAAAAATGAACATGCATGGCATGGGTTTGACCGTGAGTTGGCTTGGGAAATAATGTCCCATATCGGAAAATGCATGAGTTGGAAGTGTGTATATTAGGATCCAAGTGAGAAATGTTCACCTAACGGGTATACCTACCTTTTGATGGTACCTGTGGTGAGCGTGGCTAGAGTTTTATGTCCGTTCTTTCGCGTGCGCGTACGTGTAGCCGCATGCGCAGCTGAGCCGGGCTCGGGGCGTTACACCCCATCCTCATTGTTTGCCAGCATAGGAGTCACCACATTCCGTGGTTGGTTTGTCGCAAAAGAAAATTCTTTCTCAAAGAACTTCACATCCCTCGATACAAAGTACTCATGTGTTTCTAAATCATACAATTTCCAACCTTTCTTCCCAAATGGATAGCCAACAAAGATACATTTACAGCTCCTACTTGCAAATTTATCACCTTTGTGTCGTTGATTATGAGCATAGCAAAGGCAACCAAATACACGAATAGTATCATAAGAAGGCACTTTCCCAAACAACATTTCATATGGCGATTTAGTCTTAAGTAAAGTAGAGGGTGTTCTATTAATCAAGTGACATGCTGCCAACACACATTCTCCCCAAAATTTGATTAGTAAGTTCCCTTGAAATCTTAATGCTCTAGCCACATTTAAAATATGTTGGTGTTTTCTCTCAATCCTCCCATTTTGTTGTGGAGTCCCAACACAAGAAGCCTAAAAAATAATTCCATTATTTTGAAAATAATCATGCAAACAATTAAACTCGGTCCCATTGTCACTTCTCACACGTTTTATTACTTGTTCAAATTGTCATTCAACCACAACAACAAAATTAAGAAACAAAGATTCAACTTCCATTTTATTGCATAGTAAATATACCCAAACTCCTCTTGAAAAATCATCTACTATCGTCAAAAAATAGGTAGCCCCACAAGAAGAACGAGTCTTGTTGCCGCCGCTGAATCTGGTATGGGGGCAATAGACAGAATTTGTAGGTTCGTAGGAACTCAAACGGGCAGAATCCTACTTCTACCTTGTTGACTAGTTGGCTCCTTGGTGCTCCCGCAAACCTGCACAAACGTTCGAAACATCGGGATGGATCCCGGCAGCGAACCCTCCGACGCTCTTGTCAATACCAGAAAAACAATACCAGAAAAAGTAAAGGAAAAGAGCTTAAGTGCACAAAGAGTGATCACCTGTGACAGTAGGAGGTAGGGGCGTATTTATAGTCACCGTGGGGATCTCTTTCAGGATAAGAGTGAATCCCTACTTCCCGGTGTGGCTGGATAGGGGTGGTTACAACCACCTCCTCAAGATAAGGACGAGCCAGGATTTTCTTTTATCCTGCTAAACTGGTCCCTAACGGGTTGAAACCCGTTCTCAACTGAACGGATCCGTTCATGGATCAGCGGGTCCAAGAGGAGAGACCTGATTCTCAATTCGGACCCGTCTGTAGGTGAAATTACCGTCTTGCCCCTGCAACTTTAAGATTCGTGCCCACTTTAAACGGTTCCGATTTAACCCCATTTTTTGCCATCACTTGTAAGGCCCCCACAAATCCAAATGAACAAGTTCAAAAATCCTACCAGCTTTATTCGTACTAATGGGAAAACTAGATCGAGGTTGCTTTGCACGCGGACATACATCACAAGCTTTATTATGTCTCCTACAAGAATGACTCACAGCCGGTATTATCTTCAATATTTTCTCAGATGGATGCCCCATTCGTTGATGCCATAACTCGAACGACGAATCACCATCCACTGTCAAGACCTTCACTTGAGGAACACCACGGAAAAAATAAAGTCCATCCAATCTTTCACCCGCTCCAATCACCTTCCTCGTCGTTTGGTCCTGTATAACACAAATATTATTAGTGAATTGGACAACGCAACTTGATTCATCGATCAATTGAGTCACATAAATTAAATTGCATGTTAATTGTGGGACATAAAGCACATTATCAAGCTTCAATCCTCCTGGCAACACGACACTCCCCTCTTGGTTTGCTTTTGTCGTGTTTCCATCCGGCAATCCCACCGGGCAGTGTTTCACCTTTCTCACATTTCTCAAAATAGATAAGTCACACGTCACATGGTTCGACGCTCCTGTATCGATAATCCAACCAAGGCAGTTAAAATCGGTTTTTGGAACTAATCGGTCTAGGAGCGATTAGTGATTAATCGGTTAATCGGAAAATGATCGGGAATTAAATCGGAAAAATCGTTATATATATAATTAAAAAAAGATATAACCTCATTATGTAGCTACCCTAAATCCTAACATAAAACTATTATGAGATTATCAAATAAAAACATAAAGTTAAAGAAAAAAAGAAAAGCACTTGGTTTGAACTGAGTTTGAATTCTGAATGTGGGTCGGATCGGGTTTACTGGTCGGTTCCATCAAACAAAAATAATCAGGGAGGAGCAGTGCGAGAAACAAGAGAAGGAGGTGCAGATGCGAGCCGGGTCAAGTATGCAACGGTACAGGGGGAGCGACGGCGGGTCGGATTTAGGTTGCTCGAGGAAGAAGAGAATCAGATTGGGTTTGGGTTTGCACGAGGAAGAAGAGAGTGGCGATGTCGGGTTTGGGTTTGCGCGAGGACCAGAGGGGTTTGAATTTTGAATATGAATTTTGGATTTGGGCCGAGCCCAAATAATACAAACGAGCATGAAAATTAGAGGATATTTAATCGGTTAATCGGCCACTTAAAATTGGCCGATTAACCACTAATCGGTTGATTATTCCCGATTAAATCGCTAACTATTGAAATATTATAAATCGCTAAAAAAATAATCGCTTAGTCTCCGATTAGCGATTAATCAAGGATTAATCGGGCCTAACCGGAGATTTTAACTGCTTAGAATCCAACTAAAATTACTGTTCTTACCATACAGTCGATCTTTTGTTTTGGCCAAGTTAAAAAAATCAAGAAGTTGCTGCAGTTGCGTTGCTGAAACACCCACAAGACCCGCTGCTTCGGTCGCACCCGCCAACCCCTGCGAGTTCCCTGCCTACTGCCCAGAAGAAGTTCCAGCCCCGCCAATTTTATTTGCGCGGATAGGCGGTGCACCAGACTTTCTGCCACGGCCAGAACCTGCACGCCCACCTCCTCTTCATGTCCGTCCACCACGACCCGGTCCCCTTCCTCCGCGAGGTCGGTCCCCCCCACCATTCGAGGAACCTGTGTAATTGAAAGCAAGAGGATTCATCATGGCCTTCTCTATTACAATGATTGCAAAACTTGTCAGTATTATCCACAAAACGAGACTTACCACGCGTATCAGGCTGAATTGCGAAGGCCATGATACTATCTCGTTCTTCCTTGGATGAGGACAACTTTCCTAAACGCAGTCTTTCTGCTTGAATCACTTGTTGATATCCTTTATCAAGCATCGGCAATGGTTCTTGTCCAAGCAGATTAGTACGAATGGAAGCATATGCTCCATCGAGGCCGATAAGAAAGTGATGTAGATCGTCCTCTTCTCTCAATTTTTCTACCTGCGTGACTATGCTACACGTGCAACTTCCACACTTACAAACCGGCACCTTCACATAGGTGGTCAGTTCATCCCAGATTTTTGACAGAGGACCAAAATAAATTGCCACGGTCTCGGTTTTTCCTTGCTTGCACTCCCCCAAGGACGTTTTTAATTGGCATATACGAGTGTCGCTTACCACACAAAACCTATTTTTGAGATTGTTCCACAGGAGTTGTGCATCATCATATTCTCCAAGTGTCGACCGAACAGACGGCACAATGGTGTTGGTCAGCCATGACACCAACATCGAATGCACAGCTATCCAATCCTCAAGTTTCTCCTCTGTTGTTGGCATCGGAACAGTCCCTTCCACAAAGCCAAATTTCCTCTTCGCCTTTAGCGAGGTTCGAATTGCCCTCGCCCATTCATCATAGTTCTCACCACGTAATTGAATCGGAGTAATGATGTTGCCCAGACAGTCACTCGATCCAACATGATACGCCACACCTTCTTGTCACCATCTCCTTTCTTTTCTCCACCTCCGCCAGCCATGATCTCTCATGGAGGCTCTAATACCATGACAAATTCTCCACCCAATTTCTCTTGTTCTCCTCATTCACAATAATGAAGTATATATATTACAAAACATTGCCAAGAATCCTTGCTCTCCAAGGCTCGGTTGATCTCCTAAAAAATCCTCCTAATCACAAAGGTACATTTACCTAAAATACAAAGACTACATTAAGGAAACATAATTCTCAAAAGATATGCACAATAAACTCTCCTATTTTAGTCACCAGGGCCGGCCCTCACCTTGAGGCCGGTGAGGCGGCCGCCTCAGGCCTCCGATTTTTTTTGCAAATTTAGGGGCCTCAAATTTGTATTCTCCTTATAAATATATGCACGTATTTTGTGCATAAAAAATTATATTGTTATTAGAGGCCTCCAGAAATAATTAATTGGGCCTTTTGCCTCGGGCCCCCGGAAACTTAGGCCGGCCCTGTTAGTCACAATAATATTAATATCGTAATAATCTTCTATAACTTTCTACATAATCATATTCAAAACTCATATTAAGAATTAGGGTTTAAGATTAAAAAAAAGAACGAACCGCAGAGCCAAGAAAGACGATCCTTTGCTTCAAGAGCATGTTGCTAGTGTCGAGGTCCTCGAACCTCGGTAGCCATGCGGGCCCCGTCGAGATACACGATGGGTCCCACCCCTCGGTCAGCGTGCTTCGGTGGGCCCCACTTGTGGAGGCTCTGATGGGTCGAATGGAGGGCCTCTTTGTTGAAGGAGGAGGGAGAATGGAGGAAGAGCGCACGAATTTTGAGGAGGAAGAGAGAGGAGAGGAGAGGGAGAGGGGGTAGGAAGCGGCTAAAGTTGAGAGGGTTTCCATTGATTTTTTTTATTTTACTTTGACTGGGAAGGAAGTGGAGAAGAGGGGGTTGGATGTGGGGAAAGGTCGAATTATCTTAATTGGGCTTTTCATCGAGTGAGGAATTGGGCGGAGGTTTGCCAGCGCTTTTCAGAATTTTTTACCAAAATTACCCACATTTTGAAAGTATTTACCAGACTGACCCACGTTCGAAACTATTTACCAAATTGACCTAAGTTCAAATGAACTCGCTATCTCAGATAGCTAGTGGAGTTGTACTCATTTTTTCAGAGAAATTTTGAACAGGCAATTTTTATCTGAAATGTATAACTAGACTCGGTCACATTGCTATCTCAGATAGCGAGTGTAGTTGTACTCATTTTTTAGATAAATTTTAAACATGTAATTTCTACCTGAAATGTATATAACTACACTTGCTATCTCAGATAGTGAGTCTAGTTCAACTGACTTCGCTATCTCGGATAGCGAGTTTAGTTGTACTTATTTTTATAAAAAATTTAAACATGCAAATGTGTCACACCGTGCGTCCCGTTATACGGAAACACGGGCACGTAACTGAGGTCCAGCGAATGATATAAGTATACCAACTCATATCATCCATAAGCTGTACAATATCGGTAAGCTCAACAATACAATAATAATAATCACATGAACAATAATAGCATGAATAACCAATATCTGAGATACAAGAACTTACAATATACTCGAGAATATGCACACAGTAAATAGTTCTCCAAGTTCCTTCAGTATCTCATCGATGTGCCTGCATAAACATTAACTCAAAAGAAAAAAGAAAGAAACCCGTTAGAGCAAGCTACGGGCCGCAAGTAATGGCAAGCAGCTAAACAGTAAAAGGACGATGTAACAGGAACAAAAAATTGGAACGATATCATGGTCAATAAATAACATGTGATAACATGATCAATAAAGCAAGGGGTGGTAAACATTGGTCGATAATGTAATGATCGATCAACAGTAAACAATAATGCAATGATCGGTAACCAATATTCAATAATCAATGATCGGTACTCAATATTCAATAATCAATGATCGATAAACGATAAACAATGATCAAAATGCAAGTGTCTATGCTCAGTGTCAATCTTATGTCTATCATTCTTTTATTAATCTATCTAATGCACGCAATCCTGCGTCCCATACAACTGGTTCGGGTGCATACAATCAAGTGAACGTTTCGACTATAGTGGTGAATTTTATAGGTTCATATACTCGGCAACAGAATCAATAAACAGTAATCAGTAACGGTATAGTACACGATAGTTGGGATGCTGTAGTCAGTAATCAGTAATCAATATCAATAATCAATACGGAAAACACGGGCCCCTCCTCCGAGTACAGTCTCCTATAATATCCACTACCAAGTCGTTTCCCTTTTTACCCTGGCTTGTCATTATTTTATTACAATGAATCATGCATATGCAATCGATGGAATGGCATCAAGAAACGGTATCAAGGAGGTATCAATGACTGTACAATGAACGGTATGTTGTGCAATTCATTAGATGCAAAGTTTAAACATATTTATCTTTAAAACAAGGAAATACAATTTTGGACAGCAATACGTTGTTGTACAAAAACTAACTTTTCCGATGCTAAAGGAAGGTGAACCAGGTTCTGTTAGAAGTTATAGAAATTAGACTCTCTGACGGTGCCGACGCATATTCACACGATACATTTCAACAATAGTAAATATGTCTACTAGTTTATTCTTTATGAGTCTACTGTTCAGGCAGCAACCCAGTATCAAGTTATTATATGTGGAATTCGACCGAAAAACTTAGTTAAAAATATTACAAAAATTATAATTTAGTTCCTGACAGTGTTCATTAACATTCCTGCAATTTTTTAGATCTTAACTCTTACATTAAATTACTATTTCAATTAGCTGAACATGGCAATATAACTATAAAACATCGAAAATGAAATTACGACAGTACAGTGGTAGAATCTAAATATTTTACAATCTATAAGTCGGATTGAGAATCTGTAAGATGTTCTATAAAATAGACTCATTGTGATACAATTTCTATTTAATAAATTCTATATAATAACAACAGTTACTTGGCCGAATTCTCACTCCAAGTTGGAGCAAACAGCAGGCTGAAAACATACATGTGGATTTTTAATGATTTTTCTTTGCAAGTGTATAGTTTTATGGTTAAAAATGATCAAAATCACATATAGAAGTCAGTATGGTTTCTATTATTAACATGATGAGCATTAGCATTTCAACGATATTAAACTACAAATATTAACATATAACCATATGCAAGCACAATTCATTCAAATCACTCATTCTTTTATAATTTCGGCTTTTAATTTGTGTTTGTGTAACATATGCATATATAGATGGGTTTCATGCATTTTTATGATTTTTGGATTGATGAAAGTCGAATGAAACGATGAACGATGCATAATTCGAATTCAAACAATATATGACAACAACGAGTAGATTAATGACATCGATACAAAGATGAGACTTCTTGTGGAGATTAAGGAGATGCTTGCACAAGAATAAAAGATTGTACAAGTTGATGCTTGCCTTATTATGATGATCTCGAATGTGAACGATGGGATGGAGGTGAAGTGACGGCGGCGACAATCCAATGGCGAGAGCAACGACAACACGAACGGCAACAACAAATGGGCGGAACAACAACAGTAAAAGGCTGGTCGCGAGGAGTTGGACGGTGGGACAGCGGTGCCGCGAGGTGCAGTTGCGAGATGGGGCAGCAAGCATGCAGGGGAGACGGCAGTTGGGGCGCCGGTGGTTGATCGCGGCACATGCGAGAAGGCGAGAGCACAGCGAAGGAGACTGCGGTGGTGGTGGGAGGAGCTCGGAGTTGTGGAGGTTGGGCTTCGAGTTCAGGCTGTGCCGAGTGCTTCGAGTGATGGAGGGAGACTGGGTATGGTGGTTTGCGGTGGAGACAGGTGGTATGGCGGTGGCTGTCGGTGTTGGTTGTTGTCAGTGGTCGAGGAGCTGATTGGTCAACGACGATGATGGGTTCGTAGGTAGCAACAATGGCGAGGTCGAGGTGGAGTGGGTTGCGGTCGGTGGTCGGCAGGTGGTTTCGAGCGAGGCACCAAGTAAGGAGAGAGAGATGTGGATTGGAGTGGTTGCGGTGGAGTGGTGATCGATCGAGGGAAGGCGGCGACGAGGGTAGTTGTGAGGATGCGGGCGATGGTGGATGGGGGTGCTGCAAGGCAACGTTGAGAGGTGATGGCGAAAGCGAGAGGTGATGATGAAGGGGTTACTGCAATGGTGAGGGGCTCTGGGTTCGGGGCAGGCTGCGACGACGGCTGTGATGGGAGGCTTCGGTGTTGCAGCGACGATGGAGGAAGGCGCGACAGCAGTGGGTGGTGAGAAGGTGCGGCAATGGTGGGGGTGGAGTTCGGGAGTTGGCGATGGTTGCGGAGCTCAGTCGGTTTGGTGGTGACGAAGGGGAGGTCAGGAGATGGTGGAGTCGATGAGGGCAGTGCTCGGGGTGAGGGGGAAGATGACGGCAACAATGGCGAGGTGGCTCTCGAAGCGGAAGGGGGGGTGCTCTGTTTCGGAACATAGGAAGAAGAAGGAGAAAAGTGAGAGAGAGAGGGAGAGAGAGAGAGAGAGAGAGTCAGGGAGAGAGAGAGTGGGGGAGAGAAAGGGTTATTAATATATTAATTATGTATTATACTAGGGTTATTAATAGGGGTGTAAAATGAACAGGGTGGTCCGTCCTCCGTCCGAGTCCGACTCGAGAAATGGCTCGACCGTGGACCGTCCGAACTGTTATACAAACTGAACTTGAAGAAATTATTAGGTCCGATTCTTTACCGAGCTCGAGCCGGACATAAGTCCGTCCAAGTATTATTGCGGTCCGATGCTTTATCGAACCGAGTCCGGACTATAAAAATTTTGTCCGGCCTAGACCGAGCCGGACATAAGCCCGTTCGAGCACAATTTCGATCCGAGCTTGTACATGTAACACCCCATAATTTTCAAAGAGGATATATATATATGTTGAAGAAGTAAAGTTGGTTGTTTGATAATAACATGATGGCATGGTTGGTAAATATAATGGAAATGAATAGTATTAATGGGGGGGGCACGTGAATGAGAACAGCACACTAGTGCTGTGTGTGTTGTTGGAGGGTGACGTGCCAAAGAGAGTGGGGGCCCACCTGCAAGTTAAAGCTGTTGTGCATTTTCGCCAAGAGAGAGAACGAGAGTAGGTAAGTGAATATAGTCCCATATCGGATTTCAACAAGAATAAATAAATAAATATATATATATATATATACTATTGCCTATGATCAAGAGTCACCAATTCGGTTAACCACCTTTTGAGAGGCAGCCTGTGGTGGGCAATTGTACTATACTATAAATAATTTATCTTCTAAATTGTATAAATTGTCCGAGACCGGGGCAGGGGTGTTACAAATGGTATCAGAACTGACTTTCGACACCGATGGTGGGTCATATAGACCCAGTCGGGTGGTGCATTTTGGGACTGTGGTGCCTCAATTAAATTCGGGATGATGATTGATCGGACGGTGGATTCCGAGATCATGATTAATCGGACGGATATGAGAGCAGCTTATTAAACCTGGGACTATGATTGATCGAACGGTGGATTCCGGGTTCATGATTAGTCGGGCGGATAGGAGAGCTGATGCTTCAGATCGGCTAGAAAGGAGATCTTGCACTAGATTGTGCATGTCCCGTGCTCAGCGAGGACGTTGGTTTCTGAAGGGTGTGTGTGTAACACCCCATAATTTTTAAAGAGTATAAATATATATATGTTGAAGAAGTAAAGTTGGCTGTTTGATAATAACATGATGGCATGGTTGGTAAATATAATGGAAATGAATAGTATTAATAGGGGGCCACGTGAATGAGAACAACACACTAGTGTTGTGTGTGTTGTTGGAGGGTGACGTCACCCTTAGGAGACATGCCAAAAAGAGTGGGGGCCCACCTGAAAGTTAGTGCTGTTGTGCATTTTCGCCAAGAGAGAGAACGGGAGTAGGTAAGTGAATATAGTCCCATGTCAGATTTCAACAAGAATAAAATAATATATAAATACTATTGCCTATGATCAAGAGTCACCAATTCAGTTAACCACCTTATGAGAGGCAGCCTGTGGTGGGCAGTTGTACTATACTATAAAAATTTGTCTTCTAAATTGTATTAATTGTCCGAGCCCAGGGCAGGGGTGTTACAGAACATATAGTTGTCCGATCTCGTCCAGTCTGATTTACAACCCTAGTTATTAAGTGGCTAATGAATAGGATTTGATTATGGTAGTTAATGGAAGAATGTGGAGTTGGGAGTTATGCAGTTATAGGAAATGAAAAGGTTGGGAATTTGTCATAAATTGTTTGGTTGGTGTGGGCTTGTGGATATGGGCTACACATAGAAATAAGATAATGGGTAATTTATTTGGGTTGGGCTTCATAAACAAACAAAATAATTTGTAGAATTGTAATTAAATATGTTGGACAATTTTAGAAGGAATTTAATATGGGCTTACAAATTATAGGGCGAATTGGGCTTGATAAAAATAATTGATTATTCAAAGAGAAACACGGAAGAATTTAAGATACAATAATATGAAGAAAAAAGTAAAATACAATTCTATATAAACGGAAACGGGTGTTACAAAATGTATAGACCTACACTCGCTATCCGAGATAGCGAGTTCAATTCAGATAGCGAGTGTAGTTGTATATATTTCATGTTCAAAATTTCTCTAAAAATGAGTACAACAACACTCGCTATCTGGGATAGCGAGTTTATTTGAACTAGACTCGTTATCTCATAAAACGAGTGTAGTTGTATATATTTCATGTTCAATTTTTTTCTGAAAATCGAGCACAACTACACTCATTATCTGAGATAGGGAGTCTAGTTCAAATGAACTCGGTATCTCAGATACTGAGTGTTGTTGTATGCATTTCAGGTAGAGTTAATATAGAATGGATTTATAGCGTGTTTTAGTTGAGTGTTTTTGGTGAGTTCTTACTTACCTCATCCTACCATTTTCAACTGCAACTAGTAATGGTAATTATACAACTAATTAAGCTCGTACCACTGTTGCAAGAAAAAAAAATGTAGTCAATTGAAGAGTGTAAAGATTTGCATAAGCTACCGAATAACAGCTATTGTAACGCCCCGAATTCCAAAGAAGACCGAATTCGAAGTTCCACAGGATCTTTACACTTCATTTCGTACAATTTTACAAGGAAATTTGAACTTTTCATAATACAACAGAGTTCTTTACATTTATTTACACATCGGAAGATAAAATGAAGTACAACAATGAAAATAATACAATTGCAACATCTTTAACATGTAATTAAATCAACAGCAGCATATCAACTTTATATCTTCATGAAAATCCAATTCTTGCATATAAAACTGTGGGCACGTCACTTGCTTACAACCGACGAAAATGTTATCCATGGCCATCCTCTCTATGCCGAAAATATAACGATCTCAATACTTTAACAAACCACAACTTGAATGCAAACAAAGTGTTAAATGTGACTACACTAAACATGTAAGTGTATGCAATGCCTTAATGCTTAATGCAGGTATTTTATACTAGGATGACACTAATGCATACTTGTTCAGATTCTATGCATCCCATACTATATAGGTCCGAGGGCAAGCACCTACGTACTCCACATTAAAGGGTTCGATCACTCGCCATGACAACTACCCAGTAATAAAGCAAGGTTTAGATCATTCCACGAGTACGGATCCCAGTCCCAAAGTCCATCGCCCGACTGTTATAATAGACTCCTCATCGTGCGAACATCCCGCAAGTGCCCCTCTAGCCCCGGTATACGTATATACATTGGAGTACGACAAACTATCTGCTGACTATGCATAGTCCCCGATTTAAAATAAAAGCTCGTCTCCCACGAAGCAACCACAATCTCGGAATCCTCCGCCCGACTATATAGAGTGTCCCTCTTACATTTGTCCAGGTTTACTATATCTTCACTTAGTGCCTAGTTCTTAAGTTTAAGACATGAATAAATTATCATACCTAAAGTTAGTTTTATCCCCTACCGGACTTAATCACAAATACCAAGATAGTTCCATGGCCATATCTCAAAAATATATCTCAATTCTTTTAATTCAATAATGCCGGTACCCGAAGTCTCACTAAACTCTAGATCACAACGTTTCATGTACAAGAATCCATGGGTACTCATACCCTTCAATAATCATGTATTAAGCCTAATGTATTCTTATCTTCAACTTATTCACAATTTGATCAATGTCTTGTCTTATCACCATTCATGATTCATTTATTCATTTATAATTCAAAATAAAACAATATTTATTTTTATGAACATAGATTCATCTACTTTAAGTATTATTGGCAATTTAAGCTCATATAATATATCTCAACCACATCAAACATTTCTTAAACCAAAAAAGTGTATGATTTCTTCAAGAGAATTCAATTCACCCAATAATATTTTACTCTTCTTTTAAAAGAATAAATGTCACACTCTTAAAAAAATAATTTTGAAGTCATCAACTCATTTTCTATCTCAATTCCACTTTTAATTTCTTAAAGTATCCATGAAAAATTATGAAACCAATTTTAATAAACTCTAAATCTTTTTTGGGAAATATTAGAATTTCCCCCCAAATTTTAATTGCATTTAAAACCCCTTAAAATTATTAAAAACAAAAAAAATAATCAAAAAGTGGCCACTGAGTTTCGAACCGAGGACCACCCGCCCAATAAAGTGAGCAAATGTCACACTCTTAAAAAAAATAATTTTGAAGTCATCACCTCATTTTCTATCTCAATTCCACTTTTAATTTCTTAAAGTATCCATGAAAAATTATGAAACCAATTTTAATAAACTCTAAATCTTTTTTGGTAAATATTAGAATTTCTCCCCAAATTTTAATTGCATTTAAAACCCCTTAAAATTATTAAAAACAAAAAAAAATAATCAAAAAGTGGCCACTGGGTTTCGAACCAAGGACCACCCGCCCAATAAAGTGAGCGCCCAAAGCCACCACCGAGAACCACTAAGTCCAAGTGGACTTGGTGTTATAAAGCCATACCGAAATCCCCATATACTGGTTTCGGGTTTCGGATTTAATTAAAGCGAAAACAAAATAAAAGGGTCTTAACAAGTTTTGAACCCAAGACTTCCCACACGCTACAATAGCGCTCTGTGGTGCACTGACTAGCCAATAAGTCCAAGTGTGATTACTGATTAGGAATCAAATTATTGTAGTTTTGTTCATACGGTACAATAACTAGTTTATTTCACAAATTCAAACATATGATCGATCTAATCTTTTTAATAGACTGTAATTATCTCATTCATACTGAGTTTACTTGAAATCAGTAATTCACAAATTTCCAAACTTATATTTTAGACATTGTATCTATATTTCAAATTATTTCTTCTCTTTAATGAACAAGAATTGTATTTCTTCAATTTAATCAAAATAGCAATTGTTTACCTCTTACAACCAATTAAATAAATCTTAGTGTAACAATTTAACTTCACAAAAATTTATTTTTAACCAAAAGAGAAAACTCAACAATTCTTTCATACAATTATATAATTCTACATTTGTAAATTAACATTCATATTGGTTCATGGCAAGTACTCATTATTTCTTTTTCTCATTTCCAACTAACATGATGGCAATTAGTTTCTTAATCATAACAAAATTCACTACTATTCATAGCACATACAATAGCATGGATTTGTTCTACATTAATCATATCAAATTTATCTATACTACATGCATTTTCTACATTTAGAAAGCACAAGATCACCCACCTCTTATGAAGACTTGCAAAAAGGTGAAGAGACACAACTCCTAGAAAACTCCTAGAGAAACTCCGACTTGTCTCCTCGGATTCCATGCACAAGAAAGCTCTCCAAATCACCATTCGGCATAGCAACCGCAAGAGCACTTCACCACTTCATAACCTTATATATACACTTCTACATTTTGTATATATATATAGGCATGCTTAATATATATACATGTGATGTGAAGGTGAGAAGGTGGAGGAAGTAATCAGGAGGTGGCTGATTTGATTACTTTTCGGCAAGGACAGATAAGCATAGGAAAAAAAGGAAAATGGGAGAAATGTGAAGGGTGTATAGACACATATATATACATAAGAAAGCACATGAGTGCTGGATTGGTGATTTGGTTTTCGGCAGACATTGAAGAAGGAGGAGAGATGTTTATAAAGGGTTTAAATTAAATGTGATTAATTAATATAAGTTGGTTTGATTAGCCACTAAGAATCCCACTTTCACAAATCCACTACATAATCTCTTCCTCTTCATCTTCTAACAGCCGGCCAACTATTCCTCTCCCTTAACCGATCTATTCTCTCTCATCTAATACACGTGCACGTGTTGTGCACTAGCACACACTTCTCAAATTAATTATTTAAAAACATAAACTATATATATACATAATATGTACGTAAAAATTAGTTTAATTAAAATTTATAATGTTTCATACAAAAATAAATACACACACTCCGAAATTTATTTTGAAAACAAATACGCTTAAATACGCGCACCGAAAAACACGTACTTCGCACGTAAAAACATTAAAATACGAAATTCGGTTTTATCAATGGAGAAATGTTAAACATGATAAAAATGCAATATAAGAAAAAAAATGTTTATTAATTTTACATATTCCACGACGTAATCGTCACGTACATGGAAAACACGTGCATTACACGTACAAAAGTATTTTAATCAAGATAGGAGAAAAAACAAAAATTTCGGTTTATCAAAAATGGATTTGAATACCTAAAATAAATAATTTAAACATATAGAAAATATTACACGTAGCGGTGGAAACACATAATCGATACGTGCATCAAAAACACGTAAAAGCACGTAAAATATCAAAATTGAAATATATATTCGAGTTGACTCAAAATAGTATAAAATCAATATGGAAAATACATAAATAGTCGGAAATCAAAATACGTAGTGAAACACGTTATAAACATTACCAGTAACGGTACAAAATACACGTGCGTAACACACGAGGGCATAATTGTCATTTCCAATTTTGCGAGGTGTTACAGCTATAGTTATTATTATTGCATGTCATAACAGTTGAATGATAATATTACATGCAATGGTGAATGGTGTTTTCCTGCTCAAAACCCTAAAACCATCATCCAAGATCACGAATTGTGCATTTTAATTAATTGTGCCCATTTAGTTGAGTTTGAGATATAGCCACTTTATTTCTATCTGAGATATTATATGTCATAATGTATGTGTGTTTAAAGTCAATTCATTATATATAACGGAAAAATTTTAGATTGTTAACTTTTGTGGAAAATAAAATAACTAGGCTCGCTATCTTAGATTGCAACCCTGGTTCAAAGAGACTCGCTATCTGTGATAGCGATTGTGAGAATTGCGAGTTTTCAGAGACTTTGAAGTCTAAACTTAGTATTTTTCTACAAGTTTTTCTCCATGTGGTGGAGAAACACCTTAATATACACTCGCTATCTTAGATAGCGATGTTGTTTTTACCAAACTCGCTATCTGAGATAGCGGTCTAAACTTAGAAAAATTCTTCACATTTGAACAGTTCAACATACACTCGCTATCTCAGACAGCAAAGTTATTTTCACCAAACTCGCTATCTGAGGGTTATTTTGGTAAATACTTTCAAAAGTAGGTCAGCCTAGTAAATATTTTCAAAACGTGGTTCATTCTGGTAATTGTTTTCAAAAAGTGGTTCAAAAGTAGGTCAGCCTAGTAAGGGGATTTAATTTTATTTGATTTTAAATCAATTTGATTAACTAATAATTGGAATGATCCATATATGTAAATAAATAATTTCCTTGAGAAGTAAATTTGTAAACTTTGTGAAACCCAAAAAACTGAAATCCTGACCTATATCAGGCGCCACAGCCGCCCATTCCCGGTTGTGCACTCAAAACTATTTTCTCATTATTTTCTTGGAGTTTATAGCTTGTATCTTGGACTTTTGCAAAGGAGATAGAAGGGGGTTTTCTTTACTATTTCTTTTGTGCTTCGATTGAATCTTCTTGAGGTGAGTGATACTTTCATACCTCTTGTTTGCTATATGATTATAAATTGTTCAAGTATAATGCATGATTGGAAGTTGTATGATCATGAAATATGATTGGTGAATATAGATTCTAAATGAATGGATAACTAATCAACATCTTTCATGAAGAGATGTGAAGTTATGAGAAATTTTCCCATGCTTAAATAGTTGATGTATGAGATACACAAAAATCATCACTTTCTTATGCCATGCTTGAATGAACGTGTTTGAATTGATATTAAAGGTGTATGAGATATGTAGAGTTGTCATCTAATTAGCATAGATCCAATTTTGCTTGTGTGAGAATTATTGGATTGTGGATGTATATCATGTATAAGTAGAATGCAAATTGAATAGTAATGTCATACATGCATATGGATAAATATAAAATCTTTAAGTTACGGATTTACTTTTGTAGTCGCTATTCTGAGATGAAACATAGAGAGTTTAATGTTGTTGTGGGTTTTATTGAATGAGAAGTGAAAGAATTTGATGTTGAGTTGGATGGATTGAGATATTTTTACCAATGAGTGTGTTAAACGACATTACTCTCAGTTTCAAACATGTTTGAATTGTGTTTTCTGTATATGACGAAAATTTTGGCTGCAATTGTAAGAGTTCAAATATTCATATGAGAAGTTCTTCGAAATCTTGATTTTTTGGCAACAATATGATATTCGAAAAATTGCTTCTTTGGTGAAATTTATGAGGATTTGATTTGATGCATAAATTAAATTGTTTGGCCAAGGATGTACCTATGTTGTTACAGATTTTTAGCAATTGAAATCATGTATTTGAAGTTTTATGCGTATATCAGTTTTGAAAGAATTGGTTGTCGCAGACTGGACATGCCAGTCGTTTATGCTGTCGACCGCAGTATATCTTTCGGTCGACTGCAGTTCAAATGAACGCGCAGTGCATTCGACTGTCATGCTTGGTCCGTCGCCATTCTTTCCCTGTGTAGTCGAATGCAGCAATTTATGCAATAGTTGTCAGTCGACCGCCGTAATGTGAAGGGGAGTTTTTGGGCGCTGTCAGTCGATCGCCATTGTTTATACAGTATGAGATAGCCGATAGACTCGAGTTGTGCACACTGTTTTGCTGAGTTTTGTTGTTCTTCGAACGATTGTTTATTTGTGTTTGCAAAGTTAATTTCTTTGATTATTAGCAATAATTGAACTTACATTTCACCAATATGTATTCTCAAATTTTATCAAGTACTTAAATTCTAATTCTTGGGGTTTCGAAAAGTGAGCATTTCGCAAATTCCAAAAGTATTATATTGAATTTATTTCGCTGTTTTGAGAGTATAAATCTCAGTTTTGTTCATACTTCGTTTCAGTTTTGATAAATTATACAGTTGTACCTTGGAAGTATTTGGTTTCTATTAACTATTGGCTTTGAGGGAAACCTCGTTATGAGTTAGAGATACCAAGAAATGTTGAGTTGATGTTTGATTTTTTAGACTTTAGAGGTTGAGTGGGATCCTAACATGCCAACGGTTGAGACTTTGTGGATATTTTGGCCAGTGGGGCCTTATTTTTGAGTTAGTTGAATTAAGTCCGGCAGGGTACACCAACTCTAGAGGGGAATTGTGACTTAACTAATAATAATAAACCTAAGGACAGGCACTAGTTGGAGTTGTGATGAAATAAGAGCAAACATGGGTAGGGGATCCTTCTATGACCGGACGGTGGAAGATAAATCTCAGGAATTATCGGGGATTGATCACGGACGGTGTGGGATGAATCTTCGGGATTACCGGGGGTCGAGGCGACACTCATGGGATACTTGTGTGATGAGGTGCCATTGGCGGACGGTGTGGGTTTCAATTTTCGGAATTACCGGTGTGTGAGGGTGCGTACACAATATCACGGATGATGAGAAAGTTGATTCTCAGGAATTATCGGGGCGTGGCACTAGATACTCACATAATACTCTAAATCTTAAAGTAATCAGCATAGTAGGATTAGTTGCATAACGTGATGTAATACCCCTGATTTTTTAAATAATGCTTTTAAGATTAATAAATGAATTAAAATAATTTTTGGTGGTTTAATAAATATTTTTCTAAAATTTACCTTTCTACACGTGCAAAACACGTGCAAATATTTTCTTGGGAAGTTCAAAGTCAAAAATCATTTTGGGAAAACTCATTATTTATTATTACATTTTATTTTTGAATTTTTTGGATTTTTCTGATAATTATTGGACCTATTTGCAAATATTACAAAAAGATGAACTTTTGTGCAAAATTACCACTTAGAGTGAAAACTCCCGTTTTTCTGATTTTTGGGCTTTGCATGATGCCTAGTCAACTCAGAGATAAGGATTTTACTTTTTTTAAAAATAAATTTGGTTTATTTTGTAAGTTTTGATAAAGAAGGGTCTTTTTGCAAAATCGCCACTTAGAGGGGCAAAAGTGCAATTTTGTTTTTCTGGGTTTTCAAAATAGTGCCGGTTGATAATAGAAGGGACTATTATTGTTTTAAATCTCAATTAATATGGTTTTATTTAATTTCCAAGTATAAGGATCTATATATGTAAAGATATATTTAAAAGAGGTATTTTACAAATCTATTCAAAATCCTAATTACTTGGATTTCCGGCCTATAAAGGCTGGGGTGCAGCCTTCTCTTTGCTGCACAACACAAAGAGATTTATTATTATTATTTTTTTTGGAGTTTTAAAGCGATGATCTTGGTTTTCTTGCGAAATGAGGGATTTTTCTTATTTCTTTATTATCTTCGGTTGATTCTTCAATAAGGTGAGTGACATATGTTTGTTTTTTTATTGTTCTAAGCATGTTGTATGTGATTATTTATCTATTAGAAAGTACGTTAGATGATGGTATGTAGATATAATGAATTTTGATGAGTAGATGAATTAAAAATTGAATCTTTTCATGAAACTATACTATTGATGAATAAAACCCTAATTTGATGACTTGAGATTATTAAAGAACCTAATAGAAATCTTGGGTGTGTTGTTGTGCAATATAATCTTGCTGATTTGTTTGCATGAGATAAGTTTTATGTTGATTATTGCATAAAAATGATTAAAACATAACCTTACTGTGTACATAAGCATAGACTATGTTCATGATGTTTTGATGAATGAAACTTGATTGTTTACATGTTATATTTGCACAAAACCATGGATTAATTAATCTAATTAGTTGTAGATGTGTATAAGAAGAGGTAGAAGGATTTTTGGATCTAAAGAAATCAAGTTTTGATGTGTTGAAGAGGTGTTGTTTTCGGGTCTGACTGTGTTCAGTCGAAAAGTGGGTGGATTTTGTGGGATTTTGAAGTTTTTGATTGATTATTGAGTTGTTTTGGTGCTGAGATTAAATTTAACCCTACACTAATCCTATATACTGATTCTAAATGCTTAAACACTATATATATAGACAATATATACACACATATATATAGAGATCTAAATGTTTCTGTTTTGAAGACTGCCGAAATTTATTTGATGATTTTTATCAAGTTTTGATTGAGACCTGATTTGTTTTAGTGCTCATGTTGAATCCAAACATTTTACTACTCCTAATTGATGTATTTTGATGTTTAAACTGATGCTTAATTACCCCATGCATATATATATACTACCTTGCTGATTTTGCAGAGATTTTGTGAAAAATATACTCTTTTGTGGATTTGATGAGATTTTGTTTTGTTTTATAACTCCTATATGTTATACAAGATATGTTTAATCATCTCAGGAAGTTTAATTTTGATTTTACAAAGTTTTAATCGAGTATCAGTCAAAACATGCACAACCCCTACCTGGCTGTATAGCAGGTCACGGTCGACCGCCCAGTCGACCGTCATGCTTCCATTTTGGGGATTTTTAATTGACAGTCGACTGCCCTTCTTGTACGGTCGACCGTCAATTGTTCTTTTGGACTGTTTTGCTGATTTTCTTCGTTTCTTTTAAATGATTATTTTTCTCGATATTATGGATTATTACTCTACTATTTTATATGATGTTTTTACTACAGATTACAGTATTTTACAGAGAGTTATATTTTTTTATAATAGTATTTTAATTGTATTCTTATGACCTTATTAAGTGAGTTATATGTGTTTTCAAACGAATTGATGTTTTGGTGATATTCTACAACTTAAAAATATGATTTTCTGTTATTTAATGGATTAAATATTTTATTTGAATTCTGGAATTTTATGATTACATTATATAGATTTGGATTTTTGTTGATTTAAGAAGTTTTCTTCATATAATCGTTTTGATGAGGGATTTGTGAGTTTTATTGAAAGTTCTGATATTGATGGTTGAGCTATGAGTCTTTAGAGATTGAGTGGAGCCTTAGCTACTGGCGGCTGAGATTTTGGTTGTTGTTCAGTTGAGTTAAGGCCGGTAGGGTACACCAACTCTAAGAGATTCGAAATCTAATAAATAATTAATTAACTTAATAAGATAAGGACATGCACTAGATGGTGATATGATGAAATGAGTGCAAAGGTGAGTTATGGACTCCAGGATGATCCAAGGAGTGAGATATTCCCTAGTATTCCGAGACGATGGATGTAAGGGCCATAGAGTGATCCGCGGAGTGGGATTAATCTCCAGTATTCTGAAGATGAGAGCGATGCTCATGGGATGTTTGTGCAATGGAGGTTCCAGGATGACCTGTAGAGTGAGGCAATCTCCAGTTTTCCGGGACGATGGACGTAAGGGCCACAGAATGATCTGCAGAGTGGGATTGGCCTCCAGTATTCCAAGGGCGAGAACCGATACTTGCAAAATGTCTAAATCTCGTAGTATTCATTGTAGTAGGATTAATTTTATAGCGGGGGATTTAACCCTATCAAGTGGGGAACGTTAAGGGCTTGCACCGGACCTATGTAGAGTAGGATGCATAGAATCCGAAAAGTATGCATTAGAGAGTTAGCATATAGCATTGGTGTTTTCTTGACTTGGTTTTATGCATGTTGTTTCCTATTTTCCTACACTCGACACTTAGTCTAGTTTTACTTGATGTTTTCATGTTTATTTATTGTTATTTCTTATTTCATTTATTCTTGTTGTTGATACATGCTGTTTATGATTCTATGTCTTAAGTTTTATTTATGTTGCATTTATTTTTATGTCTCTCACACCATTATGGCTGACCCTTATAGTTTTTGGGGTTAGGGTTATCTCTAGCCTCATATTTTACAGGTAGGTACCTATAGCTTTGGGATTTGGATGCATGAGATAGAACTGATATTATGGCTTATGTAAATTGTAAAAGAATGTGTTGTAAAAGAAAGAATTGTAATTCAAGGTGTTTGTTTTTCCGCTATGCTTTGTAAAGAATTAATGTAATAAAAGTTTAAAAATGTATCTGTGTTTTGGCTATGTTTACTATTACAATTGAGGTTGATGCTGAAAATTGTGCCACGTATTTCTGAGATATTATATTGGAATTTCGGGGCACTACACGTGGGATTGAACCCTATAAAGTGGAGAATGATAAGGGCTTGCACCGAACCTATGTAGAATGAGATGGATAGAATCCAACAAGTATGCATTAGTAATCATCATATGCATTTGTGTTTTCTTGACTTGTTTTATGCATGCTTGATTTCTATTTTTCTTACACTTGAAACTTAGCCTAGCTTCACTTGTTGACTTATGATTTTATTCTTTATGTTTTCATTAAGTTTGTATTTCCTCAAATATCACTCACACCGTTTATGGCTGACCCCTGTAGTTTTGGGGGTTAGGGATATCGCATGTTTTACAGGTAGGTACCATTAGCATGGAGTTCAGAGCATGTGGTAGAATATTTAATGTTTATGCATATCTTGTAAAAGGATTGATTGTAAAAGAAAAATTGTATTTATGGTGTTGTAAAAAGAATTGTAATTCATGTCTTTAAATTTCGTTGTGCTTTGTAAGAGTTGATGTAATAAAAGTTTTTAAATTTCCCTGTATTTGGATGTTATGTTTATGATTACAATTGAGGTTGATTCGGAAATTTGTGTCACGTATTTCTAATTTATTTACTGAAAATTCGGGGTGCTACAGTGTTGGTATCAGAGCAAGCTTCAATAGTAATGTTAAACATGGTAAAGGGAATGAACCTAGGTGTGGACACTAGAGCGTGTGTACCTAGGTGTGGACATTAGAGTGTGAGTATTAAAACATGAAACCAAAACAAATGAAATGGTTTGAGTATGAATAGACCTTTGCAGTGGGCAGTTAGTATGAATGTGATTTATGTTATGGTGCTCTAACATTTCCATGTGTTTTGCAGTATTCAGTGAAATGGCAGGACCCAGGACCGGGAATGGTGGGAATGATGATGGGGCTGAAGGTTCCCATGGGGCTAGATTTGATCTGGAGATGGAGATTGCTAGGGTGTATTAGAATCTGAATGCATTTGTGGCAGCAAGTGCGACTCAGAATCAAGGAGCAGGCCCTGTACCTATTAATGCTGATCCGATCAAGCAAGTGGAGTTTAAGCGGATGAAGCCGCCATTCTTTGAAGGCAAAGCAAATCCCAATGAAGCTGATGACTAGATCAGGCAGATGGAGATGGTCTTTGAGGTTTTGGAAACCCCCGAGGCTAACAAGGTGAAATTGGCTACGATGCTGTTGGAAAAGGATGTCGGTATTTGGTGGCAGTTTGTGAAGAGGACTTTTGGTAATGAGCAGGTGACTTGGGAAGCTTTTCTTGGAGAGTTCAGGGATCACTACTTCCCCTTAGACATTCAAGAGAAGAAGGCAATGGAGTTTCTAAACCTGTAGCAGGTTAATCTTACTGTGCGTGAGTATGAGACTAGGTTCACGCAGCTGTCAAGGTATGCACCGGACTTGGTTGTTGATGAAGCAAAGAAGGCCAGGAAACTTAAGCAGGGCTTAAGGCCAAATCTGTCCCAAATGATATTTTTGGGGATCAGAAGGTTCAACAAACTTGTCTGGAGGGCAGTCATGACCGAGGAGGACATGGACCAGTTCTAGAAGAAACAGAAAATCTGGAACAAGAACAAAATGCCAACTGTAATGCCCCTGCCCCTAGCTCAGACAATTTATACAATTTAGAAGACAAATTAGATACTATGTAGTATAACTGCCCACCACAAGCTGCCTCTCAAAAGGTGGTTAATCGAATTGGTGACTCTTGATCATAGGCATTATTATTTATATATTACTTTTATTCAAGTTATCTCCCGATACGGGACTATTACTTACCTTTCTCCCGTTTCTCTCTCCTGAGAAATGCACAACAGCATCAACATCCAGGTGGGCCCCCCCTCGTGAAAGCCATGTCAACCCGTGGTGCGTCACACACAAGAGAACAGCAAGCAACAGCAGCATGCTTTTGCTATTTCTCTCCCACGTGGGCCCCCCACAACACTATTCATTTTCCAAATAATTACAAACCATGCCATCATGTATATTACTCTTTCCAAACAATCACTTTTTACTATTTCCACATATATTATATATATTTATACTCTTTTGAAAATTACAGAGTGTTACACCAACATTAGCAAATCAGAGTAGGAGGAGGTTCTCGGAGAAAAAATGGGTAGATTTGGTAGACCCGAGCAGAAGGCAACCGCAATTCAGGAAATGATTTGGTATAACTGTGGAGAGGCAGGTCACTACAGGGCAGATTGTACCAAGCCAGCAAGAGGTCCGACTTGTTCCCTGTGTGGGCGAGAGGGTCATACCAGGACTCTTTGCCCGCAGCTTAAGACGGGTGGTGCGAATGAGGGCAAATTTCAGAGGTAAGGGTGAGTGTTCGCATTGACTGAGGAGGATGCGGGTAATTCAGAATATGTGATCCAGGGTATGCAAGAATTTTAATTTATTTATTGGTTGTATTAAATAAGACTTTCTTCAAGAATAAAATGAAGTTTTGAGTATCATTCTTCATGTAACAGGATATGTTTTGATTAATGGAATAAAAGCAAAGGTTTTATTTCATACTGGTTCTTCGCATACATTTGTGTCATCCAATTTTGCTAAAGTTTTAGGTGTGGAACCTAAGATTTTTTCAGGCAGAGTCTTATCAGTGGCAACACCATCAGGAGAGGAATTGATTACTGATCGGTATAACGAGGATTGTGATATCGAGATTGGAGGGAGGCTTTTCGGAATCGATCTCATTGAACTACAAGTTTTAGGTGTAGATGTGACCATGGGCATTGATTGGATGGTGATTTATGTTGCTACAATTGAATGCAAGAATAAAGAAGTCATAGTGAAAGCACCGGGAGGACCCGCAGTGACTTTCCAAGGGAAGAAGGGGAACTCGAAGATGGTTGCAGCTATGTCGAAGTTGTTGATTCCATAAAGGGTCAGGGAGATTCCAGTTGTTAGAGATTTTCGTACTGTGTTCTTGGAAGATCTACCAGGGTTACCGTCGCAGCAAGATGTTGAGTTTTGCATCAATATTTAGCCAGGAAGTGTCCATACATGATGGTACCTGTAGAACATGATGAAGTTAAGAAGCAAGTTGAGGAATTACTGAGTAAGGGGTTCATCAGGCCAAGTGCTTCACCTTGGGGTGCACCAGTATTGCTAGTAAAGAAGAAGGATGGGTCAATGAGGATGTGCATTGACTATCGGGAATTGAACAAGGTGACTATCCTGAACAAGTATCTGCTTCCACGGATTGATGATCTGTTTGATAGTCTTCAGGGAGCAGCAGTATTTTCAAAGATTGATCTTCGGTTAGGGTATCATCATGTAACACCCCAAATTCCAAACAAGACCGAATTCGAAGTTTCACAGGATCTTTACACCTCTTTTCGTACAATTTTACAAGGAAATTTAAAACTTTTATTACATCAGAGTTACATCTCAAATTATACTTAAACAGCGGAAGCAAATTACAATAATTACATGAATAAAATGTACAACACTTGAATAATTCTTTACGCATCAATTCCTCCTTAGTCTTTTTCATGCACTTTATCCTGCATATAAACTGTAGGCACGTCAGTTGCTTACAACCGACGAAATTTTATACACGGCCATCCTCGCTATGCTGAATGGTATAACGATTCTCAAATACTTTAACAAACCACAAACTTGATCACAAACAAAGCTACAAAGGGACTATCCTATTGATGTCGTGTTGTACTGTGCACTTAGTCCTTGATACAATTATTTATGTTACAGACACTAATGCACACTTGTTCGGATTCTATGCATCCCATACTACATAGGTCCAAGGGCAAGCCCTTAATCGTCCTTCATCTTGTAGGGTTCAATCCCTTGCCATGACTTAAACTACTACGGTAACTACATTAAGTATCCTAGATGTTCTATGAGTTACGAACTCATATCCAGACAACCTGGAGGAGAATCCCACATCATGACACAACGCATCGTGTAGACAGCCTGTGGACAATTTAGCCTCCGTCATGGGATATGACACCACCCGCAGTCACCAAACACCCCACAAGCGTTGCCTGCGGTACGGACTCCTGGAGACGTATCCACGTCATGACACGACGCATCGTGTGGACAGCCTGTGAATACTCTCACACCGCAGCTCCGAGGCCCTCATACTCATGTTTTTTTCTCTTACTTTTATCACATCTTCACTATGTATCTAATCCTTAGTTATTGAATCATAAATAAAATCAATACTCTAGAGTAAGCATTTCCTTTATACTGGTCTTAATCATCAATTCAGCAATACGACCCAAACTTGGTCTTTTCCTTTCAATATCGCTTCTCAAAAGTATTAATTCAATGCCGGTATAGGGCTTAGCTACCCTCTAGCTTTTAATTCCATTTCATGTTCATAGCATTTGAGTATTCATATTCATAAGATTTTTCATAATTCATCACGATATTTTATTTCACTTTCATGTACAATTTCATGCGTAAGACAAATGAATTCATTTTCTAACTTATCATATTCATAATTCTTTTATTCTCACTTTATCAATACTAAATCCCAAATTCACACTTTCAATTTTTTCATTACCAAGTCTCATTTCAAAATTCTTCTAAGCAATGCATTTATTTTTCTTTATCCAAAAACAATTTAAACTAACAACTTATAATAAGTTCTTTCTTGCAAAAATAGTCTCAAATTCTCATTTATACTAGGCCAAAGGTTATAGAAAATTATCTCATGAAATCTGGATATTATTTGAACTTCAGGGCAGTCGACTATTAAAACAAGGCCAGTCGGCTGTTCTGCGAGGATCTAAAGCTCGAAAATAAATAATCAGGGTAGTCAACTATTAAAATATAGTAGGTCGACTGTTCTGGGAAGATTTAAAACTCGAAAACAAATAATCAGGAAATTCGACTGTTAAAATATAGTAGGTCGACTGTTCTGCAACAAAAATCCAAAATTTATTACCTGACAGTCGATTGTCGAGTCTAATTCGGTCGACTGTCGATTGCACCATGTTGCTATTTAGAGTAAATCATGGATATATTTTTGACATTGAAAACCAGAATCACAATTTTCACATTATTTATAATCAAAGTTTCCACAAAAAAATATTTTTAGAACACAAGTTTTCATCTTTCTACATTGGTGTTGCTTAAAATTAGGCAATCAAATTTTCATGGTGCATTTAATCAATCATTCATCTCATAAATACAAATTTCTCAATAAAGCATATTTCAAACGCATGATAGATCCTAGCACATTAAATCACAATTTTAGCAACTAGCAATCAATTGGTCAAGCATTCTCTTATCTACAATTTTTCTTCTCTAAATAGGCAAACACGAGGCTAAATTACTTAGTTTCTCTTTAGCAATTCTATAAATTCAAACCCTAGCATGATGTCTAACTTAGAAGCATGAGAATCACCCACCTCTAATGGAGAGAAAAACAAACAAAACTCCTAGGGATCTCTTAGAATGAACAAGGGAAGCCTTCTCCTCCTAGATCGAGCCACCAATTGACTTCTCCTCCTGGTATGTAAGCAACCCGAGCCCTCACCCTTGCTCCTTGAAAATGTCGGCCACTTCTAGGTTGATGAACACACACACTAGCACTCAATCTTTTAAACTCACAATCTTTTCAATCTTTTGTCTCACTAATTTGTCTTTCTTTTTTTCTTTCTATTCATTACTTTTCAATTCTTTAGGTGTGAGAATGAAGAGTGTAGGGGGGGGGGGGGTATTTATACAAATTTTGAGGGTAAATGGAGGGCTAGGATTAGTCCAAATGGTTAAGGAACAAGGGTCAAGATGAACTAGGGAGTTATAGAAACTACCCATGATGAAGTAACCAACTCTCCACCTCTCCCATCTCTCCCTCTCTCCTATGCACATCCGGCCAATGGTCAAGAGTGTGCATTGCACACTCTCGTGCATGCACGTGCCATACTAGTTACCCCCCATTTACAAGTTTGTTCATGTGAATTAATTAATTGTTCACTAAACTTGTCTACACTACAAGTTAGATTAGAAAAAAGAGAAATTAAGTTAAATGGGCTTACTAATGGGCCAATAAACCATGGGCTCTCTAATTTAATTAATTAATTAATTAAGATGGGCTAAAAGAGACAATTAGGCCTAGAATTTAATTAAGCTTTAAAAATAGTCTTTTTGGAAAAATAAAAAGAATAATTACTTGTTCAAGCTATAAAGAAATATTTTTTTTCTAAAAGAAAATATATATATGAAATTATACGTGCAAAACACGTAAAATCACAAAATCTTCATAAATAAGAATTTAGGGTGTTACACATCAAGTCGAAGAGGTGAGTAAAACAACTTTCAGAACTCAGCATGGGCTTTATGAGTTTTTGGTGATGCCATTTGGGGTTACGAATACACCAGCAGTATTCATGGATATGATGAATCGGATTTTGCGGTTGTTCATTGATTCCTTTGTGGTAGTATTCATTGATGATATTTTGGTGTATTCGAAGTCAGAAGATGAGCATGTTGAGCACTTAGCAGAGGTATTGAAGAAGTTGTAGGAACATGACTTGTATTCCAAGCTATCTAAGTGTGAATTTTGGAAGTCGGAGGTGGCTTTCCTTGGTCATATCTTTTCTAAGGAGGGAGTGGTCACTGATCCTCAGAAGGTTGAGGCAGTGAAGAGTTGGCCTAGACCGACGATTGTGAAGGAGGTCAGGAGTTTCTTGGGTTTGGCTGGTTACTACGGCCGATTCATTCAAGGCTATGCACAGATTGCAGTTCCAATGACAGGTTTGACTCGGAAGGATGTGAGTTTCACTTGGACTGATAAGTGTGAGGTGAGTTTTCTGGAATTGAAGGAGAAGTTGACGACAACACCTATTCTAGCTTTGCCACAAGCTGGGAAAGAGTATGATGTCTACAGTGATGCATCGCTCACAGTTTTGGGTTGCGTCTTGATGCAAGAGGGGAAGATTATTGCTTATGGTTCGAGGCAGTTGCATCCTCATGAGAAGAATTATCCAATGCACAATTTGGAGCTTGCAGCTATCATCTTTGCCTTAAAGCAGTGGAGGCATTATGTATATGGAGAAAAGGTCAGTATGTATACTGATCACAAGAGCTTGAAGTATATTTATCAGCAGAAGGATTTGGATCTTCAACAGAGAAGGTGGTTGGAGGTGTTGGTAGACATTCTTCCTAAAATCAAGTATCATCCAGGCAAGGCGAATGTAGTGGTTGATGGGCTTAGTCGGAAGAGTAGCCTGTCATGTTTTATCATGGCTCAGAAGGAGTTGGCAGCAGAGATAGATCAAGCAGGTATCGAGGTTCTTATACAAGGATTGGGAGCTTCGTTGGCACAGTTAAGAGCCTACTTTGAAGGAACAAATTATGGAGGGCCAGAAATCAGATTCAGCAATTCAGAAGATGTTGCAGCAGGTTTCCGATGGCAAATTATTAGAATTCTGTGTCCAAAATGGGATTCTATGGATGGGTGAGAGGTTTTGTGTGCTGGAGAATGCAGATTTGAGGAAGAACATCTTGCAGGAAGCACACATTACCTTATTTTCAGTACATCATGGAGGTACGAAGATGTACAAGGATATTAAGCAGCATTTTTGGTGGCCATGAATGAAGAGGGATTTGGTAGACTTTGTGGCGAGATGTTTGACTTGTCAGCAAGTCAAGGTAGAAAATTAGAAACCTGGAGGCATGTTGCAGCCGTTGCCTATACCGAAATGAAAGTGGGAAAATATCAGTATGGATTTCATCACTGGTTTGCCTAGGAGTCCGAAGGGCAACGACTCGATTTGGGTCATTGTGGATCGTTTGACCAAGTCAGCTCACTTCTTGTCTATGAAGATTACGTGGTCCTTGGAGAAGCTAGTAGAGTTGTACATTGATGAGATTGTGAGACTTCATAGAGTTCCCATGTCTATTGTTTTCGACAGGGATTCAAGGTTAACATCGAGGTTCTAGAAGAGTTTACAAGCAGCTTTGGGTACCAGAACCGACTTCAGTACTGCTTTTTATCTACAGTCAGATGGTCAAATAGAAGGGGTGAATCAGGTGTTAGAGGACATGCTGAGGTCATGTGTCATGGATTTTGGTGGCAGTTGGGAGAGGTACTTGGTATTGGTTGAGTTTGCTTACAACAACAGTTACCATGCAAGTATCGGTATGACACCTTATGAAGCGTTGTACGAGAGAAAGTGCAGAACACCCGTTTGTTGGTATGAAGTTGGGGAGAGGTAAATGTTTGGGCCGGAGATTGTGCAGTAAACTTCGGGAAAAGATCGAACTGATTCTGAAAAGGTTGGTTGAAGCTCAGAGTCGGTAGAAGAGTTATGCAGATACTTGGCGTAGAGACTTGGAGTCTGAGGTTGGAGATGCAGTGTTTCTCAAAGTATCTACGACTAAAGGGGTGATCAGATTCGGGAAGGTGGCAAGTTGGCGCCAAGGTACATTAGGCCATACAGGATTTTGAGCCAGATTGGTAAGATGACATATAAATAGGAGTTGCCCGAAGAATTGGCACACATACATGATGTGTTCCATGTGTCAATGCTAAGGAAGTATGTGCCGGATCAAAGTCATCAGTTGATGGAAGTGACCGAAGGATTGCAGCTGAACTTGAGCTACAAGGAACAGCATGTGAAGATTGTGGACCGTTTAGAGAAGGTGTTGAGGAATAAAGTTATACCTATGTTCATGGTTTTGTGGAGGAACCAGATGTTCGAGGAAGCCACTTGGGAGCCGGAGGATGGTATGAAGAAGGATTTCCTGAACTTTTTATGTAATTTTCTTCTTTTGCTTGTAATTGTTTTGTCCTTATTAGCGGTAGTTCTGAGGACAAAACTATTATAAGGAGGGAGTAATGTAACATTATGGAATTTTAAATAATATTTTAGAATTTATAAATGAATTAAATTGAATTTTTGTGATTTAATAAATATTTTTCTGAAATTTATCTTTTTTGCATGTGCAAAACACGGGCAAATATTTTCTTGGGAAACACAGTCAGAAAATACATTTGAAAAAATCTGACATTTATTAGTACATATTATTTATAAATTTTCTGGATTTTAATTAATGATTTATGACATATTTGCAAATACTCGAAAATGAATAAATTTTGTACAAAATTGTCATTTGGAGTAAAAACTCTAGATTTCAGTTTTCTGGGAAGTGCATATTGGCCGAAAAATTCAGGAGAATAAGGGGATTTAATTTTATTTGATTTTAAATCAATTTGATTAACTAATAATTGGAAGGATCCATATATGTAAATAAATAATTTCCTTGAGAAGTAAATTTGTAAACTTTGTGAAACCCTAAAAACTGAAATCCCAGCCTATATCAGGGGCAGCAGCCGCTCATTCCCTGCTGCGCACTCAAAACTATTTTCTCATTATTTTCTTGGAGTTTAAAGCTTGGATCTTGGACTTTTGCAAAGGAGAAAGAAGGGATTTTTCTTTACTATTTCTTTTGTGCTTCGATTGAATCTTTTTTAGGTGAGTGATACTTTCATTCCTCGTGTTTGCTATATGATTATAAATTGTTCAAGTATAATGCATGATTGAAAGTTGTATGATTATATGAAATATGATGGGTGAATATAGATTCTAAATGAATAGATAAATAATCAACATCTTACATGAAGAGATATGAAGTTATGAGAAATTTTCCCATGCTTAAATAGTTGATGTATGAGATACACAAAGATCATCACTTTCTTATGCCATGCTTGAATGAATGTGTTTGAATTGATATTAAAGGTGTATGAGATATGTAGGGTTGTCATCTAATTAGCATAGATCCAATTTTGCTTGTGTGAGAATTATTGGATTGTGGATGTATATCATGTATAAGTAGAATGCAAATTGAATAGTAATGTCATACATGCATATGGATAAATATAAAATCTTTAAGTTACTGATTTACTTTTGTACTCGCTATTCTGAGATGAAACATAGAGAGTTTAATGTTGTTGTGGGTTTTATTGAATGAAAAGTGAAAGAATTTGATGTTGAGTTGGATGGATTGAGATATTTTTACCAATGAGTGTGTTAAACGAGATTACTCTCAGTTTCAAACATGTTTGAATTGTGTTTTCTGTATATGACAGAAATTTTGGCTGCAATTGTAAGAGTTCAAATATTCATATGAGAAGTTCTTCGAAATCTTGATTTTTTTGCAACAATATGATTTTCGAAAAATTGCTTCTTTTGTGAAATATATGAGAATTTGATTTGATGCATAAATTAAACTGTTTGGCTAAGGATGTACCTGTGTTGTTACAGAATTTTAGCAAATGAAATCATGTATTTGAAGTTTTATACGTATATCAGTTTTGAAAGAATTGGCTGTCGCAGACTGGACATGCCAGTCAACTGCGCGGTCGATCGCAGTATATATGACGGTTGACTGCAGTTCAAATGAATGCGCAGTGCAGTCGACTGTCATGCTTAGTCCGTCGCCATTCTTCTCCTGTGCAGTCGACTGTAACAATTTATGCAGTAGCTGTCAGTCGACCGCCGCAGTGTGCAGAGGAGTTTTTAAGCGTTGTCAGTCGATCGCCATTGTTTATACAGTATGAGACTGTCGACCGACAGACTCGAGTTATGCACACTATTTTGCTGAGTTTTGCTATTTCTTCGAACGATTGTTTATTTGTGTTTGCAAAGTTAATTTCTTTTATTCTGAGCAATAATTGAACTTAGATTTCACCACTTTCAGAGAGTATGTATTCTCAAATTTTATCAAGTACTTAAATTCTAATTCTTGTGGTTTCGAAAAGTGAACGTTTCACAAATTCCAAAAGTATTATATTGAATTTATTTCGCTGTTTTGAGAGTATAAATCTCAGTTTTCTCCATACTTCGTTTTAGTTTTGATAAATTATACAGTTATACCTTGGAAGTATTTGGTTTCTATTAACTATTGGCTTTGAGGGAAACCTCATTATGAGTTAGATTAGTTGGAGTTATGAGATACCAATAAATATTGAGTTGATGTTTGATTTTTGAGACTTTAGAAGTTGAGTGGGACCCTAACATGTCGGCGGTTGAGACTTTGTGGATATTTTGGCCAGTGGGGCCTTGTTTTTGAGTTAGTTGAATTAAGTCCGGCAGGGTACACCAACTCTAGGGGGAAATTGTGACTTAACTAATAATAATAAACCTAAGGACAGGCACTAGTTGGAGTTGTGATGAAATAAGAGCAAACATGGGTAGGGGAGCCTCCTATGACCGGACGATGGAAGATAAATCTCAGGAATTACCAGGGTTTGATCATGGACGGTGTGGGATGAATCTTCAGGATTATCCGGGGTCGAGGCGACGCTTATGGGATATTTGTGTGATGAGATGCCATTGGCGGACGATGTGGGTTTCAATTTTTAAAATTATCGGGGTGTGAGGGTGCGTACCCAGTATCATGGATGATGGGAAAGTTGGACGATGGGAAAGGTGATTCTCAGGAATTATCGGGGCGTGGCACTATATACTCACACAATACTCTAAATCTTAAAGTAATCACCGTAGTAGGATCAGTTGCATAACGTGGAATTGAACCCTATAAAGTGGAGAATGATAAAGGCTTGCATCGGACCTATGTAGAATGAGATGCATAGAATCCGACAAGTATTCATTAGTAATCATCATATGCATTTGTGTTTTCTTGACTTGTTTTATGCATGCTTGATTTCTATTTTTCTTACACTTGACACTTAGCCTAACTTCACTTGTTGACTTATAATTTTATTCTTTATGTTTTCATTAAGTTTGTATTTCCTCGAATATCACTCACACTGTTTATGGCTGACCCCTGTAGTTTTGGGGGTTAGGAATATCTCTAACCCTATGTTTTACAGATAGGTACCATTAGCATTGAGTTGAGAGCATGTGGTAGAATTTTTAATGTTTATGCATATCTTGTAAAACGATTGATTGTAAATAGAAAATTGTATTTATGGTGCTGTGTTGTAAAAAGAATTGTAATTCAAAGTGTTTGTTCCGCTGTGTTTTGTAAAAAGTTGATATAATAAAAGTTTTTACATTTCCTAGTGTTTGGACACTATGTTTATAATTACAATTGAGGTTGATTCTGAAATTTTTGTCACGTATTGCTAATTTATTTATTGAAAATTCGGGACGCTACATAAATAACCCCACCCTTAGCTCTATATATTTTTAGGGATATTTCTTCATGAAAAAGTTGAGAGGTATTTATTTTTTAAAAAAGTAGGGGATGTTCTGTCAGAAATTCATATGGCTGACGATTTTTTTTCCTTTCAAATATATCCTTGAATACATTTGATCTCTTCTTTTGCAAGTCTTCTCATTTACATAGTTCATGTAAATAATGATTGCAAGCAATACTAATAAACACATTCAATTTTCCTTAAAACTATGATGTTATTTAAAGGAGAATGCTACACCTACATCAAATCTTACCTCAAACATACACCATTTAATTTTGTGGGGTCTATTTTTGCTAAAAGACAAATTAAAATTAATGGATAAGTGCTGACCCATTTGGATTGTGAAAATGGGTTTGATTTTACACAATCCAAAACCCACTTCAAGAATACCAACAGCACTTGGGCAACAGCACTAGGTAATCAAATTGTGACATTTTATTATTATTAGTTCTTTTGTTTAAAAAAACTTAACTTGAATATCTTGCAGATTCATAATTGTAACTGTATGTTGTTGGTGGTAGAATCACTAATCATCTGCTCTATCTTAGCAATTTCTTTGACTAATCAGCTATGGTTGATGGGCTCTGACTGACCAATTCAATACTAGTTTTTAAGCATACACGCAAGTACGAAACTGAGAAGAAAGTGTGTTTTATTAAGACCCAACTCATTAAACTAATTATTTCTTGATGGTAACTCATTAGTGATTAGAACTAGTCAGTCACGAAACTGAAGTTTTTGCTGAGGGTTAGACGCTCCATCGACACAGGTTAAATAAAAAGTTCATTGATACTTGATCAGCATGTGAATTTTTTAGAGCATGTGAGAATGGGTTTGATTTTAACTAAGTATTCATATACTGTTAAACAATGCAGATATTCTTGAAGTGAGTTTTTATTGCTCTTATATTTTTATTTGACTGTTGGTATTCTTGAAGTGGGTTTTGGATTGTGTAAAATCAAACCCATTCTCACAATCCAAATGGGTCAGCACTTACCCATTAATTTAGATTTGTCTTTTAGCAAAAATGGGCCCCACAGCATTAAATAGTATATGTTTGGGATAAGATTTGATGTAGGTGTAGCATTTCTCTATTTAAATTTATAACTCTAAAGGTATCAACAGTACATTGTTCATTGTAAACAGAAGGTAGAGCGGTTTTTTTAGGGTAAATTTCAGATTAATCCTACTCATTTTTATATATTTTGCAGATAATCGTACCAAACTTTTTTTTGCACTAAACTTTACTGCCGTCAATTTTTTTAGCATTATGGCCTACTCCGTTACGACGATGTTAACTTTTGTGTGAAATGTCTAAAATATCCCTACCAGTTTAGTTTAATTACTCAATTACTAGTCCATCATCATCATCATCTTCTTCTTCTTCTTTTACTCCTTCATTAATTTTAATCTCATAATTAGTTTTAATCACATCATTAATTTAAATTTTAATCACATCTTTATTTTTAATTCTATAGATTAATTTTAATTATATCATTAAATTTAATTTTAATCACATTGTCGATTTTAATTTTATAAATAAATTCATCTTAATTTTAATTTCCACCCCCCTCTGACCAACCACCACACCTTCTCCTCCATCAACCACCAATACCTTCTCGAATCCCCCTTCCCACCCCACTTCCGACCAACCACCACCACCACCACCACCACCACCACCTCTGTAGTACCCCGTATTTTTAAATACTATTTTTGAGATTTTAAAATGAATTAAAATGATTTTCTGGAGATTTAATAAATATTTTTCTAAAGATTTATCTTTTACACGTGCAAAACATGTGAAAATATTTTTTGGTATAAATATTTAATTTTATATTTTTAATAAATTCTCCTACTTATAATAGAGTATATTCTAAATTTTGGGATTTTTCTGAATAAAGGAACTATTTTTATAAATATCTCAAAAGAGAGGGACTTTTATGTAAAAAGCCGTTTGGATCTGAAATAAATAATAGAAATTCATTTTTACTGGTTTTTGGGCTTTCCATGTTCATCACTGAAATTAAAATATATTTTAATTTCATTTAGAGTTGATTTGGTAAAGATTTAAACAAATATGGTGTTTTTGCAATATAGAATTTATGTTGGATCTTGTGCAAATGTTTTTTCTGGAAAGTAAAAGTTAGATATTTTTATTGGAAAATATAATATGTATTATTAGACATTATTTCTGAATTTCTGGATTTTTACGAATATTTTATGATGTATTTGCAAATATTACAAAAAATAAGGACTTTTGTGCAAAATGGCCACCCTGAGTGCAAAACCGAATTTTCTTTATTTCTGGGCTATTTTGGATTGCTGGAAAACTCAGTGGTAAAAGGATTTGATTTGGTTTTGATTTATTAAACTTATTCTAACTACTTTATAAAGAAAGGGTTATATATGTAAAGTTATATTTTGAAAGGATTATTTTGCAAAAGGTATTTAAAACCCTAATTCTTCATTTTCGGCCTGTATAAAAGTGGAGTGCAGCCGTCTTTCGCTGCACAACACAAGTTTTATTATTTTTATTTTCATTGGAGATTGAAAGAGAAGATTTTGGATCTCGCGAAGGAAAAGTTTCTTATCAAGGTTTCTTCATTTAAGGTGAGTGATGTAAATTGTTTTGTTGTTGTTTGTTTTTCTTTTGATTCGTGTATGAGAATGATATGAATGTTTGATTGATCTTGAATGTTGAATTTCATATTAGAAAGCATGCTAGGGTTTTGTATGAATATGTATATTGGATGGATGGATGAAAAATTGGATCTTTGAGAAGAATCCTAGATATTTGCATGTGAATGATTTTAGATTTGTTGGAGAACCTAATGTAAATTGTGAGTAGGCTTTTTCTTTAGGAATATTGATTTGATTGAGTTTGATGGATGTTATGCATTAATTAATTAAGGATGAGATTTTTGGGACCATTGGTGAGTTGGATGAAAACAACTTGGCCATGTTGAGGATAAATTGGTTTTGTTTATGAATCAACTATTGAGAATAGTTGAGGTTGAGATTGAGTTGAGAAATTTTGAGAATGAGTAATGGATTAAAAGACCATGTTTTAAGGATTGAGTTATGATGATTAAAATTGGAGATTTGTGATTTTGTGAAAGATGTTGTTCAGATTTGGATTTCTCAAATGCTAAGTTTAAATCGGAATATTTTGGTATTAATATGTTTTGGAACATAAAACAAGGTTACTTTTGACGTACGACTGATTCTTAAAAACTCTAGTTTTGACATATGCACAACCTAAAGTCTGCAGTCTGTAGGTTGACAGTCAACTGGTGTGACCCTTACAGTCGACTGGCACGACCCGGCTGCTGTTTTTAATAGTTTTTCCTGAAAATTTCGTCTGGACAGTCGACTGGGGACTTTTACAGTCGACTGGTACCACTTAGATTACTTTCTCGAAGTTATTGTGATATCTCCCTCTGGACAGTCGACCTATACCTTTACAGTCGACTTCTATACTTAGACTTATTTTCCTAAAATTACTAGATTTCTCTCTGGACAGTTGACTGGTGAGTGTTGCAGTCGGCTGTAAATACTTAGATTTTATTTTCCCAAAGAAGTTAGTTTTTCACTCTGGACAGTCGACCGTAGACCCTTTGCAGTCGACTGGTTCTGAAGCTTTTTCTTGAGTTGTTCTAATGTTCTTTTAAATGATTTATTCTTTAAATATTTTGGATCAATAACTTACTATTCTAAATATGATTCTTTCTATAGAATATATGTTTTCAACATATTTCTTGGTTGGATTTGGACTTTGGTATTTATAAAGATTTGGGTTTGTTGATTGGAGAGGTTTCTCCCTTTGATCGTTTTGACGATGGATTAGTGAATTTTGGTCTTGTTGAGATCTCTAGGAGTTGAGTGGGAGTCCTGTAAATCGGCAGTTGAGATTTGTTGAGTTAGACCTGGGAGGTCTTGGTTTAGTTGTTGTTGAGTATTTAAGTTCGGTAGGATACACTAACTCTAGAGATGATGATTTTGTGGTTTAATAATATCAACTTAAGGACAGGAACTAGTGGAGATGTGATAGAACTTGGGAAACGTAAGTATAGGCTCATGGTTTTGTTAGTCCAACAGATGCGTTCCAGGACTGTTTGTTGTGTTCTGTTTTGAGAGGACATTTGTGTGTTCGCGTGTCGAGGGTCTGCAGGCCTATTCACGGAGCATGCAGGGTGCATTCGCGTATCGAGGGTCGGCAGGCCTATTCACGGAATGTACCTGGTATATCTGCACGTCGAGGGCCTTGCAAGCCTATTCGTAGGTACACGGGTTGGGGAGATGATTCTCCGGTTGTTTTTTTTAGCTATCTTACTTGATGCTTGCGCGTCGAGGGCTGTGGTATCTATTCGCAGAGTATTCTGGATCTTGTTTCCCATCACCGTGGTAGGATTAGTTGCATAACGAGGGTTTATCCCTATAAAGTGGAGATCGTTAAGGGCTTGCACTGGACCTATGTACTATGGAATGCATAGAATCCAACAAGTATGCATTAGAGGGTCAGCATATAGAGATTGTGTTTTCTTGACTTGGTTTTATGTTTGTGTTTTCCTATTTTTCCCACACTTGACACTTAGTCTAGAATCACTTGACGTTTTCATGAATTACTAGTTGCTATCTTATATTCCATGATGTTTTCATGTTTTACTTCTTTGTTATTTCTCATTCATTTATTCTTGTTGTTAATACATGCTGTTGATGACTTTATGTTTTATGATTTAATTATGTTGTTTGTTTTATGTCACTCACACCTTTATGGCTGACCCCTTTAGTTTTGGGGGGTAGGGATCATCTAGCCTCATGTGTTACAGGTTGTTGCTTAGAGCTTGGAAGTTTGGATGCTTGAGATAGTTTTGAGATAAATTGATATAATAGAGCTTTTGTATAAATTTGTAAAAGAAGTGCTGTAAAAAGAAAGTTTGTAATTCAAGGTGTTTTATATTCCGCTGTGTTTGTAATGATTGTTGTAATAAAAGTTGAAATAAAAATTATCTGTGTCTTTGAGCTATGTGTACTATTACATTAAAGTTGATGCTGGGATTGTGCCACGTATTTTCTAAGATATCATATTAGAAATTCGGGACGCTACAACCTCCTTCTCCATTCAATCATTCACCTCCTTGTCCTTCCTTTAAATCCACCCCCCCCCCCCCCCCCCCCCCCCCATTCTCCTACCTCAAATCCATCACCTCCCACAACCTCCGACCAACCACCACCACTATCACCTACCTCTCTCCATTAAAATGTTCAAACTCAAATCACTTCCATTACCACATCATCCTCACTCGAATCTCTTACCTCACACCAAAATCTGCCCCCCCTCCTCCTCATTCTCCTACCTAAAATCTTTCACCTTCCACCACCTCCGACCAACCACCACCACCATCACCTAGCTCTCTTCATTAAAAATTTCAAACTCAAACAACTTCCACCATCACCACATCATCCTCCCTCGAATTCGGTTATCAACACCACCACCTCCGCCCTCGATTCCTTACCCCCCCCCCCCCCCAATCCAACCACCACCACCCTCTTTTTCTCCTTCATTAAATCTCTCATTTCCATCAATTTAGGGTATTTATTTCTTAATTATATCAAAATAAAATTATAATAATAAGGGTAATTTGAATATTGAAAAATAGAAACGGTAGAGCGTGGTTGCACGTGATCGAAAAAACACCCCCAAAATAGATGAAGTAGGCCATAATGCCTAATGGAGCAAAAACTTACGTTGGGTTTTATGCCAAAAAATAAATCCAATATAGTTATCTACCAAACTTATAAAACAGGACTAACTGAAATTTACCTTTTAAAAAAATTTGAAATATAGTCACCTATTTCATTAAATAATCATGAATGAAACAATCTCAGATAAATCTCAGTATGAAACATAACAACAATATCAACCCACAAATCTCTAATCTCTAATATTATAATGGGAGAAGACCTTAGTGTCATTTATCATTTTGTCATTCTACCAACATGTACAACGCACGTACATAACTAATATAAATAAGGTTTCTGGTTCAAATCCTTCCTACGTCAGAGTTTTTATTTTTATTTTTTGAAATTATTAAAACATGCATGGCACGTGTAAGTTACTTGTCTAGAAAGGGAAAGTAGTTTTGGCTCGATATCCTTATTACAACCTCTACTTTATTTCGCCACTGTTATTCCAAATCATCTCTCTGACTACAAATTCTTCAAATGGAAGTGTTTATTCAATTTCTCATGACTCAAGAGGTTGATGTTTCACTAAAAAAAATATGCATTTAATAGTGCCAAACCCTTTTTACACTAAATTTTAGAATGCAATAAAACCTTGTAACTTTGATAAAAATACAGACTGCCTAGTGCATTTCTTATAGTTAAAAATGTATCTCCAAAAGATAAAATTGAGGATTATAAGATTCATTTTTTTGGGTGAGAAATAGCTTAACCTAGGTTTTAAATGAAGAAGAAAGTGGAGAAAGAGAAATAAAAGCATTTTGGAAAAGGTTAAGAGCAAAATAAACATTATGAACTTAAGGATGTAGTTTAATTCCAAAAAAAGAGGTAGTTTTAGTTTTTTAAATGCTGGAGTACTTGATAATTTAGCTTCACTTTATAAATAATTTAGTAATTTGGTATCCTAATATTGGGTATTTGTAGTTTCTTACCCAATAATATGGTGTTTATGTATCATCATACCTACTTAGTGTTTGTTGTTTTGAGCTGAGGTCAGCAAACTATTGAGATATTCTGAAGATACTTTTTTTTTTTTGATAAAAGAAGACTGAGTCATCGATTCATTAATGCTGAATTAAAGAAACGAAGCAGTACAAACCATGATCATTACGAAACTAAGCGCACCGTAATATCCCTCATCAAAATACATCAAATTACAACAAACTAATCGCCACAACATTGAAATAAACTGACACAACAAAAGCAACCATCAAGTGCATCTCCAGTGGAAGTCGGAGGTACGCGTACTTCTCATTCCCTTCTTGTGTACTAATCTTCGGAATCCATCCGAAGCTTCTTTCTGGCGCCCGCGTACCCTGCCCAATCATGAATAAGAAGAAAGATTTTATACATCGAAGTAGAAAATCTATAGTGAATGTTACGAAAGCATAAATCGTTTCCGTCTCGCCATAGACTCCAGAGGGTAGCCGCTACTGCTAAGTCCCATGCTCCTATGTCCTCCTTCCTAATTAGACTCTCCCTCCACAGACCCCAGACATCTGTGGTTGACCTAGGGTACCTAGTACACCCGAAACCTCTACAGACAATCTCCCAAGTCAACACTGCCTTATAACACGTGAAGAATATGTGTTAAGTGTCCTCATTCTGAAGATACTTTAGTTAGATGCCTTTCAATGTGCCTCTAAAAGTGTGATCCCCGTCACCTTTCTTCTTCCTTGTCCAACTTACGCATCTCCAACCTCCAAAAGCAGATAAATTCCTTCTGCTCCCCATTTATATTTATATATTTATATATATCTTAAGTAAATAGGCCTACTCCCCGCTCCTTTCTCCATTTTGAATAGAGAAAGGAGAGCAAAAGTATTAATTGACACGTGCAACCCACACTAATTGTTAGAATAGAAATAATTTAAAAAACACAAAAAAAAAACTTTTCCTCTTCCACATCTTCCCAAAACACCCAAACCCTAATCAGTTCCCCCTGCCCCCAAAACCCACCCACCTCTCCTCACCCGTTTGTCCCGGCCGTCGCCCACGCCGTCCCGATCCCGGTCGTCGCCCACCTCGCCCGCCGGCCGTCGCCCACGACGTCCCAACCCGGTCGTCGCTCACCCCGCCCCGACCCCGGTCGTCGCTTACCATTTTGAAGGTCAGTTGTTTCTCTATATATGGTGGGATCGTTGTATCGGTTATGGGTACCATTTGTTGTTATTGGTGGTATTTTGTTCTTCTATGTTAATCACCGTTGTTGTTAAATAAATATGTTCATCATGTTTCCAGAATTATTTCATTGGCTAATCACCGTTGTTGTTAAATAAATTTGTTCATCATGTTTCCAGAATTATTTCTATTAAGTCATGTAAAAGTGCTCTCCTCTCTTCATTTCCTCCGTTCTCGACCTTGGTTTGAGATTGTAGCAGGTTTGTAGAGTGTAGAAGGATGTGATTGTTAATCCTCATGTTAGTATAGTATCAGTTATTTTCTTTTCATATTTTGTTGGTTTGGACTTTGGACTTATTTTGGTTGTATGTATTTGTTACATATGATAAGCAAATGATCATATACTGTATAAGCAAAATTAATGAGAAAAAGTATTGCATAAAAATGTTGTTTTATTAAGAGTTGCTGTAATCTAAATAGTTCTCTGATACTGTGATAACGTTAGTTGCTTTAATTCACACAATACTAGATCAGTATTATTAATTTAATTTAATTTTGTTTAATTTAATATAATATTTATATATATCTTAAGCAAATAGGCCTACCCCCACTCTCTTTTCTCCATTTTGAAATGGAGAATGCACATGAATAGTGAATTTTGGTGATAAGTATAAACACTGAGAAATTTAATAAATAGAGCGAACATATTTTTTCCATGAGAGAATTATATGTAAATTTCATTGAAATAGTCAATGTTGGTGATAATTTATGCCCACAGAAAAATTTAATAAATAGAGCGAAGATTTTTTTTCCTGAGAGAATTATATGTAAATTTTAGTGAAATATAGTGTTTCAGTGAAATATAGTATTTTATTAAGTATAAAGCGGTTGATTTTGTTTTCAATAGTAGGTGTGAAGATTCAAAGATAGTGGGAGCTTTTTAATTATATTGAGGGAAGACAAACTCTTTCATTACATCAGGTATATTATATGTATTCTTATCTCCTACTATACTTTCTTTTGAATTAATCCCTATTGTTATTTATCTCAATATGTAATGTTTCAGTATATTTTTCTACATGTATTTTATTGAGTATAAAGTGGTCGATTTTGTTTTCAGCACTATGTGTGAACATTCAAAGATAGTGGGAGATTTTCAATTATATTGAGGGAAGTCAGACTCTTTCATTACATTAGGTTTGTTACAGTTGTTCTTATCTCCTATTATACTTTCTTTTCAGTTAATCCCTATAGTTATTTATCTGAATATGTAATGTTTCATTATATTTTTTCTACATTGTGTTTGATTACATATTTATTATTCATATTTAAATAATTGTCCAAAACTACACTTACTAATGTAGGATGCAAGACAAAAATAATATTTCGTCTTTCCAACTTAATAAGGTAATTTCTGCATGTGCACGACGTTGAAGATTTGAAATATTGCGGCAAAAAAGGCATCGTCCTATGAGGACACTGCTGACTTCAGATCCACATAAAATTGCACGTTCGATAAGAATTCTAAAGTTAAGACAAAAATGCTTGCGAAGTACTATGGCAATTGATTTGCTTACTCATACATCTGAAAGGAGGGTGACCTTCAACCTAAACACTTTAGATCAACACTCTGAGTTAATTAGAAACGTCCATCAAGAAAACATGTCAACAGTAAGTGATGCAGCAAATGAGAGACATGAAAGAAATTCAGTAACGTACAGTGCTTGGTGTGTTGGTGAATCATCAATAGTGGGTAGACCATCTTTGCTATCAGATGATTTGAGCAGTAATAATGATTGGTGTGTAGTCGAGCCATCAAACGGACGATCGTCATCTCTAACAATTCAAAATGAAGATATACATGATGATGGTAAGTTCAGTGTACTGTACTGTAATGCATAAACTATTAATAGTATAATATCTCTCTCCTACAATTCAATACATTATTAATTATCTCCCTTCTATAATTCTTTCTAAAATTGGTTGTGTAGCATGTTCTGCTCAGATTGGTCATGCAATTGTAATTGAAAGAGGTGAAGATGCAGAGCCCAGAAGAAGTAAGAATATTTGGTATCTATATATGGTTTAACACAATTAAAAATTTTTATAACAAAATTATAAAATGACTGAAATTCTTTTTAATAGGTACGACGAGAACGTATAAACCAAATATCGGGTGAAGTTCCTACTTAGGCAAGCAAGATGTTGAGTGTAGTAGTTGTCATGCTCAAATGTGGATTGGAGAGCGTTCTTCTACAACATCAATCAGTCATCCACGCTTTCAAATGTGTTGTAGAGAAGGTTTAGTTACTCTCCCTTTCTTGCCAACATCACCCCAGCTTATTATGGAGCTTCTTGATGGAAAATATGACACACCTCAGTCAAAATTCAAGGATCTGGTCAGAATTTATAATTCATTATTCTCCTTCACATCAGTGGGAGAAAAAATTGACTTGCGGGTCATGGATGGTGGGGGTCCATATACTTTCAAGATAAGTGGATCAAATTATCACCGTATTGGTTCTCTACTTCCAGTTGAAGGGATCGAACCCAAATTTGCACAGTTGTATATACATGATGGTCTATACGAGTTGGATCAGCGTACAAATCATGCAAAAAATATGGGCATCAATAACATAGATAGAGAAGTTATGGAGAAACTACAAAATTTACTGAATAAAGTTAATCCATACGTAAAGATGTTTCGACGTGCAAAAGATCTACTTCGACCTCCAAGAGAAAATATACATCAACATAATTTGTCAATGAATTTGAGAATACGTATCATAAATGAGAGGGCACGTGATGGTCGACAGTATATTTTACCTTCCTGTGATGAGGTTGTTGCTCTCACGGTCGGTGATGGCTCAGAGAATGTGAGTAAGAGGGATATCGTAGTATGCATGGAAAGTGGAGCCTTACAAAGGATATTTGAAACACAACCATGTTACATGCCTCTGCAATATCCATTGTTGTTTCCATTTGGTGAGGAAGGGTGGAGAATTGACATTAAATTTAAAGATGGAAGGCATGTTGGCCGACAAACAACTGTATCTATTCGAGAGTATTATGCATTTCGCTTGCAATCACGCAGATGTGAGGATAATGCTCTGTAACTCCTATTTTCCGTATCTGTATTTTTCTACTGTATTTTTATTTCTGGTATTCTTGTATTCAATTTGAGACCCGTATTGTTGTTCCAGTTCGGATAAAATCTCTTCTTTTGCTTCAACTCAATTTTTTGTGCCTATATCTAATTCAATTGTATTATTCGTTCTATTCTTCTGGGTCGTCCTTCATGTAGAAATGGACCATTCATTTCATCTATCTCTTTTTCTCCATTTTTAATGAATCTTGACCAATTCTCTAGTTGGATCCCACTCAAACCCGTTACCCAAATACCCGATAACCCAAACCCTATCTATATAAACCCTAAACACCCCCTAACCCTAACCCTAACCCCGTTACTGTTCTGCCCTAATCAACTGTACAGCCGCCTACCCTCTCCTTCTTTCTCGCATCGTCTCCCGTCTCTTTCTCCGCTCCTCTGCCCAAAACCGATCGCCTTCGCCTCCCTCTTGTCTTCACCACCACGACTTTCACCGTCGCTGCTCCTCATCAACCCCACAATCACCACCGCCATCTTCATCGCCATTGCTCATTGTTCCCAAACTCCTGAACCCATTCGCCATTACCCAATCCACCTTCGCCATTACTTTGCAACCCATATCCTTATTGCCTTCTCGCCATCGCCGTCGTCCCTTCGTCTCCATCGCCTCGCCAGTCACCTCCACCATCCCCGCCTTCAACATCCCTGAATCCACCCACTATCTTCAACGTCTCCCTCACTCCTGCCAACCCATCAAAACCCACTCCGCCTTACCATCACCTCCATCATCCATCCCATTGCCTCACCATCGCCCTCCGATCACCCTCGACCTCCGCTAGCCGCTGCCCTCACACCGAAACATCTCGAACCCAATTCCCCGCTCTCCTCCCCTGTTTCGAACCCAAAACAGAGCCGCCACCAAACTTTGCCATCGCCACCCCATCGCTGCGTCGCTTCTCGACATCGTGCCGCCAATCCCATTGCAAGTCGTCACCGCAGTCGTCGCCAGTCCTGCGCGCCCTCTCCCGCTCGCTGCTATCGTGAGGAAGAAGACGAACATCGCGTGGACGAAGTCGCTGTCCCCTGTTTAGCCACAGCGGTCTGGATACGTTGTTCGCTGTTCTGGCCCCGATCCGCTTCATAGGAGGCTGTCCATTGGCTGCGTTCGCTGTCCTGTGTTTTAGCACAGCAGATCCTGTGTCGTTGTCCGCTGTTCTGGGGTGATCCGGTATGGGGTTTTCTCACTTATTGTTGAATTCTCGCACGGTCTTCGCACGTTCTTTTGGGAGATTTCGCCCGGAGTTTTTCGATCCTGTTTTTCTCAATTATCAGATCTAATCGCCCTCATCCAATCAAGGCAAGTATTCATCTTGTACATATTTTTGTTCTAGTACAAGCATTAATTTGAAAATACCGCAAATAGTTAGTAGTTGTGACTCCTCCTTGACTTGTCGTTGTTGATCAAATTTAATCCTCATCAATTTCATAATCTTAAGAGTCGCAACAATTTCATTGTATTATATTACAACTACTTGGACTCATTTTATCCCCTAAACACATGAACACATAAAATTAAGGAACCCTAGATTTGTAGATGTGAGTTATATCTTGTATGTAATGAACTTGCATCCTTTTGAGTTGAGAAATAAATATTACTTGCTGTTTTGATAACCATTACCCCCGTATTGATATCACACATTAACCTAGACGCCTAATAACCAATTTTCATGCAACCTATACACGTAAAACATTCCCACATGTTGCTGTCCTGGATCTTATTATGCTGTTTTGACCCCTTTAACATCAGAATATGAATCCGAGCCCTGACTAGTAAATGTATCTCTAGATATCTAGATGTCGATGGTCTCCGAAATTTTCGAATTCCGAGTTACGGTCTAGGAGTTATCGCAGTTTTACTGCAGCTCCGTCGATAGACACAGATTCACAAAACTGCTGCACACCTTTAGTTGCGAATTAATTTAACTATGTTAACAGTAAGCGTTTGTCTCGAAATTTTATATGATGTTGCTGGACAACCTATAGAACCTTCCCAAATTTTTTTGGAATTAATTAGTAATGTTCCAACCCTATTTCACATGTTTAAACTTAGATTCACAAATTCTGTCTGAACACATTAGCAGTGTAGTTCGCTGTTTTGACACATGTTTCCACCACTTTCTTGTACCTTAATTATATGTGTTGGAACTGGAAAGGATTCTAGTTTCTAGATCTTCTGACGGATCCATAGTTGCTATCTCGTAGCAACGGGAATCACAGTTTTGATACAGCAACGTCGTGCTGTCCAGATTTGAGATTTTCGTTGTTCGTGATATTTTTATTCGTGTTGACCCTCGAATAGGCTATATAAATATCTCAAACTTGTTCTTTCTTGACTTGTTTCTCACACTTTCATGCTTGCTTGATAAAAATTAATAATAAGTAACAAGCCGGGGTTTAAGGGAAAGACCATAGTAGTGGACAATATAGGTAAGTGTACTCAGAAGGGAGCCCGTATTTCCCAAATACTTGGTTCATAAACTTGTTGTATCTTGATCGATTCATGGAGTCAGTTACTTGGCTCATGAACTTATTTGATTCATGAACCCACTGTGCGGTTCTTGAACTTGTTAGTGGATTCGCGAACTTGCTTCGTGAATTTGTTATTTATTTTCCGATTCATGAACCATGGTTTGCTTGATACTTGATACCTGAGTGCGCCGCTCTATAGAATCCATTACTAGCTCTAAACGAAATTGTATTGACTGTAGCAACAATATAGTAAAAATATGGATGCATGAAGTGCTACCTATATAGTAATCACCACAAGATTTGAACATGAAACTTGAACTCGATCCATGTTTACTTAATACTTGATGACATGATACATGAAACTTGATACATGATACTTGATACACGAAATTTGAACTTGATACATGTTTACTTGATACTTGATGACATGTTACATGAGACTTGACACTTGAATATAATACTTGACACTTGCAACTCAATACTTGTACTTGACAACTTGACACTAGACTTGAGACTTGAGACTTGCAACTTGACACTAGACTTGAGACTGGTTACCTAACACTTGTACTTGATACTTGTCACTTGGTGTTGGATACCCTTACTTGTTCACTTGCCACTTACTCCACTATTAGTATTTATTATCCAGACTGTTCACTTGAGTTGTCCTTCTTGCTAGTTAGTTCTTGGATTTCCACTACTTGTTGTATTCCTGTTACATTCTTGATTTCAATTCCTGTTCCCCATTACTTGTACTCGTTTTTACTATTTGTGGCCCTAACTTGCACTAAGGGCATTTTCTCTTGTTTTCCCCTATTTTTTCCTTTTATATTTATTAAGCAGACTTTGGAGACATGCTACCTGCTGGAATCGGTGAGTAGACGTTCTAGGCCTTGCTTGAAAAAAGTTTTCTATAATCATTTCTTTTTGTAATTGAGTTATTTCATTTGTTTTTGCTTAAGACTTGTAACGTGCTTATGTTCCCGAGTTTTACATTTGATCCAGACTTGAAGACTATTTGAATATTATTATTTGTTTTCAATTGTTTTCTGTTGCTTAATAAATTATTCATACATGCTTGGTTTTATATATAAATCTTGTTATATTCCTGTTATGATGCTGAGTCGATCCTACAACTTATGGATGATGTTAAAATCATTCGCTGGGCTTCGTCACGCACTCATATTCCGTATTTTTGGGAAGCGGGGCGTGACATGCTCTATTAAGAAGTGGTCGACTAACTCAACAATATTTTGTTGATTCATATGCCGCAATAGAACAAAATCGTCTCAACTGGATGAGGATGAATCAAAAAAGTATATGGAATGAGCTGTTATCTGGTCTTCAAGATGCATTCACTGCAGGGGAATCAGAAGCAGGGGCAGTGGGTAGACGATATGTTCTTCCATTTTCTTTTACTGGGGGACTGCGTGATATGTATCAACAGTATCAGGATGCTATTGCAATATGTCATTGGGGTGGAGCACCCAATTTTTTTATAACTTTCACATGTAATTCTAAGTGGACTAAAATCATTGAATCACTACAGTGTTTTCCAAATCTAAAACCCTAAGATAGACCAGATATTGTTACCAGAGTGTTCAGGCTAAAATTAAAGGAGCTTATGAAAGATATCAAACAGCGAAAGATGTTTGGATCAACAATTTCAGGTACAAAATCTAACAATTTTAACCATTTTAAATTGAATTTCAATAAAAGAATTGAGAATTAGTAGAATTTGACTTATATTTCAAATGAGCATATTTTAAGAAATCTATTTATTTTTGTTGAAAACAGATCAACATGTAATTGAATTTCAGAAAAGAGGGCTTCCTCATGCTCACATCTTGATTACTGTTCGAAGAGAAGACAAGATTGCCAATATTGAAAATATTGATAGATTAGTATCCGCTGAGATTCTAGATAAGGAACAATTTCCCGAAGCTCATGCAATTGTGCTTCGGTCTATGATTCATGGGCCATGCGGGGAATATAATCCAACATCTCCATGTATGGAGAATAATGTGTGCACAAAAAGGTATCCAAGACAATTTATAAATGAAACTATTATTGATAAGCACGGGTATGTTCAATATCGTCGTCGGGATGACGGTCGGACGTTTGTAATAGGTAGCCACAATCCGAAGGTTGTTGACAATCGATGGGTGGTACCCTACAATTTAGATTTAACAACAAAATATGATGCTCATATCAACATTGAGATTTGTGCCAATCCTAAGATGCTCAATTACCTATACAAGTATATGCATAAAGGCCATGATAGAACTATAATAATTATAGAAGACAATGGAAATCCTGTCCCGGGAAATTCTGAACCTCAATACAAGGAAGTTGATGAAATTCAGCAATATTTAGATTGTCGTTATGTCTCCTCTGTCGAAGCATGTTGGAGAATTTTTGAATTTAGTTTGCATCGTCATCATCCTCCAGTGGAACGTTTACAGTATCATCTAGAAAATCAGCAGAGTGTCTATTTCAATGAAAATGCTAACTTGGCCGAAGTTGTCTGAAAAGCTGAATATCAGAAAACGTTGTTAGATGGTTGGTTTGAGGCTAATTAGGTTTATGAAGATGCTCGAGATCTTACATACTCTGAATTTTCGGAAAAATGGGTATGGAAACCGGTGGATAGGAAGTGGTCAAGAAGACTTCGTGGTCTTACAATTGGAAGACTATAATATGCACCTCCAGGTGCAGGAGAGAGGTTTTATTTACGGATGTTGTTGTGCGTGGTGCATGGAGCGACTAACTATGCACATTTAAGAACCGTGAATGGAGTAACCTATCATAATTATCAATCTGCATGTTGTGCACTTGGGTTGCTAGAGGATGACAACGAATGGCACCAGGCACTAACCGAAGCATCCTCTTTTGCATCAGGTCGTTGGCTCAGAAACTTTTTTGCTTCGACATTGATGTTTTCTGAGCCAACTAATTCTATCGATTTATGGAACAAACATTGGAGCAATCTATCAGATGATATATTGCATAAATGTAGGACTGAATCACTGTATTTTGGATTAGAGCTGACAGAAAACCAGTTGAAGAATTTAGCACTTTCAGATATTGAAAGCATTTTAAATCAGAACATGCGATCTCTTAAAGAATTTCCATCACTCCCATTTCCTGAGGATGTACATGTACATGTCATTCAAAATCGACAGATACACAATGAATTGTGTTATGATGTCGACGAGTCGAAACAAGAGTTTGAGCAATTATTCCATAGATTGACACATGAGCAAATTCAGATATTGAAAGCTTTGGTTTCAGTGCACTCAAGTAATAGGGGTGGTGTTTTCTTTGTTCATGGTAGCGGCTGTACAGGAAAAATATTTTTATGGAATACATTAGTTGCAAGGTTTCGAGCTGAAAGAAAAATAGTCCGCACTGTAGCTTCTTCTGGAATAGCTGCTTTGTTATTACCTAGAGGTCGCACTGCGCATTCGAGGTTTCGTATTCCAATAAAAGTCCATGAAACTCTACATGTTCTATCTTCCAACAGGATGATTTATCTCAACTCATTCAACAAGTAGATTTGATCATTTGGGATGAAGCGCCAATGATGCATTGCCATGCATTTTAAGCCATTGATCGAACTTTCAAGGATCTAATGAAGTTTAATAATGAAAGTGCAGCTAATGACGCATTTGGTGGAAAAGTTGTTGTTCTCGGCGGGGACTTTCGACAGATTTTGCCTATCGTGCCAGTAGGTGGGCGACCCCATCTTGTATCTGCATCATTACAAAGGTCACATATTTGGTCTTCATGTAAAGTGTATGAGCTGACAAAAAACATGAGATTGATGGAGAGTTCACTCGATCAAGCTAGCAAGAATGAACAAGAGACCTTTGCAAAGTGGATTTTAGATGTGGGAGAAGGTAAAATTCCAGGTGAATCTAATACTGGAGGTTCTGCAAAGGATTGGATACAAATACCAAATGACCTTCTAATTAAAGCTGCAGATGGTCTAAAGGGTTTGATAGATTGGATTTATCCTAATATTGAATCTAGATATAATGACCCAGCATTCCTTGAAAAACGCGCTATTCTGGCACCTACTAATGAAGAAGTTGATGCCATTAATTCTCATATTTTGTCTATGGTTCCTGGACAGGTTGTCAACTACTTAAGTGCAGACTCGGTTGAACATACCCTGAATGGTACAAATGAGCAGGATATGCATCCATCGGAATTTCTACACACAATTAAGTTGAGCGGGCTACCAAATCATTGTTTAGAATTGAAGCAAAGAGTACCAATTATATTGCTGAGAAATTTGAATCAGTCTATGGGACTTTGCAATGGAACACGTCTTATTATTCATACTCTGGGAGAACATATTATTATAGCTACAATTATTACAGGAAGATATGCAGGTGAGACAGTTGTGATTCAAAGAATGAGCATGACGCCTATAGAAACAAGGTGGCCATTTGTCCTCAGAAGAAGACAATTTTCTATAAAGTTGGCATTTGCTATGACAATAAACAAGAGCCAGGGCCAAACTCTCCATAGCATTGGGGTCTATCTTAAAAAACCTGTGTTTACGCACGGTCAATTGTATGTAGCATTATCGCGTTGCAATTCCCGTTCTGGCTTGAAGATATTGCTGACAAATAACTCAAATGATTCCCAACAGACTAATGATTGTACACATAATGTGGTATATCAAGAAGTTCTTCAAGAAGTGCGTAACTCCATGATAATCAATTGAAAGGTAAATGTCATCAACATTCTAATAATATTCAAATAGAGAAAATAGTATTTATTGGCACACAATGTTTTTATATTTTAAGAATCTCATAATGTCATCTTAGTAGAGTTTATCAAAGCCTTATTTATTCTTTATTTATTTTTCTTTTATGTATCGTCTTATATTAATTCGCATTGGTTCATTCCGCTATATAAATAATTATTTTTTAATGTGATGCACCTAACTAAATTTTCATTTCATATTTTTTTTAATGTAGGCCGACATATGATGTTCATGTGTGGAGAATTCCGTCGCTTGGTAATGTGATTCCATGTTGAAATTACTAAAATATTTTGATACTTCAATGTTGAAATTAGTACACGTTTTTCTTTTTGTTTTGTATTTACGTAGCTATAAACAATAGTTGTTTAGAACATAAATTTTGCATTTTAACTGTTTGGATTGGACTCTTTTATTATCGTGAACATTGTATTTAAGCCATATGTTGTATATATAATTGTGATTTAAGTATGAAAGATTATTGTGATTGAGTTTGGATGTGCCTTATTATCATTAAATATTTTTGTTTGAATCATTTGTTTTATGTGCAAAGCTTTACTACATAATTGTTGAATATTAAATTATAATTATGATGATTTTGAAGTTATAAATATGGGGAGGTTCTGTCGAATTTTTTTAAAATGTTATTGATATTTTAATTTATTTTTTGGTAAAGTCTGTGCAATTTGCACTGGGGATATACTAGTTTGCTTAATGGAAAAATGACCAAATGATACACAAAGTTTATAATAATTCTCAAATAGCATTCAAACCTCAAATAGCACCCGAAGATTTTAAAACATGACAAAAAACCACATGCCGTTAAGTTATTCGAATATTTCCCAAATATACATCTTAACGGGTTTAAAACCGTTAAGAATAGTGTGAAATATCTAAATTGCCCTCCACCATCACCACCACCATCTTAACGGGTTTAAACCCCATCACCACCACCATCTCCAGCCACCATCACCACCACTAACCATCATTTCCAAACACCACCATATCCACCATATCCAACCACCACCACCATCATCTCCAACCACCTTCGAAACTCATCTCTACCTTCGAAACCCATCACCATCACCTTCAAAAAAAATTAAAATTAAAAACCAAAAAAAAACAATGAAAAAAAAATGAAGAAGAAGAATTGAAAATGGTAGAAGAAAGGCATGGGTTCATTTATGTAATTTCCCATTATTTTTGCTTAAAAATTAACATGAGGGATTTTGGTCATATTTTAAAAACTTCGGATGCTCTTTGGATGTTATTTGAAAATTAAGATAAACTCTCGATGCTATTTCGTCCTTTCCCTTTCCTAATTTATCCTCTCTCAAATTCATCTTCGTAAACTCACCGAACTTATCTCTCTTATTCAATCCTCGTAGTGCTCTCTCTCACCCCTACTTTCTTGTCATTCTCTCTTTGTCAAATTATCCCTTAATTTCTCCCCATTATTGTTGCCTCTTCTACTCCTCTACAATCTCAACCCTATAACCCCCTCCTCTCAAAACCTAAGCAAATCTGACCTCATCCAACATTTTGGACACCACAAGATCCTTACTCTGAAATGAAATTTATAATCTTCAATACACTATCCTAAGCTCATCAACTTCCTCCCACCATTGCAAAACCTTTCAGCTTTACAATTTTCTTAACAAATATGTATTTTATTTTATTTATTTATTTATTTATTTTCTTATTTATTTTTTTTACCTAAACATTGGAAGGACAGAGGCGGTCATTTTGAGATGATTGCAGGAGAATATTGCAACTTTTATATATTTTGTTAGAAAAATTACGTATGGCAAGAACCATTTGACCATAGTTAAATTAGGGATTAAATTGGTGAAGTATATAAGTTACATTTTTTAACCACATAATTACCTAGGCCCACCATATTGTATCCACTACCTGCTTTTCACGTTTTTTTTTTGATATATCAGATAGAGCCAAGAGGCTCCAGCCATTAACAAATATATTAATCAATAAAAGCAGTAACGATACAAATAATAAAACAAAAGTTTTACAAGCTGTAAAACGGAAAGGAGAAAACAACAAAGAAATCTATAAACGATTGACAAGCACGCTAATAAGAGAACAACGATACAAAATTAGAATAAACTCCGAAAAGGGGGACTCTACCAGAAGCTAGGATTACTGAGCATGAAAAGGAGCGCCCTGCCGCACCCAAGAGGAGTGCAAGCTCACACTATGGCTCTCTTCCGCAAGGCACTAGGTACTGTTACGAGTAAGAAGTGAAGTGTCGGAGCACCGACAACTGGCACTCCAAAAAGTAGGGGGAGGCTGGACTAAACAGAGCAGAAAACGAGACAGCAGCTCAAGGAAACTTTAGCAGCACAAAAATGAAAAGCCTGACAGCCTAAACCGCGGATGGCATTGAGAAGCCGAAACTCAACTTTGCACAAGCTGAAGAGCCGACACAGAAGCTGCTTTCCTAGCGAGGATACGAGCGCTCACCCGATTCTGCAAATTATTAAAGACTTTCTTATTGTATTTCCGCTTAACGGTGGGAGGGATGACTTTCACCAATGGGAGCAAGTCTGTAGCAGGGTCAGACATGCTAGCTACGTCTTTGATGATGCAATAAGAGGGAAAGAGCGGACTGGGATCAAATGAAGAGGATATTGGGATGGAGTTAGAAAGATAGGAAAAGCGGGAGAAAGAACAGTTAAGAAGAATCAGAGAACACTTGAGGGGAAAAGAGTGCAGGTTGTGCAAGACTTCCATTAGGAGGTGATTGAGCCAAGATTGAACCCCCAAATCTTGATACAACAAGAATATGCATCCCGGGAAATGAAAAGAGAATGTCAAAAGTTTAGGAGAAGAAATCATCATAGAACAAGAGAATTTATAAATTAAAGAAGGTGCCTTAGAATAACTAATAGCCTTGACAGTATGCATCTGAGGACCTGAAATGCAGCGATGCAGAGCGTGCCCCATCGCACTTCGAGACCAAGAAAGACAAGAGACAAAGGGTTTAAACAAACCTTCGTTATTAACCAGGCTCAAACTAAAAGAAGGCACCACCGAATAAAAATGGTGACGAGTCTTGTAATAACCCAACCGAGGGAAGGAGACCAGTTTCATATACACCTTACGATCCTTCAAAAGGTTAGCAATATTAGGAGGCTGGAGATGTAATACCCCGTATTTCTAAAATATATATATATGGTTTGAAATATATATAATGAAAAAGAATTTGACTTTGTCCTATGGAATTATTCTATAGGAAGGATTTATAAAGAATTAATTGATTTGGTTTAAAAAGGATTCTTTGAATCCGGTTTGGAAAGAGGTGGGGGGACCCACCGGGTTTGAAGCACAGCACTTGTGTGCTGTGTTCTTGCATGGGTGACGTGGCACCTAGGGGATTATTTCCCTAGTGTGTGCACGGTTTGGAAGGGAAATGGTGAAGGGATTTAATCCCATATCGATAGTTTCAAAGAATAAAATATTATATAAATAATAAATGCCAAGGATCAAGAGTCACCAATTCGGTTAACCACCTTTTGAGAGGCAGCCTGTGGTGGGCAGTTGTACTACATAGTATCTAATTTGTCTTATAAATTGTATAAATTGTCCGAGCCCGGGGCAGGGGTGTTACAGGAGATTAGCAATAGACTCATAATAGGTAGTGGAAGAAGTAGTGGAGTTCATAGCTGGTAAAGGCACAACTGCCAAGGAGTCGAGATCCATTCCAGAATCAAGACTAAACTTTCTTGCCAAGCTAGTATGGAGCTTGCACTTTAAAAGAGGGTAGTTAAGAAAGGAGAGAAGTTTTACCGGTAAGAGATTTCCTCTGGAGAAACCAAGGAGTTTTTGAAGGGAAAAGCATCGACTGCGCGAGTGACCAAACTTATCACAGAAGATGCACTTCATTTTATTCACGCACTCATGTTTAAAATGCCCAGGAAGGAGGCACCTGAAACAAACCAGAAGAGGGTCGGACCTACAAGAAGAAGAGGAGATAGTGAAGATTGGAGAGCCCCGAGAATGATTGGAGTTATCAAAAGGAGGAGAAGACAAATCACTCTTCAATTCTTTAACCGTCACTAAACAGTTAGGCCTAGCCTCATGCACGGAGAGATTCATGGCTGAAACCAGACCAAGAATGCCTAAAAAATTTCACCAACAGAGAACGGCACTGTACACTAAATTAGAGACAGTACAGCTCTAAATTCACCAATACTCCACCACCAAGAAACTAAATAGTGCGGCACGAGGGGGACAAGAAACTCCCTCAAAATAGAGAGAAAATGAAGGAGATAAAGTTGAATAAGAGAAGAATAACAGCGCTAACAGGATTTGAGCTAGCTATTGCTCAGGGCTGAGCTAACTGTTGCTCAGGGCCTAGCTAAGAGCTGATAACAACCACTGACGGAGCGAGGGCGCAGGGGGAAGAGAAGAACAGTTACAAGAAATTACAATAGATCCAATAGCAGTGCCTCGGCACAGGATCCGAAAACCGCACACACTAGAAACAGTAATGCACTAGCAAAGTCCAACAACACACCCAGCACCCTATTAACGCAGTAATACTCACAGTGGTGGGCTGAAAAGTAGGATCCTAGCTAGTTGTTGGGATTAGGAGGCACCACCGGGAAAACCTCACGGAGAAAGGATGAAAAGGAGAGCGGCCGGTGTAGGGTCTCCACCGGAGGGAGGCGCAAGGCAAGGAGGACTACGAGAGGTAGCGCTCGACAGTGATCGAACGGAAGATACCGAAGCTATCGGCCACACTGGACAACTTGGAACCTTCCCCTAGAAGCAAACCCTGAACCTTGGGAACCACAGGAGGCAGCAGGTGCACCTTCACTACACCACAAGAGGGAACCACCCAACCACTACGCTAGCACCGACAGGAGACGCGCTCTAAAAACCCTGAAGCTAACCCACACCGAGGATCCTCACCACCACAGAAAATGTGCAAGAAGAGCGCAGTCTCCTCCGGGGAAGGGGGGAACCACACCGAGCAATCCGAAAACTGGGAGACGGCGGGGAGATAACCGGAGTAGGGATGAGGATGGAGAGGGTCGACAACCGGAGTAGGGACGAGGATGGAGAGGGTCGACAACCGGTGCGAAGGAGAAAGGAGAAAACAAGGAGATGGGTCGAGAGAGGAGAGAGAGCTGACCAAGTTTAATGAAGGGGAGGAGGGTCGAAAAGATGAGGAGCCGCCGGATCTGGATGATGAAGGACGGAGAAGAAGCTGTTTTGAAAAAATGCCTTTTGAATCGCCTTTGTTTTTGAACGGTTAATATTGTAAAGCAATATAAAATCTTGTGAAAAGAAAAGTTTTGAAAATTTGATCGACTCATATCTTAAAGCAAATGACAGGTGTACGATGTGTTAAATACTACTTTTTAGAGTTAATGTAAACTATATAGTCAAAACTCTCTCTCTCTCCCTTGATTATATATATACTGGTAATATGCACGTTCAATGCACATTTTAATTATAATTCAAAAAAATAGTAAATTATAAGATGTAATCTGGCATATTTACAAATTACCCCTAGTAGCACAAACTTTTATTCTATATGAGTGTCACTTTTGTAAATAATTGTGTCGTAAATAAATCTGAACTTTGAAGGTAGCATGGTAACTAACAATAATTGAGTAAATGAATGGTTAATATAACCCCCACTTAAAAATGAATGGTTGAGATTAGACGGTTGAATGAATGTCTACAAATTACAGATTGTCAAAAAATGACAACCCCAACACTCCCATATATATATATATATAATTTATTTATTTATTTTTTCTATTGCAAACAAGTCTGTTTGCATAGACCCGTTGCTAACTGGGTTTCTAGCCGTTGGATAAACTTGATCATGATCAAACGGCTCATATCGAGCCTACCCAAATTCCTCCCCATCTCACTTAAACGTCGGGGGTATTTTGGGTTTTTCATCCCAAATACCCTTTCACCATCTCTCTCTCTCACACACACGCTCTCTCTCTTTCTCACTCTTCTGCCTCTCTTTCACTCCCAACCGAACCCAAAACCCAACACCCTGAAACCCTTCCTTGTCCTCTGAAGACCACCTCCTCCTCCTCCAACCCGACAGCCTGAAACCCCCAACTCCAAAACCTCTCCTTCTCCTCTCCCGTGCCTCCCCCGACCTCTCCTGGCGCCTCTCCCTCTATTTCACCCTAACGCCGATGCCGATCTCCGACACTCCTCTCCTCCTCAAGCCCCAATTCCATGCTGCTCAGATTGTTAAGCTCCCCCAAAAACTGTAATGCCCCTGCCCCTAGCTCAAACAATCTATACAATTTATAAGAAAAATTAGATACTATGTAGTACAACAGCCCACCATAATCTGCCTCTCAAAAGGTGGTTAACCGATTAGGTGACTGTTGATCATAGGCTATTATATATATATATATATATATATATATATATATATATATATATATATTATAATCTCTTCAAATCCCGATATTGGACAATCTTGAATCATGTCTCTCTCTTTCTCTCAAATCAGTTAACAACCGAAGCTATTTGCCTTCTTACACCCGGGTGGGGCCCTCCACAAAGATGCCACGTCACCATCAAATGGAAACAGCAGCCAAAGTCTTTTGCATACCATTTTACCGTGCCCCCCCTTATACCATTTCAACATTATAATTCCATATACAATTTAATACACATATGCCTAATCTTTTTGAAATTACAGGATGTTACAGACACCCCCCCTTTCAGAAATCAGCGTCCTCGCTGAGCACGGGCATGCACAATCTAGTGCAGGATCTCCTTTCTAGCTGTTATAGAGCATCCGATCTTCTATCCGCCCGGCCATTCTTGATTCCGGAATCCACCGCCCGATCAATCATAATCCTGGATTTAATTGAGCTGTCCTCCTATCTGCCCAACTATTATGATCCCGGAATCTACCGCCTGATCAATAACAGTCCTGGATTTAATTGAGGGCACACCACAATCCCGGTGTACACAGCCCGACTGGGTCTATAGTCTTGGAATTCTCCGCCCGACTATATAGACATGCCCCACACCCGGTGTCGAAAGTCGGCTCTGATACCATTTGTAACGCCCTTACCCCTAGCTCTGACAATTTATACAATTTATAAGACAAATTAGATACTATGTAGTACAACTGCCCACCACAAGCTGCCTCTCAAAAGGTGGTTAACCAATTAGGTGACTCTTGATCATAGGCTTTTATATATATATATATATATATATATATATATATATATATATATATATATATATATATATAGGGAAAAAGGGGTATGAGCAACTTGCTCATTTAGTAAATAAGCAATTGATGATGTGGCATACACGTGATTGGAAAAGCCTTAAAAGGATTAGTTGTCCAATGTATCACATGCATGCCACATAATCAATTGCTCATTTACTAAATGAGCAAGTTGCTCATATCCCTTTTACCCATATATATATATATATATATATATATATATATATATATATATATATTATATTCTCTTCAAATCCTGATATGGGACAATCTTGAATCATGCCTCTCTCTTTCTCTCAAATCAGTTATCAGTGGAAGCTATTTACCTTCTTACACCTGGGTGGAGCCCTCCACAAAGATGCCACGTCACCATCAAATGAAAATAGCAGCCAAAGTCTTTTGCATACCATTTTACCGTGCCCCCCCTACCATTTCAGCATTATAATTCAATATATATATATATATATATATATATATATATATATATATATATATATATATATATTATATTCTCTTCAAATCCTGATATGGGACAATCTTGAATCATGCCTCTCTCTTTCTCTCAAATCAGTTATCAGTGGAAGCTATTTACCTTCTTACACCTGGGTGGAGCCCTCCACAAAGATGCCACGTCACCATCAAATGAAAATAGCAGCCAAAGTCTTTTGCATACCATTTTACCGTGCCCCCCCTACCATTTCAGCATTATAATTCAATATATAATTTAATACACATATGCCTACTCTTTTTGAAATTACGGGATGTTACAAAAACACCCCCAACTCATCACCTCCTCCTCCACCAATCTTTGAAACCCGTTTGGGAAATCGAAACCCTACCTTGCCTTATAAATTCGTACACATCGTTGCCCACTCATTCTCGACCGTAAAAATCCTTATTTGTGCAAGGCAATCGAATATCCTAGCTCTGTAGATGTAGTTATATAGATGTAGTAATTTTTTTAACTTTTAAATATATTTTTGTGAAGTTTAGTTTTGGAGATTTAGTTGTTTGATGTGTATTGTATATAGTTGTTGGATGATTGTAGACGGTAGAATCGTAGATGTAGTAGTTGTTGTTCACTGAATTTGTAGATGTAGTTGTTGTTGTTGTTGTTCAATATTAGTAAAACTGCACAAACGACCGTATCTCGCAAACCGTGAGTCAAAACTTACTTCTACAAGTTGCGTTCATGCTTGTGTGTGGTGAATCCAACCTACTCATAAAGTTTCGGATTTTTTTTTTTGCCGTTTGTGTGGTTTTCTCATGTATCCTGTTTTGTATCTATATAAATGAATAGTAGTGTGATTCAGTCGATATGAATATTGTGTTGAGAAATTTTTTATTATATTTTAAGTTAGATATGGAGTTTGATTAATAGAATTCTGTTGACGGCGACAATATTGTTTCTGCACAACAAGGTGAATCTCGGCCGCAAGTTGACGAGCACCTCAAACCAGAGATATGTATGATGTTTCGCACTTCAGTGGAAACATAGAATTTTTATACGAGTTATGCTAGATGTGTGGGTTTCCAAATGCGTAAAGGTGGGAAAAATTAAAGAAAACTGAGGTACAAGATAAGTCATTTCTATGTAATAAAGTCAGGGCGTCCCCGAATCAGCCTAATGATGTTAGACGTTAAACTACTTCTGGAACAGGTTGTAAAGCTTTCATCCGTGTGAAACTAAACAAAGAAAGCAATACATGGTTTTTTATTCATTTCATGAACCACATAATCATGAGTTTACTTCACCCGGTAGAATACATTTGTTGTCCCAAAACCATAGTGTGTCGAAATCCGTTACAAGAATAATAGATCAACTTTTTCGAGCTAGTATTTGTTAGGAATGTGTCTTGAATACTCGTGGTTCAGATTAGAAGAAGGTAAGATGAAGCACGGAGGTCGAAGCGTTGAAGCGAGTAGAAGAAAATAGAGCAGCAATAGTGTAGCCATAGTTGCAGTCGACTGTCCAAAATTTGCGGTTGACCACACCCCTAACCGCACACCCGATCACAGTTGCACAGGGTTTGGCCGAGAGGAGGACGGTCGACCGGTCTTGTTGGACGGTCGACCGACAGCGGAGCTGTGTTCGTTTTGGGCCTCGATTTGTTAGGTCATTTCAGCCCAATCTTCAACTCTAAGTTAGATCGTACATCTCCTATTTAGTTACTTCTTTTCAAGGTTATATCGGACGACTGAAAATCAAGATTAAACCTAGGTTTCTCTCTATTCTTCTATATATATTATATATATTGTAAACTCCTCCAATATGAGAGAGAGTACTTCATAGATTATTTTCTGCATTGCAAAGAGAAGCTTCGAGAGAGATATAGTTATTTGTGAGTGAGTTTAATTCCTTGTATTGAGTGAATCAGTAACTCATTGTAATCTATTCTATTTGAATATTAAATCTCCATATATTTTCTCCCGGATTAAGCAAAAGCTAACCGGGATAAATCCTCATTGTGTTTGTGTTGGGTTGTTGGATCTACTTGCTTGCTCAATTGATTCGTCTAATCTACTTCGACTTCCTTATTGATCTATTTAAATCCTCTACGACAACGGGCATTCGTTGATGCCCCAATCCCAATAACTGGTATCAGATCTTCGAGTTACCAAGTCCCTTGGTTAAGACGACAGGCTACAGTATTTTGAAGATTAAGCAATTCGATGGAAAGATCAATTTCAATCTTTAGAAGGTTGACATGTATGATGTCCTTGTCCAAGAATGTTTGCAGTTAGTTGTTAAGAAGAAAGAAAAGTCATCTGATGTGAATGAGGATGTTTGGGAAGATATTCGTGAAAGAGCCATAAGTCTGATCCGACTAGCATTGGTGGTTGAGGTCAAGTACATATTTCTTGAAGAAACTGATGCAACAAGTTTGGGGAAAAACTCATGGCTGACTACTCTGATTCGTCGTTATTAGATCAGATCATTGGAAAAGGAAGTTATTCCGTTTATCTATCAAGGAAGGTACTGATCTCCAATACCAAGTTCAATAAGGTATTATCTGAACTTCGGGCGATTAACGCAGATGTGTGTGAGGAAGATAAAGCTTTCAACCTGATATATTCACTGCCGGATTCGTACGAGCCTTTGATCCCTACTATGCTACACGTTAGATCTGCCAAGGAGAGTATTTAGGTAGATGGTCTAATCAAAGCCTTGAAGAAAAATCAACTTAGAAGGAGACCCAGAAATCATCGTCTATTTCCATAAGTTGTCTAGTAGTGGATGGTCCTTCAGGGGGAAGACAAAGTGCTATGCAAAAGGATTTGATTCGTTGCTGATATTTCAAGAGGTCAATGCATATCAAGAAAGACTGTTGGAAATTACAGAATCGGGAGAACGCAAAGAATGGGAATTTAGCTGCTAATTTGGTTAGTGCCTTTGATTCAGGTGATTTGTGTCTTCTTATTTCAAATTCTTTAGAAGTAGATTCTAGTTGGTTTCTTGACTTATGGAGTTCTTCTCATATTTGCTCTGAGAGAGAGTTGTTTTCTACTTATAAGTCTACTACATATCGTTGTATGAGAACAGAAACTGGAGAGATTTGTGAAGTAGTAGGTGAGGGGATAATTAAGTTGAAGATGCCAAGTCTAAATATGTTCACTTTAAGGGATATTTTGCATATTCTCTGCTAAAACGAAATCTGATTTCTTTGGGAACTCTTGATGCACGGGGTTGTAGGTACACAGCTCGAGGTGGAGTTATGTCTATTTTTCAGGGTCGTCGTAAGGTGATTAAAGGTATGAAATTGGTTCGGCCAAGCCAAAACAATCTCTACAAGTTTTGGGGAATCTGAAATATTTGCACAAGTGTTGCTCATTTTTCCGTTATTTCCGCAAGCTCATCTAGTTTGCCACAACTAACATCATCGAAGCGAGACTACGACGTTCAAATATCGTCGATAGGTGGAGAATGCCTAAGGGTAGGTGGAGTTCGTGCAGAGGTTGGAAACTCCGTGAGTACATCTATGGAGGTGTACCCTTGGAGGGGTATACTGAATCGGTGAGATTTGGTAGAGGTCAGTTCAACTAGAAGAAGAAGCTATTGTTCTAAGTGTTTTTGCAAGTAGAGTTCATTAGAGTTTGAAGATGAATAATCACATCATGTGATAGCACTCGTATGCAATCCAATGTGGAGTTTGTTAGGAATGTGTCTTGAATACTTGTGGTTGTGATTAGAAGAAGGTAAGATGAAGCACGGAGGTCGAAGCGTCGATGAGAGTAGAAGAAAACAAAGCAACAATAGTGCAGGCATAGTTGCGGTCGACCGCATTCCCGACCACACACCCGACCGTAGTTGCACAGGGTTTGGCTGAGAGGAGGACGGTCAACCAGTCTTGTTGGACAGTCGACCGACCGCGTTGCTGTGTTCATTTTGGGCCTCGAATTGTTAGGTCGTTTCAGCCTAATATTCAACTCCAAGTTAGATCGTACGGCTCCTATTCAATTACTTCTTTTCCAGATTATATAGGCGACTGAGAATCAAGATTAAACCTAGGTTTCTCTCTATTCTTCGATATATATATTGTAAACTCCTCCAATATGAGAGAGAGTACTTTATAGATTATTTTCTCCATTGCTAAGAGAGGCTTGAGAGAGAGATAGTTCTTGGTGAGTGAGTTTAATTTCTTGTATTGAGTGAATCAGTAACTCCTTGTAATATCTTCTAGTTGAATATCAGATCTCCTTATATTTTCCCTCCAGATTAATCAAAATCTAGCCAAGATAAATCCTCGTTGTGTTTGTGTTAGATTGGTGGATCTACTCGCTTGCTCAATTGATTCGTCTCATCTACTTCGACTTCCTCATTGCTCTATTTAGTTCCGCTGCGAAAATGGGCATTTGTTGGCACCCCAATCACAACACTATTCCTACGTGCAAACAAATGCTTTTATTTGAAAGTGCTAGTGGAGGTCACGATAAAATATGATTACCGAAACCGATGCTAGAAATCATGAGAGAGACTCAAGGGAAGCTATGAAAGGACACGACGGTCAAATGTTGATTGAATTATTTGAACAACAAAAACATAAGGATCCGTTAATTTTTTATAGTTTCCAACTAGATCCCGAAGGTTAATTGTCTCATTGTATTTGGGTGAATATGCCTACTATGTTAAATTGTGAAGAATTTGGGGATGTACTTTGCTTTGATGTCACACACAACACGAACTGATATGGAATGTTATTTGTTCCATTTGTTGGAATAAATTATCATTGGCAATCAATGTTCTTAGGTTGTGGGTTCATTCCAAATGATAATGTCTCTTCCTTTGTGTGGTTCTTTGAACAGTAATTATGAGTAATGAAATGTGCTCTATCCAGCATCGTATCGGACCAGAATCGTGAGATCGGTGTTGCAGTGAAGACAATTTTCCCTAAGATTCGACATAGATATTGCATTTGACATATTTTGGATAAGTTACCGCAGGATGTGCGTATGTCGAATGATATTGATAAGTTTCGGGATGCTTTGAAAGAGTATCATCTATAATTATGAATTTATAAATAATTTCTAAGTGAAATGAAAATTATTGCTTTTGTAATATGAAGTTGAGAATAACAAATGACTGAACGATCTATTTGAAATTAGTGAGAAATGGGCCCCCATCTATGAAAGAGTGTAACGCCCCTGCCCCTAGCTCAGACAATTTATACAATTTATAAGACAAATTAGATACTATGTAGTACAACTGCCCACCACAGGCTGCCTCTCAAAAGGTGGTTAACCGAATTGGTGACTAATGATCATTGGCAATTATATTTTATATAGTATTTTATTCTTTGTAATTAGCGATGTGGGATTTAATCCCTTTCACTAATCCCTTTTTCCCAAACCCGTGCACACCCCCTAGGGGAATAATTCCCCTAGGTGACACGTCATCACACAAGCACCAGCACTTCATGTGCTGTGCTTCATGCAACCGGTGGTGGGTCCCCCCCACCTATTCAAATCCGGTTCAATACCAATCCCATTTCAAATCATTTTCTTATATAAATCCTCCCTATAGAAACTTCTATAGGCAAATTTCAATTCAAATATATTTTTCAAACCATATATATTTTTCAGAAATACGGGGTATTACAAAGAGAATCATTTTGGGCCAGCATGTTGAGTAGCCAACAAATCGAGTCTATGCATAGTTTCTCGAAGCTTCATACCCAAAAGAAGTACTCCTTAAATGAATTTTCCGTCATTTTTGATAGAGTCTTAACAAGGCAAAGACAATAGGAACTTAAAGAATATCATCGTAATCGTGAGAATAGACTGAAGTTGAAGACCCAATGGCATATGGAGGAACAAATGGCGTGAGTTACACATTGAAGCTTTCTACAAATTCTGAGATGAAATACAAAAAAACTTATTATTTAATGTGACTTTCATTGTCAAACTTGACATGGCGGATAGTGTTGCTTTCTTTGTGAAGCTTTGTGGAAATTCAGAACCATGGATGGCGGTTCAATTTTGCAAACTACGTCAAATGGCTACTTGTGGATGTTTCTTGTTTGAAACCATAGGCTATCCTTCAAAAATATTTTGGCGGTTCTTCGGTTCATCAATCACACTGCACTACTTGAGCAATATATTACAAGACGATGAAACCGGTCTGTCATGAGAAAAAGTTATACATATGTTCATGAATGCACTAGCGGGAATTTTGCTTCTCGCTATTGTGAATTAAGCCAACACGCAAAACAGATGGTAGATATTTGATATTCTTCCATTGAAAGTTACAAATACATACTCAACCACATGCTCAAGGACATTGAAAGCATTTATCTTGTGCAACCCGGATTGAATGGATCTATATATATATATATATATATATATATATATATATATATATATATATATAGAGAGAGAGAGAGAGAGAGAGAGAGAGAGAGGGAGAGAGAGAGAGAGAGAGAGAGTAATGATAATATCAGATAGTAAGCTAGATAGTTTTTTTTAGGACCTAAATAATTTGAAAATCTTATTCATGATCACACCGTTCACATTATTCAAATGTCATGAAGCATGTGCATACAAATATTCGAGCGATTTGGGGAACTCTAGCTTGTTCATCAAGCGGTTAAAGTATATTCACTGATATAATTTGAAAATCTTATTCATGATCACCCCGTTCACACTATTCAAATGTCATGAAGCATGTGCATACCAATATTCGAGCGATTTGGGGAACTCTAGCTTGTTCATCAAGCGGTTAAAGTATATTCACTGATATATGTTTCACTAATAACCTAACTTTCTTTGAACCGTTTGATTCATATGCTAGAGGTATCCAAATAACTTGAAATTTTGTACACACATGCTTCATGACATGTGGAATAATGTGAACAATGTGATCGTGTATCAGATGGTTTAAATTTCTTATCTCTAAAAAAACTAGCTAGCCCAACACACACACACACACACACACACACACACACACACACACACACATATATATATATATATATATATATATATATATATATAGAGAGAGAGAGAGAGAGAGAGAGAGAGAGAGAGAGAGAGAGAGAGAGAGACCTTCTATTGTGCACCACTTCCGTGTGCACTCAACATTTTGGCCATCGCATGGATGATCCAAACCGTTCACATTGATCTACACATCTAAATTAGTCTAAATATATAAAATCAAATCATTTGAAATTTATATTGGTGGGGACTCATTTGTACGAGGAAATTTTTCTCATACAAAGTGATTATACTCACTTGGTGGGGCTCTCATGGAAGATCCACTCCGTCCATAATGTTTATCATGCCAATAGATGTTTCTGTAGAAAAAATCAAATGGTTTGGAGGTTGTTTACCCATGCATCATGTGATCCAATTTGTGGTATAATTTGTAATGCTGCTAAAATCGTTCAATTTTCAACCACATGATGTATGTGTAAACGACCTCCAAACCACTTGATTTTTTTTACACATACATCCATTGACATAATAAACATGAAGGATGGAGTGGATCTTCCATGAGAGATCCACCAAGTGAGTATAATCACTTTGTATGAGGAAACTTTTCTCATACAAATATGAGGCTAACTTTTCTTTTATATATATATACTAGATTTGCCCGTGGGCATGTGCCTACGGCACGTCTTCGGAATGATACAAAACACGAAAAGCCATGTAAATAGTAAAACAACAATTATGTAACTCAAGTTTGAATAGTATGACAATAATTAGTTGTAAATAAAAGTCCATGTTTCCATTAGTATATGTTGAAAAATAATTATAAATGGGGGTGTAAAATCTAATTTCTTAGAATTTTAAGTGTGAAAAATGATGAAATTTAACTGTTGAAGAGATATTTTTTATTTTCAATATAACATGTGCAATAAAAAAAACATAAAAATTCTGAAAATTTACAAACCTGAAATCTTAAAATCTAAGTTTCTAAGTAAATAAGGAAAGAATGGGAGAGAGTGATAGGGAGAGAGAGAAAGAGAGAAATATGAAAATTTGAAGAGAGAAGAGAGAGTTAGTAATAAAGTAATGAGTTTTTTAGTTTTGGAGGGAAAAATTTTTGGTGTTTGAAATTTTTGGAGGAAAAATGTGTTTTGTGAAGTTAAATCTGGGCCTTTGATTTTGGGGGGATTGAAGGTGAGCCACTTGATAGCTTTCTTTGTGTTTTATTATTATTATTATTATTATTATTATTATTATATATATATATATATATATATATATATATATATATATATATATATATATATATACATACTATGATTATGTGAGGACTCCTTCAGAAAGAAAACTTTTTCGCGGGATATAAACTGAAGAAAAAAAAATCCAAACCATTATTTCGATCTACATTTCTAAACTAATTTACTGTCTACGGATGAGAGATCAAGTCATTTGATATTTATATGTTTGTATATTAAAGTGTTACAAATTGTATGGCTAAATATCGTTTTTTATATATTAATAATGGCATGATTGGACAAATGAATTTTAAATGAATTAATTTTATATATTTCAACTTATTTAGTCATTCTAAACAATGTGAATCATTCAGACATATGTATAATGGCTATGTAAGAAGTTATCACAAAGCTTATTGTGATAACTAGTTCTCATTGGATTATACATAAAACTCTTTTGGTGAGAACCACGTGAAAACTTTTTTTTGGGGGAGGGGGGGATAAATTGAAAAATATGAACCGTGCATTTTGATATATATAGGGATATGATATATGAGAACTCCTTCTGCAAGAACTACGTGAAATCTTTGTTTGGGGATATAAATTGAAAAATCCAAACTGTTCATTTTGTTCTACATTTGAAACTAGTCTACCGATGAGAGATCAAGTCATTCGAGATTTGTTTGTCCATTCATTACAATGTGACAAATTGAATGGCGGAATATCGTTATTTTTTTTAATGACATGATGGACAAATGTAGTTCAAATGACGTGATTTTACATATTTTGAACTAATTTAGTTATTCTAAATAATGTAAATCATTCACATCATCCATGTGATGGATATGTAAGGAGTTCTCACGAAGCTTATTGTGAAAACCACTTCTCACTGGATATATATGTATATATATATATATATATATATATATATATATATATATATATATATATATATATATATATATATATATATATATATATATATATAGCCCTTCGGTTGAGAACTCCTTGAGAACTAACGGAGTAGACCCCCCATGAAAAATCCGAACCGGCCATTCTCGCTCTACACACCTTAGATAGCATAACATAAAGAAATCAAGTAATTTGAAGTTCATTTGCCCATGATTTACATCATCGCAAAATTGTATGGCTAAAAATTCTACTCCATTTGATGGATGGGCAAATGAACTTCAAATTACTTGATTTCTTTATGTTATGCTATTTAAGGTGTGTAGAACAAGATGGTCGGTTCGGATTTTTCATGGGAGTTTACTCTGTGAGTACTCACAGAGTTCTCACCAAAATTAGTTCTCAACCGAAGGGCTCCCTATATATATATATATATATATATATATATATATATATATAGCCCTTCGGTTGAGAACTCCTTGAGAACTAATGGAGTAGACCCCCCATGAAAAATCCGAACCGGCCATTCTCGCTCTACACACCTTAGATAGCATAACATAAAGAAATCAAGTAATTTGAAGTTCATTTGCCCATGATTTACATCATCGCAAAATTGTATGGCTAAAAATTCTACTCCATTTGATGGATGGGCAAATGAACTTCAAAATACTTGATTTCTTTATGTTATGCTATTTAAGGTGTGTAGAACAAGATGGTCGGTTCGGATTTTTCATGGGGGTTTACTCTGTGAGTTCTCACAGAGTTCTCACCAAAATTAGTTCTCAACCGAAGGGCTCCCTATATATATATATATATATATATATATATATATATATATATATATATATATATATATAAGGGAGTGATTATGTGAGAACCAGTTCGCACGATAAGCTTCATGTGAACTTTTTATATAGCCATCACATGTATGATGTGAACTGTTCACATTGTTTAGAATTATAAAATTAGTCTAAATATGTCAAATCAATTTATTTGAAGTTCATTTGTCCATCTATCACGTCATTATAAAAAATAACGATATTCAGCCATACAATTTGTAACACGTAAATGTATAGACAAATAAATCTCAAATGACTTGATTTCTCATCCGTAGACTAATTTAGATGTGTAGATCAAAATGAACGGTTCGGATTTTTCAATTTATATCTTAAAAAAAGTTCATACTTGGTTCTCACCGAAAGAGTTCTCACATGATCATATCCATATATATATATATATATATATATATATATATATATATATATAGGGGTCGGTTCGGGTGAGAACCAACCCTAGGGTGAGAACCTAAGGGCCTATCCCAGCCATTCATCTGTGTAATCTTAACGGTCAAGATTTTTTAAAATTAAACAATAAGATTAATTAATTTTTGCATTAAGATGTCAATCCCTTTAATTAAGGGATGGGGACCGCGTAATAAAAGGAATAATTATAAATTGCCTTTTTTTGTGTGCGACGGTTAAGGCAAATTTGGTCAAACTGGAGAGAGAAATAATTTATTCCCGTAAAATATTGGAGAAGATTTTGTTTTCCAAATTAATAGCAACTGCAGAATCATTCACCATTTCGTTCCTTACAGTTACTGTTTATTACAGTTGCTATTTATAATTATTACAGTTGCTGTTTAAGTGGTCAGGTATTGCTGTATAATTATTTCAGTTGCTATTTATAATTATTACAGTTGCTATTCGAGAAGATTTTGTATCCCAAATTAATAGCAACTGCAGAATCATCACCAATTCGTTCCTTCACCAATTCGTTCACTATATAGCAACTGACTGTATTGTAAGTAGATACAACTAGTGCATATTTTAGCAGGAATATATATATATATATATTGTTTGTTTATTAATTTGCAAACTTATGTTGTACATGCTGTCAGTTTCCATATAGCAACTGAATATTTTTTGAATAGCAACTAACTGCATTGTACGTAGCAACAAAAATTTCATATTTAGCAACATTGTACGTAGCAACAAATGTTGTTCATCCTGATGAAGATTGTAGTTCGGCTGAAAATAAAATAAAAAAGGCAATATATGTTGCCTAATAATCTGTGATCTACATTCCTTTTAAATAAAATAAAAAAGACAATATATGTTGCCTAATAATCTGTGATCTTTCATTCCTTTTATTACGCGGTCCCCATCCCTTAATTAAAGGGATTGACATCTTAATGCAAAAAATTAATTAATCTTATTGTTTAATTTTAAAAAATCTTGACCGTTAAGATTACACAGATGAATGGTTGGGATAGGCCCTTAGGTTCTCACCCCAGGACATGGTTCTCACCCGAACCTTCTCCTATATATATATATATATATATATATATATATATGGATAAAAGGGATATGTGCAACTTGCTCATTTAGTAAATGAGCAATTAATTATGTGGCATGCATGTGATACATTGGACAACTAACCCTTTAAGGATTTTCCAATCACATGTATGCCACATCATCAATTGCTTATTTACTATATGAGTAAGTTACTCATACCCCTTTCCCCCTATATATATATATATATATATATATATATATATATATATATATATATATATATGGGTAAAAGGGATATGAGCAACTTGCTCATTTAGTAAATGAGCAAGTGATTATGTGGCATGCATGTGATACATTGGATAACTAACCCTTATATATATATATATATATATATATATATATAGTAATGTTCCGTTGTGCACTCGGCCTTCTCACCTTCGTGTCGACGATCCGAACCGTTTACATTAATCTACACATATAAATTAGTCTAAATATGTAAAATCAAATCATTTGAAATTCATTTGCCCATCCATTGAAATGTTACAAAATTGTGTGGCTGAAAATCATTGTTTTTTTATAGTCACATGATGGATAAGCAAATAAATTTCAAATGATTTGATTTTACATATTTAGACTAATTTATATTTGTAGATCAATGTGAACGGTTCGGATCGTCGATATGAAGGCGGGAAGGCCGAGTGCACACGAGTGCACATGGAGGCCTAGTGCACCACGGGACATTTCTCTCTCTATATATAATGTCCCATTCTGTAACCCCTGTTTTTCATTTTGTGTATTTTTGGAGTGTATTTTTTGTTTTGGTGTATTTTTCTCTCTTGTATTTTTATGAACCGTATATTGGATTTGTTTTCAATATACATTTGTTTTATTTCATTTTGAGCTCCTTGTGTTTGATTGATTGTCTCTTTTGATCGTTTTTCGTTATTTTGATCTTTCCCTCATTTTTCGGTCTCGTTATCTTTATTTTTATTATTCCATGGTGTTGTGGTGGTGTTTTGGTTTCCTTTTCCCTTTCCCATTATTTTTATCCCTAATAAGATTTTTAAAGCCAAAGAATTCCCTATCCTATCTGCATTCCTATTTGTATTCGACCCAAAATCCAAAACCCATTTGTATACCTATTTCTAGCTACTAATACCCATTACCCATTAGCCCACATCTAAACCCTATATATATATCCTTACCCTCACAAACCCTAACCCTAACCCTAGTATTCACAAACTCAATCCCGGCCTCCCTACCTTCTCTCTTGCTTGCTCCCTGCTGCACCCCCACCCGACCAGCCCCTTCACACCAGCCTCGGCCTGCCCTTCATCCACCAGGCCGACCACCCCTTGCCAGCCTACTCCCCATCTCCGGCCACCCATCAACACTCCAAACCCGATCCACTCCACCCTTGCTTTGCCGACCACCTACACACTCCACCATCATCAAGTTTGCCCCATAAAACCCCTTACATCTCTTTGTGGTGTTCTCAAAGTGGTCGCTTGCCACATTGATTATCGTTGCTTCAAGGAGGTTCGTTCGTGTGGAGTTTGTTCGTGATTGCTTGGATTCGTTGCTTGTAGCAGATTTCGTTTGTGGGTTTTGCTTCTAGGCTTGATTGCATCGTTCTTCATCCCCAAATTAAGGCAAGTAACTTGTACTCAAATTCATTTATTTGATACAAGTCCCAAAGTTCACCTATAGTGTAGTTGGGTCTAGAGACAACTCTTGATTGTGTTTTCCTTGATGGGTTTTGTCTCTATTGTGATATTTTGGCCATAGAAGACTCACGACACAAATCTTGACATGAAATAACCTAGGTTTCGCCCATTCTTGAATTTGGATCGTGTATGTGTGACTTTTGTGTGATTTTGTGTTTTGATTGATACCCATGTGAAATTCTTGGTATGGATATGTTAATAACCCTAAATCATGATGTTTAGATACTTGGTAGGCTTTATTTCAAGTTTGGATATGTTTAGAGCAATATTCTTGAATCTATGTTGTTTTTGTTCTTAAGGGTGAAATCTGTATTTTCTGGATGTTCGGTTTTGTTTGCTGTTTTCAACTGTGCTACAGTCAGTATCTTGATTTCGGTATAAAACATGAGTTTTAGATAATTTTGTCTATTTTCAAACCCCCCTAACCTTGCTTGGTTTTGATTTTGTATGACTGAGTTATGGCTGTTTTAGTACAGAGGTGTCGATCTATTCTAGATTCTGTTTTTGGTTAATTTTGATAACAAACTATTTTCAAGAACCATGATATACATATTATTTTGATCCAATATTTTGGTGAGTGTTTCTTCATCAAGTTAGGGATTACCCAGAATTTTGGTGAATTTTATTGATAAGTTTTATGTGGTGTTTCATGCTCGTTTCTAAAATCTATACATGATGTAATTTGCTCGTTGTTCTGTAAAGAACCTTATTTTCACTATGATTCCTTTTACTTTATGAAAACTGTTTGTGAAATGTGAAAGTTAGTATATTTTATCTATTTTCATATCCCTTTAGCGGAATTGGATTTCGTTTCACTGGTTGCGAGATATCTTAGTTTTCGTATAGCAGTGTTGGGAATTTCAGATTCGCCAAACTATATTTTCTTGGTGTTTTCTTATTTTTGATGACTGATCTACTTTCACTAGAATAATCTGAAACTTTATATTTTGGTACTGGACATATAGGGGAATACCCCAGATTTTTCGTGGATTTATTTGGTGTGTTTTCATGTTGCTTTCATGTTCTTGAATTCGTTTTCCTGATTTCTGGCTGAATCTATTTCCTGTATTAAAACCAGTTTTGAGTTATGATTTTGTGAATTAGTATATTACTTAATTATACTCGCTGGTTTCGTGTAGAAGTCTATTTTCCAGATCCTTCGACGGATCTAGATTTGCTGGTTTGTAACTCTAGGAATCACTATTTTACTACAGTATAGTTTTGCTGTCCTGAACTTGAGATGTGTTTATTTTGTTCTTTTATGAGATATCTTACACTCATACATGTTTAGTTTGCTACTTGCACTTGTCACATAATCATACCATGCTATTCTTGATATGTTTTGCACATTTACATGCTCGTTGACTTAATAATAAAATTAACCAAGCCGGGTTTAAAGGTAAGATCTAGTAGTGGATAGTACAGAAACGTGTACTCGGAAGAACCTAGTGGTTATTGGAGCTTGTTTACATGTGGAGCTTGACTCGATATGCATGACACGTACACACATGACACTGGAGCTTGTTTACATGATACTTGGAGCTTGTCCCTGAGTACACTGCCCTGTATGGTCCCCTACAAAATCTAAAGCGAAACTGTTTGTCGTAGCAACCATGTAGTAAAAACCGGGATGCATGAAGTGCTACCTAGATAGTAAATCACTACAAGACTTGATACATACTACTTAAACATGATACTTGAACATGATACATGCTTGCTTGATACTTGACTACATGATACATGAGACTTGTTTACATGACACTTGAAACATGACACTTGATACATGATTACATGACACTTGACACTTGATGCATGTTTACATGATACTTGATTGCTTGACACTTGATTTAAGCCATTTACACTTGTTCACTTTTGCCATGCTAGTTGTTTATCTTGGACATCATGATTATACCATGCTAGGTTATTACTTAGATTCACCCATTCCATGTGCTTGTATCCTATATTATATGTGACCCGTAACTTGCAATTGACGGGTACTTATTTTTCTCTTTCCTTCTCCTGAAATTTACTAATTGCAGATCAGGATGGATGACTGCCAGATGGTATTGGCGAGATGATGTACTAGTGCTGGAGTTTCTGCTTTATGATTTTATTATTATTATTTGTTGCATGAACTTGAATAAGATGTACTTGATTACTTGGATATTTATCTTGTATTTGGACGATGTGACCCAGAATATTTGACTCGTTCAGAACTTGATTATTTGGAGATTATTGTATTTGGTTTTCAAGTAATTTCTGTTGGTATCTTGTTTCAGTTATGCATGAATGGTTGTGCCTTTTGCTTCCGACTCTGATTATCTTGTGAAATTTTGTAAAGATTCTTGAACAGTTTATAGATGATGAAAATCATTCGCTGAGCTTTTGTTACGTATCCGTATTCCGTATTCTTTTTGGGAAGCGGGGCGTGACACATTCCTTTGTGCACTAGGTTGCCGTGTGCACTCGGCCTTACCGCTTTCGTATTCATGATCTGAACCGTTTACATTGATCTACACATCCAAATTAGTCTAAATATGTAAATCAAATCATTTGAAATTCATTTTCCCATCCATCATGTTACTATAAAAAACAACATTTTTTAGCCATACAAATTTTTAGCACTTCAATGGATGGGCAAATGAATTTCAAATTATTTGATTTTATATATTTAGACTAATTTAGATGTGTAAATCAATGTCAACGGTTCGGATCGTCAATACGAAGGCGGGAAGACCCCGTGCACACGAGTGCACATGGCGGCCTAGTGCACAACGGAAGGCGTATCTCTCTCTCTCTATATCTATTCTCTATTATAAAAGCCACAATAAATCTGTCCAGAGCAGATCTGGACTGCAGATATGATATTACTAGATTAAATCTCAGCCATCCAAATTAATCAGCGGCTATTATAAAAATCTTTGTACCTCTGTCCGGTGGACCCCTGAACAATCAGATTATGGATCACTACCCGACACTCGTACCCGCTTCTTGACTCTATATAAACGCATCCCCCAGTGCTAAAAACTCCAGCATTAAATTTTCAAGAAAGATCCTTGTCCAAAACCCAAACCCCTCCTCCCCTCTTCGTTTCCGAAAATCCAAAATTCTATAAAGAGAGAGAGAAACCCTAGAAATCGAATTTCCCCCAAAAATGCTCCCCTTCGACTCGAGCCTCGCCAATCACATTCGCCTCCTGCCCGAATCTGTAGACGATTCCAACTTCGACTCCGTCGATCGCGAGTTGCGCAGGTTCGATCGATCATCGCATTCCTTTTGGTTGATTCTTGTTCGTTTTGATGCTGTGGTTAGGAAAAGTAGCGAGTTACCCTGCACTCTAAATCTCATCTCGATTCTGTAATATCATTTTACCTTTGCTTTTTTTCTTTTTTTTTTTCTTTAGGTGAACGATGACTGATCCACTTGCTCCATCTTCATCGCATCTTTATACCATGTCTACAAACTCGAGGTATAGAATTGTTCCCTCTTTGTTAGTGGAATTAGCATTGTTCTAATGCATTATGGAATTGTCTTTAGTTACTGGAATGTAGAATATCATCAATATTTTGCTGGTTATAATAAATAAATAAATAAAACTCTGAAAATAAATTATAGGAGATCATCAAAAACTAATTGTTTAGGATTAGGTAGTTCTTGAGGATAAAGAAATCAGTGTATATATGACTAATAGGGTCTGATAGAGCTTCTTAGAGTGTTCTTCAGTTCAGATGAGGAATTATTAGTTGTTGCCAAAAAGATTAGATTTACTAACTAGCATCATATTATTTTTATGCAGAAAAAAAATGTTGCATAGGACTACAGAACACTAACTTTTACAGAAAGTTTGGAATTTAAAGTGGTCTATAAAGTGTGGTCTGCTACAAAATTATATCAATAGAAATGAATGATGAGAGATGAATAAGAAGGTTTAGAAGGTTTCAACTTAGGCCTTTTTTTGTATAATTTGTTAAGAATGTCAAAGAACCAAAATCATATGAGATTGTAGCGTAATTATAAAAAACCATTAAGCGCGGAGATGAGTCCAGTTGTCTTACATGCTCGATGTAATATTTAATTTTGACAAATTAGCATTATGTTAAATTATTAAAGGCTTATGTTATGAACTAGGTTTCTTACCGATCATATATCACTATTAGTAGAGAAATGATAGCATGCCGTTTAAATGCTGCTCTATTTGCAACTCTCTCACATGATTGGTCCATACATAATTTTTAAATAAAAATATGGAAGTATAATTTTGTTAGTGGACCAGCACATTTGGAGTAGCATTCTATCATTTCTTCTATTAGCATTTTATTTTATTTTATTTTATGATGAGCTTTCTCTCTAGGTACCATAATTAAGGTTCTAAATAAGGTTTGTCAAATCTGCAGCCTATCAGAGGTAAACCTCTATCCTTCCTTATGTTGATCTATTTTGAAGCCTTTATATTTATTATCAGATAATATCTTATTTACTTTGTTATATGCATTCATAAATTATTATCAGTTTACATTTAATAATATGCATACTTCAGAATCAAAATTTTGGCTATGGTAATGATTGTGATTAGAAGTTGATACATGAGCTTTTTCTTCTCGCCTTCCTCTCTTTAGAAGCATTCCTGCTTGTTGGTGAAGGCTAAGGACATTGTGATGCATAGGTCTGATAATAAATTTTTTTTTCTTTTTCTTTTTGTTCATTCAGCCATAGTTGCCCTGGTGTGGATTGGAGACTGAGCAACAATGAATTACATAGCAATTTTGCTTATGTTGTTTTTGTTGTAATTTTTGTAGGATATTTTTCAGCTTTGTGAATTATGAACATGTGAATTTAGAATTGAATGGACCTTGTATAGAGACATCCTTTTCTAATGGTATATGTCGCTGCTAGCCCTTTTTTAGTTTCCCATTTAGCAACATAATTTTTCTAATTAAGAATTGTTATATAGCAACAAGATGTTCTGCTACTATTCTGATAACGGTTTCATAATTTTATCTACATTGTTCTCATGTGTGATGTTGGTTTTGATATGATTCATCATGTTAGAATGCAGTTACTGTCTGATTTGGTTTCAAATTTTGCTAAACAGAAAAAAGTCATCTATTTTTGTGCCGCATCACAAACCAGGATGATTTGAATGTCTTTTTGATAACACATACGGGTCGGTGTAGGAGTTGTGGCTCAGTTATTCAATAATATGCACATCAAGAAGTTATTTTTCACTGTTACGCAAAGTTTGTGATTGGATGTAGACTGTTTCATTTCGTGAAGAAAAGAAAGAACCATGTCATGTCTATTGTGCTTGGAATATCTGTTCTCAATGTCTCTGTATTCCTGATACATGGCTCCTGCCTCCCAAATTTTCCATAAAAGCTTTGTGGAAATGTTTCGTGTTAGTATGACTCACCTTTTAGTTACATCTGAACTAAAATCCACAACACTTTACATAATTAACAATGGAAGATATATATATATATCCTAAAATATGATAATATCCACAGCACTTTAAATAATTAAGAATGGAAGATATATATATATATATATATATATATATATATATATATATATATATATATATATATATATATATAGGGAAATGCTCAGTTGAAAACACAAATGTCTGTGAAAACGTGGAAAACCACCTAGGCCGCTGTTGGGAATAGCGGCCTAGGTTATAATGCATTATAACCTAGGCCGCTATTCCCAACAGCGATCTAGGGTGTTTTCACGGGTTTTCACAACATTTGCGTTTTAAATGGAGCATTTCCCATATATATATATATATATAGGCTTTTGCTCCATTGAAAACGGATCCGTTTTCAATGGGTTGGAAAACAACGTTCTCCACCGTCCGATTGATCTTGATCTTGATCAGCGGATCAGATCAAGATCCGCTTAAGTCTCCCACTAATGTTCCCAAAAGTGGAGGGGTATTTTCGTCACTTCACGCCAAAAAACGTTTGGGACTTAGCAGTTTTTTGGCGTGGAGTTTTTTTTGGTCGAAAAATTCACTTAGGCCGTTGTTTTTCCAACAACGGCCTAGGTTATTTTTTTTTAAAAACATACTTTGGCCATTGTTCCCAACAACGGCCTAGGTATGTACAAGTGTTTTTCCAAACACTTGTACATACCCAAATCTACCTCACTCTGTCTTCGTCACACACTCTCTCTCTCTTTCTCTTGAGCTCCCGAAACCCATCCCCAAACCCTAGTTCACTCTCCCAACTCCTTGGCATCGATTTCTTTGCCTTCTCGAACTCCCCATCTTGTGGAAAGCTCTCTATCTCTCCCTCCCTCTCCCGAATACAGCAAACCCTAATTTAACATCCAAACTCTCAAATCATCTGAACCCTAGCACAGATTCCCTTCCTTTCTCTACAACAGCGCGAACCGGCTTCTAACATCTTCGCCAACTCTCTATCTCTATCTTTCGACCAGGTATTAACTTAATCCCAATTTACTATAATGAACTATGTTAATTTATTGAATTTTTGTTCCAATTTTGGAGTTGCGTTTTTTTGAATTATGCGGAGTAGTCTAGTCTATAATTTAGAGAGTATATAATTAGCTCTGATCATGTATGTTGTATATATTTTGTTGACATTTTCGTAGATGTAGTTTTAGTTGTAGTGATGGAATATAGGAGAAGCAAATAAACGAGATAAAAAAATTCAATTTGTACGAGTAGGTCGGACTCGTCGCATAGAAGGTAACAGAACTTGTAGAGGCGATTTCCGTCTCACGATTTGTGAGATACGTCCGTTTATCATTTTTATTCAATACAACGGATATAAAGTGATACACGGCTGTATCTTTCAAACCGAGAGTCAGAACTCACCTCTGTAAGTTCTGTTGGCATGTGTTTGGTGTGCCGGAGTTGACGCCCAATTTTAAGAAATTTTCCTTCTCGTTTTTGTTGTTTTGACGCGTATATAAAAAACCTTTAATCCACCTCGGAATTTGTGGAATACGTTATGTATAGAAAATTGCTTAAACGAAGTCCAAATAAAACGAAACTGTGTGAGTAGGTTGGTCTCGCCACTCACAAGTCATACCAACCTGTACATGCGAGTTCCGACCCGCGGTTTGCGAGATACGTCAATGTATTGCTTTCCGCTCAGTTTTCAATAGTGAAAACGATACACGGCCTTATCTTTCAAACCGTGGGTCGGAACTCCCATGTACAAGTTGCGTTGGCTTGTGTGCGGGGAGCCCGACCCAACGGCCAAATTTTGAAATTTTTGCATCTCGTTTATGTTTTTTTGACGCGTATATGAAAAAACTTCAATCTACCTCGAAATTTTTTTGGTACGGTCTCTCCTCAAAAATGCTTAAATGAAATCCAAAAAATACGAAACGGTGCACATAGGTTGGGCTAACCATTCACAACGCAACGAAACTTGTATTTGCGAGTTCTGACCCACGGTTTGCGAGATACGTCAATGTATCGCTTCCCGCTCTTTTTTAAAGAGTGAAAGTGATACACAGGCGTATATTTCAAACCGTGGGTCGGAACTCACTTCTACAAGTTGCGTTGGCTTGTGTTTGGTGTGCCCTAGTTGACAGCAAAATTTAGGAATTTTTGCATCTCGTTTGTGTTGTTTTGACGCGTATATGAAAAAACTTCAATCTACCTCGAAATTTTTTTAGTACAGTCTCAATACAAAAATGCTTAAACGAAATCCAAAAAATACAAAACAGTGCACGTAGGTTGGGCTAACCATTCACAATGCAACGGAACTTGTATTTGCGAGTTCCTACCCACGGTTTGCGAGATACATCAATGTATCGCTTTCCGCTTTTTTTTAAAGAGTGAAAGTGATACACGGGCATATATTTCAAACCGTGGGTCGGAACTCACTTCTACAAGTTGCGTTGGCTTGTGTTTGGTGTGCCCTAGTTGACGGAAAAATTTAGGAATTTTTGCATCTCGTTTGTGTTGTTTTGACGCGTATAAGCGAATTTTTGAAATTTTTGCATCTCGTTTGTTTGTGTTTGCTAATTTTCGGCGAGTAATTAGTTTCATATATTCGAACTTTGTTACAGAGAAATGGCTAGAACGAGGGAAACCAGAAGGGGAAGGACATCCCAGGAAGCATAGGGGGAACATTCCACAGAGAATGTGAGAACTATTAATTTGTATTGTCTCTAATTTTGTATTTAGTGATATTGATTTTAGACTAATAATAATTATGTTTTTTGGTTCGTATAGGTTGGTGCATCATCTTCGATGACAGGACATCGTGGTCCAGGACCAATATATCCCGGCGAACTGAACTTGCAAGATCGCCACAGATCTACGGCAGTGTGGGGTAGGACGACGCGGAGGTGTAATTTCCGCACCCACGAGACCATGAAGGTGCATCCACGTATTATCGAGTACCTAGTAGGGGCCAGTTTCTATGGAATCGGCATGATGGGGAATGTTAAACTTGACCGAGAACTTCTCTCGGCACTCGTGGAGCGTTGGAGGCGAGAGTCGCACCCATTCCATCTACCGGTCAGAGAGATGACGGTGTCGCTATAGGATATAGCGATGATATCCGGTCTTCCAATAGATGGATTGGCCGTGACGGGTAATATTAACTTTGATAAAATAGAGATGTGCAATGAACTGCTCGGTACAAAGTTGGAAAAGGCGGTCGCGGAAGATGATGACATTTTTCAAGGACAATCGATCCGACTATCTTAGTTGAAGGGACGTTTTGATGGGACGCTGACCAATGCATCGCCCGACGACTATGTACAGTCCTACACCAGAGCCTACATTCTAACGGTGATCAGAGGGGTTCTCTTGCCTAACTCATCCGACGATACGGTGCACCTCATGTACCTACGATTGCTCACCGACCTAGGCTTAGCTGGCCGGTACAGCTGGGAAAGCTGTGCGTTGGCAATGCTATACAGGGCGTTGTGTCATGGAGCGCTAGATGGGATGGAGATGACCGGACCGATGGTTTTGTTACAGATTTGGTCATGGGAGCAACTGCACTTGGGTCGTCCCCGCATTAGGAGACCGGCGGACGGTTGGATGGCCCAACCAGAAAATCCTGCTATGTTAGCACCATTAGGTGTATATTGGGCTGGTAGTCGGAGTTACAAAGACAACCCCAAGGGTGTAATAACGTACTACAGAGACAAGCTCGACCAACTACGAGAAGAGTTCGTGAATTGGGTGTAGTATACACCAGAGCGGGTGGGAAGACTACCGCCGATGTGCTCCACCGGGTCGCAGTTATAGCTGACGACGGCTCCACTCATCAACTTCGATATAGTGGAGCATCCGCAACCGGAGAGAGTCTTTCGTCAGTTTGGTCTTCAACAGAATAGACAATTTAGCTGCAAAAACCTATACGATCATGAGTTACACGCCGTGAGGAGTACCGGTCGCATGCCTACTCATGATTGGGCAGATTTCCATTATGTTCACGTTGCAGAATGGAACGAGCGACGGTTTGAACTTGTAATTACCGATGTAGAGGAGTACGATGGCAAGCTGCAAGGGACGTACATGCAATGGTATAAATCAATGACACGTCTGTACATCTCTTCCGATACAGAACTACCTGCTGGTGTTCAACGCGAAATTGAAGAGAGGGAGATTGAACCACCACCCGCCTATTCCAGTTCACAACCCATGTTCCAACCGAAGGCCACAGCTATACGTACAGTGGTAACTACAATCTTCATATTTCTTTTAATGTTCGTTATATTTAAAGATCATGAATTGTTTAATTTACCGAATTTGTGTAATTATTTTTGTTGGGGTTTTTTGATTTAGATTGATAATACGATGGACATGGCAAAGAATGCGCGGAGGTAGTAAAAAGTAATGCGGGCACGGCTATGAAGAGGTTCGCTCAGAGGATGCTCGCTTGTTGCCGTACCAATTTGGATGTTTTGGAAGAGGCCGAACGTTTGGATCGAGCATTAAGCTCACCGAGGGGTCGACGTAAAAATGTGAGGGGTAGGCCAGCTATATTGATGGGGCGACAATGGGAACGTGAGCTGAGAGAACAACAAGCTTCAACTTCACATCCATCTCACGAACAAGAGCAGGAAGAAGAGAGTGAGGATAGGGTTGTTGGAGACGTACAACAAGAGGAGGGAGGAGAAGAAGAAATCCCCGAGTCGCCAACCACGCTCCGGCGTCGAAATTCTGTTCGGAAGAGGCGAGCACCACAGCCATACACGCCCGGTTCTTAGCCAATACATTTTGTTTGTTGTGATTTTTTTATTTTTTTTGTTTGGTTTTATCCTGTTGTAACTTAACTAGTGGGAATTGTGGTTTGTAAGTTTAAGTGTAGTTGATGTTGTTGTTATTAAATGCTAATAGTCAATTATGGTTGGTGATTTTGGCGGCTGTAGATATGAATTTATTCAGAGAGTGTAGGTGATGGAAAAGTGTTTGGAATTTGGTTAAATTTTCAAGTGTTGCAGCTTCAGCTGCTGTGTACACATGTAGATTAATTTTTTTTTAACAACGGCCTAGGTAGTAGGACTAAGGTTGGAGGATTTGTCTTCCTGTCTGACTTGTTGGAGTTAAAAATAGCAACAAGTCAGAGAGGTACTCCCCTATATTGTTTATACCCTAGGCCGTTGTCTCCAATAACGGCCTAGGTAGCAGGCCAAAAAGATAGACAATTTGTCTTACCCTCTGACTTGTTGGAGTTAAAAATAACAACAATACAGAGAGCAGCTCAACTATATTGTTTATACCCTAGGCCGTAGTAGGCCAAAAAGATAGAAAATTTGTCTTCCTCTCTAACTTGTTGGTGTTAAAAATAGCAACAAGTCAGAGAGCATCCCAAAATAATGTTTATACCTTAGGTCGTTGTCTCCAATAACGGCCTAGGTAGTAGGCCAAAAAGATAGACAATTTGTCTTGCCCTCTGACTTGTTGGAGTTAAAAATAGCAACAAGTCAGAGAGCAGCTCTACTATATTGTTTATACCCTAGGCCGTAGTATGCCAAAAAGATAGAAAATTTGTCTTCCTCTCTGACTTGTTGGTGTTAAAAATAGCAACAAGTCAGAGAGCACCCCAAAATAATGTTTATACCTTAGGCCGCTGTCTCCAACAATGGCCTAGGTAGTAGGCCAAAAATATAGACAATTTGTCTTGCTCTCTGACTTGTTAGTGTTAAAAATAACAACAAGTCAGATAGCAGCTCCCCTATATTGTTTATACCCTAGACAACGGCCTAGGTAGTAGGCCAAAAATATAGAAAATTTATCTTCCTCTCTGACTTGTTGGTGTTAAAAATAGCAACAAGTCAGAGAGCACCCCAAAATAATGTTTATACCTTAGGCCGTTGTCTCCAACAACAGCTAAGGTAGTAGGCCAAAAATATAGACAATTTGTCTTGCTCTCTGACTTGTTGGTGTTAAAAATAGCAACAAGTCAGAGAGAACCCCAAAATAATGTTTATGCCCTAGACCGTTGTCTCTAACAACGGCCTAGGTAGTAGACCAAAAAGATACACAATTTGGGGTGCTCTCGACCTGCTGGTGTTAAAAATAGCAACTGGTCAGAGAGCACCCCAGTATAATGTTTATACCCTAGGCCGTTGGAAGTAGGCCAAAAATTAATTGGTTGTTTGCTTTTTTCAATTTTCTTTTTACTCTTTACGAACAATCTCTGTGGAACTTTATACAAAAGTTAGATGATAACTTGGCTTGTATAATATTTCTATGATTTTTTATTTTTTAATTTGACTACACCTAACTAACCACTACATAATCACGATGTTTTAATATCTACAGAATACCCCAGAAAATATTAAAAAAACTATATCATTCGTTAGGGTTAGGATTAGGGTTAGTGTTAATGGGGGTTAAGGGTAGGGTTAGGGTTAGCGGGGGTTAGGGGTTTGGTTAGGGTTATTGTAGGGGTTTGGTTAGGGTTATTTATAGTTGGGAGTTGATAGGTAATAAGTTTCCAATAAAGAGTTTATAGATATTTAAGTTCTATCATTAATCACATGTGTCTGTCCACTCTTTACGTACATTGTCTTCTGAACTCTACAAAATAGGCATTCATATGTATGTTTTTTTGTTTATATTTTTTATTTATTTCCATTCCTAGACACGAACTAACCAATATAAAATCGATACCATCAAACGAATATAAAAATTAACACAAATTAATTGGTATTTTGTTTCATAAAAATCAATAAAATTACTTTTTGTAGGCTAGGGGTTCGGGTTATTATAGGGTTAGAAGAGTAGGGTTATGGGTTAGGGTTAGGGTTAATATAGGGTTAGGGTCTCCACTCTTTTTCTCTTCGTAGTAGAACAGGTTCAATATGGGAAAAACCTAAAGTACATAGCTACATGTAGATCCACACATGTAGCCTATATATGGAAAAAACACATGTAGATTCCCACATGTATTCAATATACCGGAAAAACAACATGTACATTCCCACATGTTTATAACCCAATAAGATAAGAGATTAATTCTTCTATGTCTGGCTTGAATAATAATATATAATCTTCAAAATCCTCGTACAATGTTTACAATGAAGACGTTCCTGAAGACATTCTCCAAACATGCAAATGGGAAGAATTCCACAAGATTGGGAAGAAGAGGTGTGAACTTCTTGCAAATCAAAAAAAGTTCAAATGGGAAGAATTCCACAAGATTGGGAAGAAGAGGTGTGAACTTCTTGCAAATCCAAAAAAGTTCATACCTTATTGCTTTAGATTTAGTTCGCTTTAGAGCGCAGAGTCATCAGATCGAATTACTTGGCAATCAAGAAATGGATCTGATCACATGTAGTAAAACAAGTTCGTTATGGAAAAAAAAAAGTGCAGACATTCACATGTAAGAGAAAAACCACAAGTAGCTCCCCACATGTGGACCATACTTTGAAAAATCTACATGTACAATGAAATAGCAGACACTTTTTTTCAAGAATCTCACATGTACAGTCTGTTCATTAGAGAGATTATGAACAGAGTGGTGCAGATTCTCTGTTAATAGAGACCGAAGGGAAGGTGCAGATAGGGATGAAGAAGGAGAATTAATGGGATAGCTGCGTGACGTTAGCACAACGCAAGACTAGGTCCTAGGTTAGCAGGAATCATCTGGTTCTTCTTTTATATCCTCGGTCCTTGTGCTTTTTTTCCACATGTAGCCTATATATAGGAAAAACCAAATGTACATCCCCACATGTAGCCTATATATAGGAAAAACCATATGTATATCTCCACATGTACAGCAACAAGACCAATACGGATGTGGAATCTCGTCGTGAAGTAATTGTGTGCAGTTCTTCGAGATGCTGTGATGATGATGATATCCCTATTGGAAAAGCCTAAGTTCGCTTTAGACGGCCACGCCATCATATCCAATTACTTGGCCATCAAGAACTGGATCTAATCATATGTAGTGGAACAAGTTCATTTTGGGAAAAAATCACATGTACAAAACCCACATGTAGTTTTAGCCACATGTATAAACCAATAAGGTAAGAGATTAATTCTTCTATGTCTGACTTTATGACGCCGAAATACGAAGAGGTGCAAAACCCATCTGATGCACTCTTCTGGAAACACCCTCCTAAAATACAGAAACCCATCTCTGAATATCAAAAATATTCAATAATTATGATGGACAAGAAGAAACCGAAAATAAAAAAGATACGGTTTGCTTTTGAGCAGAGAGCAATCAGATCCAACTACTTGGCCATCAAGAACTGGATCTGATTATTTTCAGAAAAAATGGTCTAAATAGAGACCATCATGTATTGGGAAACCATAACAGATAACTACATGTATATTTGAACACATGTATAACCCAATGTGAAGAGTATCCTAAAAAAGTTCAAAGATTACTCTAAAACACTTCCGGCAACTGTTGCTTCTGTGGAATTTTGGATGTGGAATCTCGTCGTGAAGTAATTGTGAGCAGTTCTCCGAGCAACTATGATGATGATGATATTCCTATTGCTTCACGTAATAATAGAGTTCGCTAACAGAAAACCCATCTAACAAAAATCCCCTAACCCTAACCTGATACACTAATCCTAACCCTAACCTTATCATAAATGATGATATCCCTATGAATTGTTTTATATATTTTTTTTACATATTTAATTAGCATGATTATATATTGGTTTGAAAGGTGGTAGTAATTGGCAAATAAAAAAATGTAGCTATACGATATACAAGTGTAGATCATCTATCTTTGGTATAAATTTCCACAGAGACTGTACTTAAAGAGTAAAGAGAAAATTGTAAAAATCCCAAAAATTTCATACCTAGGCCGTTATTAGAGACAATGGCGGTGCTCCATGACTTTTTTCTTTTTTCAAGTATTAAGCTAAAACCTGACAACAGCCTAGGGCATTTATAAAAAATGGTGTTGCCCTCTGACTTGTTCCTCCTTTTGTCTACTCTAAGTCAAAGAGCACTCCCAAAATCACAACTTTTTGACTATAACCTAGGCCGTTGTCTGCAGTAGGTCAAAAAGATAGACAATTTGGGGTGCTCTCGACTTGTTGGTGTTAAAAATAGCAACAAGTCAGAGAGCAAGTTCCCTATATTGTATATACCCTAGGTCGTTGTCTCCAACAACGGCCTAGGAAGTAGGAAGTAGGAAGTAGGAAGTAGGCCAAATGTTACACATACATTGTTTGCTTTTTTCAATTTTCTCTTCACTCTTTACGAAGAATCTCTGTGGAACTTTATACAAAAGATAGATGATAACTTGGCTTGTATAACATTTCTATGTTTTTTTATTTTTTAATTTGACTACACCTAACTAACCACTACATAATCACGATGTTTTAATATCTATAGAACACCGCAGAAATTATAACAAAAACTATATCATTCGTAGTGGGTTAGGGTTAGGGTTAGTGTATTAAGCTGGGTTAATGTTAACGGGGGTTAAGGGTAGGATTAGGGTTAGCGGGGGTTAGGGGTTTGGTTAGGGTTATTGTAGGGTTAAGGTTATTGCAAGGAAGACATTTGCGGTAAGATGTTGTTTTGGTTTATCATTAATTTGCGGTAGTTGGGAGTTGATAGGTAATAAGTTTCCAGTAAAGAGTTTATAGATATTTAAGTTCTATCAATTCTGTTTATGACCAATAAAATTCAATAAAACATGATATGTAGGTTAGGGTCAGGATTAATGTAGGGTTAGGGTTATTGTAGGGTTAGAAGAGTAGGGTTATGGGAAAAACTGCATGTAGACTATATATGGGAAAAAGCATATGTACATCCCCACATGTACAAAATAGAGACGGAAGGGAAAGTTGTAGAATGGGAGATAACATCAGGATAGAGATGAAGAAGGAGAATTAATGGGCTTGCTGCGTGATGTTAGTACAATGCAAGACTAGGCACATTTGTAATGTAGCTCGGAGTAAGACTAGGCACATGTAGCTGCTTGAATCATCTGGTTCTTCTTTTATATCCTCGGTCCTTGTACTTTTTCCCCACATGTAGCCTATATATTGGAAAAACCACATGTAGATCCCCACATGTGGAATATCTTCGTGAAGTAATTGTGTGTAGTTCTTCGAGACACTGTGATGATGATGATTTCCCTGTTGGAAAAGCCTAAGTTGGCTTTAGAGCGCCATGCCGTAACGGTTCCAATTACTTGCCCATCAAGAACTGGATCTGATCACATGTAGTAGAACAAGTTCATTATTGGAAAAACCAAATATAGATCCCACATGTGGACCATATATGGTAAAAACCACATGTTAAGTCTATGTCGAGGGATGGAGTGTTCATTTTATTAAGGATAACAACCGCCTACTATTATTGCAGGCACTTCAATATGGGATAAACCTAAAGTACATAACCACATGTACATCCCCATATATAGCCTATATATGAGGAAAACCATATGTACATCCCCACATGTAACGTAATAAAAAATTATAAACGATATATACGCGTATATCATCTGTTTTTGGTATATAGTTCCAGAGAGACTGTTCGTAAAGATCAATAAAGTTTTATTCTTTTTTTAAAAAAAGTTTTCCCAAAATGGATGAGTATGAATTATTTTTTATTATTTTTTGTACATATTTAACCACCATGATTATATATTGGTTTGAAAGGTGGTAGTAATGGGCACATAAAAAAATATAGCTAAACGATATACAAGTGTAGATCACCTGTCTTTGGTATAAATTTCCACAGAGACTGTACGTAAAGAATAAAGAGAAAATTGTAAAAACACCAAAAATATCATACCTAGGCCGTTGTTACAGAAAACGGCTTAAGGCATTTATATAAAGGGGTGCTCCATGACTTTTTGCTCTTTACAAGTATTAAGCTACAACCTAGGCCGTTGTTGGAGACAACGGCCTAAAGTGTTTATAAGAAATGGGGTTGCTCTCTGACTTGATGCTCCTTTTGTCTTCTCCAAGTCAGAGAGCACCCCCAAAATCACAACTTTTTAACTGTAACCTAGGCCGTTGTTGTAGACAACGGCCTAAGGTGTTTATAATAAATGGGGTTGCTCTCTGACTTGATGCTCCTTTTGTCTTTTCCAAGTCACCAAGTCAGAGAGCACCCCCAAAATCACAACTTTTTGACTGTAACTTAGGCCGTTGTTGGAGACAACGGCTTAAGGTGTTTAAAAGAAATGGGGTTGCTCTCTGACTTGATGCTCCTTTTGTCTTCTCCAAGTTAGAGAGCACCCCCAAAATCACAATTTTTTGACTGTAACAACGACCTAAGGTGTTTATAAGAAATGGGGTTGCTCTCTGACTTGATGCTCCTTTTGTCTTTTACAAGTCAAAGAGCACCCCCAAAATCACAACTTTTTGACTGTAACCTAGGCCGTTGTGCCGTTGTTGGAGACAACGGCCTAAGGTGTTTATAAGAAATGGGATTGCTCTCTGACTTGATGTTCCTTTTGTCTTCTCCAAGTCAGAGAGCACCCCCAAAATCACAACTTTTTGACTGTAACCTAGGCCGTTGTTGGAGACAACGGTCTAAGGTGTTTATAAGAAATGGGGTTGCTCTCTGACTTGATGCTCATTTTGTCTTCTCCAAGTCAGAGAGCACCCCCAAAATCACAACTTTTTGACTGTAACCTAGGCCGTTGTTGGAGACAACGGCCTAAGGTGTTTATAAGAAATGGGGTTGCTCTCTGACTTGATGCTCCTTTTGTCTTTTCCAAGTCAGAGAGCACCCCCAAAATCACAACTTTTTGACTGTAACCTAGGCCGTTGTCTCCAACAACGGCCTAAGGTGTTTATAAGAAATGGGGTTGCTATCTGACTTGATGCTTCTTTTGTCTTCTCCAAGTCAGAAAGCACCCCCAAAATCACAACTTTTGGACTGTAACCTTTCCAACAACGTCCTAAGGTGTTTGTAAGAAATGGGGTTGCTTTCTGACTTGATGCTCCTTTGGTCTTCGCCAAGTCAGAGAGCACCTCCAAAATCACAACTTTTTTACTATAACCTAGGCCGTTGTTGGATACAACGGTCTATGGTATTTATAAAAAATGGGGTTACTATCTGACTTGTTACTCCTTTGTGTTCAACAAGTCAGAGAGCACCCCCAAAATAACAATTTTTTGACTATAACTTAGGTCGTTGTTGGGTTATCAAAAACATATTGTTTTGCTCTGTGACTTGTTACTCTTTTTTAAATAGTTATATTGAATACCAAAAAAAATTCATGAAATAACTGAGGCCGTTGTCTCCAACAACGGCCTTGGTTTAAAATATATATATATATATTTCAAAATATAAGTATAGCTAGAGCTGATACAATTGAGTTACAAACCAACAATTGCGTACAACAACAATATTAACAAACGACACAAACAAACGACACTTAAGTCTCAAGAACATTTACAGTTACCAATCAAAGGTAATTAACCAAGTTGCACAAAGAGTTATAAATATACCGAACAATTACATTTTAAAATTTACAATTCACAGTGGATCGTCATATCTTGACTCAGAACTGTCTTCTGCGGAAGGAATTACTGCATGACTTCATTGAAAGATTATGTTTAGTTAGTAAGAAACTCATTTGCCACAAATAAAGTATAATAAATTTAAACGAGGGACAAACAAATAAAGTACGAGTCTTACCCCTCAATTAAAGTTGGACAATTTCTTGAATCATGATTCATTTGGACAATGCCGCATCTTCAGCACCTTCTCGGTTTTTTTATACGGAGTTGCTCTCTAATCGGCCTCAATCTTTTGGCCCGAGGCCTTTTCTTTGTCGTGCACTGTTGTGGGTCACTAATGCATGTAGGTATGTATCCACTCCCCTGATCATGAGGTTGTGCACTACCATGCGGTTGTGAACTACCTCCGGGTTCGACACTGTCATGTGGTTGGGAGGCCTGTTCCAGTTGTACACCTAATCCGGGTTGTAGCCGAGAAACCCCGTCAATGATCTTCTGCAAATTCTCCAACGTGTATTTGTAACTCTCATTAGAGGAACAACCGAGATCGACAATTTGTTTTGCATGGTAGCTCAACTCACAATATCGAGAAGCAAAATTGTCGGTATTGGGTTCGGTTGGAACTGATGTATAACTTCTTCTCATCACATCCCTAGTCCATCTTCTTTTAATATATACATCCGGGAGGGATGTGTGATGGCAGAAATGAAGTACAGCTAAAATATGCCTGCAAGGAATGGCAATGAATTCGAACAAGTGACATGCACATGTAATAATTCCATTGATTTTGCATAATTGAAGAAGGCGAGCCGATTCTGATTCTCCAAGAGTATCACATGGAAGGTTGAACTATCCGATGTCTCAAGATCGGCAGCGAATGTCACATTGTACATGAAGATTTTTGTGACTTCATCTTGGAATTTGTAAAATATTTTCAAAGTATATGTTTTAGACATTTGTGCCTCCAAAGCCCATTCGCTCTTCAACTTCGGTCTCTTCTCATGGTTATGATGATTTTCTTTCAATTCATCGTGTCTTTGCCTTCCCAAAAAACAGTCGAAGATGACGGTAAATTCATGCAGGGAATATTTTTTTCTGTATGATGCTTCAGGGCAGAATGTGCGGACTCAACCCGTTGGCTACTCAACATGCCAGCCGAAAAAGAATCTTTAGCATAGATGGGTGCCCAACTTTCACGGATATAAAATATATCGTTCAACCATTTGTTACTCTCTAATCCATATTGCGAAATCAAAATATTCCACTTTTCTACAAATTCATGTACATATTCAGAATTGTAGATTACATTCTTCAAGGACTCCCTAAACTTGTCGACATCGGTCGAAAGACGAAATTCCTGGGGTAACTTATCCAGAATGTGCCAAATACAAAAACAATGCCGAGTCTGAGGAAAAACTTTCTTAACTGCGGCGGCGATCCCAAGGTCTTGATCGGTGACAATACCGGATGGAGCACGATTCATAAACCCTAACCACTTTTCAAAAAACCATTCAAACGAAGAGGCCTTCTCATTTGGAATGAATTCACCTCCTAAGAAATTCGATTGCCAATGTTGATTCACTCCAACAAACGGAACAAATAACATTCCGTAATGGTTCGTATTGTACGTGGCATCAAAGCAAACTACATCACCAAATTCTTCATAATTCATCCTACAAATACCATCTACCCACATACAATGTGACAACCGCCCTTCGGGATCAACTTAAATGTCATAAAAAAATGAAGGATCCATCGGTTTCTTAGATTCGAAAAAATCAATTAGCATTGTAGAATCGTGTCCTTTCAATGCTTCTTGCGAATCTCTAAGTAAATTTCTAACATCTTTTTCTGTGAACCCTACTTGATCGTGACCACCACTAGCACTTTCGAAGAAGAGCATTTGTCGACATATTTAGATATTAGCTTGGTTCATTTGATCTATTATCCTTTTGTCTGTATTTGACACAGATCTATTCCAGGACAAAAGGTGCCTTCTACCGGGTGAGGTGAATTCGTGATTGTGTTCTTCGTGAAATGAATACACCACCCACGTATTACTTGCTTCGTTCAATTTTACACAAACGCAAGCCTTGCAACCCGTTCTACAGGTTGTTCCCCATGTACCATCACTATGTTGACCCGGCGATGACCCAGCTTTATTACAAAGATATGACTTATCTACTTCCATTCCCCCTTTAATTTATTCCCACCCTTACGCATTGCAAAACCCCCACAACGGGCATATTAAAAATTCTCGGCCTCAACTAAAGTGGGGAATGTCATACCTAACTTTGGTTTCAGATGGTCTTCGACTATCGGCATGGAATTAGTGATTGGTTCTACCCACACAAAATTATCGCTGGCAGCCGAACTCTCCGTATCGTTGTTCATCTGGGGTAAAATATATTATTGGTCAATTAATAACACATTATATATATATATAACAGCTTGTTAACAAACGATTGAGATATATATATATAAAGCAAAATAAGTGACAACACGTCGAAAACGACGTCATATAAATACAAAACTCTTCTATTGGGTCTGGCTTGCCGTGCACAAGGTAACGGAACTTCTACGAGTAAGTTCCGATCCACGGTTTGCAAGATAAGGTCGTTTCTCGCTCGCATTCCCCTCATTCTTGAACTGAGGTTGTTGTTTGATATACGGTACAAATCCGCGCAAACGAGATCAAAAAATACGTAAACTTTAGGAGTGGGACGGTGGCAAAACACATGAGCCAACCAAATTTGTAGAGGTCAGTTTCGACTCACGGATTGTAAAATACGCTGATGTATCGCTTTCACTCACGGGAATGAATTGAAAGCGATACACGGCCGTACACTTCAAACCGTGAATCCGAACACACTTCTACGAATTGCGTTGGGTTGTGTATGGCATGTCCGACGTACTCGCAAAGTTGCATAATTTTTTTTCGCTTTGTGCGCTATTACTAACATCGAACAACAAACAATAACAACTAATACAACATCTACTTCCCCAATTAAACTAGAATTACCTACTCTATAAAAACCTACGCATGATATAGCAATTGTACACTCAAACATGGGTGAAAAATTTTCAATCAATTAGCCTAGTTAGAACTACTCAAGTGGGAACAAATTAGTACCTTCAACAATGAGGCTGTTCGGGAGGCCGCAAAGTTGCTGCTGTAGAGAAAGGAAGGGGAGTAGGGTTTGGCTAATTTAGGGGGATTAGGGTTTTAGGGTTGGATAGATTTCGTATGGGTTAGGATTTGTTTGTAATTGGGATCTTCAAAGGAAGAGGTCTAGAGACTGAGAATAGGGATAGATTTGGTAAAAAGCAACGATCAAGAGAGAGGTAGGGTTTTCAGTTCGATAGAGAGACAGCTCAGGTTGGAAAATTGGGTTTATCGAGCTTAAGTAGCGAGAGAGAGTTGTGAGGAAGATGAAGATCTGAGTATGTACAAGTGTTTGGAAAAACACTTGTACATAGTTAAGCCGTTGTTCCATACAACGACCTAAGTTGATTTTTTTTTTTAAAAAACAACCTAGGCCGTTGTTACAGACAACGGCCTAAGTACAATTTTTTTTCAAAAAATAAAATTCAAACAACTTAAGCCGTTGGAAACAACGGCCTAAGTGAATTTTTTGACCAAAAAAAACTCCACGCTAAAAAAAGCTAAGTCCCAAACATTTTTTGGTGTGAAGTGACGAAAATACCCCTCCGCTTTTGGGAACGATAGTGGGAGACTTAAGCGGATCTTGATCTGATCCGCTGATCAATATCAAGATCGATCGGATGGCCAGGATTGGTGTTTTCCAAACCATTGAAAACGAACCCGTTTTCAATGGAGCAAAACCCATATATATATATATAATAAAATACAAAGAAATCTATCAAGTGGTTCTCATTCAATAGGGTTGAAATCAATGGTCCAGATCTAACTTCACAAAACATATTTTTCCGCCCAAAAGTTTCCCCCAAAACTCAAATTCAAATCCCTCCAAAACAACTCCTTTATTTATTTATTTATTTATTTATTTCTCTCTTTCTCCCTCAATCTCTCTCTATTTACTCAGGAATTTATATTTTCAGATTTCAGGTTTGTAAATTTTCAAATTTTTTGTGCATTTTTTTATTGCTCATGTTATATTGAAAATAGCAAATATCTCATCAACAATTAAATTTCATCATTTTCCACACTCAAAGTTCTAAGAAGTTGAGTTTTACACCCCCATTTATAATTATTTTTCAACATATACTAATGGAAACATGGCATTTTATTTACAACTAATTATTGTTTTACTATTCAAACTTGAGCTACATAATTATTGTTCTACTGTTTACAAGACTTTCAAAAGCTGTATCGTTCCGAAGAGGTGTCGTAGGCACGTGCCCACGGGCAAATCTAGTATATATATATAACATTAAAGTTTTTACACATCATTAAAGTTTTTATTAATAAATAAGATAACAAATTTGAATTTGAATGAACTAATAGTTTTACTATTAAAAATAGTTTAAAGTTTTCAAATACATATTGGTTAAATGTTTTTTCAACCAATAAAAAATTTGTTTTGCTAATTTCAACAACTTTTTTTCTTGCCAATTTACTCTCCTATAAAAGCACCATATGTGACTAGGCTTAAAACGCACAGAACCATAATCTTCTTCTTTTTCTTCTTCTTGGTGGACCGCGGAACGACAGAAGAGAAGAAAAACAATCGCCATCAATAGGTGACTAATTCTTCGTTAATGATGCTGATTTTATTTCTTTATCTAGATTCTCTTTTGTTGAAGTGGTAATTTGATTAGGTATCATTAGAGATCCCTCTAGACTAATCTAACAAAGATCAATTACAACATCATTATGTTTTTACATATATTTGATATTAAGAAAACCTGTAACTAATTGTTTGTGATACTATAAGTTTAGTAAAAAACTAATATCTTTTCAATAGTTCTTCTCCTAAAGTATTCATTATGATTAGTATATGTGGCACTGTAATTCATTATAATTAGCATTTGATATTTGAACTTGCCTTCATATCAGAATCTAGATTCAAATAAATAATGGTTTTTTAATCAAGTTATTTCATTCAGAATATAATTCAAGATACAATAATGTAGAGCTAATATGAATTATCATTATCATTAATTACTTGTATACAAATACGAAATACTTTTTATATTTGAATAATAAATGAAAGGATTACCTTATGAACAAGCGTGTATTACATAATATATGTGAATTGATGTTACAACAGAACATTAACTATGCAAGTGTAAAGTTGCTCTTAGTTAATAGTTTGTACACTTCCTACACCGTCCTTTGGTTTTAATTATAAACTTATAATGCTTAAGATGAATGCTCACTTGGATGATTTTTCCAATTCTTTTTGTAAAACCTGTGATATTTGAAGCATGTTATATTTTAAATTTGGTATAATAGGACATTATTTATTGAGATAATTTGATAATACACGACTATTTGGAGTTGTCAATGTTTTTGTTTTGGTTTTAATTCATTCTACCCAACTGTGGCCTCATTATTTTTATTGTAATTGTTGATTTAACCAAAAAGAACCAAGAGAACTATTATCAACAAAGGATAATTTATTATCAAGAGAACATGTTAGACGGGGGAGATGCTAATTTATTGTTCTAATTGTATACCTACTCATAGAAGCATTCAACTTAATAAAAAAGGGCGTAGTGAACAAAAAATCAAATTTGTAATATTGCGAAGAACGAGAAAGTGATTGAAATGAGTATGCCACATTTTTCATTATATATCCATCATAATTAGTTTTAGTCTCTCTTTTTTCCCCCTTTTTAAAGGGCCAGGATCAGCAGTATTACGAAATATTATCAGAGTCGAGTATAATTACTACATTTTTAATAATATTCCATAATTAATTTGATCGAAAATTACAACTGAAAAGTTTTAAAACAGAGAATCGAATGAATGCTTTTGAGGATGAACACGGAGATGGATTCTGACCTTTATATTACAACAACTAGGGATGGACAACTATTATCCAAACTGACCAATCCGAACCAATCTAACCTGAACCGACCGGTTTTTAACCGAACCAATTAGGGGTTTGGATTGGCCCGGTTCTTGATCTTCAATAACCAACTTGACCGGTTCAGTTGTTGGATGGGGCTTTCAAATAACCGATGAAATTGAACCGACCGTACTTCTATGCATAAGTCCGTTAAAAATATAGTTCTCCTTTAATTTATTGAATATACAAATAGTCATTTCTCATTTTCTTTGATATACAAACAGTCTTTTTCTTTAATACAAAGCGAATAGTTGTTCCACCTATGTTTTAATTCTCTATAATCCTGTGTGTTATGTTGTTGAGAAATGGCCAAAAACTACACACATATTTGGAGACCTTCGAGTGGAGGCTGTTACCGAGGACTCTTTTCTGAGTGAGTTGAGTGATTTTGATGAATTCAAGTATGTTTTCGTACCTAAACCTCGAGCTAGCTGCTATTGTAATGAGAAGCTCAGCACAGAGTAGCAAGGAAGAGGTTAAAACTGCTGGATGGGGTCTTAAGTTTTTTGAAAAGGCTACTCGTGATTGTGCTGAGACTTCTAGCTGTGAAGGAAGTCATGTTCAAATTAAAAGGAAAACTTTGAGGGGTACGAATTTGTTGATTCCAGTAGGTTTTCATGGTGGTGTAGTTCAAAGAGATGGTGGTCCTTCGTCTCTTATAGAAAGATGGAGGTCAGGTGGACGTTGTGACTGTGGTGGGTGGGACATTGGGTGCCCTCTCACAGTACTGCATGACGATAGTAGTTCATTTGCTCCGAAAACTTTTAATGAGGGTGATTCAGAAGAGAATTGCAAGTCGATGGTTCTATTTCTAGAGGTGTGTTTTTATCTCTTTTCCTTCCTGTTTTATTTAGTTGTTTTACTTCTTATATTTCATTGCAATATAAATACTGTTACCTTGTTGTATTAAAGGGTTATAGTGAAACATTTGACATACGAAATATCTAATATTATAGTGACAATGATGATATGGCTTGGAAATTATAAGATCCGTTTTACATAAAAAATTACCTCACACCAATATGTGATATGCAAATAGGCATTTTAGACTTAGAACGTTGATGTTATGCTCCAAGTCATGTACCGCAATCAGGAATCTGCTTTTGGGATCATGGATCAGAGGATAGTCTACAGTTTCTGGTAGCATCGATCCAATCAGACAATCTAACCATCATTAATCATTGAGGATCATGTCAGAAAGTCACCAAAATTTTATAGTGTTGCTACAAAATACTAAATAGCATATATTATTGATAACCAATACTGTAAGTAGCTGTTCAAAATCAATATCTGCACCAATTTGTTTGATAATTTTTTCATATTGAAGCTTTTTCGTTCCATATATATATGTGAATTTTTTGGTTCGTGCAGGGTACAAAGAATCGGAAGCCCGGATTGAAGATTGTACAAACGAGTGAAGATATGTATACTATGTACTTCCAGCCAACTCTCACGGCCCTGCAAGCTTTGGCAGTAGGAGTGGCATTCATCCATTCCCAGCCTCCTACTCTACAGGCAAATTATTGAACTGTATCAATTCCCGGGGGAGAAGTATCTGATAACTGTACCTTACCTTCAATCTATTCTCCTCGCTTTATTTGTTTCAAAATTAGATGTGAAAATTGATCTATAATTCCAATAGTTTGATGTAAATGCGTTGTCCGTTGTGTTCATTCGTCTTCTTTTGTGAGAGATTGTTGTGTGGTTTGCAGATAACAGGAGAATTCTGTTTCTTTGTGAGGGTCAGTCTTGATTTTCAGTTAACTTGATATATTTTTGGTGAAAATAAAAACTAAACTATTTGAAATTTGTATTTTTGCTTACCTTTGTAAAATCAAATATTACAAAATATTACAAAAGTGTCAAATACGTTAGATATTCATGGTACATTGAATGCAAAGTCTGGTCAACAAAAGTCAATGTTGAAAGTGATGAAACCTATTGTCGAAAATGTAAAAAAAATAATGTTGAATATGAGCCAAGGTATACAAAACATCATATTGTTAGTTTCCCATCTTTCCATTCTTCAATCAAATTATTAAAAAAAAATAATAGACAATAAATTTTTAAAAAACTAAGAATAACCTGTTTCAGATATGTATTCAAAATCACAATAAAAGATACAAGTGCGGAGGCAGACTTGACTTTATATAATGAGGAAGGAAGATGCATCATTAGCTGTTCCGCAAAATACCTGGAAGATATTAAGAATAAGATATAATATGTTATTCTCATAGTGTTATAAATAATTAAGAGCTAATTTCTTAATTCTATATGCAGGAAAAAAATATTGAAGAATTTAATAGAAGGACCAAGAAATGCATTGGAGATGAATATACTTTTTTGATCAAATCACAAGATGTCAAATATGGAAGACATACTACAAGAATATTGACATGATGCAAAATTAAAAAGGATGAACAAGAAATTACAAGCAATTTTTCGAAAGTGATGATTGATCTTATGAAAAATACGATGATATCAGTTTAGGATTTACTAATTTGTTTTTTTTTAATAACTTTTTTAAATATCAGTTTTAAGTTCAAGAAAGTTAAAGTCGAAAATGATGATTAATTTTATGAAAAATATAATGATTATATATTTATGTTTTAGATGAAACTATTACGTATATATCTTTCTCTTACATCATTCGAAATTTGATCCATTTGTACTTTGTTTTGGTTGAAATTCTGCTACAATTGATTAAACTTGGGTTCTTGATGCTTGCTTCAAATTTGATTTCGACGAGCTTGTTGTCGTTGGAGTAATGAAATTCATGGTTTGCTTTCTAAGATGATTGACATAGTGGAATTTGTAGTTTGAAGAATATGGGGTGCTAAATGTAAGTATGTTTAGATAAAATTTTCAACATTTATGTGCACCAAGTCATGTGCACTTGGTGCACGGTAAATTCCAACTAGTATATATATATATATATATATATATATATATATATATAGGGTTTTGCTCCATTGAAAACGGGTGGGTTGGAAAACAGCAATCCTGACCATCCGATCGAGCAAGATCATGATCAGCGGATGAGATCTGAACCCGTTAAGCATCCCACTAACGCTCCAAAAAGTAGAGGGGTAATTTCGTCACTTCATGCCAAATAACGTTTGGGACTTAGCGTTTTTTTGGCGTGGAGTTTTTTTTTTTGTCGAAAAATTCTTTTAGGCCGTTGTTGGAAACAACAGCCTAGGTTGTTTGAAGTTTTTTTTTGGAAAAAATTGTACTTAGGCCGTTGTTGGCCTAGGTTGTTTTTTTTATTAAAAAATTACAACTTAGGCCGTTGTTGGGAACAACGGCCTAAGTATGTACAAGTATTTTTCCAAATACTTGTACATACTCAGATATTCATCTCCCTCACAACTCTTTCTCTCGCTAGTGGAGCTCGATAAACCCAATTCCCCAAACCGTAGCTCTCTCTCTATCGAACTGAAAACCCTACCTCTCTCTTGATCGTTGCTTTTCACCGAATCTCTCCCTATTCTCAGTCTCTAGCCCTCTTCCTTTGAAGATCCCAATTACAAAAAATCCTAACCCATACGAAATCTACCCAATCCTAAAATCCTAACCCCCCCTAAATTAGCCAATCCCTACTCCCCTTCCTTTCTCAATAGCAGCAACTTTGCGGCCTCCCGAATACCCTCATTGTTAAAGGTACTAATTTGTTCCCACTTTAGTAGTTCTAACTAGGCTAATTAATTGGAAAATTTTCACCCATGTTTGAGTGTACAATTGCTATATTATGCGTAGGTATTTATAGAGTAGGTAATTCTAGTTTAATTGGGCAAGTAGATGTAGTATTAGTTGTTGTTGTTTGTTGTTCGACGTTAGTAATAGCGCACAAAGTGGAAAAAAATTTATGCAACTTTGCGAGTACGTCGGACACGCCATAGACAACCCAACGCAATTCGTAGAAGTGTGTTTGGATTCACGGTTTGAAGTGTACGGCCGTGTATCGCTTTCAATTTATTCCCGTGAGTGAAAACGATACGTCGGCGTATTTTGCAAACCGTGAGTCGAAACTCACCTCTACAAATTTTGTTGGCTCATGTGTTTTGCTACCGTCCCACTCCCAAAGTTTAGGAACTTTTTGATCTCGTTTGTGCGGATTTGTACCGTATATCAAACAACAACCTCAGTTCAAGAATGAGAGGAATGCGAGCGAGACACAGCCTTATCTTGCAAACCGTAGATCGGAACTTACTTGTGGAAGTTATGTTACCTTGTGCGCGACAAGCTGGACCCAATAGAAGAATTTTGTATTTATATGACGTCGTTTTCGACGTGTTGTTACTTATTTTGTTTAGTATGTATATATATCACAATCGTTTGTTAACAAGTTGTTTTATATATAATGTGTTATTAATTGACCAATAACATATTTTTACCCCAGATGAACAAAGATACGGAGAGTTATGCTGCCGGCGATAATTTTGTGCGGGTAGAACCAATCACTAATTCCATGCCGTTAGTCGAAGACCATCTAAAACCAAAGTTAGGTATGACATTCCCCACTTTAGTTAAGGCCGAGAATTTTTATTCTGCATATGCCCGTTATAGGGGTTTTGCAATGCGTAAGGGTGGGAATAAATTAAAGGGTGGAATAGAAGTAGATAAGTCATGTCTTTGTAATAAAGCTGGGTCATCGCCGAGTCAACATAGTGATGGCAGACGGGGAACAACCTGTAGAACAGGTTGCAAGGCTTGCGTTCGTGTAAAATTGAACGAAGCAAGTAATACGTGGGTGGTGTATTCATTTCACGAAGAACACAATCACAAATTCACCTCACCCGGTAGAAGGCATCTTTTGCCCCGGAACAGGTCCGTGTCAAATACGGACAAAAGGATAATAGATCAAATGAACCAAGCTAATATCCAAACATGTCGAAAAATGCTCTTCTTCAAAAGTGCTAGTGGTGGTCACGATCACGTAGGATTCACAGAAAAAGATGTTAGAAATTTACTTAGAGATTCGCAAGAAGCATTGAAAGGACACGATTCTACAATGCTAATTTATTTTTTCGAATCTAAGAAACAGACAGATCCTTCATTTTTTTATGACATTCAAGTCGATCCCGAAGGGCGGCTGTCACATTGTATGTGGGTAGATGGTACTTGTAGGATAAATTATGAAGAATTTGGCGATGTAGTTTGCTTTGATGCCACGTACAATACGAACCGTTACGGAATGTTATTTGTTCCCTTTGTTGGAGTGAATCAACATTGGCAATCGACTTTCTTAGGAGGTGGATTCATTCCAAATGAGACAGCCTCTTCGTTTGAATGGTTCTTTCAAAAGTGGTTAGGAGTTATGAATCGTGCTCCATCCAGTATTGTCACCGATCAAGACCGTGGGATCGCCGCCGCAACTAAGAAAGTTTTCCCCCGGACTCGGCATCGTTTTTGTATTTGGCACATTCTGAATAAGTTATCCTAGGAGGTTCGTCTTTCGAATGATGTCGACTAGTTTAGGGAGTCCTTGAAGAATGTCATCTACAATTCGAATATGTATATGAATTTGTAGAAAAAATGGAATATTTTGATTTCGCAATACGGATTAGAGAGTAACAAATGGTTGAACGATATATTTGATATCCGTAAAAGTTGGGCACCCATCTACGCTAAAGATTTTTTTTGGGCCGGCATGTTGAGTAGCCAACGGGTTGAGTCCTCACATTCCGCCCTAAAGCATCATACAGAAAAAAAAATATTCCCTGCATGAATTTGCCGTCATCTTCGACCGTTTTTTGGGAAGGCAAATACACGATGAATTGAAAGAAAATCATCGTAACCGTGAGAAGAGACCGAAGTTGAAGAGCGAATGGGCTTTGGAGGCACAAATGGCAAAAACATATACTTTGAAAATATTTTACAAATTCCAAAATGAAGTCACAAAAAGCTTCATATACAATGTGACATTCGTTGCCGATTTTGAGACACCGGATAGTTCAACCTTCCATGTGATACTCTGTGGAGAATCAGAACCGGCTCGCCTTCTTCAATTATGCAAAATCAATGGAATTATTACATGTGCAAGTTACTTGTTCGAATTCGTTGCCATTCCTTGCAAGCATATTTTAGCTGCACTTCGTTTCTGCCATCACACTTCCCTCCCGGATGTATATATTAAAAGAAGATGGACCAGGGATGTGATGAGAAGAAGTTATACATCCGTTCCAACCGAACCAAATACCGAGAATTTTGCTTCTCGATATTGTGAGCTGAGCTACCATGCAAAATAGATTGTCAATCTCGGTTGTTCCTCCAATGAGAGTTACAAACACACGTTGGAGAATTCGCAGAAGATCATTGATGGTGTTTCTCGACTACAACCCGGATTAGGTGAACAACCTGAACAGGCCTCACAACCACATGACAGTTTCGAACCCGGAGGTAGTTCACAACCGCATGGTAGTGCACAATCTCATGATCAAGGGAGTGGATACATATCTACACTCATTAGTGACCCAAAGCAATGCACGACAAAGGGAAAGCCTCGCGCCAAAAGATTGAGGCCGATTAGAGAGCAACTCCGCATAAAAAAATCGAGAAGGTGCCGAAGATGCGGCATTGTGCAAATGAATCATGGTTCAAGAAATTTTCCAACTTTATTTGAGGGGTAAGACTCGTACTATATTTGTTTGTCCCTCGTTTAAATTTATTATACTTAATTTGTGGTAAATGAGTTTCTTACTAACTAAACCTAATCTTTCAATGAAGGCAAGAAGTAATTCCTTCCGATGAAGACAGTTCTGAGTCGAGATATGACGATCCACTGTGAATTGTAATTTATAAAATGTAATGTTTCGGTATATTTTGAACTCTTTATGCAACTTGGTTAATTACCTTTGATTGGTAACTGTAAATGTTCTTGAGACTTAAGTGTCGTTTGTTTGTGTCATTTGTTAATATTTTTGTTATACATAAATGTTGATTTGTAACTCAGTTGTATCAGCTGTAGGTGTACTTGCAGATGTAAATATTTTTTTTTTTAAACCTAGGCCGTTGTTGGACACAACAGCCTCAGTTATTTGTTGAATTTTGTTTGGTATTCAATATAACTAGTTAAAAAGAGCAACAAGTCACAGAACAAAACAATATTTTTTTGATAACCTAGGCCGTTGTCTCCAACAACGGCCTAGGTTATAGCTAAAAAGTTGTGATTTTGGGGGTGCTCTCTGACTTGGAGTAGACAAAAGGAGCAACAAGTCAGAGAGCAACACTATTTTATATAAATACCTTAGGCCGTTCTTTCCAACAACGGCCTAGGTTATAGTCAAAAAGTTGTGATTTTGGGTGTGCTCTCTGACTTGGAGTAGAGAAAAGGAGCAACAAGTCAGAGAGCAGCACCATTTTTTAGTAAATACCTTAGGCCGTTGCCTCCAACAACGGTCAAGGTTATAGCAAAAAAGTTATGATTTTGGGGGTGCTCTCTGACTTGGAGTAGACAAAAGGAGCAACAAGTCAGAGAGCACCACCATTTTTTAGTAAATACCTTAGGTCGTTATCTCCAACAACGGCCTAGGTTATAGCAAAAAAGTTGTAATTTTGGGGGTGCTCTCTGATTTGGAGTAGACAAAAGGAGCAACAAATCAGAGAGCACCACCATTTTTTAGTAAATACCTTAGGCCGTTGTTGGAGACAACAGCCTAGGTTGTAGCTTGATACTTGAAAAAAAGAAAAATATCATGGAGAACCCCTTTATATGAATACCTTAAGCCGTTGTCTCTAATAACAGCCTAGGTTTGAAATTTTGTGGGGTTTTTACAAATTTTCTCTTTAGTCTTTAAGTACAATCTCTGTGGAAATTTATACCAAAGACAGATGATCTACAGTTGTATATCGTTTAGCTATATTTTTTATATTTGCCCATTACTTCCTCCTTTCAAACCAATATATAATCATGGTGGTTAAATATGTACAAAAAATAATATAAAATAATTCATAAACATCCATTTTGGAAGAAAAAAAAACTCTCATTTATGGTAAGGTTATGGTTAGGGTTAGGGTTAGGGTAGGGTTAGGGGTTATTTGTTAGATGAGTTTTCTGTTAGCAAACTCTGTTATTACGTGAAGCAATAGGGATATTATTATCATCACAGCTGCTCGAAGAACTGCACACAATTACTTCACGACGAGATTCCACATCCAAAATTTTCACAGAAGCAACAGTTGCAGGAAGTGTTTTAGAGTAATCTTTGAACTTTTTTGGGATACTCTTCAAATTCAAAAGAACCAGACTGCGTCTCCTTATGAGTCTTGGGAAATCACGTACCCAATGGGTTTTGCAACAACTCCTTCTTTCTCGTGTCAAATATAGAAGACTTAATCTCTGCTCTTATTGGCTGATACATGTGGGGATGTACATGTGGGTTTCTACATGTTCTTTTTCTATATTGGTCATAAAGTTGTACATGTGGTTTATCCCAACATGTGATCTACATGTGGGGATCTACATGTTGGTTTTTCCAATATATGATCTACATTTGGGGATCTACATGTGGTTTTCTGTTATGATTTCCCAATACATGATAGTCCCTATTTAGACCTTTTTTTCGAAAATAATCAGATCCAGTTCTTGATGGCCAAGTAATTGGATCTGATTGCTCTCCGCTCTAAAGCGAACCGAACCTTTCTTTTTTTTGGTTTCTTCTTGTCCATCATTATTATTGAATATTTTTGATATTCGGAGATGGGTTATCCAATTTTGGAATGGTGTTTCCGGAAGAGTGCATTTGATGGATTTCGCACCTCTTCGTATTTCGGCGTGAAAGTCAGATATAAAAGAATTAATCTCTTACCTTATTGGTTTATACATATAGGGAAAACTACATGTGGGTTTGTACATATGATTTTTTCCATATTGTTCTTGATGTACATGTGGGAATCTACATGTGGTTTTTCCGATATATAGGCTACATGTGGGAATCTACATGTGGTTATGTACTTTAGGTTTTTCCCATATTGAACTTGTTCTACTACATGTGATGCCCAATTTGAAGTGTCTGCAATAATAGTAGGCTGGTGTTATCCTAAATAAAATGAACACTCCATTCCTCGACATAGACTTAACATGTGGTTTTTTCCATATATGGTCTACATGTGGGGATCTACATGTAGTTTTTTCCATAATGAATTTGTTCTACTACATGTGATCAGATCCAGTTCTTGATGGCCAAGTAATTGGATCTGATGGCATGGTGATCTAAAGAGAATTTAGGCTTTTCCAATAGGGATATCATCATCATCACAGCGTCTCCAAGAACTGCACACAATTACTTCACGACGAGATTCCATATCCGTATTGGTCTTGTTGTACATGCATGTGGGGATGTACATATGGTTTTTCCCAGTACATAGGCTACATGTGGGGATGTACATATGGTTTTTTCCATATATAGGCTACATGTGGGGATCTACATGTGGTTATGTACTTTAGGTTTTTTCCATACTAAATGTGCCTAGTCTTGCGTTGTGCTAACGTCACGCAGCTATCCCATTAATTCTCCTTCTTCATCTCTATCCTGATCTTATCTCCCATTCTTCAACTTTCCCTTCAGTCTCTATTAACAAAGAATCTACAACACTTTATTCATAATCTCTCTCATGAACAACTTGTACATGTGAGATTCTCTAAAAAATGTGTCTGCATGTGATTCTACATGTGGTTTTTCTACTACATGTGATCATATCCATTTCTTGATGGCCAAGTAATTGGATCTGATGACTCTGCGCTCTAAAGAGAACTGAATCTAAAGCAATCTTTGAACTTTTTTGGTGATTTGCAGGAAGTTCACACCTCTTCTTCCCAATCTTGTGGAATTCTTTCCAGTTGCATGTCTGGAGAATGTCTTTAGGAACGTATTCATTGTAAACAACGTACGAGGATTTTGAAGATTATACATTCTTATTCAAGCCAGATATAGGAAAATTAATCTCTTACCTTATTGGTTTATACATGTGGGGAAAACTACATGTAGGTTTCCACATGTGATTTTTTTCATATTGGTCTTGCTGTACATGTAGGGATGTACATATGGTTTTTTCCATATATAGGCTACATGTGGGGATCTACATGCGGTTTTTACCATATATAGACTACATGTGGGAATCTACATATGGTTTTTCCAATATATAGGCAACATGTGGGAATCTATATGTAGTTTTTCCCATATATAGGCTACATGTGAGGTAGGCTACATGTGGTTATGTACTTTAGGTTTTTCCCATATTGAACTTGTTCTGCTACATGTGATGCATATTTAGAAGATTCTCCAGTAATAGTAGGCCATCCGGTATCATAAACAAAATGAACATTCAATTCCATTCCTCGAGGATATAAAAGAAGAACCAGATGATTCAAGCTAACTTAGGTTGTTGAATATGTCCATGTATGTATGACAATTACCAGCTTGTGTATATTTAATTTGGGTTAAGCTGGATAGCATATTCCTTCAATGTTTTGGCAAGTGAAGTGTTTTAGATGAATAGTATTTTGGATGCTACGAAGAGAAAAAGAGTGGAGACCCTAACCCTACATTAACCCTAACCCTAACCCATAACCCTACTCTCCTAACCCTACAATAACCCTAACCTACCCTACATATCATATTTTATTGATTTTTATGAAACAAGATACCAATTAATTTGTGTTAATTTTTTCATTCATTTGATGGTATCGATTTTATATTGGTTAGTTAGGTGGCTATGAACGGAAATAAATAAAAAATATAAACAAAAAATATACATATGAATGTCTATTTTGTAGAGTTCTGAAGACAATGTACGTAAAGAGTGAAAAGACACATGTGACTATACTGTTTTTCTTCTAATTTTCAATAATTCTGAATGCTCTGAGTGGTACTAACTGAAAAGAGTTTAATGCTCCATTCATAACACAAACAAGTGGTTATATATTGGTCATAAAGAGAATTGATAGAACTTAAATATCTATAAACTCTTTACTGGAAACTTATTACCTATATCAACTCCCAACTACAAATATTAACGTAATTAATGATAAACCAAAACAAGCTCTTACCGAAAATTTCTTCCTTGCAATAACCCTAACCCTACAATAACCCTAACCAAAACCCTAACCCACGCTAACCCTAATCCTACCCTTAACCCCCGTTAACACTAACCCTACTTAATACACTAACCCTAACCCTAACGAATGATAAATTTTTGTTATATTTTCTGGGGTGTTCTGTAGATATTAAAACATCGTGATTATATAGTGGTTAGTTAGGTGTAGTCAAATAAAAAAATAAAAAAACATATAAATGATATACAATCCAAGTTATCATCTATCTTTTGTATAAAGTTCCACAGAGATTGTTCGTAAAGAGTGAAGAGAAAATTGAAAAAAGAAAACAATGTGTAACATTTGGCCTACTTCCTAGGTGCTCTCTGACTTGTTGCTATTTTTAATTCGAACAAACCAGAGAACAAGATCAAATTGACCATCTTCTTGGACAACGGCCTAGGGTATAAACAAGAAGATGGTCTTGCTCTCTGACTTGTTGCTATTTTTAACACCAACAAGTCGAGAGCACCCCAAATTGTCGATCTTTTTGGCCTACTACCTAGGTCGTTGTTGGAACAACGGCCTAGGGTATACACAATATAGGGGAGTTCCTCTCTGACTTGTTGCTATTTTTAACACCAACAAGTCGAGAGCACCCCAAATTGTCAATTTTTTTGGCCTACTACCTAGGCCGTTGTTGGAGACAACAGCCTAGGGTATACACAATATAGGAGAGTTGCTCTCTGACTTGTTGCTATTTTTAACACCAACAAGTCGAGAGCACCCCAAATTGTCTATCTTTATGTTCTACTACCTAGACCGTTGTTAGAGACAACGGCCTAGGGTATACACAATATAGGGGAGCTGCTCTCTGACTTGTTGCTATTTTTAACTCCAACAAGTTAGAGAGCAAGACAAATTGTCTATCTTTTTGGTCAACTACTTAGGCCGTTGTTGGAGACAACGGCCTAGGGTGTTTCGACAAGAATATGGTCTTGCTCTCTGACTTGTTGCTATTTGTAACTCCAACAAGTCAGAGAGCAAGACAAAATGTCTTCTTTTTGGCCTACTACATAGGCCGTTGTTGGAGACAACGGCGTAAGGTGTTTTGATCAGAATATGGTCTTGCTCTCTGACTTGTTGCTATTTTTAACTCCAACAAGTCAGAGAGCAAGACAAAATGTCTTCTTTTTGGCTTACTATTTAGGCCGTTGTTGGAGATAACGGCCTAGGGTATACACAAGAAGATGGTCTTGCTCTCTGACTCCTTGCTATTTTTCACTCCAACAAGTCAGAGAGTAAGAAATTGTACAACCTTAGTCCTACTACCTAGGCTGTTGTTGGAGACAACGACCTAGGTTAAAAAAAATTTAATTAATCTACATATGTACACAGCAGCTGCTGCTGCTGCACTTGATAATTGGTAAAATTCCAAACACTTTGCCATCACATACACTCTCCAAATATAATCATATCTACAGCCGCCAAAATCACCAACCATAATTGACTATTAGCAATTAATAACAACAACATCAACTACACTTAAACTTACAAACCACAATTTCCACAAGTTAAGTTACAACATGGATAAAACCAAAACAAAAAAACACATAACTACAACAAACAAATTATTTACGGTATTGGCTAAGAAGAGGGCGTGTATGGCTGTGGTGCTCGCCTCTTCTGAGCAGGATATCGATGCAGGAACAGGGTTGACGTCTCGGGGATTTCATCTTCTCCTCTCTCCTCTTCTTGTACGTCTCCAACAACCCTCTCCTCACTCTCTTCTTCCTGCTCTTGTTCTTGAGATGGATGTCAAGTTGAAGCTTGTTGTTCTCTCAGCTCACGTTCCCGTTGTTGTCCCATCAGTCCAACTGGCCTACCCTTCACGCTTTTACGTCGATTCCTCGATAAACTTACTGCTTAATCCAAACGTTCAGCCTCTCCCAAAACATCCAAATTTGTACGGCATGAAGCGAACATCCTAGAAGCAAACCTCTTCATAGCCGTGCCCGCATTACTTTTTAGTACGTCCGCGCATTCTTTTGCCATATCCATTGTATTATCAATCTAAAACAAAAAACCAACCAAAAAAAGACAATTATACAGTTTGGGAAAAGTAAACAATTCAGTAATTTTATACTTAACAAACATTGAAAGAAATTTGAAGATTATACTTACCACTGTACGTATAGCTGATGCCTTCGGTTGGAACATGGGTTGTGAACTAGAATAGGCCGATGGTGGTTCAATCTCCCTCTCCTCGATTTCTCGTTGAACACCAGCAGGTAGTACTGTATCGGGAGAGATATACAAATGTGTATATGATCTGAACCAAGTTATGTACTTCCCTTGCACTCTTCCATCGTACTCTGGAACATTAACGAGTACAAGTTCAAATCGTCGCTCGTTCCATTCTGCAACATGAACACGATGGAAATCTGCCCAATCATGAGTAGGCATGCAGCCGGTACCCCTCACGGTGTGTAACTCATGATCGTATAGGTTTGCGCAGCTTGGGGGACATCTTGTTGAAGACCGAACTGATGAAGGACACTCTCTGGTCTCGGATGCTCCACTATACCAAAGTTGATGAGTGGAGCCTTCGCCAGCCACAACTGCGACCCGGTGGTGCACATCGGCGGTAGTCTTCCCACCCGATCGGGTATATACGACACCCAAATCACGAACTCTTCTCATAGTTGGTCGAGCTCATCTCTGTAGTACGTTATTACACCCTTGGGGTTGTCTTTGTAACTCCAACAACCAGCCCAATATACCCCCAAGGGTGCTAACATAGCAGGATTTTCTGGTTGGGCCATCCAACTGTCCACCGGTCTCCTAATGCGGGGACGACCCAAATGCAGTCGCTCCCATGACCAAATCTGTAACAAAACCATCGGTCCGGTCATCTCCATCCCATTTAGCGCTACATGACACAACGCCCTGTATAGCGTTGCCAACGCGCAGCTTTCCCAGCTGTACCGGCCAGCTAAGCCTAGGTCGGCGAGCAATCGTAGATACATAAGGTGCACCGTATCTCCGGATGAGTTAGGCAAGAGAACCCCTCCGATCACCATTAGAATGTAAGCTCTGGTGTAGGACTATACATAGTCGTCGGGCGATGCATTGGTCAATGTCCCATCAAAACGTCCCTTCAACCAAGATAGTCAGATTGATTGTCCTTGGAAAATTTCATCATCTTCTACGGCCACCTCATCAAACTTTGTACCGAGCAGTTCATTGCACATCTCTATTTTATCAAAGTTTATATTACCCGTCACGGCCATTCCATCTATTGGAAGACCGGATATCATTGCTATATCCTGTAGCGACACCGTCATCTGTTCGACCGGTAGATGGAACGTGTGCGACTCTGGCCTCCATCGCTCCACGAGTGTCGAGAGAAGTGCTCGATCGAGTTTAACCTGACCCATCATGCTGATTCCGTAGAAACCGGCCGCCACTAGGTACCCGACAATACGTGGATGCACCTTCATGGTCTCGTGGGTGCGAAAATTATACCTCCGCATCGTCCCACCCCACACTGCCGCGGATCTGTGGTGATCTTGCAAGGTCAGTTCACCGGGATATATTGGTCCTGGACCACGACGTCCTGTCATCGAAGAGGATGCACAAACCTACACAAACCAAAAAATATAATTATTATTAGTCTAATATCAATATCACTAAATACAAAATTAGGGACAATACAAATTAATAGTTCTCACATTCTCTGTGGAATGTTCCCCCCATGCTTCCTGGGATGTCCTTCCCCTTCTAGTTCTCCTCGTTCTAGCCATTTCTCTGTAACAAAGTTCGCATATATAAAACTAATTACTCGCCGAAAATTAGCAAATAAAAACCAACGAGGTGCAAAAATTTCAAAAGTTTGCTTATACGCGTCAAAACAATACAAACGAGATGCAAAAATTCCTAAATTTTGCCGTCAATTAGGGCACACCAAACACAAGCCAACGCAACTTGTAGAAGTGTGTTCCGACCCACTGTTTGAAATATACGGCCGTGTATCACTTTCACTCTTTAAAAAAGAGCGAGAAGCGATACATTGACGTATCTCACAAACCGTAGGTCGGAACTCGCAAATACAAGTTGTGTTGCGTTGTGAATGGTTAGCCTAACCTACTCGCACCGTTTCGTATTTTTTGGACTTCATTTAAGCATTTTTGTATTGAGACCGTACTAAAAAAGTTTCGAGGTAGATTAAAGTTTTTTCATATACACGTAAAAACAACATAAACAAGTTGCAAAAATTCCAAAATTTGGCCGTTAGGTCGGGCTCCCCGCACACAAGCCAACGCAACTTGTACATGCGAGTTCCGACCCACGGTTTGAAAGATACGGCCGTGTATCGTTTTCACTCTTGAAAACTGAGCGGAAAGCGATACATTGACGTATCTCGCAAACCGTGGGTCGGAACTCGCATGTACAGGTTGGTATGACTTGTGAGTGGTTAGACCAACCTACTCGCACAATTTCGTATTATTTGGACTTCGTTTAATCAATTTTCTATTCATAATGTATTCCGAAAATTCCGAGGTGGATTAAAGATTTTTCATATACGCGTCAAAACAACAAAAACGAGAAGGAAAATTTCCTAAACTTGGGTGTCAAGTCTGGCACACCAAACACAAGCCAGCAGAACTTGCAGAGGTGAGTTCTGACTCTCGGTTTGAAAGATATAACCTTGTATCACTTTATATCCGTTGTATTGAATAAAACTAATAAACGGAAGTATCTCACAAATCGTGAGACGGAAATTGCATCTACAAGTTTCGTTACCTTCTACGCGGCGAGTCCGACCTACTCGTACAAATTGAATTTTTGGATCTCGTTTATTTGCTTCTCCTATATTCCACCAATACAACTAACACTACATCTACGAAAATGTCAACAAAATATATACAACATACATGATCGGAGCTAATTATATACTCTCTAAATTATAGACTAGACTACTATGCATAATACAAAAAAACCCAACTCCAAAATTGGAAAAAAATTCAATAAATTAACATAGTTCATTATAGTAAATTGGGATTAAGTCAATACCTGGTCGAAAGAGAGAGATAGAGAGATGGCGAAGATGTTAGAAGCCGCTTCGCGCTGTTGTAGAAAAAGGAAGGGAATTTGTGCTAGGGTTCATATGATTTGGAAGTTTGGATGTTAAATTAGGGTTTGCTGTATTCGGGAGAGGGAGGGAGAGATAGAGAGCTTTCCACAAGATGGGGAGTTCGAGAAGAAAAAGAAATCGATGCCAAGGAGTTGGGAGAGTGAACTAGGGTTTGGGGATGGGTTTCGGGAGCTCAACAGAAAGAGAGAGAGTGTGTGTGACGAAGACAGAGTGAGGTAGATTTGGGTATGTACAAGTGTTTGGAAAAACACTTGTACATACCTAGGCCGTTGTTGCCAACAACGGCCAAGATATGTTTTTTTTTAAAAAAACAACCTAGGCCGTTGTTGGAAACAACGACCTAAGTGAATTTTTCGACAAAAGAAAACTCCACGCCAAAAAAACGCTAAGTCCCAAACGTTATTTGGCATGAAGTGACCAAATTACCCCTCCGCTTTTTGGAGCGTTAGTGGGATGCTTAACAGGTTCAGATCTCATCCGCTGATCATGATCTTGCTCGATCGAATGGTCAAGATTGCTGTTTTTCAACCCATTGAAAACGAACCCGTTTTCAATGGAGCAAAACCCATATATATATACCCTTTCGTTGTGCACTACATGCGCACTCGGTCCTCGGGCCTTCGTATCAACGATCTGAACCATTCATATTGATCTACATGTCTAAATTAGTCTAAATATGTTAAATCAAGTCATTTGAAATTTATTTGCCCAACCACCATGTCATTATAAAAAAACGATATTCATCCATACAATTTTCCATCATGTCATTATAAAAAATGATTATTCGGCCATACAATTTTGTAACACTTCAATGCATTGACAAATAAATTCCAAATGACTTTATTTTACATATTTAGACTAATTTAGATGTGTAGATCAATGTGAACAGTTCGGATCGTCAACCCGAAGGCCGAGTGCACACTATTGCTCGTCAACCCGAAGGCCGAGTGCACACTATTGCTAGTGCACAACAAAATGTGACTCTCTCTCTTTTTTCTCTCTCTCTCTACATGTATGTGAGTGTGTGTGTGTGTGTGTGTGTGTGATATTTAGGATATCTAATATTTTGTAAATAGTAATCTAAATATGTTTTAATGAGTGTTGATATGATCATATAGTGAAATAAGGTGTTATCTGAATTGATGGCGATAAATGTAAATGATCTAAGCAAAGAGGATAAAACATTCAATTTGATATATTCACTGCCATACTCATACGAGCATTTGATAACCACCAAGCTCTCGGTGGCCTTTATGATAAAGGGCTCAAAGAATGATGAACTTGAGAAGGAAACTCATAAATCAGAGTCTACTTCTATGAGTTGCATGGCGGTGGAGGGAACTTCAATTGGAAGGAAAAGTGCGCGTAAGGATTATGTATGTTGCAACAATTGCAGAGTGATTAGGCATTACAAGAGAGATTGTCGCAAGTTGTTGAACCAGAAGGGTGCCAACATAGTCAATGCTGCTGAATCAAGCGATATTTTAGACTGTCTTCTTGTTTTCAAGTTCTATATATGTGGATTCTGGTTGGTTTCTTTATTCAGGTAGTTTTTATCATATTTGCTCCGAAAGGAAGATATTTACTACTTGCAAGTCTAAAATAGGTTGTTGTGTGAGGACGAGGACTGGTGAGAGTTGTGATGTAGTGGATGAGCGAATAGTTGAGTTGGAGATGCCACACGGCCGGAAGGAATTCACATTACAAAAGGTCATGCATCTTCTTGCATTGAAACATAACCTAATATCCTTGGAAACTCTAGAAGCACGAAGTTGCTGTTACACAGCTCGAGGTGAAGTTCTGTAAGTTTAGAAAGGCCTTCGTAAGATGATGAGGAGAATGAGGAGTGTTCAGCAGAAACATATACAAGATTTGTAGGAAAGTGAAGACCCAGTCGAGTATTTTAAAGTATATCGGTCCTAAAACATTTAGTTCACTAGAATCATTGAGGCGAGATCATGACATTCGAATATCTTCAAGAGGTGGAGGATGCCTCAATGTAGGTGGAGTTCGTGCGGAGGGTGGCGCCTCCATGTTAACGCTACTGGGATTTGATCCCTTTGAATTCCATATTCTAAATTGCGATCAGATCTATTCATTAAAAATAATCGATTCGATACAGAAAATCGCGAGAAAAAACCTCGAACTACCTCTTGGCGAAAGATGCGACTCACCCCTTTAAGGAGAAATCCTTTCATGAGCGTGATGCTATTTGACCAATGATCCTAGGAAGCCGCTAGGCGCGAATGCTTTCTTTCACCAGCTGTAGGACTGGAGCCTAAAATCAATTATGCTTTCTTCACTCTCTTCTTCTCGTGAACCTGCTTTCCGGCATCCTCTCTCTTTTGTATTGATGGAGGAGGGAGGGGTATAGCTACCTTTTTGAACTGTGATCCCCTTTTTCACTCAGTCAGTGCTACATCATGCATGCTGACCCATTCTCAGTCTTTATGCCCTTGAGGGGGCATACAATTAAAGAAGTGGAGATGGATTTGACTGGCATAAGAAGCTATTGAATCGCGTTGTTTATAAGAGGAGAAATAGAATAGTCTAGAAGCATTAAGTCACACATGTGTGGAAGCATGTATACTAGGTTCAATGTGAAGAGAAATGGGCGAAGCGAGAAGAGATTCGAAGCGAAGAAGATAGACGAAGAGTCACTGCAGTTGGCTTGGAAGAAGTTGACTGCAACCAGTTGTTTGGTCCCGACTGGCAGTACAGTCGAATGCAAGCTGCAACAACAGCAGTTTGGTTCGTGTTCTTGGTGCATCTGATTGAGCCCAACTTCTTCTCAAAGATAGATCGCACGACTCCTATCGTGTGGCTTTCTTTTCTTCAGGGTATACCGGACGGTGTTGAATGAAGATTACAACATACGGTTTCTCTATGTCTCAATATAATAATGTAATGACCTTCATTAAGAGGTGTGCGAGTAGCGGTGGCAACTAATATGTGCTGACCCGGGCCGAGCCATTTTCAAATTTTTTTTACCTATTTAATTTTTGTTTATCCTTTTATTTTATGTAAATTAGATTTAAAACATATAATATTGTAGGAAATTCCGATGTACATGAATCACTACAAAAAAAACATGTATTATTTTATATATTTTTTGGGTCGTTAATAAAATGAATTGAAAGAATTCGTAAAATTGTTTGGAAGTTTTGGTCTGAAAAAAATTATACGAAAAGAGTGACTATTTATAGAATTTCATAATTTTTTATTTTTTGAATTTAACCCCCCCCCCCCCCCTCAAAGTCTTTTTTATCTGTTGGGTAAGGATTATTTTAGTAATCTAATTAATATATATATATATATATATATATATATATATATATATATATATATATATATATATATATATATATATAAACAATGGCTGTGCCGATAGTTGAGCCCATTGGTCTGGCCCGACTCGGACCGGTTCGGTTCTATCTAGGCCAAGCCCGGTCCGTAAGTGATTCGGTTCAAAACTGGGCCACTTTGGGGTTTCTTGAACCGGGACCGACCCGCATTTTTTATGTGGGTCGGGCCTAGACCACCTAAGAGCATCCACAGTCGTTGAAAGTGAAAATATGCATAAATGGATAAATGAATATATCAAAGTTACGTTTTGCTGTAGTCGTTGATTGCTATTTTTATAAAATGTGCGACGACACTTCAAGTGCCGTCCGAGGGAAAAAATTCATCCTCAAAGTGCAAATAAAAAATTACATAAAATTATAAAAAATTACAAAACATTTCAGAAATTACGAAAAAATTACAAAAACATTTCAGAAATTACGAAAAAATTAAAAAACATTTCAGAAATTGCAAAAAAAAAAATACAAAATTGCAAATAACCCCTACAGGGGTGTGATGGCACATGAAGTGCCGTCCGACAAAAGGGGGGCAAGGGACGACACTCGAAGTGCCGTCTGAGGGTTCGTGTATTTTTGGGTTGTTTTTAATTGAAAAAATTAATTTTTTTTCGAGGGACGTCCGACAATTAAAATATTAATTTTTTTTGTTGGGACGACACTTGAAGTGCCGTCTCTCATATATGGATAATTCTCAAATTGCCTCTCATTTATGGCAATCTGCTGTAGCCAAATATGCATAATATGCATATTTGGCCAACGACTGCAGCTCCGTTTTCAGCCAAATATGCATATTAGCAAACGACTACAGATGCTCTAAGGTCAGTCCGGTTCGAGCCCGACCTGGGCTGATCCAACGGGTTTCGGCCAGACCGACCTGGTTGCCACCCATATGTCGTAATATCTTATAATGAGACTTGGAAGATAGCTATGTTATTGGTGAGGGTATTATAACCCTTGTATATTCTCTACCTGAATAATATCTCGGTTATTTCTCCCCCTGATTATATTCACTATACTGAAAGCATGATTGGAGCACCATTTTTTATGTCAACTTGTGTGGCGGAAGTCCTCTAGGTGCAACAGAATTTAAATTTTTTTGTTGATATAAATTTTTCTATCATTCTCAGCTGCATCAAATGAAAAATATATTTGTTCATCTAAAGGGAATAAACGTGTTATACCATTATTAATTTGGTCAACATATTGATTAGTTAGAGTAAGTAAAGCCATATGGGTAATATACTTATTGTCATGTGCATTATAGTTCAAGGAAGAACAAATTATGTCGATTAATTTGTTTAATGAGTTTTCACCTTCCCATGGAACAACCATTTCCTTTGGCACTCTAATCATTTCACTTTCAATATATGGTTCATTTTCATCACCAATGCGCAGGAGAAAGTTGAAAAAAAAAAACAAAAAACAAAATCCTCCAACTTGTGCATCTAGTTGACATTCAGACATCTACAATTGTCGATTTCTCGCATATTAGCGTTGTCCCAATAAAAGCCATTCCTATTGTATTGTAGTCATATTAGGCCTTTTATTTTTGTCATATTGTCTACGTCTCTCCCTATGTTCAGCAAGTTGTTGAGTTTTTTATAGTTCGATATTTCAATTGGTGCTTTAATTTATTCTTGATATTGGAATTCAGTTTTGCCTTCTATTTCTATGTCATTACCTTGTTGACATGGCTGATCTTGAGATTTATAGAGCCTTGTGCAGGGAAAAAAAACTGGGCCTTCTATGTATATTCTAATAATAATTTTACTTTATTCTGGTTTCAACGTCATGTATATATAATATAGACAACACAACGATGGGGCATTCCTGATTTGTATGCCCTGTGCGACCGCACATATCACACATGTTCCGGGCCAGCCCTGCCTATTGATTATTTTGGATATAATCTATCCATTTATCTTAATAGAAAGTAGTGTGAACTTAATAATTATCTCTGTTATTAAAGGGAAACAAATAATAGGCAGACATAAATTAACTTTAATAAGCAATATTACTTTAGTTAACTGAACAATTTGAATTGTTCGTAAACCTCTCTTATCCATTATTTAGCCACTTTCCGCAAATACTCAAATGCAATAAAAATGGTTGAACTTTTATTATAGTAAGATGTTGAATATTTTAATGGAGGGGAGGGAAGGGGAGGGAAAGGGAGGGGAGGGATTTAATGAAAACTCTGTTTGGTTTAAAGGAGGGGAGGGGAGGGAAAATAATTATATTCTTGTTTGGTTCACAAGGGGAGGGAATGGATTTTATAATAAAATTACTTTTATACCCTTTTGCATATAATAAGAAATTCATACAGCGATATAAAGTAGAAATTCATACAGCAAAGACATGTACTTAATAGTAAAAGCTTCAATATCCACAAACAGTTAGGTGTGCTGTCAAGTTAATTAAGAGTTTGTGTATGATAGTGTTGTCTTTGTATACAGTTCGACATGCATTTTGAATCAGTACAATCACTGTCTTGTATTTATCTTATCCAATTTTGAAGTTAATTAAGAGTTTGTGTATGTATCTTCTTATCCAATTTTGAAAGCCATTGACATGTCTTGTTAGGCCAATCTCAATCATAATAGCCAATCTCAACCACTACTGACTCACAGTTGTGATTGAGTTAGAGGTACCTTCACTAATTTTTCTAAGTAGACGAGATTCATTTCCGATTTATGACATCTCGATATGCCATTTGGCTAACTGGAAACTGAATCAAATTCACGAATCGAAGAAAGAAAAGAAGAAAACAAAGAGACATTTGTTGAGGAAGGTTTAAAATAAAATAAAATAATCCTGCACATTATTCATCTTCTTACAGAATAATAAACAAAACAAAAATGAGAGAGGTTTATACTATTGAAGAGGCTTACTCGTAAACATAAACCATCAGAAGTATAACAAATCTCTCATTTTATATGAATGAAAATGCAATCTATAATACAGCTAGGTACTCACTTCCATCTTCTGAAAGCATTCATAGATAACTATAGAAAGCAATACAGACATACATAGGCTTAGCCTCATCAGTTATGAAGAGGATTTGCACCTGTAGATAACACTTGTGATTGCATTGTAAGGCCTAACAACATACACATTATCAGACTAAAGGGAGGTTTTTAATTATTTAGGATTTAGATTTAAATGGCAATTTAATCCAGCCACTTTAAAAAATTAGCCTTACTTTCTCTTCCCTCCAAATCCCCCCACTTTTGGAGGAAAACCAAAATTGACTCAGGAGGGGTGTTGCACCCCCATTTCCCTCCCCTCCCCTCCTAAAAAATGAACCAAACAAGAAAAGTATTAAAAAAACTCTCTCCTTCCCTCTATTCCCCTCCAACCAAACAGTGCCAAACTAAATTTATCCTAATGGAGTGTATTCTTAGATGTGTCAAACTAAAAAGTTCAACCAATAGCATTAAGGATAATAGAAGTAATGCAACATTACAATTAACCAAATTCAATTAATACGTGTATTCAAATTAGATGTGTAGTAGTAAAAAGTTTGGTGATAATAAGGGGAATATACATAAAAATCAAATTACTTGTAAACTGAATTATGTAACTTCCTAATCTCTACTACTGTAATGGGAGAAGGCCTTTGTCCATAATCCAACCCGTGCAGCGCACGTGCAGGTAAATTTTTTTTTGCCCTTTTCATTCCCCCCAATTTTTCCCCACGTGCACAGCACGTGTATAATAGAGAAGATAATTTGTCCATTTTTTATTCTTGCCCTTTTCATCCCCCAAAAGAAAAAAAATTATCCACGTGCACAACACGTGTATAGTACTAGTAGTTCGTAATTATTTAAAATTTCAAACTTTACGACTTGGGCAATAATGATTTAATATAATATTCAAATTCACAATTTACAAACCCAACCAATTGAAGGCTTAAAAGCACCATTAAAATGTTAGGAAAGAACTTGGGTGGGCAGTGAATGTTCAAAATAAAATTTAAATTCACTAGTCTGAAACCCAATCAATTCAAGGTTTTGAAGCACCCAAAAAATGTGAGGGACAGAAGTTGAGTTTTGAAATAATTAGATGGAAGTCAGAAGTCATTGAAGAAAAGATCATGAGTTGTTTAAAACGACATTAAATAAGAGGTATAGAGAAAACAACAAGCGTTTAGACAAAGAGTAATGCTTAAGCCACTATCAATTTCACTGCCATTCTCTTCACTATCTTAAGTGGCATATTTCTATTGGAGAGTTTCCCTACCTACTTCATCTCTTCCTACATATTGAAATGTGCCACCTAAGATAGTGAAGAAAAATGTAGTAAAATTAATAGCGGATATAACATTACTCTTAGACAAAAGACCCACTTGGGTATTTGAGCAATAGTTCTTTTTATTTTTTTGAGAGGCGGGCGTGAGTGGTGATTTTTAACATACAATTGAGATTTAGTTATGCTAGGGTAAGATTTTATAATATAAAGTTGAGATGAATTGGTAGGTGTGGATGTGCAATGGCAGCAATGCACGTTTTTTTATATGAAGTTGCTACTCTTAATGATTTACCTCTTGTGGCATGAATATTTATTTTTAGAGAAATGCCACACATATGCTACATTCGATTTTATTATTATTATTTTAAGTAAGTTTTTTTTCGAAACTATTTGAAAAAAGAGGACACTTGGAAAACTTATTGTGCTCAGGAACTCAACAATTACACTTGTCGTTCCCAACGGCGAGCTCAATTATTTCGTACTCGACGTTGGGATACGACGAGTGTAGTTTTATTTTTTACTTTGTAAATAATTATGTCGTAAATAAATTTGAACTTTGAGGATATTATGCTAAGTGACAATGAAGTAGAAATAGATGGTTTATATAAATGTTACTTAAAAATGTGTGGCTGAGATGAGATTAATTGAGTTGGTTTGTCTACACTATAACTCCAAGTCCAACTCTTGAGATATAGTAGTAGAGATGTGTGATTTACCTAGGGGTGGCATTTGGGCCAGGCCGGGCCGGGACCGCCCGGGCTTTGCCCGGTCCCGGGCCAACAAGGGCCGAGCTCCCCCAAAATGTGGGTCGGGCCGGGCCAGGACGGGCCTCTTTGCGAAAATCTTGGCCCAGACCTGGCCCCCGGCCCCTAGGGTGGGGGCCAGGCAGGTTCACAGCCCGGGCCTGTTCGCGGGCCGATTTAATTAGTGCATTTTTTTAGGAAGGTGAAAGATCCAGTAAATGTTAATTTTAATACTTCATCCGTTTCACTTTAAGTGATATTTAGGGTTTTTTTTTTCTTGTTTCACTTTAAGTGATATTATCAAATTTTTTCCTTTTTTTTTCCAAGAAAACCCTTATTTATGTTGAAATTTGTCTTAATTACTCATCTTAATCCTATCAAATATTCTTAGAAAATTGTAGTTTCAACTTTCTAGGTTTTATTTTCTCCAAAATTTTAATGCCAATTGTATTGGAAGAAGAATTAGTAATTCTATTTTCTCTTGAAAACATAATTTGTATTGAGAAAATATTAATTACAATTTCTTGGAATCAGAATCTGTATTGGAAAAAAAATTAGTAATTAAATCATGGAGACTTGTTAATAAGGGTGTGGAGGAAAACAAATGTTTATCTCACCCTTCCTTAATCTGTGTGCAAAACTCCTGAATATCACTTAAAGTGAAACGGATGGAGTATTTCATAACAATTGCAAATGACTAATAAATAAAAGAAATTAAAACCAAATTTTAATTGATTTGATAAATTACATGATGTTAAATAAAATCAAGTTCATGAATACAATTTCATACAAATTCGATAAAATTACAAAACAAATGAATTATTTGAATTTAAAGATCGAGATGGCCTCTATTTAGATTGAAGAGAAGGTATTGGACTATTGTCGTGCACTTCTACTTAACCTAAAGATAGAATCTCATCTCCCTAAAATTTTCCAATTATTTACAATACATTATACAAATTAAATTCTACTATTTCTTCAGTCGTCGCTACTTGTTGATCCGTTTTGTGATTCTTGTAAGTCTTCAGTCATCTTTTCTGCTTTCATCCAATCTTCGGCGCATACCAACATCTTCAAATTCTTTGCCGTCAAATGATTCCTGTTCGGGCTCATAATCCTGCCACCAAGAGAAAAAGCACTTTCCGATGCAACGGTTGACATCGGTACTGTAGCGCCCCAAATTTCTAATATGAGAGCTTAGAAAATAAGTGGCGAAATCCCAGTAATCCACTTCAATAGAACAATAAACACCAACAACACCACTAAAATTTTTCTTCTTTTATTACAACAATTTTTCAATTACAGCGGAAGTCTAAACATCTCAACACAAATTAATCTTTTGTTTACAACTCAATAATGATCTCAAATAAGTCTTTACAATTTTACACCAAACACTAAATAATCCAATAATCTCAAATTGCCCACTCCAGCATCCAACCTCCAATCTAAGCAATAACCTGCAACATGTGAGGCTAGAGTTGAACCCTAACCCCCAAACTACGGGGTCAGCCATAAATGGTGTGAGTGGTAACAAATCAAACCAGTAGCATAAATGAACTTAAAACATAATATCCAACAAATAATAATCAAACACTAAAGTATGAAGTACAACAAAAGAATAATGGGTGTTACCAAAACCAAAAGCCAAGTGTGTAAGAACAGGAAACCCATATGCATAAAAGTGATTCAAGAAAACATCATGACTAAATGCTGACAACGATGACTACTAAGAGATGAAGATAAACTATGATAATTTGCCCATGCTTGATCATTCCGAAGATTGATCCCACATCACAGGTATTTTCCCTGGATAATTCAGGAGATCATCCCACATCTAAACATAGATTCCTTATCACAATAATACCCCAAAAGCGTCGCCTCGACTCCGATCATTCCGTAGTTCAATCCCACATCTCAAGATAATTACTTGGATAATTCCGGAGAAATACCTCACATCTCAGGTTAACTACCTGGATAATTCCGGAGATAAATCACACATCACAAGATAATTACTTGGATAATTCAGGAGATTAAATCCTACATCAAAAGCCATACTGAGGTGCATAACTCAAGTTCTCATTCGTCATGACACTACTGATGCCTGTCCTTATTAGTTTGGGTTACTGAACAAATCTCCTAGAGTAGTGTACCCAACCGGACTAAAAATCTGAATAACTGAAAATTCGCCTCGATGGGCCTCAACAAATAACTGAACAAACACCGGTATACTAGGGTCACTTACCTCTAGAGACTCAAAAACAAATATCTGAACAAATTCCCACTTAACAAGTGGCTCAACAAAAGATCTAAAAATCATGTTCTTATCTGAACATCTCAAAGTCAAATACTGAATAAATGTCTTAAAATCAATTACTGAACAAAACATCTCAAACACTAAACAAAATATCTCAAATCAAATACAAAGATCCTTCATGACCAGTCGACTGCACATCAGATCAGTCGACTGTCCAGAGGGCATAATCCAACATTTCTCAAAAATAAACTAAGGAAAGATCAGTCGACTGGGTAAGTTATCAGTCGACCGTCCCGAAAGAACTGAACAAAATTACAAGCAGAGGACCAGTCGACTGACCACAGTCTAGGTCGACTGTCCCGAACAAACCTCAAAGACTAAAAATTCACAACAGGCTCGTGCCAGTCGACTGCTGTATGGTCCAGTCGACTGTCGGCTACAGGTTCCCAACAATAGGTCCGAACACAAATCAACCAGGGGTTTTCTAAAGATTCACTGATCATAAAAATTTATTGTATCCAGGCCAATAGACATCTCTCAATAATCTCCATCATGGTTACATTACTCAATCACTCAAATACTCGAATTTCATATTCTCATGATCTTAATTCTCAATTCTCCCATTAGGGTTTTCTCAACAAAACTTCTTTCATAACTAATCAAAATCTGAACTATTACCATCAGATCTAGATGTTTATCATCTGATCATAACACCATCAATTTTTAGTATATCTCCCAACAATACGATCTCAAAATCAACATATCCTCAACAAATCTTAATATTTCTCTCATCATGATCCAAGTAACAATAAAAGTTTTCATCCTCCCTATCAACTAATAGATCCATATCTTACATACAATGAGACTAACAAAATAATGGCATAATGATCACAAACAAGCATAACAAGATCTTACGTCATTCATCAATCAAGACAAACAAACAAGCAAAGCAAACAAAACAACAAAACAAAACAATCCACTCACCTTGTTTTGAAGAAAAGTCCACAAAAGCTTCCTCCTTTTGCTAGATCCAAGAATCCTCTTCTTGCTCCTCAAAGAAATCCCAATATTCTGAATATACTCAATGACGGCTGGGAAAAGAATTTCCCTTAAATATGCCGGATAGAAATATTAGGGTTTTTATTCTCTCTTTACAAAATACTCCTTTTCAAAATACATCTTGCATATATAATTCCTTTTTTTTTTTGAAAAATAAACCAAATATCATTTAAATTAGGATCTAATAGAAAAGTATATTCTCAAACCTCAACAAGTACTGATCGGAAAGTCCAGCAAATACACTTTGCACTTCAACCCTCAAAATTGTCAATTTTGCAAATAAGTCCTTCTTTTCTCAAAAATTGCAAATAGGCATAATTAATTTCAGAAAAATCTGGAAAAATACTAAATAATCTTCAAATAATAAATAACGATTTTTCATAAGGAAAACTTATTTTTCCAAACTTCTCAAAAGTCATTTGCACGTATTTTGCACGTGTACAAAAGATAACTTTCTTAGAAAATATTTATTCAATCCTCAAAAATCATTTAAATTCATTTTCAAATAATTAAAATAATATTTGAAAATACGGGGTTCTACAGGTACCGTTAGCAAATCTTTAGTCATACGAGAAAGAATACTAAAAATATGTTCATTAGTTTTCCAAAAAGAAAACACATCTACTACATCATCAATGGGAGGTTGTGCATTATACCAATTCAACTCATTTGGTGAATTGGTTCTTGGTTTTTTTTGATTTTAAGATATTTAAAACACTACTAGTGGCAAGACCCTTTCCCTCTGATAACATAGAAGAAGAAGAAGAACTAACATTTTTGTATTTGTGTAGTGTTAGATGAATAAATTCTATCGTAACTATCATATAAACTATTCAAAACATTTTCAAAATTTGTAATGAAAACAACATGGTCAAAATCATTTATTTCTTCGTGTAGAGCATAAGTATAAAAAATTTGGTACCATCTAACTTAATAATGGAATTCATTACACTAGCTACACAATATAACACAGGAAGGAGATTAAAATATTTTAAAATTTTAATATAAGCGACATAAACCATTTATCCAATAAAAGCGCCATTTACCAAATCTTTAATTGTTGTCATCATAGTGAGAATTGCAAGTAAAATACCACTAGATGTAGATGTATATGTTTTTGAAAATTGTAAAGTAGCATCATTAAAAGGTTCTAAAAATTTGTACAAACTATTGGCAAAAAGCCAAAAATCATCATCTAACATACAATCTTGCATACCCATTGCAATACAAAATTCTCTAAGATTAAAACGATAGTGAAGAACAACACTTAATAAATCAAAAGTTGAATTCCAACGATGTCTAACATCTTTAGGAATACGTTTAAATACAATTCTCCTAAGGGGGCGTTTGGGACAAGGATTTTTTTTTTTTTTTTTTGGTTCTCAGGAATCATAAATTCTGGGATTTATGATTCCTAGGAATCATAAAATATGTTTGGTACATCCCTATCATCCTCAAATAACAAAACAAACTATTTGATGAAATATCTGAGTAAAAAAATTGAAAATATCCCTAACAAAATTATTAGCACATTTCAATAAAAATAAATTGTTTAATCCAAACATGCTAAAAAAAAAGTACATTAGTATGTACATTCGTTAAGAAAATATATATCCATAGTGCATATTCAATTAAGGATCGTCTGAAAAAATATATTTCCACTAATTTTATTAGTGAGGAATTAAAAGTGTATCGAAAAGTTTACTAAAAAATAAGCTGCACCAAAAAGGGGTCACATTAACAAATTATCCTCGTCATCAATCAGTGGTTACCTTGATTGCTTGCTTCTATTATCTTTCTCCCTTTGATCCCCTTGAGCAGCCCATGAGCTTGAAGATGACGAAGAAGCTGCTGAACTCCCAACATTCGACATTGAAAAATCGATAAACTCCTGTGGTAGTGTTTCCGAAGACCCTCTTCCGTAAACAAATGACTCACTACCGTAAAGCCCTGATGCCACATTATGCAAATCTTCATCCTTGGCACCTTGCAGTAACTGTGCATATTGAATCAAGTGAGGGTACGGAGTCTGCATGAACGGACCCGGGTCAGGTGGTGGTCGGAAATATGAAGAGCCAGGTTTAGAGTTTTTTTAAAAATATATTTTAGGGGCAAAATTATAATTTTAAAAAAATAACATTTTCCCAAGCTCTTGGAAATCCAAGAACCCCCCAATGAGAAACTTTTTGTGGAAATTGTGGTAAAAAAATTTCTTAGGAATGTTAGTTTCCTGAGAATTTGAATTTAAAAATTAGCATACCAAACATGGGAAACTAAATTCCCAAGTTAAGATTTCCAAAAAACAAAAAAAAAATCCTTATACCAAAAGCCCCCTAAGTTGACACCAATCATGAAAAGCTTGATATATTGGACCACTCAACATAATAAAATGAACACAATTTCTCATTGCCACAATTTTATCGTGTCCATATTTAAGTGCATCTTGTTCACAAAGATTTAAAATATGGCACGCACACCTAACATGAAATTTTTTCGGTTCTAAAGGATTAAGTGTAATTAGCAAACTAGCAATTGCCTTAGTATTATTAGAGACATTATCAAAATCAATATCAAAAATTTTATCAAAAATGCCAAAATTGTTACATGCTTCCATTATGTGTGTGGCAATTATCTCACCTTTATGTGGGTACCTAAAAAATCCGAATGAAATTATCCTCTTTTAAAGTAGCCAATCGGAATCTATCCAATGACATGTTACACACATCTTTGGAACGCCGTTCACTCCTACCCACTCATCTGATGTCAAAGAATCTCTAGGTCTAGTGACGTGAGTGTTGCTACTAAAAAATCCTTAGCCTCATTATAAACTAATTTACAATCACCCTTTACTACATTCCTAGGATTTTTTTTTATAATGGGGGTTTAATGCGGTTTGTGCAAAGATCTCTACATTCCTACTTTCACCAAATGAATAAGGTAATTCATCTATAATTACTAACTTAGCCATTTATCAACGAACGAGACCGTGATCGTAGCTATGACTATCTATTTGGCCGGTCTTATGGTGTATTTTTTTTTTTGTGTGAGGTTGTCTTTAGAAAATTCGGGTTGACATCTACTTAAGTGTCGTTGAAGTGTACCCGTTCCCGATCCTTGTTTAAACTTATACGGTGTTTGACACTTCTTACAAATTTTTAATCCCACATTCTTATAATTTTGTGAAGGGACAAAGTCAAAAATTTTTGTGCACTTAGGATTTGATCCCTCTTGTTTTACGGGATTGAGATGAGCCTTATTCCGATGGTTGTGGTTCTATATCTTCTACTTCTACTTCTACTTGTTCCGTGTGTGTTTCATGAATATCGTGAATAGTATCATAACTGTAAAGTGTTTCTTCACTATCTACATATGGAAGAGGAACGGTAGGAATGCGACGACTACTAGTGGACTATTGACTACCATGTCTACCACGTGATCGGTTAGATGCCATATAAATTAGTGTATGTTATGAAAATTAATTGTAATGTATATTTTAAAATTAATTGCAGTGTATGTTATGAAAATTATTCTATAAAGCAAATAAAAGAACAACTATAAATTTTAATTGTAGTGTATGTTATGAAAATTAATTTACAAAGCAAATAAAAGAACAACTATAAAATTGTTATTCTAGTGTATGTTTACCAATTTACCAAAAAAAAGTATAAAAAGAAGAAGAAGAACACGAAAACCCAATCTAATTATGAAAAATAAATGATAACAAAAAAAAAATAGAATTATAAAAATTACAAAAATAAGAAAATACCGTATGAGCGTAGATTGTTCGTTGAAGGATGAAGGTAGAGAGCGTGAAGAGACTTGTAGTGTTTAATGCTTATGTTGTTGGTTGATGTTGATTGTTGAATCTTAAAAGAGAGTAGTTGAATGTTGTTGATGTTGAATCTTGAAGGATAGTAGTTGAATGTTGTTGATTGTTGAATCTTGAAAGAGAGTAGTTAAATGTTGTTGATTGTTGTTGATTTTTGTTGAGAAAGTTAAGAGATAATAGAGAGAGTTGAGTGAATTTGTGAAGAGAAATGAATGAAATGAGGTTGTATATATAGAAAATGTAAATGTTCAATTTCCAAAAATACCCCCAAAAAACTAGCTAGTATAAATCAGTGGCCAGACTCCCACCTTTTCTTAAAAATAAAAAAAACTAGCTAGTATAAATCCATTTGGGGTATTTTGGTAATTTTACATACCCTAATTATTAAATACAAATTCTGGGAAAAAATAAAAATTCCCAACGGTAACAACAACGGTCGGCTCGTGGGCCAGCCTGGACCGGTTCAACCCGGTTCCGGGCCGCTGGCGGGCCGGGCTGTTACTGAGCTTTTTTGGTTTTTTCTAAACCGAATCGGACCGCACTGTAGCTCCGGTCTGGCCCCGGTTAAGCCCGGGATTGGCCGGGCCGGGCCATGAACCGCATGGGCCGGGCCGGTCCTGGGTCAGCCCAGCCCGAATGCCACCCCTAGATTTACCCTAGCCCGTCTGCCCGCACCCGTACCCGCTGCTATAGATATAGGTAAGCCCCGCATATCTAGATATCCTATTCAGATCCGACCCGAAAACCCAAAACCCAAAACAATCTATCTTCTTCTTCCTCTTCCTCCCGTATATTAGATCATCGAAATTCAGAAAACTTCAAGCTACATCTCAGCTCTCGCGTTTCAAAGTAAGTTCCTTCTTCGTTTGAATCTTATTTATTTATTTAATTAATTATGTATTTTTTTAAGAATTGCCTGTCTTTTTGGCGGGTTTGTTAATTTAGGGTTAGTTGCCTCATCAATTAGTATTTGCATTCATTGAATGGATTAGGGTGTAGGCTTAGCATAGTTATCAGGATTGTGGGATAGTTGTTTTTTTTAACAGTTAGTGAACGAATTCAGGTTTTAACAGTTAGTATAATTATCACTGGATTGTAGTGTTAGTTATTGGAATCAGCGCTTGTGTAGTTGTCAGGGTTTTACGATTCGCCAATGAAATGAGTTAGGGTTCAAATTAGAATAGTTCTCAGACTTTTTTTGGTTTGGTGGTGATTTCATTAGGGTTTATGGCTTGTAAAATTTGGACATTTTCCCCGATAGGTCACTTTTTGAAACTAATTCCCAAAATAGGCCACTTTCGAAACTAATTCCCAAGATAGACCAACGCAGTACTCAACTGCGGCCTTTTTGATTTCGAGGCCGTAGTTCGCAACTGTGGCCTAAGTATATATCATACATATTTGGCTATGTAACCCCTGTTTCCGGTTGTACGGATTTTTCTTGTATTTTTGTAGTGTTCTCTTTTCTATTTTAATGTATTTTGGATCTTGGGCTTGTTGTGGGCCTTCTGTTGCAATTTATTATTTCTTGTATTATTGTTATTATTATTATCCTTGTTATCTTTTATTCTAAACAGTTAAAAACTTAAAATTCCCGATTACGTTCGATTAATTTCCGATTAATCGCTAATCGGATGCTAAGCGAATATTTTTTTAGCGATTTATAATATTTCAATAGTTAGCGATTTAATCGGAAATCATCTGCCGATTTTAAGTGGTCGATTAACCGCTTAAATCTCCTTTAATTTTCATGATCGTTTGCATTATTTGGGCTCAATCCGTCTCAAATTCAAAATCCAAATTCAAAATTCAAACTCCTTCTGGTCCTCGCGCAAACCCAAATCCGACATATCGCCGCTCTCTTTTTCATCGTGCAAATCCAAACCCAAACTGATTCTCTTCTTCCTCAAGAAAACCTAAACCCGACCGGTCGTCGCTCCCCCTATACCATCGCATACTTCACTCGACCCACATCTGCACCTCCTCTTGTTGCTTACACTGCTCTTATTCCCCGATTGTTTTTGTTTGATTGAACCGACTAGAAAACCCGACCCAACCCACATCCAGAATTCAAACTCAGCTCAAACCTAGTATTCTCTTCTTTTTTTCTATAACTATATGTTTCTATTTGATAATTTCATAATAGTTTTATGTTAGAATTTATGGTTGCTACATAATGAGGATATTTCTTTTTTTAATTATATATATAACGATTTTTCCGATTTAATCCCCGATTATTTACCGATTAACCGATTAATCACTAATCGCTTCTAGACCGATTAGTTCCAAAAATTGATTTTAACTGCACACTTTCCCCACTTTCTCCAACTACCCACTATTATATTATATTATTTTTATTAAACCCATCTTCCGCGTCTCTCTCTATCTCCCCACTCTTATCTCTCCCATCTGTTTCGAAACGAGACAGGGATCTCAACCCTTGAACCCAACTGCTCCTCGTCAACCCTTCGACCACCTCGAGCAACTGCCCTTGCCTCCGTCGACTACCTATCCTCGCCTTCGACCACCTCCGGGTCTCTTCGACCCCCGAAGCACCTCGATCATCTCCTCAATCCCCTGTGCGCTCGAGCCTCCCCGACGCCCTTGCCCCGTCGTCCTCCAGTCGCAACCACCGACTGCCTTCATCCCCGTAGGCAACCACTCTCCCTGTCCACCTCATCGCTGCCAGAGCTCGAACCTCCATCTCATCCACTCGATTGCCGAGCTCCTCGCCTCCTTCAACCTCTGCACCGTCGCCGCTGTCTCGTCATCTTTCTCATCAGACCAACTCTGCCATTGCCACCACCTCGAGCACCCATCGCCATTGCATCGTCGCTCCCCATCGTCTCCGCCATCGCTCATCATCCCCGCCATCGTCTTCAAGCCCCTACCATGGTCGAGCACCCCTTCGTCTCCTTGCTCGAACTGCAACCACCGCATCCACTATCGTTCTGCTCGCCATTGCTGTCGAACCTTGTCGACCGCCATTGTCGCTCCCTATCGCCTTGTCTGCGACCTTCACCCTGCAACCACCGCAGAACTCCTCTCGCCTCACCGTCAGTCCTGGTCGTGGCGTCGCTTCCCAATCGCCAGTGACCAGTCGCCCCCGCCGTCAGTGCCGTTGCCCCGTCGCGGTGTCGTCAGCCACCCCTCGAGTCGTCGCTGTCACTTCTCCCGCGCTCTCTCTTTCTCTATCGAAGGGAAGAAGAAGACGAGAGGTGATTGGTCACTTTGGGTGTTTGGTGTTTTGGCTCACTGGATCTGGGTTTGGTGTTTGGTGTTCCGCCTTAGATCCAGTGTGTAGTGGTGTGCTGATTGGTCACTTTGGGTGTTTGGTGTTTTGGCTTGCTGAATCTGTGTTTGCCGTTTGCTGTTTTGTGGAGATCCGGCATAGAGTTTGGTCTTTTGCTGCTTGGTTTCTTGCACGTGTCTCGCCCGTGCTTTGGTTCGTTGTCGGGATTCTGATCCCGTTATTCTTTTAATATTCAGAATCGTCTCCTAACAGGCAAACGTCTCTTGAACTTATTTTTATTGTTTCTAGTTCAAGAAAACACTCCTTGAAATCTGGCAAGTAGTAATCAATTTGAATATCACATCTAATTGAACTCTGTTGTTTCCTTATTGTATAATGCTATTGATTCATAGTTGTCTCATCGTGCCATTGCTATTGAAATAACACTTGAACCATAAATTTATTGTACTATTGAACATTCACATATACTGCCTTGTCATTTACTTGATTTTGTACTGAGGTTTCGACCTGGTTCCTGACACAGAAACTTAAAACATTGCATATAGAAATTGTAGTACACTTAGTCCATATATTGTTATGTTTTGCATATAAAACGTATTTTCCATAATTAATTGGACCATGTATATTTCATATATTGTAGTCTTGATATGATCTTGAAATTGTACTAGTGCTATTGGTCTCATCGATTGTACCTATTGCATGAGTATTGATACAGTCGTCCATATTGATCACATGCATGTTCATAACTGATTGTTAATAAAATGATAACAAGCCGGGGTAATAAGGGTTGACTTAGTAGTGGATAATTGCTGAAAATGTACTCGGTAGGGCCTTTCTTGTTTACATGGAATATTGACATGGAAGGTGGAGAAATACCTGTGAACTCGTTATCATGTAATACTTGTGAACTTGTTATCATGTTATCTTGTAATACTTGTGAACTTGTTATCATGTTATCTTGTTACACCGAGTACACATTCTGTAGATCCCACCACTAAAACTAACACTGTTTTGTATGCACCGAACCTGTGGTATGGGACGCAGTAGTACGCGCATTAGTTAGGATTGATAAAAGACTTATAGACATAAATGAATACTGAACATTGACACCAATACTGAATACTGGTTATTAAACATTGATTCCTGATTTCTGAATTATTGATTATCAACTTTGATTTTGTTATCTTTATCATTTATTGACTCTGATATCGTTCCAAATTATGTTCTTGTTATATAGTCCTTTATTTCCTATTTTACTGCTTCCTACTACTTGTCGTCCGAAGCTTGCTCAAACGGGTTCTCTTTCTCCTCCTTTTGAGTTATGTCATTTAGGTACAGTGATGGGTAACTGAAAGGAACTCGTCGAACTGTTACTGCATTGCATACTCTCGAACTATTTGGTTATTTCCTGTATCTCAGATTTGGTTATTAGATTTTATTCTGTTTATGTGATTATATTTTTCTGCGTGGTTATGATTATTTCTTTTCATGTTGTTGAGTTAAGATTGGTACAGCTTATGGATGATGTTAAAATTATTCGCTGGACCTTCGTCACGGTCTCCTATTTCCGTATTTTGGGAAGTGGAGCGTGACAAGCAAATAGGCTCAGAGACTTGGGAAAAATTGTCTGTGTGAAAAATAGGAGGCCGTAGTACCCTCGATATTACAAAGGCCGTAGTTCACAACTGCGCCCTCAGTTATATGGTCGAATGGGTATTATATGGTTTTCAGAACTGGCCCCCATCGACGCTATAACTGAGGCCGCAGTTGTGAATTACGACCTATGTATTATCGAGGCCGCAGTTCCCAACTACGGCCTCCTAATTTTCACGTATGTATGATATATGCTTGGGCTGCAGTTGTGAACTACGGTCACGAAATCAAAGAGGTCGCAGTTTGGTACTGCGGCCTATGTAGTTTCGAGGCTGCAGTATCCTATTTTTCACATTTTACACTTAGACAATTTTTTTAAAAGTCCCCGAGCCTATTAGCCAAATATGTATGATATATATCTAGGCCGCAGTTGGCCACAGTTGTGAACTGCGGCCTCAAAATCAAAGAGACCGCAGTTCGGTACAACAGCCTATGTAGCGTCGAGGCCGCAGTACCCAGCTGCGGCCTCCTGTTACATTTTACACTTGGGCAAATTTTTTTCAAGTCTTTGAGCCTATTAGCTAATTATGTATGATATATACTTAGGCCGGACTTGTGAACTGTGGCCTCGAAATCAAAGAGGCCGCAGTTCGTTACTGCGGCCTATGTAGTTTGAGGCCGCAGTTGTCCTATTTTTCTCATTTTACACTTCGGCAATTTTTTTTCCAAGTCTCCGAGCCTATTAGCCAAATATGTAGTTTCAAAATCAAAGCATATGCAGTTCGGTAGTGCGTTGGTCTATTTTGGGAATTAGTTTCGAAAGTGGCATATTTTGAGAATTAGTTTAAAAAGTGGCCTATTTCGGGAAAAAAAGTATAAAATTTGTCGGTCATGTAGCAAATTTTGGTGGGTTAGTCTTGGATAATTGTTTGGCTTTTATGGTTTGTCAATGACCTAATTAGGGTTCAGGGTTAGTAGAATAATTGTGGCTGTTTAGAATTCAAGTCCCTCTTTCATGGTTGCTCCTGCTTATTAGCTGATGATTACTTGATTTCTGGTTTAAAGGGTTGTTACAATGTGTGATAAGGTAGAAATTTTAAGAACCATTCTGATAATTAGTGAATAAAAGGAACCCTTTGATTAACAATGTGCTCATGGACTTGGCCTCTCTAACCTTGTAGGCTGTGTTATGGAGTTATCTCCAAAACTCCAGTTTTATCAACTTTGGGTTGTTTGGGAGCCAACTTGGAGTTGAGATAACTATAGTTATCTCAACTTTTTTCAGTCCAAAAGTTGAGATAACTCCAGTTACCTCAACTCCACTGGACCTTTTTTTTTCTAAACTTAAGCAAAGACTATAGAATTATGTAGTTTAGTTAACTTTAGTGACTTGCCAAACACCTCAAAACAAGTGGGGAGTTATGACAACTTTTTTAGTCGAGGTAGAGGTGTGATAACTAAAGTTTGCAAACCTAGACCTCCGCTTATAAATAAACTTTAGTTAACCCAACTCCATTCCCTAACACAGCCGTAGCCTTTTGCAACCTATGTAAGTACTTACATTAGGAAGAACGGTATAGTATTATATGTATGTATTTAGGTCTAGCTGTACATATTTGGGGAAATGGGCAGATGAAAGTTGTTCTATATCGAGGTTTAGGTTTTCCGGCAACTGAGAGCCGGCAAGGGTTTCACCTGGCTATAGGTCAATGATACGACTCCTTGAGCAGGGGTGAAGATATAGAACTTGATAAATTGATCCGAATTGGACACAATTTTTTTTTTATTTGAATGTTAATGTTTCAATGGATCGCAGGTGAAAATCTTGCAGTCATTCCTATTCTTGAATTTTACTTTTATGCAATTTTATTTTTAAATGTAATTTATTTGTATTTAGATTTAATGAAGTTCTATTGTAAATTTTAAGTGGCAATTGTAGATATGTTTCTCATGTAATACCCTTTTGAAACCAAATATACACCATGTATTTGAGTCACTCTCTTATTATATGTCCACTGACTATTAGCTCTCATGTTCTAGCTGTGATTTTGTTTCCCTGGATAACCCATACATCTTACTTTCTTCACGGATATGAGAAGTGGAAAATTGGCAGATTGGTTCTTTTTGTTTTTCCATATTTAGACTACTTCATGTGAAGCTAAAGTGCGAAATTGAAGTAGCATATCTGTGTGAAAATAATAATCATGAACTTTCTATGGCTTAACAACCTTATGAGTTAACCTTTTCATATTTGCAGAGAAGAACTTATGGTCTAGCAAGAGAATTTCTATAATAGTTGATAATCTTTTTGCTTTGGTTTTCAAATAATTTTTTATTTATAGTTTTATATGCACTGTGAATCGCCCTAAGTTTTTTTTAAATATAAAATGTTCTTAATATCAATACCTTGACTTTTTTCTGTTGCAGATTTGGCATAGAATTGAAGACGGTCCAGCAATCTATGTGTTTTTCTTTAGACATTATTGACATCAGGTTAAGATTATACTTATGGGTCTCCATTAATTAAATACTAGAACTACTTATGGAAAAATTCCAAGAACAGCCACTGCCTCCTGGTGTGGACCCTATACCAAATACATCTACTGGTTCTGCACATCTGCACCCACATGGTTCATATATGCCTCCTATGAATACTCAGCATGTGGGACAACCTCACTATCTTGGAAATCCTATATCTCCTCATTCACCTAATGTGCCTTTACCTTCTGTACAAAACTTCTATCCCCATTTTCAACCATCCACATTATCCTCCTCTCCTGGTAATTTCCCTTCGCAATTTCCTCAAAATGCACATCAGCCACATTCAGGCTTGCCTCAAAATAATGCTTCAGTTCACCCTGGGAATTCGGTGGCTCCATATAACTCTTCAAATGGTATCAGACATCCACCTTTTCTTTGCAATGGATTCTAATTAGTAATTACCGCAAACATGTAGAAATTGCACAAACTCCTGTTTTTATGACAGATCAGACTCAGATTCATCTACAATTATCTGAGTCACACAAACCGATAACCAGTACAAATTCTGCCATTCAAACAGAGAAACAGGATCCTTCTGAGCCTTCAAGCACTTCTCATCATGAGAATGGAGGGAACTTAACTGGTAAGATAGACCTTATATTGTTCTATTAGATCAGCACACCGCCAAATCTCATGACCATTATTTGTTTTTGTTGCAGATGCTAGCTGCTCGAGGTCATATTGCAAAGATGCCACTGCAATTGAATCTGCTGCCCAAGCGGCTGTGCTGCGTGAGCAAGTATGGTTATTCCAATATAATTAGATACTTTGTTACTTAGTGTTCTTCTCCACTTTGTTATGTTAATTAATCTTAATCTTTGGTAATCAGGAAATTGCCACACAACAAACCATACAAAATCAAAGGTCAGATCTCTTACTTGTGCTTTATATCCTTGCAAGATTCAGTGAATCCCCAAGTAACTCTGGTTTTAAAAATGTTACCACAGACAAGCGAAAAGCACAACTGAGCTAGAGGAGGGTAGTACAGACATTCTGTCTGGACGTTATGATCCCAATGCATTGAAGGTGGGTGTTGAATGCTTTTGCTCCTACTTTTATATTTTTGACAAGATACTCCTACTCCTTTTTACATGGTTTTCATAACTTCTGGGCTGTTGCTTATTCTAGTTCAAATTTGAACATAATGCACATTTTGCTTGTTATCTGTATTAGGAGCATCTTCTTAAGATGACCACTGACCATCGTGCAGAAATGGCTAGCAGGCGTGGGAAGCTGATGGATCAAGATAATGGTGGGTGGCTTATTATTCTTATCACACCATGTTTATAGTTAACTTTTGAAGTTTGTGTATCAAGTCTATAGTAATATAGTTTGTTTCTGATCTTAAATTGATCCTGCGCATGTTGAAGTTTATAGTTTGTTCTTTAGGATAGACACATTTAATGTTATTCTTTCATGCATTCCTTACTTGGAATCCTATGTGTTTGTTATATAACTGGTGCCTCCTTAAGTTTTTTATGCTACTTCATTATTTATTAATAGTTTCCAACATTGCTGCTGCACTTTGCACCTGGATTGGGGATTTGAATATGTTACCTACATGATTTTAAAATAGATCTAGTGAATTGGTGGGCCGGCTGGGTACAAGTCGTTCTGGTATGTCTAACACTGGACGAGTGTCTTCTTGGATAGTTATAGCGGCCCATAGGCCCACCAGGTTCCGACCACCCATCCATTTTTCTCCTTCCCTCAGGCACAGGAACGGGCACACTGATACCTCCAGCCAAGAGGAGTGAGAGAGAGCCTATTACCTTGGCAAGAAAAGTAGCGATGATTCCCAGTTGTTTTCAGTCACGGACTGACCTGCGGTACCCTCAATTTGTACATCTCACCTAGGGTTGCTAACGGATCGGATAGGAAGTGGATAATAGTAATTCTATATTCATATTTGTTTTTGTAGTCCAAATTTGAAATCGAATACAAACTTTTATCGGTCAAAAAACTCATTACCATATTTGGAGAAAATGGAAGGGAATATAAAACGAATACGATTAAAAACGGATATGGATAAATCCGGTAAGGAAATCTTTATAGTTTGTCATTATGGATACAAATACGAATATACTTATGACAATCACTATCCACACCATGATTTTTACAACAACTTAATATTTTTGAAATTTAATTAACATAAGAGATGGTGATTAGAGCTTATGAGGAGAGGGAGGAGAAGATTAAAGTTTTCCTACATAAAAAATAAGAATAATAAGGGGAAGTAAAATACACACATATATACACTAGCTGTACCATAATGAGCCACTAATAAAAGTAATATTGCTTGATTTTAATATTTTGCTTTGTTAAAAAAAGATAATGTGGTAAGCTATAAAGTTTCGAGGAAACCAAATTTGAGTCTAGAATATCATTATGAAACATATGCTCAAATTTGCACCCAATCAGTGTATTACGGAATGGGATCATATAAAATATAAATAGTCTGTATAGATTCCATATATGTATCTAGACGCACTAACCTATTTTGTCGGATATCCGGATCGAATCCACATTATTCTTTACTAACCGTATTTGTATCTAGAATATTCGGAAAATTTAACCGGATCCGTATCCGATTTTAACGGTATGTGTTTCTCTTCCATGCCCGCCAAAATTCAAATACGAATCCGAATTCGGTCGGAGTGTTCTAGATGTGTTTGCAGCCCTAATTTCACCTCTTTTCTTTTGAGTTGTTTTCCCAACCAACCCTCATTTTGAAACTATATCTCATAATAACTCTCCCACCAAACTAATTCCATGTTAGGATTGTCAAAATCAACGTCACGCAGAAGCCGTATTCCTGAAATGTGGCTTTGGTTCATATAAATATGCAATTCCCAATTGTGGTGCCACAGTTCAATGTGGCTAATTTTTTTGAGAAATAATGAATAATTAGAATCTTTAAATGGAAAATGTGATGTTGTTTGTGCTAAAGCCGCAATTTGGAAATGCGGGTAATGCATGGTGGATACTACAAGTCCTACCATGGAATTTTTTGTTATGAGGGTTACAATGGGATATAATTTCAAATGGAGAGTTAGTTGGGGTTTTTTACTTTTCATTTTTTATCACATAATAGAGGAAGAAAATTCGTGCATGGAAAATTCCTTGTGATAAAAGTTATTTATCATTTTATAACATTATTCGGCCCATTGTCTATGCTTTTAGATTGCATCATTAATAAGGTAGCTCATTTGTAGGCAGGCTAGAGTAAAAGCAGTGCTGCATCTACTTATAAACTTATGATGTCAGGTTATAGCCTTCAGCTTGATGCCAGTTTATATAAAGAGTGTTTTTCAGCTTGATGCCAGATTATGTAAAGAGTGTTGCTAGGATGATAATCATGTCGTATGGAAGGTAGACATCTCTATGGAGGAAGTATTAGCTGATATTTTAGCAAAATGTAGGTTTTTAGCTGATACATATAGTTATAAATTGAATAATTTTGTAAGCTTGGTTGAGATGTCTTCAGCAATCAGAGAAATATGGAGATTTGATCTTGACTGACTCCATCAAGGTATAACCGATTGTTCCTTAAGACAAAAAAGGTCTCTTCTTTTGCACTTTGTCCAAATAATATTTGTATGGAATTCTTTCGTCTCTATGATTATCTTTATTCTCTTCATAAAAATTCCATTATCCCACCTTGGTAATGAATTTCTCTGTCAATTCCACCACCTTATCCTTGCCCGTGAGGTCCCAACAATTGATCCATAATTGACCTATGAGTTGTCTATCAAAACCCATTATCATAATGAACATCATCAAATTAATTGAAAATATTCAAAATAAAAATTTAAACATTTCTACACATCTTTGACTCTGAATGAGCTTCAATGAACTGGAAGATGAGAACATGTCTCATTGTTGCTATACTGGTGCAAACAGGAGTAATGAAATGGAAGAAGACGCGAGAAGAAAACACATAAAGTGAGAATATCAGAAAGAGGAACAAGAGACAAAGAAAAACATAAGTGAGAATATCAAAAGGGGGGTGGGGGTTGGGTTTGCGGAGAGAATTCTGATTCCAACTTGGGTCGGGTATGGTCAGTTTGGGGTTCTAACTGAAATATGCTTTACCCCATAGTTGCATGTTCTGTAGTTCAAAATTGTCCTGATAATCTTTATTCTCTTGTAAAGTTCAAAACTTCTCTAAATTAATGAAAGAGAAATTGATTATTGGTTCATGTGGAATGCACTTTGTCCCTACCAATTTCCATTGTTGTAAGCCACTAAAGGCCACCAATTTATTTCCTGGTTATTGTTGTGTATGTGCAGAGACGAAGGGATGTGGTGTAGCTGTATGCAACTGCACCCAGTGAAATCTGAATTTTTTAGTAAAAAGTAGATTTATGTTTTGGGGAGAAAAACTTAATTTGCAGCCTCTCACTTTTCACTATTACTAGAATACCCTTTTACATTTGAAATTTACAATATGCCCTACTTATTTATTAAAAAAGGGTCCACAATTTCTTAGCTAAGTTGTAAAATAATCTCAATTTAATCTTTTGACTCCGAAACTCAAAAGGGAAAGAAAAGAAACTAGCAAAAAGAAAAACCAATGCATTTCTTTTCTCTTCATCAATGACTCAAAACTCTCTTGCCTTCGTTCTTTTGAATTGAAACCCTGATCACATGCCAATCTTTTGATTAAAAAGCCCTAATTAAAAAACCTTACTCGAATATTTTAATTAGATTAGGGGCTCTCTCCGCCTCAAAGTTAGGATTGGAATTGAAAGATATAAGATTCTAAGAGTTCTTATAAATTATTCAATTTGAGCAAGTCTGAAATATGCATTCATTCTATCAATTTGTTGGGTTTTCTTGAATTTCATTTGTTTTAATACTTGTTGCAGTGGTGGTGCCAAAGAATCTTTCCACAATGTGCAAAATATAATATCAATAAAATTTTTTTTAAAAAAATCCTAACTAATAATAAAACAAATATAATCCAAAACAAATAGTCACGCGGACATGGTAAAGGAAAAAAATTGAAGTTCATATAAACTCTTTTTCATATTTTGGAAACGTTCGATTTACATCATTGCTAATAGTGTGAACTGTATCTTTTTCAACATATGTGATCAAGTTATCACTCCTCGATTGTCATAAGATTTCTCAAGCGATGTTTTATGTGATCAAGAGAAGCTATAAAGGTTTGATACGCTATCCAACCGTGCAAGTTACAACAGAAAATGAAAGTTGATTTGTATATCTTAATGTCTTTATCTATAATTTGCAATTGTATTGTTGTATTACATCTCACCGATCTCAGTTAAACACCATACAATCAACAAGATACTTGAAACACAACCTAAATTAACGATGTAATTGTAATTAGGCAATGCTTTGTATATCTTTGATATATCGGGTTGGAGAGTAAACCGACACGATATACTTATATATTTAGTATATGTCTTTTCGGGGAATGTATCACTGATATATCGGATATCAACCTATATATCACCCAATATTTTTTCAAAATGTGTCGGTGATATCTGTTCAAAAAGGTTTTTGGTTTTATTGGTTTGAATCAAATCAAACCCGAAACCATTATCCATATCGACCCAATTGATCCCAATAACATTTTGGTTATGTTTGAAATGATTATGACATTTTAAAACTTTATCAGTTTACTTGGATTTGTATAAGTTGTTCTTCTCTTTGTATTGGTTTGTATTTCTAAAATCTATAGATTTTGTTTATTTTGGTTAATTTTTCAATTTCATTATGCTATATTTTAGTTCATGCATATGTAAGTTTGACATCATTTGATTTTTTGTAAAATTAATATGAAATATGTGCATGATGCATGTGTGTTCATTAATTAGTTGAGTTTCGTATTATTTGTGTTATTTATGTGATAAATGTGATAATGCAATGTATGTACATGTCATGTAGATCATATCTAGGACATTTTTTTAATCCGACATAACAGCCTGACATATACACAAAAATTTGCAAGCTGACACGACACCGATATCTGACATTTAAAACCTTGTAATTAGGTTTCAGTCTAAGAATCAAATGAAATTCAAGAAAACCCAACAAATTGACAAATTGAAAGCAGATTTTAAATATGATCATATTGAAGAGTCTATAGGAACAACTAAACTAGGAACCATCGAATCGTATATTTTTCAATTCTAATCCTAACTTAGAGGCAAAGAGAGGCCCTAATCTAAATAGAGCTTTGGAGGAGAACAGGGTTTTCGAGGTTTGTTCTGATTCAAAAGGTTGGAGTATAATTAGGGTTTTGACTCAAAAGAATGAAGAGGGAGAAGAAAGTTTTGAGTCGCTGATGAAGAGACGAAAGAAGTGCAACACTCGTTTCTTTTTGCTATTTTCTTTTCTTTCAGTCATTGAGATTTGGAGGTTCAAATGGGTGAAGATGGAGATCATATTATAACTTTGATGTCTAAGATGGTGTGAACTCTACTTTAATAAATAAGTAGGGAAAATTGTATATTTCAAAGTAAAAGGGTACTTAATAGTGAAATGTGAGAAGGTGAAAATTAAGTATTTGCCCCTAAATACAATCCTACTTCTTACTTTTTATTGAAAATTTCATATTCCATTTGTTGCATTCAGCTGCACCCACCTTGCTGTGTCGCTGCTTGTTGCTAATTAAAATTACATTATGCTTTAGGTTGTGCTGCAAGTACCTATTTTGTTGACTATTATGGTGTTTGGTAATGTGAATTGAGATCAATGAGATGTAATCAACTATACAAGTTGCAAAATATAGATAAAGTCGTCAAGATATACAATTCAAGTTTCAGTTGTTCCTATTTTAATCGCAACTTGTATGTCTTGATAGTGTATAAAACCTTTAAGAGTATCTTGTACTTGATCACATATAAAATAGCACCTGAGAAATCTTATGGGGAGGCAAGGGTGGTCAATGGTTGAGTGATAATTTGTTGTACAATACATATATGACACTATTTGCAATGATGTAATTACCATTTCAAAATATGAAAATGCGTTGATGTGTACTTTTAATTTTATGTCGTTTACCACATGCCTCCCTGTTTTGTTAGAGCATCCACTATCGTTTTGTAAAAACTCAATTTAACAATTGAGTTGAACCCCCCCCCAAATCGTTAGCTAAAAATCCAAATTTCAGAATAGGAGTGAACAGTAGTTCGCTAAACATAGAAGTTGCGATAGAAGAAATGCTAAATATAGAAGACGGAAGAAGATGACCCGTTTCAGGAAAATTTTTTAGAAGAGGACAGATGGAAGGAGATGTTCCGTTTGTCGATTTTTTGGAATTAAAATAAAAATTTGAAAACAGAAAAGATGAGAGACGGATGAAGAAGCTCCGTCGCTCATTTTTCCTTTTAAAAATAAAATAAAATAAAATTAAAGTATTCATAAATTTCTTCTCCAACAAATTACGAAAATGCCATTCAAATAATACGAAAATGCCATTTAAAAAAAAACTCGGACGGAAGATCTTTCGTCCGAGAACTTCTGAGAAACTTTTCTTTCAATTATTACGAAAATGCCATTACATTTAATTACGAAAATGCCATTTTCATTTTTTGAAAAAAAAAAGCGATGGACGGAGGAAGATCATCCGTCTGATTTATTTATTTATTTATTTATTTTTTCAGATTTAGCAACACCGATAGCAGACTCCCATCTCATTTCCTATTTGTCAATTGCTAAAAGTATAAATTTTAGCAATGACGATAGTGGACGCTCTTACTGGTTATAAAAAAGTTACTGTTATTATTATATTTTGCACCCATGGAATGATTCACTTGCTCCGCCCCTGTATTTGTGTGTTTGTGCAGATAGAAGATTTATCCCTTGGTCACCCTGCTTATGGTTAAACAGAACCTCAAACGAGTTAGTTTTGAGCAAGTTTATCAATTTAAACCATAATGTGGAGCACAGACAATAATTATAACAAACAGTATTACTCTGGAATAGATTTCATGGTCCTTATTTCGTAAAATTGATCGTCTTGATTGATTCATGCAATCCGGCAGCCTTCAATATATAGAGTTTACACCCTGTCTACATTCCTCTAATATTCAAATCCTTATATCTTTGCTGCTTTGCAAAATATTATGTGTTGATATTGTTGGCTTTACAGTTTGTTTGAATTTTTATTTTGAAACAGATCAACAAATGCTTGTTTGGTGACATTCCCGATCTTCATAAGTTTTACTTTCTATTCAAAATAAGTGTTCTCCAAATGAGTGATCTGCAACTTTTATTGTTGTATCAGGTAATCTAGAAATTGGTAATGGATATGGTGTACCAGGCGGCGGTGCCTATCATGCTGCACAATGGACTAATACTGATTCCAGTGAGTTTGATTACCTTGATTTGCAGTATAGTACTGGCTCTCTGTCATTTAAGTGGCTAAATAATAATTTTTTTGACAGAAAGATCTAAAGATGAATCTCTTGAAGCAACCACTGTACTTGAAAAGGATACAGAATATAAAGTATCTAAAAAGGAGTTACCAGAGTATCTGAAGCAGAGGCTAAAAGCAAGGGGTATTCTTAAAAATGAGGTACACTTAAGGCTCTATATTAACTGTAAATGTCTCTTAACTCTGTATGCATGCATAAAGTTCTTTTACTTCTATCTTTATTTGGAGATCTTCTTTCACTTCATCCTATCTTGCTATTTTAGGTCAATAACTTAAGTGTAACTGAATTCCAGGAATCAAATGGTACATCTGATCGGACCACCGTCAATAGCATCAAACTACCTCCTGACTGGGTCAGTGTACATTTACTACCATAACTCTCTAATCAATTTACAATTAGTTTTCCTATTATAATTCCTCATTTTGACCAAGTACTTGTATTATTCATGTTTTCTTTCAAGTGCCCTTTGATTTTTTATTTTATCATGAAATAAGTAATAAAGTAACCTGATACTCCTATCTCAAGGTCATGTAGTGGGACATGTAAATCTCATGATCATTACTTATTTTGATAAACTTGGTAATCTTAATTGCACCCAATTATCAATGAATATAAAAAATGTTAATTGCACCCATTTATCAATGAATATAAAGGCTTAATGCTTTCAGTTTCATATGTAAATTCCTTGTACATTTTACCTGTATGTTCAAGTTCAGCTGATCTTGCAGAGTTTACTTTATCTGCTTGTGTTATATATTAATAATAATGATGATATATGCTAAAAAAGAGGTTGGTCTCCCTATGAATGTCCAATTCTGGTATGTTGGCTATAAAATGTGGCTCTCCAACGGAAGTACCTCTCCCTAGATTTCAACTGACATGACAAAATTTGGTTAGAATGGGATGAATAAAAGTATCTTTCACTGTCAAGATAATGTTAGCTACTTGCTGCTCTATTGGCTAAAAGTATCTTATTCACTGTCTTTAAATTTTGTAGTAGTTGGAGTCTACTATAAATTTTGTTCAATTCAGTATCTTTGAGATGTTTAAATATTCAAAATGTATCATGGTGCCTCACATAGAACCTGTGAAGCGAAAGATACCATCAGGCCATACTCAATAAATCTATAAAGTAGTATTTTTCACGGAATGTGGAAGATTATTTGTTACGTTATGGTATCTAAACATGTGCAAATAATCTTTAACATCCGCCAGTCATGAAACTTTTAAAATAGCCGGGTTAATATACAAACTGTTCAGTGTGATTACGCCATTACGGGGAATCATAACTATGACTCTGCTTGTCTTATTACCCACACAATAGCTGTTTTTATGTCGTAACATTTCTTCCATGGTTTCGGGTTGGAAACAACTGCCTACCGAAACTATTTTCTGTACTCATAGTTGTTCATTAACATCATCCAATAGGCCAATCCTTTCCCATCTGACAGGGTTAGTTATGCTGATACTTAGAACCAAGAGATCTCTTGAAAAGAATTCTCCAGAAAACTTATGGTAGACTGTCATGTCGCAGCGAAGTTCTTGGTTTCGACGAGCATGATTAAGATGGTTGTACAGGACACTTGGGGGTAAAAATTGGAAAATTGTGTAAAGACATGATGATGAAGAAGTAGAGAGGAATAGAATAATGCCAAACAATCTTAGCTCACTGCACAGAACAATCAAATTTAATCTTAACCCAGTTATGGGAAGTCCAGGTTCAACTGTGAATGCAGATTCGGTTGAAAATGTCAAAAATCTTAAAAAACCACACAAGTTTTGATAAAAATATGTAGAAAGTCTAGGAATATGCAAAATAATACATGATCTACCCTACCAAGTATAAAAAATTGCTACTTTGTTTTGGAATTTGGAAAGAAACAGTGGCTTGCTACTGTGGCTGGTGTTTCGGATCATAACGGTAGCCAAATGTTCTGTTATGGACTAAAACATTAGTAGCTGTTCTGAGGGAGTATTTCATCATTGGGATTTACTGGAAAAGAGGGGAAATGATAGATTCTTATTGAAAAATAGAAAGCAAAATCATAATTTAAAAAGTTTAACATACCTTGTTCAAGAAGAAAAAGAATCTACCTTCCCTTTTCAATTTATTCTATTCACTAGGGATCTTGATGGAGAAATGATGTGGAAGAGGCTAAAGGACCATACATCTCAGAAATGGAGAAGAAAAATGATTTAACAAAAAAAGGTGGAGAATAGGTTAAAACAAACCAAAGTAAGTCAAATTGGTTGCAGATCCAAAAACTTGGACCTGTACCTATTCTGGTGCAAATTATGTGCTACATAATGTGTGTTTATGCATCCGTATCTTTTATGTGCAGTCCATAACTTTTATGCGCGGCATGTTGAAAAATGAATGCACTCTAATTCACTGCATAGCGTATATGTGCCCCCCCCCCCCCCCCCCCCCCCCCCCCCCCCCCCCCCCCCCTTTTTTTTTTTGCATTTACCTTTTGGCCTGTATAGCTCATACATGGAAAGAATGCCTTTCTAAAGAACCTTAGCAATTTTTTCCGACATGAAGTCCTCTAGGCAAAAATTTTAAGTTTTTTAGTTATGCTATAAGGAATTCTATCCATTTGTAGAGCTTACAAGTCACCTAGATCTCAAGTATCTCTGTTTCCAAGTTTTTATGAAGACTGAAACTCTTAGGTATTCTTTTATCTGTTATAAATTATTATCCTATGTTGATTTTGAGCTTAAAGTCTCTAGTCTCCAATAAGTATTTTCCTACCAATAGGCGCTGAGCTCAAAATTCTTGTAATCACCCCTAAGTGTCAATTACACACACATATAGGTGTAACTTCTGAATAAATCTGTTAAGATATACACATTGCTAGAGCAGATTCACTTTCTGGGAAGTATTTTTTTTGAAAAAATTGTTGTGTTTACTTCTTTCAGCTTATTTACTTTTCAACTATTTATTAGGTGGAGGCAAAAGACCCAACTAGTGGCTCAACATATTTCTACAACGAGAAAACTGGACAGAGTCAGTGGGAGTATCCTGGTGAGAATGCTAATTGCCAACAGAATACAGATCCTCCGCATCTGCCTGAAGATTGGGAAGAGGCAGTAGATGCTTCAACAGGTATGCAGTTATTTACTAAAAATACATGATTATGTTGAGTTCTGAAATATTAACTATTTTGACCAATGAAGCATGATTCTAAAGAAAATGGAGTTAAATTATATATCATCTTCTGACTGAGTCACAACTCATTGTCAATCATTTGCAATAAAACTAGTTATGTGATGTATGGTTGAATCACTATTTGCCATCTCGAGTTAGGGTGACTATTCATTAAATGTAATAGTAATTGTTCATGAAGGAAATCTGGACCTTTGGATGGAAATTCTTTCCATAGGCATGCAATACAAAGATCAAGATCACCAATCCTTGATCTTGAATTGCCTCGGTTAATTTCCTAAATGTAATTATACCTTATCACTTTTTTTTAGTACTTTCCGATGAAGATATTTTCTGTACTAATGATAATATTAGTCATTCATGATGAAGCTTCTACCTTGACATTGAAAGTAATTTCATGAAGATGTATGCGTCAGTAGGCAATATCATCTTTAGCTTTTTATAATGATTAAGTTATAATCTATGCAAAAGATTCTACGAATCTCCAGTTAGTAGGATGGATAGTAGGGATTAGAGCTAGACCTAACAGCTTAAGAGTTGCGTCGAGAGAGTTCACGAAAATAGGGACAGAGGATATGCCCCTCTGAAAATGAATTCATATGGCCGGCCCCAAAGGTTTTTTTCCTTTGTTGGGAAGGAGGGGGGGGGGGGGGGGGGTACCAAGTTGATAGACCAAGTTGCGTAGATGAAGTTAATTTTCAGCTGTGGAAGTTTGATTCACCGTATATATGGTAGAATGTTTGTAAGAAGTTGATTCTATCCTGTATGTTGAACGTTAGCAAGAAACTCAAGAAACTCTACTAGAAACCCACTCAGCTTTTGGTCCCAATTTCCCAACACCAAAACCTTAATCCCAAACCAACGGTATTGATATATTGTTCTAGGATAAATATGAAATATATCCGAACGAAGTCAGGAACAATTAGGTTTTATTTTTATAACTATCTAGGCTTTTTAAAATTTCAATCTTGCAATTTTTTTCACTTTAAAATTTACATTCAGATGTTTCATGTTCCATGCTTAAGTAAAGAGTAAGGACATCCTGCTGGAATGCTGGATTTGGTAAGTGAATTTGTTGCATTTAGTGAGATGGAGGGATGGATTTACTCTTATTAATAGTTGTTATCTCTCTACAATCCTTTATTTTTTATAAGGCTCAATGTTGTATCTTGGGACTTATCCTTTTTATGGTACTGGGGGCAACTTCTTGTCTTTAGACACATTTGTAATCCATCTTCTTGGTATTAATCTAGGAGCTATTTAGCTGTTTAGTTAATTGTCATTAACAAAGCACGAGCACTCTCTGTAAAGACCGAAGAACTTTGTCTTGTGTGCAGTGGGTGTCAATACTCGTTGGGTTCTCATGTTCCATACTTTTGCAATCTTTGACACAATTATGTTCAGCTATTTGCTTGGGGACCTATTATATATATATATATATAATAGGGGGTTGATCCTCTAAAGCCTTACCTCACCCCTTATTTTGATGTCTTATGTGTCGCCTCATTGATACAAACCTCCCATGAAAAGTTTGAACTGCTAATCTTGTTCTACATGCCTTAAATAGTCTAAGGGTATAAAATCAAGTTATTTGAAGTTTATTTGCTTATGTTTTACAACGTAAAACAATTGTATGGCATTATTTTTTTCTTCTTCTAATGACATGATGGATAGGGAAATGATGTCAAATAACTTGATTTTATACTTGATATGGCTAAAAATAGGATTAATCGGGACCGTTCAAATCAGGCACAGATCTTAAAGTTCTCAGGGGCAAAACGGTAATTTCACCTATAAACGGGTTCGAATTGGGAACTGGATCTTCTCTTCAAAGCCCAATAGCCCAAAAATGGGTCTGTCTTACTGGGTATGGGTAGCAACCCGCTACAAACCAACCTAGTGGATAGAGAGTAATTCAAATTCGTGATTATCCCCAAGAGATAGTTTAAACAGTCACGAGTAAAACTCTCTTCTTATCCATACACATCCGAAAGTAGAGATTTATCCTTATCTCGAAACTGATTTCTAGGATGACTATAAATACCCCTTTCCCCTACTGTGACAAGGTAATCAATCTTTTTCTACCTAAAGCTCTTTCATAATCCTTCAGATTACTGAAAAGAGCATCGGAGGGTTCGTCGCCGGGATCCATCCTGGTGTATCGAACTTTGTGCAGGTTCACGACGGCAGCGAGAAACCAGTGAACACGCAAGTGAAAGTCAACAGGTTTGCTTATTTGTTTCATCGAAGAATCCACAAATTCATCTGTTTGCTCCCACACCAGAAATCAACAGCAACAGATTGGCGCCGTCTGTGGGAAACAAAAAGACAGTCCAGCCCTATTTCATCAGCCATAGTAGTTTTCAAGCTATGTCTCCAAAGAAGGGGAAGACGACGGCCTCTAACCGTAGAGTTACTCCCGTTCTTTCTCCGCCTCCACTCCAGGAGGTCCTCCCTCAACCCGTTTAACAAGTCCCGCAGTCTGGACAGTCTCTCCTTCAACCTGCCCAGCAGCCGCAGCCTGGACAGTCTCTTCCACAGCAATCTCAGCCCCAACAGGCTCCTCAAAGGCCTCAAGGGTCTGCTGCAGGACCCTCCCGCCGGAGTCGCCAAAAACAACCTCTTCATCATGACCGCGTCTCCATACATAACCCCTCTTCCGCTCCATGGCCTCTCACAGCCCCCCAATGCCGAAGAATCTCCGCGATGTTCTTATCAACCGGCAGTACGAGATAGACCTCCGGACCCGCTTGGATGAGAGGCGGATCCATGATGGGATCCCTCGCCGAGAACATCAAAGGGGTCCGACGATCCGGTCCCCTAGGGTCCGATCCCCTCGTAGGCCAGATCGCAGAAGGTCCAACTCTTCCAGGAAGCGAAGGGAGTCACCCCAACGTCGTCAAAGGAGAAGCCGCTCTCCAGTCGGCCGACCCGCCCTTCGGGACCACCGAGAGCGGGAGGCATCTGTTACGGAGGCAGAGTTTCAGCAATTTCAAGAGGCAGTTCTGAGGACCCTCAATGTTGCCCTTGACCACGGTTAACGGGCACCCAGTTCTCAACCTGCCCCAAACCATAGGCACCATACTCCCAGTCCTCAACCTGCCCCAAGCTATCGGCGTCGTACCCTCAGTCCTCAACCTGTCCCAAGCTATCGGCGTCGTACCCCCAGTCCTCAACCTGCCCCGAGCTATCGTCGTCGTACTCCTAGACCCCTTCTGCGCGAGGACGAGTCCCGGGCCTCAGCAAGGTATGATCGAAGGGAAGATTCGGTCTACCGCCGTCTCCACAAGATGGAGATGTGCCTTAGCTGACTGGACAGAGAAGAAGAGCAACGGTCCAGGAACTTCTGCCTCAGCAGGCCTCCATTCTCCCGGACCATATTGGAGGCACCAGTTCCAGATAACTTCAAGCCTCCTCATTTTGAATCATACAACGGGGAGTCTGACCCCGCTCACCACATCGAGAGTTTTAAAACTCATTATGATACACCAGGCGTCAGACACGCATCTCTGCAAAAGTTTTCCAACCACCCTGAAAGGGCCAACAAGAGAATGGTACACACAACTAGCCCCGGCCTCCATCTACTCCTTCGACCAACTCGAGGGGCTCTTTCTTACTCACTTCGTGAGCAGCCGTCGGGCTGAAAAATGAGCACCTCTTTGCTATTGCTTCATCAAAGGAAGGGCGAGCGGCTAAGAGACTGTTAAACGTTTCACTGTAGAGGCCCGATCCATTGCCTCCTTGGACCAGTCCGTGGCCTCTGCCGCCTTCCAATCCAAACACTAACGACAGTTTCAGAGCATTCCTTGCCAAGAAGCCTCGGGATTTCTCAGAACTCTTACTTACGAGTGAGAAATACATTCGAGCAGAAGAGGCTCTCACCCGCCCCTCTCTTAAGAGATTGTCCTTCGGGAACAAACGGAAGGGCGTTGAAGGAGCTACGAAGCTCCAAAAAGATAATGGAGGCCAGCGTTGCCCTCCTCCTTGCTTCAAGAAGTTCACTCGGCTCAACGCGAGTATCTCAGCCATCTTGATGGAGGTTGGGAAGGAGGGTCTTTCTCCCACCACCTCCAAAGATGAACACTCCGGGTAAAAAGAGGAACAGGGACAAGTGGTGCCGCTTCCACAGGGACCACGGCCACGATACGGATGACTGTCGGGCCCTAAAGGACGAGATCAAGGCCCTTATTCAGAGAGGCCAGCTCTTAAGGTTCGTGAGAAAGGATAGGGCAGAACCTCTTCCGCCCCCAGGGGGCTAATAAGCGAACCGAGCGGCACACAGAGACCCCGGACTTCAAACCAGAGGCCATCCTACATTTCATCCACAGAGGCCCAATGGGGGGGAGATTCGAACTCTTTCCGAAAAGTCGTCGTCTGGGAAGTCAATTCTGTGCAGAACCGTCCTCCCCCTAAGGACCTTGGGTCCCCATCACTTTTTCAAATAGAGATCTGGATGGCGTCCGAATGCCCCATCGTGATGCATTGGTAATAAACCTCCACATGACCAACTTTGATGTGCACCGGGTCCTAGTCAACAACGGCAGTTCGGTCAACATTCTCTTTCTCGAGGCCTTTCAGGATCTTCAGCTATCCAGGGATCGACTTAAGCATGCTGGCTATACTCTCCACGGGTTCACGGAGGTGCCAGTGACGATCGGGGGTGTCATAACTCTCGATGTAACTGCTGGCAAAATCCCAACCACCCGGACCGAGCCGAATCCATGGTGGTAGATGTGAAGGCCGCTTGCAACGTCATCCTGGGCCGACCAGGCCTAGCTACTCTCCAGGCCATACTCTCGGCTTATCACATGAAGATGAAATTTCCCACCATAGTGGGCGTGGGAGAAGTTAGAGGGAGCCAAGAGGCGGCTCGTAAATGCTACATGACCTCGGTGGGAGGATGGATCTTCTCCCTTGAAGCTTTTGAACTCCCCCAAGGGAGTAGCCAACCTATATCAGAGCCGTTCGATGAGCTGGAGGAGGTGGCATTCTCGAAAGAGGATCCGACCAGGATGTTCCAGGTTAGCAGAGTCCTTCCCCCTCTCGTCCGATCTGACATTATCCGCTGTATAAGGGGAAATCGTGATGTATTCGCCTGGACTGCGACTGACATGCTGAGAGTCTCCGAAGAGCTCCTCACGCACCACCTCAGTGTCGCTTCTGGGGCCAGACCTGTTCAGCAAAAGCGATGCAAATTCACCCCTGAGCGCCAACAAGCCATCAAAGAAGAGGTTGAGAAACTTTTGAGGGCTCGGTTCATACAGGAGGTCAACTATCCGGAATGGCTGTCCAATGTCGTGATGGTCAAGAAAGCCAATAGGAGCTGGAGGATCTGCATTGACTATGGATCTAAACAAGGCCTGCCCCAAAGATCCATTCCCGCTCCTAGCATTGACGCCCTATTGATGCAACCTTGTGCCATGAACTCTTAAGCTTCATGGATGCATTTTCTGGGTACAATCAGATCAGAATGTCCCCCCCAGACATTCCGAAGACCTCTTTCGTTACCGATCAGGGTCTATATTGCTACCGGGTCATGCTCTTCGGGCTCAAGAATGTCGGTGCCACCTATCACGGCCTTGTTAACAAGGTCTTCAAGGAGCAGATCAGTCGGAACATGGAAGTCTATGTAGACGACATGTTGGTGAAGAGCATTAGCAAATCGGATCATGTCTCTGATCTCCAAGAAGCTTTTAATGTGTTGAGGAGACACGATATGAGACTGAACCCGAACAAGTGTGCGTTCGGCGTCTCATCCGGAAATTTCCGGGGTTAATGGTCAGCCAAAGGGGCATAGAGGTCAATCCCGAGAAGATTCAGGCCATACTCAACATAGCCCCCCCACCAATGTTAAAGATGTGTAGAGACTCATCGGGTGCCTCGCGGCCATAAGGCGTTTTCTCTCCAAATTTGGAGAAAAATGTCTCCCGTTCTTCAAGGCCCTCGGGGGGCTAAAGGTTTTGAGTGGGGGCAATAGCAACAAGAGTCTTTTGATCAGCTTAAGGCCTACTTAGTCAACCCCCCCATTCTTGAGCAAGCCAAAGCTCGGGAAAGCCCTCTACTTGTATCTCGCCACTTCGGAGCAGACCCTCAGTGCTATTCTAGTAAGAGAAGAAGACAAGACGCAGAAGCCTATCTACTATGTGAGTAAAGTCCTTAGGAATGCTGAAATCCGTTATCCGAAGCTATTGAAGATGCCCTATGCATTGGTCATGGCGGCCCGAAAGCTCCGCCCTTACTTCCAGGCCCACTCGGTGGTCGTTCTTACCGACCAGCCACTTAAACAAGTTCTCTACAAGCCCGAGACCTCTGGACGCCTTATGAAGTGTCCATCGAGCTGAGCTAGCATAATATCAACTATCAGCCTCGAATCGCTATCAAGGCTCAAGTACAATTTCCGACGCCAACAAAGCGATAGAGGAACCCTGTTCTGGACAGTGTATGTTGATGGGTCTTCATGCACCGATGGGAGTGGAGCAGGAGTCATACTGGCTGGCCCAGATGATTTCATCCTCCAATACTCACTCCGTATCAACTTTCGGGCGTCCAACAACGAGGCTGAATACGAGGCCCTTATAGCCGGCCTGTGTATGACTCGTAAGGCCGGGGCCAAACATGTCAAGATGTTTAGCGATTCGCAGCTGGTGGTGAACCAGGTATCAGGAGAATACGAAGCGCGAGACGGTTGCATGGCCAAGTACTTGGCCAAAGTCAAGGAACTGATGGTCTCTTTCGAGGATGCACAACTCCAACGAATTCTCCGAGAAGAGAATGCGCAGGTAGACGCCCTCTCGAAGCTAGCTTCCTCTTCCCTCCAAGGGCTCGAATAAACAGTCTTAATAGAAGTTCTCCTGGGGCCCAACATTGAAGAAGAAGATCCCGAGCCAATGGAGACGCTGTCCTTACAACTCGGGGAGAATTGGATGAGGCCCCTGCTCGAGTTCCTCAGAGATGGGATCCTTCCCTTAGACCCTAAAGAGGCTCGAAAGATCCGAATCAGAGTTGAGCGGTACACACTCATCGAGGGAGTCATGTACAAACGCTTCTGCACTCAAGTAGACGGCAAACCCTACTTGAGATGTCTGTCCCCCGAGGAAGCCCAGCATGCTTTGAAGGAAGTCCATGAAGGATCGTGTGGCGCTCATTTGGGAGCCAGATCCCTCGCCCGCAAAATCTTGAATTATGAATATTTCTGGCCCACTCTCCTTAGCGATGCCGAACAACACGTTCGCCGATGCGACCCTTGCCAAAAATTCTCAACAATCTGCCGCTTACCTCAAGCCCAACTCTCCTCTCTATCTAGCCTAGCCCCTTTTGCAATGTGGGGGATGGACCTGCTCGGGCCTTTTTCCCCAGCGCCGGGCTAGCCAAAGTTCCTCATTGTGCTGGTCGACTATTTCTCTAAATGGATCGAAGCCGAGCCCCTAGCAACGATCACAGAGAATAGAGTGCAGCGCTTCTTTTGGAAAAATATTGTTTGTAGATTCAGTGTGCCTCGAATCTTGGTAACAGACAATGGAACTCAGTTCACGGGGGCAGCCTTCCGCACTTTTTGTGCGGACCTGGGCATTCAACAACGATTCTCCTCGGTTTCACATCCACAGTCCAACGGTCAGGTAGAGAACGCCAATCGGCAAATTCTCTTTGGTTTGAAAAAGAGACTGAACAAGTCTGCTAAGGGTTTATGAGTAGTGTAGCTCTCCAATGTGCTCTGGAGCTATCGCACTACTAAGAGGACCCCCACGGGAGAATCTCCTTTCAACCTCACTTACGGCTCCGAAGCCGTTATCCCACTAGAGATCGGTCTACCTTCCCCCCGCTTGATCACCTACAACAAGGAGCAAAACGCGAACGACCTTCGTGGTAACTTGGACCTCATTGATGAGTTCCGTGAGAGATCCTCCATCCGGCAAGAAATCTATCGACGTAGGATTGAGTAGTCCTACAACAAGAGAGTCCGCCCCATTAATCTCAAAGAAGGAGATCTGGTACTTAGAAAGCTATCAATTTCTTTTCCCAGCAAGAAAGGCAAGCTGGCACCAAATTGGGAAGGACCATATAGGGTCTCCAAAGTTGTCCGCCCAGGCGCTTATCAACTTGAAGACCCGGAGGGTAAGAGTGTGCCGAGGACGTGGAATGCAGAGCACTTGTTGAAGTACCGAGAGGGTGTTTTGAACACCGCTCCAAGCAACTTCAACTCCTAGAGCTTTCTCAAAGCATTGTTAACTTGTTTCTTTTTGTTGGCAACCAATCATTATTAAGTGTAATAATGGCTTGCAACTCAGAAGCAGTCATTTAGTTGTTTCTAATAAAAGCAATTTACTTCCTGGGAATTCTCTATTCTAAATATTCTGGTTGTCTTACCTTGGAGCATACAAAAAACTCTCTAAACAACAAGTTCGGAGTCCAGCATTTGGTTCGATGCTGCTTTAGCTACTTGCGAACGAGCGAGTACAAAGTAGTTCATCATTCGGAATTGCTCCTACAATTGTTTAACTCTCTAAACAACAAGTTTGGAGTCCAACACTTGGTTCGATGCAGCTTTAGCTACTTGCGAACGAGCGAGTACAAAGTAGCTCACCATTCGGAATTGCTCCTACAACTGTTGAAAACTCTACTAATGACAAGTTCGGAGTCCAACACTTAGTTCGATACCACTTTAGCTACTTGCGAATGAGCGAGTACAAAATAGCTCACCATTCGGAATTGTTCCTACAACTGCTGAAACTCTTCTAACGACAAGTTCGGAGTCCAACACTTGGTTCGATGCCGCTTTAGCTACTTGCGAGCGAGCGAGTACAAAGTAGCTCACCATTCGGAATTGCTCCCACAATTGTTGAAATTCCCTTGCGAAAGTTAGCAAAACACAAACTCTTCGAGAAGGCTCGTTATCAGATCGAAAAATAGGATATTATTCCATCAAGATCGGAAATACAAGTTTTAATCAAGACCTAAAGGTCATACAAGCCAAAGAGATTACAAAATTGGAGGTACATGCCTTATTCTAGCGCTAACTTCTTCTGGGAAGAGGGGCGCTCCTATTGAGCGACACACGAGGCCGCCGAGCGTGGTGCTGATCTCGCCACATCTCCACGGAGGTCTGTAAGCCCGTGAGTCTAGTCGCGTCATCGGCACCCAAGGGTCTAATAGTCGTCCCGAGTGATGTCCCGCTCGATGAACCGGCTATTCCACTTTGAGCGTCGCCTGGATTCCGCAAAACAGAAGGCGAGCGAAGTGCTAACTCGGGGAATGACCGACCTTGAACATACTCACCCCGAGGGCAGGACGTTACTTCCCTCAGAAAGCCGTCGCAGACGAAGGTTCTCTGTCTCTAACTCGACGACACGCTCTTTCAGAGAGACATCCGTCACTTTGATCTTCAAGCGAGGCAACCGCCCCGAACCACTCCTACGCGAGACCTCAGAGAAAGCCCTTCGAAGATGTGCCGACTCCAGGCTTTTCTCGAGCACCACGTTCTTTAATTCGTCTCTTTCGGATCTCGCCTCGAATAAGGAGTGACGAAGAAATTTAAGTCTTAGGCCTTGACTGATGGCCATTGATGGGCATGACTCATTGCCTTCGGGTGGCACTTCTCGGAACCTCTCCTCAAGATGCCTTATCTCGATGTTTCGACGGGCCAGAGTAACTCTTAAATGACCCGCCTCCCGCTCGGCTTTATAAAGTGACTCGAGACCGAGCTAGCCCCAACTTGACCGCGCTAGCTCAGAGCGGAGATGTGGTACCTCGCTACCCTGGAAAGTCGACCAAAAGAAAACGCGTAAATTACTAAGATTGAAAGGCCATATGATGGTGCTATGGCTAAGCGGAGCTACTACGAAGCGATCCGAAAACAAACAAACCCACAATTATTTCAAGACTTCACAACCCTTGTTCAAAAGAAAACCTTCGTTTAAATTAATCAAGGGGTATAAGAAGCGGTGGCCAGTCCGATATTAGGCACCCACAACGGAGAGCGACTAAGAAAGAAAAAACTGGACGGACGACATTAAGGGATCAGGGGACCACCTTGGTGGGCGCCTCCGCAGGCGCTATGACCCCGTGCCCATCCACCTCGGTTGCACAGGGGTCCTCTACGGCATCCTCCCCCTTCTTCTTCTATACCCTGAGCTGTCAAAACTGGGGACGCACGCCTCCATGTGCTTCAGCGCCCGAGCATAGGACTGCTCCATGTTCGTGCGCATGTGCAGCTTTGCTTTGGCCCGAATCGCCTCAGCAGCTGCTTCAACCGCGGCCTCCCTCTCCTTCGCTGCGTCATCGATGGCCTTCACGGTCGTTGCCTTCTCTTTGACAGCTCTCTCCGCTTCTCTGTCCGCCCTCTCCTTCTCCAAAGAGGTCTGTTCGTTCGCCGCCGCCAAGGCAGCCTCGAGGAGCTGGATCTGAGCTGTCTGAGACTCAGACAACCTCTTTTCTGCCTCGAACATCTTCACAGCTTTGGCACGCTCCGACCTATCTCTATCGCCTGCCGCTTTAAACTCTTTTTCTAGCTCGGCGAACTGCTCCATCATATGGCTGAAATGGCAAGTGATCTGCGTCGACAGAAAAAAGAAAGAAATTTAGACACACGAGTTACCTAAAAAGGAGAAGAGAGGACTCAACTCACCGTCATGATCGCCTTAGCGATCTCTAGGGCATCATCGCCTTCCGTCCCTGCCTTCAGTGCGGCGCGATCCTTTGGGGTCGGCAGATGCCGAACCGCTTGCATGTCGCTTACAGCGTCCCCAAGAAAATCGTCGTGCCTCATCACACGCCAGTCAGGGACGAAGAGCTTCTTGTGCTCTTCGGTAAGAATTGTCTCCGCAGCCGCTGTTAGAGTGGGGGCTTCGAGGGCCAACACCTGTTCGATAGAAGTTCCCTCAGCCCGGGCTAACAAGGTAGACGAGGTAGGTGGCTCGAATTCTATATTAACCACCGGGGTCGCCAACACTGGGGCCTTCACGACCTTGGCAGACGGCGGCCCTGAGGTCGTTCTCTTTCTCTTCTTCCCATCGGGGGCCTTGTTGGCCACTGCCGACCGGCCAAATAGCATCGCCCTGAAGTCCATGTCCGGGGTCTCTGCAAGAAAAAAAAGAAGGGGGGAGATAAACATGAGGAAAAGTTAGGCAGAAGCTAAGGAAAAATAAAGAAAAAATGCGAAGCGTACTAGAGTCGATCGGACTGAGACCCCCATCGAAGAGGACCTCTTCGGTTAACTCCTTCCAACCTAGGGCTCACGAGCGAGGAGTTTAGACACGATCTCATCCTCCTCCAGTGTCAACGCCGGCTCGGCCTTTGCCCACTTCGGCACCTCCTCCCTCCACCTGTTGGAATATTCCACGGCTCGGCGCCTCTGATTAAGAAGTACTTCTCCTTCTAGAATTTAATAGAGTCGGAGTTGTCTATCAGCTTCACACTGCGGCACGGCGATAAATAGTACCGGTACTCCACCTTGCTCTTCCAATGAATACGGTAGAGCCTTCGGAGAATGGTGAGCTGAGGCGCGATCCCTATCGCTCGGCATTGGAGCACGAAGCCGTTCACGTGCCTCCACATATTCGGCATGTACTGAACATGGCTCAACCTGTACCACTGCAGCTCCTCGGCTACGAATGAGGGAAGAGGCAAACGGAGACCGGCGTAGAAGGCATCGAAGGGGAAGGCGCACGTGTCAGGGGAGCTAGGTGCGCAGGCTCGAACACCGGGACCCAGGAGAAGAAGGCTGAAATCCTTCGGTATCATGAAACTACTCCGAATTCGCACTAAATCCTTCTCCATCAACATAGAGGGGATGTTGTCGACTTCGGAGTGTTCCCTCGGTCTGCTCTCGTCATATGAAGCCGATCTCCCGTACACTACCTTGCCCAGGAGATCGTCAGAATACTCTCGAACCCTACCAATATTTGATAAAGGGCCCGGGAGCCTACCTAATGCCCCAGCTCGTTTCTCCTTCTCCACGATTGTTATAGAGCTTACTGTTACTGCCACCCCCTTTCCCTTGTCTACCTTCGGAGCTATTGCCAACGGCTGATCCCCTTCGTGGTCCGAGGTGGAGGTCTCACTCCCCGAAGAAACCCTAGACATCTCGCGGAGTATGTAAAAAAGAATATATATTTACCTTGACGTGACAGCGACGGTCGGAGTTTTTTTGCCGGAAAACTTAATGCTCGGCCGGAACCGCTAGTAGAGCCACCCAAGAGCGAAAGGTAATTCTCAAGAGTGAAAACGTGAAGAATGAGAAAAGTGAGGAGGGGTGAAAACTTATAGGGATTGAGCCATGCCGTTTGGGCTTCTGAGACAATTGGGCCCCCGAAAAGCAGCAAAAGGCCCAAGAAGCGCTGAATACTAAACGACATAAGGCGTAGAGACTGAATTTCAAACGGTGCCATAAATTCGCTGACTAGCTAATCTTCTCGATAATCACGCTTGATCAAGATTAGCGGCTCAGATTGTGCCACGTCCCTAGGAGCCAAACTCCGAGCAAACGTGACTTCGAGCTTGAAAATGGGAAAAACACTCCCTCGATAAACGCGCTCAATCCGATGGCTCAGATTGCGCCACGTCCCTCATAGCCAAACTCCGAGCAAATGTGGCTCCGAGCGTGAAAGTGGGGGAAAACACTCGCTCGATAAACGTGCTCAATCCGAGGGCTCAAATTGCGCCATGTCCCTCGGAGCCAAACTCCGAGCAAACGTGCTCCGAGCGTGAAAGTGGGGAAAGACACTCCCTCGATAAACGCGCTCAATCCGAGGGCTCAAATTGCGCCACGTCCCTCGGAGCCAAACTCCGAGCAAACGTGGCTCCGTGCGTGAAAGTGGGGAAAGACACTCCCTCGATAAACGCGCTCAATCCGAGGGCTCAAATTGCGCCACGTCCTTCGGAGCCAGACTCCGAGCAAACGTGGCTCCGAGCATGGAAATGGGAAAACGTCACCTCGAAAAACGTCCTCGATCTAGATCCAACAGCTCAGATGGAGCCACGCCCCTCGGAGCCAAACCCCGAGCAAACATGACTCCGAACGTGAAAGATGAGAAAATGGTCCCCTCCCGATGCGCGCTCATGATCGGAGCATTGAGATTGCTCCACGTCAGCTAGCGACAGATGCACCATCAGATCACTCCGAAATTCACGCCAACGATGTGATCAACGCCCCAGATCGCGCCACGTCGATATTCCATGATTAATTCTTTTATTTAAATTATTAATTCGAATTATTTATTTAAAAATTGCGAAAAATAGTTTAAAATTCAAGAAAAATTAATTAAAAATCTAAAAAATAATTATAAATTCAGGGAAATATTTTTAAACTCCTGGGTGAATAATTATTAATTAGAACGACTAATTATACTTTTTGAAGACGGGCTGTTGATTCACAAAATCAAATAAATAATTCAAAAAACAATTAAAAAATTCGAAAAAATTGTTAAAAATCCAGAAAAATCTGAGAATAATTTTGGGCATTTTACAAGCTCAGAATAGCGCCGTTACACCTTGAGCAAGATTCAGACTCTCGCGAGAACTCCGATAAAATTCCGTATGCCATTTGAACAGCAAAACTACTCCTCAAAGACTGTTAAATTCAGTCTCCAGGAGTGGGGGGCTCGTGATATGGCTAAAAATAGGATTAATCGGGACCGTTCAAATCGGGCACGGATCTTAAAGCTCTCAGGGGCAAAATGTAATTTCACCTACAAGCTGGTCCGAATTGGGGAGTGGGTCTTCTTTTCAAAGCCCAATAGCCCAAAAACAGGTCGTCTTACTGGGTATGGGTAGCAACCCACTACAAACTAACCCAGATGAATAGAGAGAAATTCAAATTCGTGGTTATCCCTAAGAGACAATTTAAACAGTCCCTCTTATCACGAAATGAGTAAAAGTCTCTTCTTATCCTTACTCATCCGGAAGTAGAGATTTATCCTTATCTCGAAACTGATTCCTAAGTCGACTATAAATGCCCCTCTCCCCCCACTGTGACAAGGTAATCAATCTTTTTCTACCTAAAGCTCTTTCATAATCCTTCAGATTACTGACAAGAGCGCCGAAGGGTCGTTGCCGGGATCCATCCCGGTGTATCAAACTTTGTGCAAGTTCACAGCAGCAGCGAGAAACCATTGAACACGCAGGTAAAAATCAGCAGGTTTGCTTATTTGTTTCGTCGAAGAATCCACCAATTCATCTGTTTGCTCCCACACCCAATGTTGTCAGAATCGCGAGTTGACTCGTTGAATCGTACGATTCTACGAGTTATGCACACAAAACCGAGTGAAATCGGTAGAAGGATCGTAGAAATGTCGAATCGTTGGTGAATCGTCGTGCTGGGACGCTCGAATCGCTGAATCGCGTGCCATTCCGAGTTTGAGGGATCGGGCCGGTTTTTGATTCAGGCCCATATCAAAGCCCAGAAAACCACATGATAAATAAAGTTCGATTAAAGCTGCAGAGTTTCTAAACCAGAAACAAAAACCCATTTGTGATATCCCATCGAAATTGTACCTTGGTATCATCTCCACCACCGTCCTCTGCTGGTGAAGGCAAAGCAATAGTCCTTCCAAACAGCTTGATAGCAGGATCCCTATTATCAGACATCACAGAATATAATCAGAGCTCTAAACTGAATGGATTTTAGCTGTGGATGCTTTGCTGCTTCTTCCTTCTCTGTTGCCTAGGTATTTTTTTTCTTCTATCTCTTCTTCTTCTTCTTTCTTCTTCTTCTTGTGGTGAGTTTTTGATTGTTGTTGTTTTCATTCTTTGTGGTGGTGTCACGTCAGCAAGGGGAGCTTTCTGAGCCACAAGTTCTCTTTGTGGTGGTGTCACATCACAGAATATTATTGTTTTATTGTATTTTTTTAAAATGTTACTACTAAAAAAAATAGTCCTATAAAGAAATGCAGTCGGCCCATTTAGTCGGCCCATCTATCTTATTAGTCTGGTCCTTTTTAGTCTTCCTCTCCTACTAGATTTCTAGTCGGTGACTATTAAAAAAAAAAATCAGAATCCTAATCGTTCCCCAGTCCCCACTATCACCCACTATTGATTCAGGAATGAATTCCAGAAAATTCTCTTTCCCATTTAATTGCCTCCTAAATCGTTTAGAATTCAAATGAACTCATCTCGTAATCTGTTTACAGTAGTATCCTTCTCTTTAAAGTCTCATTCACTGTTTAGAATTCTATGGGTTTCCAAATACTGCCATTATAAATATCCCTCTTCCTCTAGCTCTTTACTCTGCAAGCTTCTCATACTCTTTTCCAAACACTCTCTTCGAGCGACCCACTCTTTGTAAGACCATTTTTTTCTCTCTGAAAATGTCTTCAGATGCTGGGACCAGTGCAAATACGACAGTTGCAAGTGCAGTTGGTGGGCCGCCTAATGTCAAACCGAATAAAAAAACTGCTGGACTGAGAGGAGATGTTGCATGGAAGCATTGTATTGCAATTGATGGAAACGCAAGGAAAGTAAAATGCAAACATTGTGGAAAAATTATTTCAGGAGGTGTTTATCGTTTGAAACACCACTTGGCTAGAACACAAAAGGATGTTGAAGCTTGCATAGCTGTTCCAGACGACGTTCGAAAGCAGATGTGGAATGTAGTTGCATCCTTGCAAGAAAAACTGGTTAAAAAGACAATTGCAAGGGAGTTTGAAGGAGATATTGGAAGCACTTCTGAATCAATTGATGAAACCGAGGGTGCTACTGCTGCAAACCTTTTCAAGAGAAGGCGGATGAGCACTCAGGCTACCATCAATAGCATTTTCAAGAAGAGTGTGAGGGAGGATGCATGCATGGACATTGCTTCTTTTTTCTACAATAATGCCATTCCTTTCAACGTGGCAAAGAGCGAAGAATTTGAGAGGATGTGTGGTTCTATTGCCCGCCATGGTTTAGGATTTAAACCACCATCCTATCATGAGATCAGGGTGACATATTTGAATAAAAAGGTAGAAGAAACAAATCTGGTTTTAGAGGAACATAAAGCTTTTTGGAGAAAAAATGGTTGCACCATTATGACAGATGGTTGGACTGATCGAAGGAGGAGGACTATACTAAATTTTCTGGTAAATAGTCCTAGGGGAACTGTTTTTTTGAAGTCTATTGATGCATCTGAGATATCCAAGACAGCTGATAAAATTTTCAAAATGATGGATGAGGTTGTTGATGAAATCGGGGAAGAAAACGTAGTCCAAGTTGTCACAGACAATGCAGCAAATTACAAGGCAGCTGGTGATTTGTTGATGCAGAAGAGAAAGAACTTGTATTGGACACCTTGCGCAGCTCATTGCATCGACTTGATGCTGGAAGATTTTGAGAAAAACATACCCCTCCATAGCGAGACAATTGCAACCGGTAAAAAAATTACAACTTATATCTATTCAAGAACTGGTCTTATGTCTTTATTGCATCACTTCACCAAAGGTGGAGACTTGATTAGACCTGCTGCTACTCGTTTTGCCACTTCTTATTTGACCTTGGGTTGCTTGAATGATAATAAGGGAGCATTAATAAAAATGTTCACATCTGAGCAATGGAAATCTAGTTCTTTTGCAAAGTCTAGGGATGGAGTGTTTGTTGAAAATCAGATTACGGATAAGGGATTTTGGAAGAATATTGTAAACTGCTTGAGGGGTGCGTATCCCTTAATTAGAGTGTTGCGCTTGGTGGATTCAGACGAGAAGCCAGCCATGGGATTCATTTACGAAGAAATGGATCGGGCTAAAGAGAGGATACAAAGTGCCTTCAATGGGGTTCGTAAGAGGTAATTGTCTTCCACTTGTTACTTTTTTGGTTTTATAATTTATAGGCTTTGTTTCGAAATTAATTTGATTTATTTTTCCTTTCTTAGCTACACTCCCCTATGGAATATCATTGACAAAAGATGGGATAAGCAACTACACAGGCCCTTGCATGCTATGGGCTATTACCTTAACCCCATGATGCATTACAGTCCAACTTTTAAAGTTGATTATGAAGTTAAGAAAGGAGTATATGAATGTTTGGAAAGGATGGTGGGAAGCTTGGATGAAAGAACTAAGATTGATCACCAGCTCGAGGACTTCAAAAGTAAAGCTGGAATGTTTGGTAGTACATTAGCTATGCGTGCACTTCAAACCAAAACTCCAGCACAATGGTGGGAATCTTATGGCGATGCATATCCAGAATTGCAAAGGTTTGCTATTCGAGTACTGAGCTTAACATGTAGTTCATCCGGTTGTGAGCGTAATTGGAGTGCCTTTGAGAGGGTAAGATTTTGAATTTATTAAATAAATTATATATCATTCTTTAAATTACCTAGTATATTATGTTTTAATTAATTTTATAATTATTTAGGTCCACACCAAGAAAAGAAATCGTTTGAAGCAAAAGACCATGAATGATGTGGTCTTTGTGATGGTTAATTCAAAAATCAACAAGAAGAAGCAAGTTAGGAAAACAAATGATTATAGCATTGATGATCTTTCTTCTGACGATGATTGGATTGTGGAGAATGATCAAAATTCAGATTTGGATTTAGATTTCGATATTCCACTTCAGGTTGGTGAAGATGCTAGTGGCAGTGGTGAAGCACTTGGGGATGATTTGGAGATTCCTAATGCTGATGAAGGTGAAGGTGAAGGTGAAGATGCAACTGATGAGACTGAAGATCATATGGAGGATGACTTTCCTGAAATTGGATTGAATGCTATCCTAGATATCTAGAATTTTAGTTTTTAGAGTTAGATTAATTCTGAACTTAAGTTTTTGTTTTTGAACTTATGTTGAGTTGTTTATGTTTTGGATCTTAATCTCATGCTACAAATTTATGATCCTGAATTTTGTTATGAACTTAGTTATGAACTTTGTTATGTTTTAGAGGTTACGATCCTACGATTCTGTGTTACGATCCTATTACGAGTATTAATCCTACGATTTTGGAAGGATCTTACGATTCGTGTTACGATCCTCCGAGTTACGATTTTCACCCTTCTCCCGATCCTAGTCCGATTTACGTGTTTGACAACATTGCCCACACCAGAAATCAGCAGCAACAATACCCCTGGGCTGCCTTAGGCATGTAGAACAAGATGAACAGTTCGGATTTTTCATAGGGAGTTCGTATCATGAAGGGCCTCAAAATAACATTTGATGTAGAGACTTAAAGGGATCACCTTCATATATATATATATATATATATAGAGAGAGAGAGAGAGAGAGAGAGAGAGAGAGAGGAAAGGTGGCATAGGAGGAAATTTCCTTCTGTGGCACCCTAAAAATCCGACCCCCTCCTACCAAATGCATGATCCACACCGTTTAAAGTGTTCAACATATCATAAAACATAAAAGGAAGAAATATTGTCAAAGTTGAATATGGTTTGCACATGCATTAAGTGGTCGCTAACTGTTCTATTGCTAAAAACCGTTGAATTTATAACCTCATTGATGATTGGGAAAAACATGTTCAAATAAAGTGATTTTACATCACTCTATGTTCTAGGGTATGATGATCAACTTAAACGGTGTAGATCGTGAATTTCGATAGCGGGGGATTGAGTATTTTGCGTGCCATAGGAAGAAGTTTTCTTTTATGCCAATATATATATATATATATATATATATATATAGGAAAATCTTCCATTATGCACCACCCCTCCGTGTTCACTCGGCCTTCCCGCCTTCGTATCGACGATCCGAACCGTTCACATTGATCTACACATCTAAATTAGTCTAAATATGTAAAATCAAATCATTTGAAATTCATTTGCCCATCCATCAGGTGACTATAAAAAATAATGATTTTTAGCCATACAATTTTGTAACACTTCAATGGACGGGCAAATGAATTTTAAATAATTTGATTTTACATATTTAGACTAATTTAGATGTGTTGATCAATGTGAACGGTTCGGATCGTCGATACGAAGGCGGGAAGGCCGAGTGCACACGCTGTGTGCACCATAGGTGGTGCACAACGGAAGACTTCCCAGATATACTATTTTTCATTATAGTTATACTATATAATGTTATATGTAACATACCAACTAATGTCCCCATGCCCTACTTTTTGGTAAAATCATGTATCCCCATACTCGTATCATGTCATACCCGCACCTTGTACCCATATTTATGCTACATAGCATAGGGGGTATCTATTTTAACATGTTGGTGCCAAGTTGTTTAACCTTACATCCAAGTTGCATCAAGTCTATCCACTTATCTGTTCCTTTATAATGATTTCGCATTGGCTCCATTCTTTTTTATATGACCATTGTTACTTGTAATGTTTAGACTAATTTACTCCTTTTACCTTCTCTTTATCGGAGTCGATGAGACGAACAATTAATTGCGAGCTTGTAATACCCCGTACTTAAGAATATATATATATATAATAATAATAATAGGATATATAGAATTATTATATCGGCCTATAGGGATTTGTGTGTGAGTGGGCCTATAGAAATTATGGGCCCAATTTGGAAATGAAGAAAGAATTGGTGGCTGGTTGCATGTGTGTGGTTTGTTGATGTGGGCCCGGGTTGTGCATGGCCATGGGAGATCACATGCGGGTGAGTGTGTGGATGGCGAGGAATTTGATCCCACATCGACTATGAAGGTGAGAGAAAGAGTGGTTATATAATAATGCCTATGAACAAAGGGTACCTATAAGTTATCGCACATTTTGTGAGGCAAACCTGTGGTGGGCCGTTGTTAGGACCTCTTTTTCGCGTGTGCGCGCATGCGTAGCCGCGTGCGCAGCTGAGCCGGGCTCGGGGAGTTACTTATAAATAAGCTATACCATCTTTTGTGAGGCAAACATGTGGTTGGCCGTTGTTAGGACATGTTTTTCGCGTGTGCGCGCACGCGTAGCCGCGTGCACAGCTGAGCCGGGCTCGGGGCGTTACACAGCTAGTTCAGCCGAAACAAATGACTATTACGCAGAGGTGCTATGGAAGTTAATTATATTAGTTTGTGACCTGAAATTTGATTCGAAAGCAGAGTTAACACTAAACAAATTAAACTAAATTTGAGAAGTACTTATGGGATGTCAATTTGCCACAAGGTCATCAATTCCTCATCAAGTCATCAGCGCCGATCATAATCCCATCAAAATTTGGATCATCATGTCTTGACGGTAACAAAGTCCAGAAAAAGCATTGACTGAGTTTTCACATCTGATTGGTAGCTTGATGTCAGCTCTATATTATGGTTCCAGTTTTGTGGCCAAGGCAACATTGAGTGAGGCCGCCTATAAAATATTGAATGTTCTTGATGGCATGGTTAGCAGTGAATCTACCCATAATTTCATCATGCAGTTTTGGCTCATTTGACTAAAGAGCTATCTTCAAATAATTTGGACTGGAGATGAGATCAGATGTTAAAAGATTCTGTGTAAGCACATTGAGGCACAAAGTGAGCCAAATAACCGTTTGATTCTTACTTTTAATGTTTATGACATTTTGTCTCCCTCTCTCTCTGTGTGTGCACGCGCGCGTGCGTGTGCGCGTGCAATTTTCAACTTTAGCATACATGCATGCATCCCCTGTACTTGAAGGCTGAAAGATTTTCTTACAGACTTGGTTATGGATTATATGATTATATGGTTGCATTATGACTTTATTTTGTCATAACACCTTCATTCTTTTTTCATGGTTTACTTTATACTAGAATTCTCACGTGTGGAATAATAATTTTGTTAGGTCAAAAGTACTATTTCAACAGAAAAACAAATGTATCACAATGGGAGCAACCAAATTCAGCTAACCAGGTCGGTCTGCAACTTAATGGCATAGCCACTGGGCGTGAGTCTACTGTGACAAGTGATTATGAACCAAGTTACAAGAAGAAATGTATGGGGTGTGGAGGATGGGGGGTTGGCCTGCTTCAGGTTTGGGGATATTGCAATCACTGCACACGGTATCTTTCACATTTTTTCCTTGTTTATTACAGAGAACCATTATTCTTTTCTTCACTTTAAGAGTTTTATTATCTGTATACAATCCTCTCCTTTTTTCGGAGTATTGGAATATGGAGGAATTAACTGTAAAAAGTATTTTCGTAACTGCATAGTTTCCAGTACTAACAAAAGGCCATATTCGCATTCTAGCTTTGGGTCGACATGGTTTGTCCTTTGTTCATGATGTTTTGGCATGTTAATCTTAAAATTCGTAGGAAATTAAGTTCTTAGTAGAAGAACATGATTTGTAATACAGAGGACTGTCTTTCGTGTTTACAGTGGTTGGAATTAAAAGCTTTCCTTCACTGTGTATCTCTATTATTATAACCTTGAACGGATGAGTTCATGTGGACGTTTAGCTATACGAAACTATAAATCACAACCATTCAACGATTTCTATCAAATGCTAACACCTTGATTAGTAAATCTTAATACTTTGCACATTCTTCATTAATTCTCAGGAACATTCAATTATTTGAGAGGCAAGCATGAACACGACCTGGTATTCGAATAACTTACCATCTACTATCCAACTAGCTTTAGAAATGAATACCCATTATAATATTATGCACTTGTGTAGCACTTATCACGAATCTAGTAATATTCATCATTCGTTCATTATTCTTGCATCGGCTCATACAAATTGAAACAAACTCATGGCAATATCATATTGAATTCATATACTGGAAATTATCTGATCAGGTTGCTTAAGGGCTGTGGGAATTTTGGTGTGGATAATTCCTTGAATGATCTAAACTGTTCATCTTGATGTACATTCCTAAATTGACCAAGGATCAGAGAGACTGAGTGGTATAAAGTTCATTTATCCAAGCTTCACTTTGTTTAAAAAAACTACGCTATCTATAAGAAAATTGATACACTTGATGCATGACAGACACATTTTATTTCACTTGGTCTTGCATCCTTATTCTAATTTAGGCATGTTGATCAAGAGGAATAGTGGAAATAATCCATTGATGGCTTATCTTAGGTACTGACTTCATTCCAACATTTCCCTCGAATATTTGAGCAAATGTTTTGGAAATTATTTGTAGGATATTATGATCCACAATCTTGAACTATGAAAAGTTCTTATTATGGTTGAATTTTTGACAAGTTTGCATCCTTGGTCATAGTTTTTTTAATCAGACTTCACTTGGGTTTATGCGGGAATGCATACTGTTTTGCTCTTTTTGTTGCTTAGAGGGATGGGGATGTAGTTTGCCCATCTAAGTGAGATAAGGTGTTCATATATTTTTATCTTCTTTCAATTTAGAGCAATCATAGAATAGATCACATTTTTGACTAATATCACCGTATGAAGTATTCATGTAGGAAGATTATGAGAACAAATGGGTTCAATTTTAAATTTGGCTGTTGTACGAGATGGAACCGATTCAAAAAAGGTTCTACATTTTCTGATACTATTTATTTTTAATGAAAATCAATCCTTCTCATATGGGCCTTACTTTTACAAAGATACTTGTACGTTAAATTGTGTAATAGAGCAGTTGTTTGAATCATGGAGCATATTGCTACTACCGTTTAGCTATTAGAAATCATGACATATTTGTATGTTTATGCATACTCTATTCTATGTTAGAGAATTTGTACGATGCTTGCAGTTGTATCTTTTTTTTTAATTACAGTGCCAGCAGTTCTAGATATTTTATGTAAAGGAAGGTTGTTAGGCATATATGAATATCACTATGATGTCTTTCTGTAACTAGCAAATAAAATAGGGCCATGCTTTTTGGGTAGCATATTTAATGGTGAAGATTGTTTTCTTTTAAAATTTTGATTTTAATTACTAATCATATGTTTATATAGGGTGCTGAATCTTCCTTATCAACAATGTTCAGTTCCCAATTATAGTGTTCAGGAGATGAAGAGTGTCCCATCTTCAAATGACCAGTCAGGAAGAATGGTTCCTAAGCATAGGTACTGTACTGTCCTACCCACTTCCGCCGCTGTATAGTTAGAGACTCCCTGCTTGGTCACTAAATTCCTTTAATGGAGCATAATATTGAATCTTGTATAACTTCATTTCAGATCAATCTCTAAACCACCATTAGGCAAAGGAAATAAAAAAGACAACAGGAAACGTGGTTATAGTGAGGATGATGAGTTGGACCCGATGGATCCAAGCTCGTACTCAGATGCTCCACGTGGTGGCTGGTATGTTATTGATATTTCTGTTAGTATGCAAACTGTTGTACATAAATGTATATAAATTATTAATATTATTTTTTCTGTTCCTGTGCATCTTTCTCTTGTTTCTCCACGCTCATGTATTGAGCAAAAACTGTTAGGAATAGTGTGGATATTGGAACTATCTTTTACTTAAAATCATATTGTGATTTAAATTTGTCTTTTGTTGTGGTGTTTTCACTTCTCATCTTGGCCATAAGTGGATTCTTCTGCTGTATCTTTGGTGTAGTCAAAGGTATCTCTGACAATTGGTTCTGTGGTACGAAGCTTACACGGGATGATATGCTGCTAGATATATGTGGCTTCCAACTATGAATTGTGCCTGTCTCTAATCTTAGGACATTTCTTATCATGAACTGATGAAATGAAGTCATGCAATGTAGAATTTGATGCCATCTCTAGTTCTGTAGTAAGATTTAGAATTGATCAGGAGGCAGGGATTAGTGGTGATTGTCCAAGTTATAATTTTATTAGTAGGACCAGTATGTAGGAGGAAAACATAATTGATGAAATGCAATTTCTAAAAGATAGAAGATATTGTATGAAATGAAGTATAGTAGTGTTATTGTTGTACCTTAACAGAGGATGGCAAGTAAACTTGATGTAAACTTAACCTAGGTAGAGAATTTCCAAGTTTATTAAAAGATTAAGTTTACCAACATATAGTGTCGATTAAGTTAGAATTAAAACTAGTGATTGGTTTGATGGATTTTCAAGAAATGAACTAAGTTAGCAATCCCAATTAAATATCAAGCCTAAGATTCAATGATTATACTTACGTGTTCTTAGCACGTAAAATATTCAATAGTGATTCGTACGTCGTCGACACCCCCTCCTATTCCCTTAACCCTCTTTTGAGCCTATATATAGGCCTTTAGACTAATGAGAATATATGCTTTTGATTGATTAAAAAAAAAAAATTGTGTGTTTGAGTTTTTGCTCTTCATTCTTCTCTTATGTGTGTGAGACCGTAAGGGATTATTAGGGTTTGTGAGAAACCCTAAACTACACCCAAACCCCAAAACCCAAACTCCAAACCCTAACCCTTCTTCAGCCGCCATACTCCCAAAAACCCATCTTCTCCACCCATCGACTGCCTCTTCTTCTTCCTCATCCCACCACCTGCACCCATCACCACCTCCGCAAGCCGCCCTCCCTCCAACCACGCCAGCACCATCCGAAGCCCCCACAACTGCCACCCATCGACCGCCTCCACATCCCGACTTCACACCTCCACCACTTGCCCTCATATTCACCTTGCATCTCCACCACAACCACCCCTAACCCCCTTCCCTCGTTGTCGTTGAGCCCCCCCCCCCCCCCCCCCCCCCCCCCCCCCCCACCCCCAGCGCTGTCGTGAGTGCCCCCCACATACCACCGACGCTCAACTCCACCACAAGCCATTGCCCCAACCCTGACTCCTTCCCGAGTGCCAACAAAGAACACAAATTGGGTTCAAATCAGACCAGATCTGATTTTTTTTGTTGGTAGATATCGGTGTTTGGTGTTTGGGTAAGTTCTATATTCGGATCCAGCGGTTTCTTACTATCCATCTGTGGTGGTGAGGACTCGTTCATCGAACCTCGGTAACTTCTTTCCATTCCTCCATTACTCGAGTTACTGCTTATCATCTTTAGAATATTATCTGAATTTACTGTCGTCCTCAAATATTGAGTGTGTGCTTCTACTTGCCTAATAGCATATGAATCAATATTGAATATTTTACTTGCTAAGAACAATTAAGTATAATATTTGAATCTTAGGCTTGATATTTAATTGAGATTGCTAACTTGGTTCATTTCTTGAAAATCCATCAGACCAATCACTAGTTTTAATTCTAACTTAATCGGCACTACATGTTGATAAACTTAATCTTTTAATATTTTTGGAAATTCTCTACCTAGGGTTAAGTTTACATCAAAACTATCTTATAAATATTTGATTTATGATAACTACTAAGTTAGATATCAAAATCTGCACTTCTTCATGTGCCATATGGCCCATATCCATAATCTGGAATTATGTGAACTTACCTTAGCTAATATTAGTGAAAGCAAGTTCTAAGATCTAATGGTAAGTTCTTTCAAGTGAAAGTTCAGAATATTATTAAATTTGCCTCTTTAACACTTTCTTCTTTTCCTCCTTTTAAAGGGGTTGTAAAGTGAGTAGCAATATCTGAGTTTAGTGTGTTCGTATTCTTTCATTTATTTATTTTAAGGAGTGCAAACTTTTGTTCAAGATTTTGTATTAAATTATTGAACAAGCTTTAGCAAGAACAAGTTCTTGTTCAAGCTTAAGTGAGATTCTAATGAGCCTGAGCAAGTTTTTTTTCCGTTCTTTTGACATTCTAGGCCCCACAGCTATAGCGTTACATTTAGATAAGATTGAGATGAAGACCAGGTTGAGCTTTAAATATGCTTTCATGCTTCAAAACTTGTTTATGACCATTAATTTTCTGTTATGCCCAAGTTCCCATCTGACCGTCCTTACTAACATGCAGGTTTTTCAGCCTTGCTTATGCTCCTCATTCACTTTCCTACACAGAACACCTTTAATTTGACGAGGGGACTTGTAACCCTTCTATCCATGAATTAGCAATCGATATCCCTGAGTTAGTTGATTCTCTCATGTTCTAATGTCTCCATTCAAAAATTAGTTCACTTGAATTGAAGGCCATCCATAAAGTTTCAGGAAATATGTATGGATCAACTAACGAGGTTTGTCAAGTGGTAATTTATGGATACTAAAGCTCTCATTTTCTAAAATTGCTCTCATGCCCTTATAAATGGAGTGTGGTTTGTATAATTCACCCAGTTATTATTATTATTATTATTATTATTATTATTAATGAATCTAGCCTTTATATCTATGCCTGATAGTAATGTTTTGCAGGAGCTGCATCTGGGTCAATTATCCTTTGTTTTATTCTTTGCAGGGTTGTTGGTCTGAAAGGAGTACAACCGCGGGCAGCAGACACCACTGCTACTGTATGTATTTTCCTTGACTGTTGGAAAATTCTTGAATATGTTTTGAATATCTTTATTTCGGTTGGCCACCGAATAACCTATTAGCATTCTTCCATTCAGTAATCTTAGGAAGATTAGAGCCTTTAGCTGGTGAATAAACTAAGACTGCATTTCGTACCAAAGTGATCATAACCTAATCAGTTTGTATTATGAATATACGACTTTGCATATGTTGAAGAGTATCCTTTGAGTTTACTTTCTTAACTTAGAACCTCTAAATGATTGAATATATGTTCTTTGAAATGTTATGAATTAGAATTTCTTGCAATCTTTGAGTGTAGTAGTACAAAGGTTGATGCGTGTGTGTGTGAGCGTAAATATACACATCCCAAGCACCGGGTTAATATAGGGTGACTCACCGGGGTTCTTAGGGTGTTTGGTTCCTTGCCCAGAAAAGAAGTGAATACTTGCTACTAAACTTTGTGGACATAATGTGATCATATGATACATACCATATCTTTCGGATTTCAGGGTCCTCTCTTTCAGCAACGTCCATACCCTTCTCCTGGGGCCGTTCTCCGAAAGAATGCAGAGGTTGCTGCTCAAACCAAGAAACGTGGTTCACACGGTATGGGTCCCATATCTAAGAGAGGCGACGGCAGTGATGGGCTTGGAGATGCTGATTGATTTTCCCAATGGTAATGCCAATTGTACTACATAAATTATACTACTACAACTCTACGAGACTCAATTGTACGGGTTCAATGTGTGTTTATGTGGGGTCTGCGTGCATTGATTACTTCTGGGCTTCACATGGACCCTGCTATTCGAGTCTTGTAGTACCGAATGTGTATCGACTATCTTCACTTGCATATTCTCTGGTTTAATATACTAGTAATTAACACGTGCGATGCACGTCTTAACGAATTTAATTTTTTAAAAGTAAAAATTCAGATATAGTATGAGTTTGAACCTGAAACCTTCTTTATATTAATTATGTACGTGTATTGCACATGTTGGTAGATTTACAAATGACATTAAGGCCTTCTCCCATTATAGTATTAGAGATATATAAATGTAGACTAAATGATATACAAGAATCGGTATTGGAGGCGGACAAGACATCCAACTAAGAGAAGAAAGTTAGGATTTGTTGAGCGTCAAAATGGGTGTAATGAACAGTTATGTTATCACTGTTGGTCTTGAACATGAAGCAGCAGAGTTCTGATAATGGGTGTAATGAACAGTTATGTTATCACTGTTGGTCTTGAACATGAAGCAGCAGAGTTCTGATTTTCAAGCAACATTTGAAGTCGGGGAACTGTTGTGAAAATGGCATGCACTGTTTTTGGCATTATATTTATATCTTGTAATCTTGGTATTTGTGGATGTGAATAAATTTACATTGTTTGAATTCAGTCGCAATTCCTTTCATTTTCTCTCTTTTTTTTTTTTACGGGAAAGCTTGGGCTTGAACCATGGACCCGAGCCTCCACTCAATTACCCACCCCACCCAATATACCAAAAGCATATTCCTTTCATTTTCTCAACTTTGCAAATTAAATCAAGATAATCATTAGACTTGTTCCTTTGATGAACTTTAGTCAGACTTATTGTACGACAACTTTGAGTTTCAATTTTTTGGCGATGCCTCTATTGTCAACAAGCTTACAAAGAAAGCATTTGGATTGATGTCAAATTTTACTACTTTGTTGTTTTGCGTTCTTGTGAGTCTGCTGGTTGCAGGACCATTCTAACAAGAGAAAAATCCTGTGCAGTCGGTGCTGTGAAAATTTCTGAGATTTGTCTAACATTTGGGATTCCAACTTTTCTACCTAGATTCTGAGGAGGAACTCGAGCAGAGTTGGTATAAAATGAGTATAAAACGAGTCTGAAAAATCAATGTCCAAAACTTGCCGTTGAAAATTGAAGCAAGATGAATCTGGCTTCCGTTTGATACCTTCAGACATCAACCTTCTTGATTGTGATCTTGTCTTGTGTCATCTCTAACGTTTATTTGTTACAATAATTGACTGTTGAGAACTCCGGTATTTGGGATGCAAAGACAATGAACGACCAAAAGAGGACATCTCAAAAATAATCAACAAAAAAAAGGCGGGGGGTTGTTTGAGTTTTCGCCTATAAATCAAAGCCTTGCAGGGCTTTATATTCGACCTTGCAAATCGCTCTCTTTTGGAGGCATAAATAATACTTGTCATTCTGAATTTTTTACCAAACTATCCCACTTTTTGTAAGTATTTACGAAACTATCCCTGTTTGAAAAGTTAATATCAAAACATCCCTGTCGTTAACGGTGTTAACGGCCTTGGTAATAATAGGCACGTTAACGTGTCTATACTTAGTGATTTTTTATGTACAAAACATTCCTGCCTGTTTGTTTGTGAAGATAGGCATGCACGTTAACTCAGTTAATGGCCTTGGTAAAATAAGGCACGTTAACTGAGTTAACGTATCCATACTTAGTAATTTTTTATGTACAAAATATTCTTGTCTGTTTGTTTGTGAAGATAGGCATACACGTTAACTCAACGATCTTGGTAAAATAAGGCATGCTAGCTGAGTTAACGTGTGAGTATCTCCAATTTCCAGAAATTTTTAATTTTCTAAAAACTTGAAATCTTCACACTCGTTTATTCAGTTAACGGCCTTGGTAATAATAGGCACGTTAACTGAGTTAACGTGTCTATACTTAGTGATTTTTTACCTACACTCCTTTTTGAGGTAATACCCCATACTGTTCCAACTACAAACGTTAACCCCGTTAACGCGAGTGGTTTAAATACTACCGCTAACTGGGTTAACGAGTCTACATTGGATGAGTTTTTTTGCAAATCCCCACTCAAGGGAAAAAGTTGTATCCCTATCAGCACGTTAACGGGGTTAACGCTAGGGAAACTATTAGACTCGTTAACCTCGTTAACAATAGGGATGTTTTGGTATTAAATTTTCAAACAGGGATAGTTTCGTACATACTTACAAAAAGTGGGATAGTTTGGTAAAAAAATTCTGTCATTCTTCAATTTGATGATTGTGCAATCAGTTCATAAATGGATACAATCAAACAAATATGTACAATGTTGAACAAAAAATCCCTTGAGAAGCATATAATCACATGATATATAATACAATGGTTAAAACCCATTTCTTATTCAAATTATTAATCACTGTAATAACAGTAATTTTCAATATGCAGTTATAATACTTTTGAGCGGCCTAACGAGGCAAAATTTTTACATCATTATATAAAGTTTAATAGGAGCAGTACAAATACAGAAATTATAGGGTAATATTAATATAATTCATGACTGAATTATTGAGGTTTTAATCTGAATGAAAATTTGGAAATAATGCGGACTGAAGTGTAAAGTATTTGACATTTGAGTATGGGGCAGTAGAAAATATAGTTACTTGCACGTGGATTTGAATCCTCAACTTTGCCAAAAATTAGTGTATCCTACACTTAGAGTAATTGTGGCATTCAATCTTACATCAAGTTGCCCCAATACACCCATCTTCTTTCTTGTTTAAGCGGTTATTCATGGCAGCCCAAAGAAGATATTATTTGGCGTTGGACCAGTTCTGGTTCATATTCGGTTAAATCTTTCTATAATTTTCTCAACTTCCGAGGAATTAAGTCTCCCTACGCCAATCTGCTTTGAAGCAGCTGTGCTCCTTTGAAAGCTAAAATTCTTTCTTGGCTTGCTATCAACAACAAGTTATTAACTGTCGATGTTCTCAATAAAATGCATTTGGCTATGGGACAATCTTGTTCTTTCTGTCTCTCTCATCAGGAGGCTACAGAACACATATTTTTAAGTTGTCATGTTTTACGCCCTCTTTGGACGGTTTGTAAGGAGGCTTGGGTTGTGAGTTCGGTTCCGCATGACCTTTTATCCTAGTGGACTAATTGGAGGTCACATAGTATTATTCGATCTTTTGGCAAATCTTAGGATCTGTCAATGATTGCGCTTATATCGATCATTTGGAAAGAAAGAAATAATCACATTTTCAATCATTCCTGTCGTCAGATTGGTAGTCTCATTGATGATTTAGTTTTCTTTACTAAGCACGGGTCGTCCGCTCTATCCCCGGATAAAGCGACTGCTTTGCACCTTCATCGTCCAGAGGCTGCTGCTTCTAGATAGCGTTTTACTTCCTTTTTTCCACCTTAACTTTTGTTAGGCACTAATGTCTTCCTCTAACTGATGTGTTCATTTTCTTGTTTTTTGGACGCAGGTCTGATGTATCCGACAGTGCTTTTTCCTGTCTTCCTCCTTCTCTGGTAGCCCAGGCATTTTCATGTTGGGGCAACTCCAGTTTGTTCTTTTGAATGCATTGTTGTTAACTATAGGTTTTTTTATTTCCAGCAACTTATGCTTGTTCTTCTAAGTTTATACTTTTTGAGAGTCTAAGTGTCTTAGCTCTGCTACTACTATGAGTGTGTCTTCTACTACTTTTCTACTGATGTTCTCTGTTTCAATTAGTCTCTTTAATCTATGCTGTTAATTTTCTTTCTCTTTTCTCCTGGTTCTTTATTTGGGTTGTTGGCAGTGTGATGGAAGAGATTGCTCTCTTGTTCTGGTTGGTTTGAGCTGATGTCTTTTCCCCTGCTTCCTTTGATTCTGGGTGGTGGTTTTTTTAAGCCTCTAGTGAGCCCTCTTAGCTTGCTGTGTTTGTGTTTCGGCTGTGTTTCTATACCTGCCGTGTTTGTGTTTATTCCTTGTTTCTTTTGCAGGTGCCTGCTCTCCGGTGAGCTGGGCTCTAGAGATGGTGTCGCCCAGTTTTTGTCTTGAGGGTTACTCTAGGCTCTTCTCTTTCTTCTCTAGCTTGCATTGTTAGGGCTTGTTTCGGGCCTTTCTGCTACCTGCGATTGTGTTTCTGCTGGGCTTATTTTTCGGATTTGAGTGTGCTTTTGTTTTGTTTCTTTCGCTGCCTTCTATCTGGTGCTCTGGGTTTTGCTGCCCGTTATTTAGTTTGGGTGTTGGGTTGTTTCTATCTGTGTTTGCGTGATCGGAGGGTATTGTAGTTGTCTTATTGGTTCATGATGTTGTCTCCGCTGCTGCTCTTGGTGTTTCCTCCGGTCTCTGCGGTTGGTGTGGCCTTCTCTGTCCTTCAGTGATGCGTCCTGTTCTTGGTGCTTTGTCCAGTCCATTAGCTCGGGGTCCTTCTTGCTGATGGTCCGGGGTCTCTCTGGGCTATTTTCGGCCATTCGGACTCCCATTGGGATTATTTTTCTGTATATGGCTTTTTTATTTCTTTTCTTTGTTTTACATCTTGTAAAATTATCGGTCTTTGTACATGCTTTATTCGTTTATTATTTATTCATTCGTTGGGGTTGGAGTCTTCCGACTCTATCTCTGTTATATAAATTTTTTTTTTTACATCAAGTTGGATGGATAACCTCAATTAATTAGGCTATATTATCATCCTTTAAATCAAGTAAATTCAATTATTTTTCATATTGAATAATATTAGTATTCATCGTATATTTAGACTTATTAAATTAATTTCCATCTATTTCACAGCCTATCTAAAATCTATATAATAAAACACAAGATAATTTGAAAAAAAAAAGCTATCATGTGGTTCCCCTTCAATTGAAACAAAATCAACGATTCAGATTCACCCTCCCAAAACATATTTTTCCCCCCAAACCAAATTTTTTCCCCAAAAACAATTTTTTTTTATTACTTTATTACTATCTCTCTCTTCTCTCTTCCCTTTTTCATATTTCTCTCTCCCCCCATCTCTTTCTCTCTCCTTCATTCTCTCTAATTATTCAGAAATTTATATTTTCATATTTCAGGTTTGTAAATTTTCAATATTTTTATACTTTTTTTATTGCTCATGCTACATTGAAAATGAGAAATATCTCATCAATAGTTAAATTTCGTCATTTTTCATCCTCAAAGTTCTAAGAAGTTGGATTTACACCCCCATTTATAATTATTTTTCAACATATACTAATGGAAACATGGACTTTTATTTACAACTAATTATTGTCATACTATTCAATCTTGAGCTACATAATTGTTGTTTTACTGTCAAGACTTTTCATATGTTGTATCGTTCCGAAAACGTGCTGTAGGCACGTGCCCACGGGCAAATCTAGTATATTATATTATGCATCTTTGGAAAGTATTTTTTTATTTTTAAAAAGCCCCTAAATAAGTAACCTAACGGCACACTACCTTTACTCTTATCAATCTCCTTTTCAAGTATAAATCTTTAAAGGTTTTGATGAAAATCAAGATAAAATTTGACTTGTGAGAATAGGAGAAACAAAGGAGAAGGAAAGATACTTATTTCTTATTAATTACCCTTATAGCAACCTTTCTTTTTTTATTCTTTTTCTTCAAATCTTGACCAATAGGATTACATTCCTTGAAATATATTGCAAATCTAATGCAAAAATAATTGTTTAATGGACATCACCATGTATAAGAAAATAAATTGCACTTAATTTTTGTGGATTACGGAGTTTTTTTTAAAAAGAAAACCTTCCTATATATATATATATATATATATATATATATATATAAAATAATAAAATTTACGAGTTAATTGAAACTTAAATAAAGAGTAATTTAATATTCTTCAATTAAGAGATCTAATCGGATGCTAATGTGGCTTAATTCATTGTGGTCATCCATTCGGCTTGATTAAGATGGAGGGCTACAATTACTCAAGTGCAGGATACACTTGATTTTTGGCAGAGCAGAGGTTCTGAACCCCATATATATATACTAGTAGTTTGCACGTGCGATGCACGTTTTAATAAATATAATTGTGGTCATCCATCCGGCTTGATTAAGATGGAGGGCTACAATTACTCATGTGCAGGATACACTTGATTTTTGGCAGAGCAGAGGTTCTGAACCCCCTATATATATACTAGTAGTTTACACGTGCGATGCACGTTTTAATAAATATAGTTTTTTAAAATAAAAATTTAGACGTAATCTTGATTTGAACCTAGGACCTCCTTTATAATAATTATGCACGTGTGTTACACGGGTTGGTAGATTGACAAAATATTTACAAATGATGCTAAGGCCTTCTCCCAATATAATATTAGAGATTAGAGATATATATAAGTTGGTTGTGGGTAAGAAGACTTCCTCTGTACTACCACTGTCTGTTGTATGTGAGCGAGGAAGATTTTTTTTTTTTTTGATGAATCGGATAGAGGCTTGCAACTCCAGCCACACAAAAATTATATAAACTCATAGAATAGTTCAAATAGGGTTTTACAAGGCGTAAAACATACCGATACAGGCAAAGAAACAGCGACCAAAAAAGCGAGGAAAAAAGAAAAACAAACTAGTACAATTGAAACAATGACACAATTGCCAGAGAGCCAGATTGCGGGATGGTCAGCATTCTGAGATGCCAGCCGTAGGTATGCCGTGTGCCCTCTCGATCCCCCTGCATTGGAGAGGCCGCCATACAACCAAGGCCACACCCCATTGAGGCAATAACGAAATTCCATCCTCCAGTGACGCAGCGGGAGGAGTGCGAAACTTCAAGTATCGGTTTGAGGAACCAAGGCCCAAACTCCTAGCGGCAAGAAAATGAACTAGAGGCATCAATTGAGCGCCGTTTGAGCGATCAATAAGCTCTGAGACCTGGCTGCTACCGGATGCCGTGAAGGGAAAATGGAGCCAAGAATGCTCCCGATGCCTAAAAGGAAGCTAAAATTCAGGGCATGACCAAGAACAAACGACAGAGGCCCCCCCAAATACCTCACCAAAAGCCTACTACCAAGATAAAAATAAAATGTAGCCAGCAAACAGGTAACAGAGAAAACAGTGTAGGGGTGAGTCGAGGAGAAACCCAATCCCACATAAAAAAGCAGAGAGGCAAGCACCTCCTCTGACTAAAACACAGATAGCTTAGAAAGCCTACGCAAGGTAACCATCACAGAGCCAATAGCGACAAAGAAACAAGCTCCATAATATAGCACAATAAAACCATCAACCACACAGCCTAGCAACGAGTACATCTAGGAGGTCAGACAAGAATATGCCAGCCCACAAAATGGCCAGGGAACCACCAAAACAAGAACAAACAAACCACAAATAAGCTCCTTGCTATGAGCGAAGCCAGTATATACAGGAATAAAAGTCAGAATAAAGTCTTTTAGGTGGGGGAAAGAAAAGAAAGAAAAGCATCCGCTGCTCAACATGCTCGGCCGAAGCACAGCAAGCCCAAAAGTGCACTTTGAGGCAACATCCAAAAAAGAAAATCCAGAACCTTCTTCAACCTTGTCTAAAAAACATCGGAAACTATCGAGAAACGCAGAAAACTTAGGAAATTAAATAGCATTAAGGTTGCGGAGGCAAAGTAAGGAATCGTCTAGTCTTCGACCGTAAAGAGAATTTCTCGCTTCGATTTTTAACGTCGAAGACCAGGAATTAAAAAAAAAAAAAAAAATCCTCTATTAATGGATAGATAGGAGAAGCGCAGTGCCTAAATAATCTGTTATTTCTTTCCAACCATGTGATCCAAATAATAATTTGAATCGAAAGGTTCTACGAATTGCGGTACTTCTTATTCGTTGGAAGAAAAGACCAACAAGAGGATAAATTGGAAGGGATAGAAGTAATTTCCCAAGCAAGAGAGCTAATTTTCCACAGGGGGCTAATGAAATAGCAACCAACAAACAGGTGATCTGCATCCTCAAAATAATCAGAGCAAAGGGGACACATCTGTCCCCACGCTAAATTTCTTTTGTTGAGGATTTCGACGGTGAGTAGCTTGTTGTTGAGTGCGAGCTAGGAGGTGATTTTTACCTTAAGGGGAGCACATGTATTCCAAATGAATTTAGCAAAAGGGGAGTGGATGCCGCGAAAGTTAAGAAAGTTATAAAACGATTTAACCGAGAAAGTCCCTGCCGAGTTCCAATGCCAAGAAAAATCTTCTTTCGGGTGCCACGCGAAATTGTTAAGGGAGGAAAGGAGGTTGGTAAGCTCAGAGGTAAGGTTTGTAGAAAGATCGCCCGAGAACGGGATGATCCAATGTCTTTGCGAGTTAATAAGGGTGAATGAGTCTGCCACCGTGGCAAGAGGATATGATGCCAAGCGGAAGAGAGACGGGAAAGCGGAGGCGAGTTTGGTGTTACCAATCCAGAGGTCGGTCCAGAATTTGGTCTTGGATCCGTCGCAACATTCATGGGTGATGCCGCATTGGAAAGCTGCAGCCGCTTTCCAAACCCTTTTCCAGAACGGAGAAGCATTGCGAGGAATAATGGGGGGGAAATACCGCAAATGGTGAGAAGGAAAGCAGTTAACCTTGATACATTGGATCCAAGGTAAGTGGTCGAATTTTAAAAATCTCCAAAGCCATTTATCCAACAAAGCGATATTGTGGTGCCTGAGGTTATTGGGTGACTGAATTGGGTGACTGAATTTACCCATCAGAGCGAGGAAGATTATTGGGTGACTGAATTTGAAAAGGAAGTAGGAGTTAGTGGCTTCCCTATTGGTGAGATTTTTTCACCTTCTAATCGCCAAGTAGGAAACAGGGAAACCCACTTCACCTTCTGACAACTTAGTGAAACAACAGTGGAAAGTTGAGGCTTCAACATAGGGCGATGAATTGTTGAGGGCCCGAGTCTATATAATATAAATAAAGTATAAACCCCTTAAATGAAAGTCTCTCACACCCAATAAACTCATCTTCACTTGTGCAATTTTGAGAGAGATAAAGAGAGGCATTCAAGGAGCAAGGAGGAGAAGGTGAAGGAGAAATTGGACAACAAAATAGCGAGGAGAAGAGGTTGAAGAAAAAATTTGATTAAGGTAATGACTGGATACATAACTTTCCTTAAGAAGAAAAAATACATATACATATGCAATATGAATAATGATAAAAATGTCATACATGAGTACAAGAGTAGCTGCCTTGTTCATCTCAGGTTCATGAATTAGGAGACTGAGATTACAGCTGAAGCTTTGGGCAAGATCAGAATTTGGCAAAAACCAAAGACTCAAAGATGAAATAGGGGAGCGGATAGAGCAATTAGAAATCATAGAAGAAGAAAGAGACCTTATAGGGAGCGAATATGACGAGCTATTCAGCAAGAGACAGGATATCCTTCATATCCAAAAGATGGAGGAATTTTATTGGAAGCAACGCTCTAGAATTCAGTGGGTAAAGGAGGGGGATGCGAACACCAAATTCTTCCATAGGATTGCAAATGGAAGAAAGAGACAAAACCACATTTCTGGGCTTATGGTGGATGGAGTTTGGTGCGAGATTGAGGATAGAATCAAGCTTCACATCTATGAGAATTTTAAAGAGTTGCTTGGTAAGAGAAGAGAGCATAGGTGTTCGCTGAACCAGAACATGTGGATGGATTCCAGGCTTGATGGTTGTCATAGCATTGAAAACAGCTTCACCGAAGAGGAAGTGGTCTCTGCTATAAACGACCTTGGCCAGGATAAGGCGCCTGGCCCAGACGGATTTCCATTATTTTTTTACAAGCTTTATTGGAGAATAATCAAAAGGGATTTTATGCACATTATTCTAGACTTTTATAAGGGAGAAGCAGATCTAGATAGACTTAACTTCACGAATATTGTTCTGATTCCAAAGAAATCTGAGGTGAAAGTTGTTGGAGATCTGAGACCAATCAGCCTGCTTAATGGTTCCTTTAAGATCATCACTAAGGTTTTGGCGAATAGATTGGGGCCTCTTTTAAAGGATATCATCGGGGATTCTCAGAGCGGATTTATTAAAGGTCGTGACATTATGGATAGTGTGGCTTCGGCGCATGAAATTATTTTTAGAGCGCGCAAAGAAAAAATGGACGTTTTTCTCTTTAAAGTGGATTTTCAAAAGACTTACGATTCGGTCGAATGGGAGTCGGTCGATGAGGCGCTGCAGTTGAAAGGTTTCGGAGAGAGGTGGAGGAAATGGATTTCTCAATGCATTAGAGGAGGAAAATCGTTCCCCATTGTCAACGGGGAAAAGGGTAGAGAAATACTATGCAAAAGAGGACTGAGACAGGGGGATCCACTTTCGTCTTTATTATTTGCTATCGTAGCTGACGGGCTTGCGAAAATGATAGCTAATGGCGGCAAGGTAATGGCGAACGTTGGTATTAAAATCAAAGGATTTTCATACCCTATCTCGATCCTTCAGTACGCGGATGACACGTTACTGTTTGGGTCGGCTGCAAAAGATGATATCATAGCCATGGGGTCAGTCTTGAAGTGCTTCGAAGCTTGGTCAGGCATGAAGGTCAACTTTAATAAGAGTTGTGTAATCCAGCTGAGCGAAATTTGTTCTGTTCCCATCACATCGATCCAACAATTGCTAGGATGCAGTAAGGGAGAGTTCCCTCTCACGTACCTAGGGATCCCGATTAGGCCCGGGAAGCTTAGTAGGGAGGACTGGCAACCCCTTATTGATATAATTGAGAAAAGACTAGCCGGCTGGAAGGGTAGATATCTAACCCTGGGGGGCAGGATTACCTTGTTGAACTCTGTCATCAACAGCATCCCGATCTATCTCATGCCGATTTACGAGTTACAGGTATGGGTAATTCACAAGATAGACAAGTGTAGAAGGAGATTTCTGTGGAAAGGCGCAAACGAGGGAGGTAAAGGGATACATCTCGTTAGCTGGGGGAGGGTCTGCAAAAGGAAAGAATTCGGTGGTTTGGGCATCATCAACCTCAGATACATGAACACCGCCCTACTTAGTAAGTGGTGGTGGAAGCTGGCTATCCGTCATAATAATTGGTGGTGTAAGTCCTTTACCAATTATCGTGCTAGGAAGAAGTTCAGATATGGGGGTAAGGGTATCCAGAGTAAGAAATCGTGCCTTTGGAAAGGGGTTTTCAAGACAGGGGAGGTCTTTCATAGCCATACTCTTTGCAGGGTTAAACATGGCAAGAATACCAGATTTTGGAAAGACAAGTGGTGCGGCAGTAACTCATTGATGGGACTGTTCCCAGCAGCCGCAGAGGCAGTGACCAACATTGACACTCTTGCGTATGATGTATGGAAGAACAACACTTTGAGATTAGAAGTCAAAGATACTCTGGAACACGAATCTATTATCCAACTTCAACTGGTCAACAATTTCATTCGCATAGAAGGTTGTCTTACACAGCAGGCAGAAGACGAGAGATGGTGGTCCTTGGAGACTGATCGAAAGTTCTCGGTATCCTCATTATATAAAAGGCTGAACGACAGAGGATTAAGGAATGGGAACGCGGTGGTCATATGGGGCATCAACGCCCTTTCTAAAGTGAAAAACTTTCTTTGGTTGGTGGATAACGATGCAATTTTGTCGAAAGTTAACCTGGGGAAATGCGGATTGCTGGACTGCGTCAACTGTAATAGGTGCCTTACTCAAGAAAAGGATACGAATCATATATTTTTGAAGTGCATCAGAGCGATATGGGTATGGAGGAAAATAGGTCTAGCTTTCGGGTTAGGACAGTGTCCAGGTTCTAGTGTGGAGGTTTGGGGGGACATTAGATCGCACAAGATTAGAAAAGAAGTTAGATCATATTGGGACCTTCTAGTGGCTTCAATCATTTGGAACCTTTGGCTAGACCGTAACGACTTGTGTTTCAATAGCATTGATCATAGACTTTCTTCCCTCATGTATAAAATTCAATTCTGCTGTTTTGAATGGACATGACTGCTTAGCTCCAGGAAGAAGAGGCTTGTGGAGGGGGAGGAGTAGTTCAGGGGCAGGTGGCGATCTACCGAGTACCTTTTGGTTCGGTGGTTGTTTTTTCGGATTCAGGGATATTGATGTTTTGATGTATTTTGTTCCGTTCAGGCTCTACTTTAAGCTGAACGTTGATGTTGCTTGGCTCCGGCCTGTCTTTGTATCTTCATTCCTGTTTCGTTAAATATCTCTTTAATGAAGCGATGACTTAGTCATCTTTTGATATAAAAAAAAACATAATAGGTTTAGAAAGAAAGAAGAAAGTGAAAGAGACAAAGCCCACCTAAAGCCATATAGTAAAATATTTGTGTACAGTTGATAGGTAAATGAAATATTTTCATCATATCTCACTTTCATAATTAACATGTTGTTAGCTAGTCCACTGCAGTAAAAAATAGACTATAAAAGTGATGTAAAGTTATTGCAAATGCCTACAAATGCACATATATTTTCTAATATGGTGTCAAAAAATTTCGGAGGATTTTATGATTATGAGTTAAGCATGTGAAAATGTCATGAAGATATATGGTTCTGAAAATAATTTGTAAAAGTTATATTCATACCAATATTTATCTAGCATATATATATTTAGAACCTGAAAGCAATAACATGCCAATACAAGTTACTGAATATGTGAGACAATTCCTTAAAATGTTAGAAGACCTCCTAAACACAACATAAAGAGAAAACAAGGTGTTAAACTCAAACTTTGGTTTCTCCCAGTTTCATTGAGCTTGTTTTGTTACATTCTCATTAATGAAACACAGTGGTTGTATTCCACATTTTTTTAAAAAAAACTCAAACTTTGAAGACACTGTGAGTATAAAACTATACGTACACAATTAGAGATGGTATGGGGTCTATCTTTTGGGGATGGGGCGTCAACAAATGCCCTCTGGTCGTAGCGAATCTAATTAGAGCAATGAGAAAGTCGAAATAGACGAGGCAAATAAATTGAGGAAGTAAGTAGATCCACCAAACTAACACAAACACAACAACGATGACTTATCCTGGTTAGCTTTTGTTTAATCCGGGGAGAAATATAGGGAGATCTGATATTCAACTAGAAGAGATTACACAGAGTTACTGATTCACTTGACACAAGGAATTAAACTCACCCACCAAGAACTATCTCTCTCTCGAGCCTCTCTTTGCAATGGAAAAAGGAATCTATGAAATACTTCCTCTTATATTGGAGGAGTTTACAATATATATAGAAGAATAGAGAGAAAACCTAGATCTAATCTTGATTCTCAGTCGTCCGATATAACCTGAAAAGAAGTAACTGAATAGGAGCCGCATGATCTAACTTGGAGTTGAAGATTGGGCTGAACCGACCTAACAAATCGAAGCCCAAAAAATGAATTAGCACCGCAGGCGGTCGACCGTCCAACAAGACCGGTCGAACGTACCATTCTCTGACTTTCCAGTACAACGAGCGGTCGGGGGTGCGGTCGACTGTCACCATGACCGGTCGACCGCAACTAGCTTGCATCTGCTGCTGCTGCTGTTCTCCTTCTACTCGCTTCAACGCTTTGACCTTCGTTCTTCATATTACCTTCTTTTAATCTGAACAACGAGTATACAAGACACAATCCTAACAAACTCCACCTTGGATTGCATACGAGTGCTATCACATGATGTGTTACTCATCTCCAAACTCTAACAAATTCCACTTGTAAAGAAAACTTAGAACAATAGCTTATTCTTCTAGTTGAAATGATCTTTACCAAATCTCACCGAATCCAGTGCAGCCCCTCAATGGCCCACCTCCGTAGATGTACTCACGAAGTTGCCAAACTCCGCATGAACTCTACCTACCCTTAGGCTTTCTCCACCCCTCGACGATATTCGAACGTCGTGGTCTCGTCTCGATGAATCTAGTTGCGGCAAACTAGCTGAGCTTGCGGGAATACCGGAAAAAGGAGCAACACTTGTGCAAGTACTTTGAATTTCCCAAAGCTTGTAGAGATTGTTTTGGCTTGGCCTAACCATTCTCATACCTCTAATCACTTTACGACGACCCTGAAAAACAGACAGAACTCTACCTCGAGCTGTGTACCTGCAGCCTCGTGCATCAAGAGTTCCCAAGGAAATCAGATTCCGTTTCAGCAGAGGAATATGAAAAACATCCTTTAAAGTGAACATATGTAGACCTGACATCTTCAACTCAACTGTCCCCTCACCCACTACTTCACAAATCTCCCCAGTTCCCGTTGTCACACAACGCCCCGTAGTAGAATTATAAGTAGAAAACAACTCCCTCTTGGAGCAAATATGAGAAGAACTCCCTGAGTCAAGAAACCAACTAGAATCCACTTCTAAAGAATTTGAAACAAGAATACACGAACCACCTGAATCAAAGGCACTAACCACATTAGCAGCTGAACTCCCGTTCTTGGCGCTCTCTTGATTCTGTAATTTCCAACAGTCTTTCTTGATATGCCCTGGCCTCTTGCAATATCGACAACGGATCGAATCCTTTTGCAAAGCACTTTGTCTTCCCCCCGAAGGACCATCTACTGCTAGACAACTTGTAGGAATAAACGATGCAGATTTATGGGTCTCCTTCCTAAGTTGATTTTCCTTCAATGCTTTGATTACACCATCTACCGAAATACTCTCCTTGGCAGATCTACCGTGTAGCATGGTCATGATCAAAGGCTCGTACGAATCCGGCAGTGAATATATCAGGTTGAAAGCTTTATCTTCCTCACACACATCTGCGTTGATCGCCTTAAGTTCAAATAACACCTTATTGAACTCTGTAATGTGGTCTTGGAGATCGATACCTTCCTTCATAGATAAACAGAATAACTTCCTCTTCCAATGCATCCGATCTAATAACGACGAACCAGAGTAGTCAGTTATGAGTCTTTTCCAAAGACTCGCCGCGTCAGTTTCTTCAAAAAATCTGCACTTGACCTCGTCCGTCAAGGATAGTCGTATTAGACTTATGGCTCTTTCACGAATATCTTCCCAAACGTCATCCTTCATATCAGTTGGCTTTTCTTTCTTCTTTACTACTGTCTGCAACTGTTCTTGAACATGAACATCATATATGTCAGTCTTCCAAAGATTGAAATTGATCTTACCATTAAACTGCTTAATCTTCAAAATAATGTGGCCTGTCATCTTAACCAAGGAACTCGGTAACCTGAAGCTCTGATACGAGTTGTTGGGATTGGGGCGTCAACAAACGCCCTCTGGTTGCAGTGGAACTAATTAGAGCAATGAGGAAGTCAAAGTAGATGAGGCGAATAAATTGAGCAAGCAAGTAGATCCACCAAATTAACGCAAACACAACAATGATGACTTATCCCGGTTAGCTTTTGCTTAATTCGGGGGGAAATATAGAGAGATCTGATATTCAACTAGAAGAGATTACAAGGAGTTACTGATTCACTTGACACAAGGAATTAAACTCACCTACCAAGAACTGTCTCTCTCTTGAGCCTCTCTTTGCAATAGAGAAAAGAATCTATGAAGTACTCCCTCTCATATTGGAGGAGTTTACAATATATATAGAAGAATAGAGAGAAAACCTAGGTCTAATCTTGATTCTCAGTCGTCCGATATAACCTGAAAAGAAGTAACTAAATAGGAGCCGCACGATCTAACTTGGAGTTGAAGATTGGGCTTAACCGACCTAACAAATCGAAGCCCAAAAAACGAATCAGCGCCGCGAGCGGTCGACCGTACCACTCTCTGACTTCCCAGTACAACGAGCGGTCGGGGGTGCGGTCGAACGTCACCATAACCGGTCGACCGCAACTAGCCTGCACCTGCTACTGCTGTTGTTCTTCTTCTACTCCCTTCGACGTTTCGACCTCCGTGCTTCATATTACCTTCTTTTAATCTGAACAACGAGTATACAAGCCACAATCCTAACACTATCAGGTTGGATCCTCCACTACCCGGACCCGGACCCGGTACCTCATTGAAGGGTATAAAAGAAAATGTTGTTCTAGGAGGGATTATCCCGGACGGTACTGGATTCCAAAAATTAAAACATTAGCTCTCCCTGAAAAGGAGGTGATCTAGCCGCCTCGGGTTTAGGCGGGTAGCCTGGCAAATAGACCCAAAAATTGGACCCGGACTTGCAAGAACCGGGTCTGGGTCTGGGTTAAAAAAAATCTACCCGTCGGGTCCGAGAGCGGGAAATAAATATTTGCCCTTAAGTATTTTTGCACCAGATATCTTACGGTTTGAACAATTTTTGCACTTAAGTACATGAACAAATATTATATTTACACATCTATCTTCAACAATTACTTTTATATGTATATCGCTATAATCCTGTTATTCAAATTCCATATTTTTTGGAGTATTTTTTAACGAGTCCGGGTCCGGGTCCGGGTCGGTTCTATTTTGAGTGGACCCGACTCGGACCCGGACCCGGACCCAGACCCAGACCCGGAAGTGCATTGGGTCTTATTTTAGGACCCGGGCCTGGACCCGGACTGGTATATATTGGGTCGGTTCCGATCCAATGCTGGGTCCGGGTCGGGTTCGGGTATCAGGTAAATATGACAGTGCTATATACAATGTTTACTGTAAATAAGTTATTTACTACCTACTTGTTAGGGAATCGATTGGGGATCGAATGTGACACTTGAGAGTCATATTAAGAACTACTTGGCAATTTACTGTAAGCGATTTATCCACTTTACATGGTTTCCTCGTGTTTTCCTTTGTTAAACATAGTTTTCAAACATGTGCTCACGAATGATTTATTCATGCCACACGATACTACATTGATCTCTTTTGGAATTTAATTAAAATTTGAAATATGATTTCAGAAACATTAATATATGTTTACTAATGGATTAATAGTTCAAGAGATTACATACTAAACTATTGTTATTTCTTTGATTATGAATCTGAGAATTTCTATGAGCAATTGAAAGTTGGCATTTACATTGTGCAGATCATTGTCCGTGAGTGTATAATTACACTGTGCGGACCATAACCAGTGAGGTTTATATTTGATGTGGTATAGATGACGTAGCCCAATTAGGGCCGTCAGATCTCCTCAAATTTTGCTCATCTGAGATCATCAAGTCAACAGGTCGAACGGGCCTCCTGCCAATTCAGGCCCACAGGCAAGCGTATCCGACCCGGCCCAGTAGGGTCTGATACCCATTTACCCCTTCCTATAAATACCAGACCCGCTTTTCAATTTCAAAGGTAATGAATCTTTCCCCAATTGAACCCTAGCTGCCTAGTCTCTTTCCAATGGCTGACTAGATCGTCAGAGGGCCTGTGGCCGGAATTTCTTTCGGTGGTTCTAGGCCTTTTGTAGGTACTCCGGCCGTCTGAGCTTCCAGCCTCTCTTCCAATCCGACCTCCAGGAGCTGATCCGATTCGAGGTCGAGATTTGCCCCTTCCGCTTCACAAATTACAAGAATTCACACCTGTTGCTCCTTCACAAAAAACAAGCAGCATCAGGTTGGCATCGTCTGTGGGAAACGACTGACTCGATCCTAAGCTCTGATATCTCTTGAAGCTGAGCCCTCCCATGGCTCCCAAAGCCAAAAGAGCCTTTACCGCAGGACCCCGTACAGACCCTCATCCCTCTCACAGTCATGCGAACACTCAGGGATCTAATCAACCACCAGTCAATGGTGCAACGGGAACCATTCTGAGTGCTTCACGCTCGGTTGCCCGTGATTTAGGCATGTCATCAACAACCGGTAGCCCTCTGTTGACCTTCGGCTCCAGCTCAGCCGATCACGAAGCCGGGCAGTCTCCTCTGACCTAGCTCCGACACATACCACTCTTCCATCCCAAAGCAGGGAGCACAACCGTAGCCACACCCCCAGGGGTGGTTCGCCTCTGCCCGGTCAGGGCGAACAGGCTCCAGTCACGAAAGTCGAGTTCCGAGATTTCAAGAACGAGATCCTCCAAGCCCTCGGGGGCGGCCCCGGGTTTGAACAGCAAACTGCCGGCCCAAGGCGCGAAGAGGGTCGGGATCCCGAGTCTCATGGTTCATCCCAACCACCTCAACAGAATGAAGCCATCCTCCACTGCCTTCAGGAGATGGAGAATTGCCTCACCCGCATTAACGAGGAAGGGCTACACACCGGCCAGGCGCATCAGCTGAGTCGACTGCCGTTCTCCCCCCAAATCCTAGATGCTGAAATTCACAGAAATTTCAGGCCACCTCAGTTCAAGACTTGCAATGGCGAGAGTGATCCAGCTGATCACATGGAAGGGTTCAAAACCCTCATGATTCACATTGCATCGGATCCGCTTCTTTGTCGTGCCTTCCCTACCACCCTGCATGGTTCGGCTCAGGAATGGTTCTCCAAGCTTGCACCTGGATCGGTCTTCTCATTCGACCAGCTCGAAAAAAAATTTCTTGCTCACTTTATGACCAGCGAAAGGTCGAGAAGACGAGCGCGACCCTTCTGGACCTCAGGCAGAAGGAAGGAGAACCCCTCCGTGAGTTTGTGCGGAGGTTCACAATTGAAGCCAGGGCAACATTTGTGTGCTTCTACTTACCTAATAGGTTCAAAACCCTCAGCTTGATGTCAGCTCTCTGTTGACCTTCGGCTCCAGCTCTGTTGATCACGGAGCCGGGCAGTCTTTTCTTACCCAGCTTCGACACATACCACTCTTCCATCCCGAAGTAGGGAGCATAACCGTAGCCGCACACCTAGGGGTGGTTCGCCTCCACCCGGTCAGGGCGAATAGGCTCCAGTCACGCGAGTCGAGTTCCGAGATTTCAAGAACGAGATCCTCCGAGCCCTCGGGGGCGGCCCCGGGTTTGAACATAAAATTACCGGCCCAAGGCGCGAAGAGGGTCGGGCCCGAGGCTCACGGTTCATCCCAACCACCTTGACAGAATGAAGCCATCCTCCACTGCCTCCAGGAGATGGAGAATTGCCTCGCCCATATTAATGAGGAAGGGCCACACACCGGCCAGGCGCATCAGCTGAGTCGACCGCCGTTCTCCCCCCAAATCCTAGACACTGAGATTCCCAAAAATTTCAGGCCACTTCAGTTCGAGACTTGCAATGGCGAGAGTGATCCAGCTGATCACAAGGAAGGGTTCAAAACCCTCATGATGATTCACAGTGCATCGGATCCGCTTCTTTGTCACGCCTTCCCTGCCACCTTGTGTGGTTCAGCTCAAGAATGGTTCTCCAAGCTTGCCCCTAGATCGGTCTTCTCGTTTGACCAGCTCGAAGAAAATTTTCTTGCTCACTTTGTGACCAGCCGGAAGGTCGAGAAGACGAGCGTGGCCCTTCTGGACCTCAGGCAGAAGGAAGGAGAACCCCTCCGTGAGTTTGTGCGGAGGTTCACAAATGAAGCCAGGGCAGTCTCGTTCTTCGATGCCAGTGTCGCCTCGGCGGTCTTTCAGCACAATGCTCGCCACGGCCAGTTGAAGGCTTCTTTGGCCAAGAAACTGCCCATAGACTTTCCCGACCTTCTCAACATGGTCGAAAAGTACATTTGGGCCAAGGAGGCTGTCACGCCTCACTTCCCACTATACGAAAATACAGGCACGCAACTGAGGCACAGCGAATGATATACATCATCCATAAGCTGTACAATTATAGGCTTAACAAGATATTTATAACACATTCACACAGGCAAATATAATGATCACATGAGCTGGAAATAGAATAACCATCATCCGGGTAATACATCAACATCGGGTCAAGATGTCCGGAAATACAAGGTGCCAGAATTAAAATAGTACGATAAGCAGTTTGCTATAACAACTAGATAAAATAGCGACTGAAAGAAAAACAACATGAAGTAGTAATAATGCAGCAACGATTGTCTAGAGAGTCTGTTTGACGGGTCCATCAGTACCTGTATAATTATTAACTCAAAAATAAAATAAAAAAGTACCAGTTAAAGCAAGCTTCGGGCAGCAAGTAGTAACAAGCAGTAAAATGGGTAATATAACAAGATATAATATGGAAGAAACAAGAAGTAGCAGTGCAAATACAATATGGAATGAAGCAAGAAACTGGGATAATATGATCATGTAAGTAATAACTGTAAACTAGTATATTCAAGACTTCAAAGTATAATCAATTGATAACCTAGGCTCTGTTAATCGATAATCATGTAATCAAGAATCAAGAATCATATAATGAAGAGTCATGTAATCAAGAATCATGCTTAGTGAAAATCTCGAGTTTATCTGTTTTATTAACTTATCTAATCACGCAATTTTGTGTCCCATACCACAAGTTCGGGTGCATATTAATCATGTGATGTTTAGACTTAAGTAGTGAATTCTATAGGATTATGTACTCGGGTCTTTCAGTGATAGTATCAAGATATGTAATCAAGAATCATATAATTGAGAATTATGTAATCAAGAATTGCGTAATCAGGAATCAAGAATCACTATTCCGGAAAACACGAGCCCCCTTCCGAGTATACTCTCCTATATTGTCCACTACTAAGTCGTACCCTTATAGCCCTAGCTTGTTATTCTTTTATAATTAATTATGAACATGCAGGTTGTACGACTAGTGGAACGGTGAAATCAAGATAGTTAATTAAGAATCAAGAAAAATATCAAGGGCGGTAATCATGGGTATGAGATGTGAAACGGGTACATGTATCGAGAGTAGTTATCATAGAATTATCAAGTGGTATAAAATGCATTATATAAGAAAATCTATCAATCTGTTATATCGATGCAAGTTCTTATTATAAGATCAACAATATATATAGTTCAGTTTATTAAATATAAAAAATAACGGGTTTATATGCAAAAACGTCGAGATGAATTTCTAGACAGCAGCACATATCTGCATTCAAATTCACTTTTCCGTTGCTACAGAAAAGAAAATCTGATTCTGTCAGAAATTCTAGAAAGTAGACTCTCTTCCGGTTCCAACGCATATTCACACGATACATTCTAGAGATGGTAGCTACACATACAAATTCATTCTTTACTGATTTCGATGTTTCATGCACATTCTGAAAATTCAGGAATTACAGTATTAAAACATTAATAACCTACAATCTATACAACAGATTGAGAAACCATAAGATGTTATGGATTCTAGACTTGATGGGCTACGATTTTCATGTATAAAGTTCGTAGATCCAGTATCGGGAACATGGTCTAATCCTCAGTACAAGAGACAGAGCAGTGGTTTCGTGCAGGTTCTAGAATTTACAATATGACGGTATTAAAATTGTGATATCTCATAATCTATAAATTGGATTGAGAAACTGTAAGATGAAATGGATTCTACACTCAATGGACTACGATTTTCATGTATAAAGTTCTTCGATCCAGTATCGAAAACATGGTCTAATTCTCAGTACAAGAGACAGGACAGTGGTTTCATGCAAGTTCTGAAATTTACAATATGAGAGTACTAAAATCGTGATATCTCACAATATATAAATCAGATTGTGAAACCGTAAGATGTTCTGGATTCTATACTCGATGGACTACGATTTCCATGTATAAAGTTCTCAATTTCGATGAAGGAAACTATATCAAATTCTTAGTGCAAGGTCAAGATATTTAGAGATAGCAAGGTTGAATATTCGATATTCGAGAACACGATTCGAAGTATGTTAACGGTTCAAGATTTGAATCAATAGCATGGAATAAGTAACTAGACAAGAAAATATGACGATAACTGGGCTACTTGCTGAGAGTTCAAGAAAATACTTGCCTTATACGACGTTTACGATTCAATCTTGAGCTAATAGCATGGAATAAATGATTAGAACAAAATAAAACATGATGATAACAAGATTACTTGCCACGAGTCCAAGAAAATGCTTGTACGAGAACAAAAGGAGTGTACAAGATACTTGCCTTATTATGCCGATTATAATGATCGTGGCCAGAACCACGGAAAGAAGAAGTGACGTCGGCAATGAACGATGGCACAATAGCAAGTGACGGCAACAAGCAAGCGCGACGATGGCAGCAATAGCAGCAACAAGGAGATGACGACAATGAGCGACAACAACAACGAGGAGATTGGACGGCGTGCAGAGATGGAATGAGTTCGGGCTATTCTTCAGGGTTCATGGGGCCATAGAAGCAGTCGTCGGGTCAAAGGTGGAAGATAAAGTTGAGCTCGGAGGAGAGTGGTGGTGCCGCGACTATAGTGCGGCGAAGGTGGCGACGGGGAGCTCAGGTGCTGGCTTGGGTTCTTGGGTTTGAAGAAGGTAGAGGAAGAGGAAGAAGGAGAGGTAGAGATGAAGGGTGAGGTGTTATGTGTATGTATATATGTATAAGAGAGAGAAAGCTATGAGAGGTGTGGGATTGGCTGCATGCATATGTGTGTGTGTGTGTGTGTGTGTGTGTGTGTGTGTGTATAAAGGGGTGGAGGCAGAAAAATGTGAGAAGTTGGGTGTAGAATTAGGCAGGTTTGGCTGTGAGTGGGTGATTAGCGGGAGTGGGTTAGGACTTAGAGGTTAGGCAGATGTGAGAAATAGTAGAGTATGAGTTGTTGGTTGAGAAAAACAAGAACACGAAAAAAAGATGAGAAAATTGATTAGGGATAATCGGTGTTAGAATTTGCATTTAAACTCCGATCGAAAAAATCACAAAATTATAGAATTGATCAGAAAAATATTCGGGCTCTAGATAAATAGTTCAAAGAAAATAAAATAAAATAAAAATAAAATTGATCTGAAAACTGAAATACAAAAATTCATGTAATAAAATACGTACAACTAGAACAGGGGGTTACAGAGGCCCTGCATCCTGAAAGCCTGAAAGAAAACCCAAGCAAGGGGAAGAGGAAGGCCGAAGAATCCGAACCTATGAAGAAGGCCCAGAAAGATCTGTCTGCCCAGAATCGCTCCTTGCCGGTCCCCCGTTTCAAGAGATACACACTGCTGACACAAAACGTGTCAGCCATCCTCCTAGAGATCGAGGATAAGGGTATCGTCCACCTCCTTCCCGACCTAACAGCAACAAGAAGAGAGATCGGAGGTTCTACTGTCGCTTCCATCGGGACAATGGGCATGATACCGATAATTTTCGCGCCCTCAAAGATGCAATCGAAGCCCTCATCCAGAGGGGATACTTGAGGGAGTTCACTCGAACCACCCCCAGAGATCAGGGGGATCTACGGCTGTTACCTCCTCCTCGGACAATCAGCAGGCGGCCCGAGCCCGAGCCTAATCTTGAGGATACCGGTGCGCTGGCCATCCTTCACTGTATTCATGCCGGGCTTATGGGGGGAGAATCGAACAACTCCAGCAAAGCTTTCGTTCGAGAAGTGAACTCGGTCCATAACTATCCGCCCCTATGGACCAGAGCCTGACAGTCTCATTCTCCAATGAGGATCTCGAAGGCGTCTGACTGCCCTATTGTGATGCTCTGGTGATCAGCCTCGGCATGGTGAACCATGAGGTCCGATGTATTCTTGAAGACAACAGGAGTTCGGTCAATATTCTATTTTTTGTTGCGTTCGAAAGCCTCAAGCTCTCCCACGAAAGGTTGAAGTCGGTAGGGTACACGCTTCATGGATTCTATGGCGTCCCTATCCAAATCGAGGGAATTGTTACACTTGACGTGACGGCCGGCACGGCCCCGACTGTTCGGACCGAAACGATAGACTTCATGGTGGTCAATATCAAGGCAGCTTATAATGCCATCCTCGGTGGACCAGGCCTTTGCACACTCCAGTCTGTTCCCACTGCCTACCACTTGAAAATAAAGTTTTCCACCGATCACGGGGTGGGTGTAGTCTGGGGCAATCAGGAATTGGCACGTTCGTGCTACATGAACGCAGTGGGGGACGGAGTCTTTCCCCTTGACACGGTAGAACTCCATTCCGAGCAAGGGTCGGAGCCCATAGACATGCTGAAGGATGTCCCTTTCTCCGAGGGAGACATGTCCAAATGGTTTCGGGTAAGCCAATCTCTGGCCCCGGACCTGAAGTTGGAAATCATCGAATGCATCTGTTGGAATTCCGACCTCTTTGCCTACATGTCGTTCGACATGCCCGGGAATTCCGAAGACATTATAATGCACCGGCTATGCGTCTACTCGGACTCGAAGCCGGTCCAAAAGAAGTGACGTAAGTTTGCCTCCGACGGGCAGTAGGCAGTAAGGGAAAAAGTAGGCAAGCTCCTCTCGGCCCGGTTTATTTAGGAAGTCAACTACCCAGAATGGCTGGCCAATGTGGTGATGGTAAAGAAGACAGGCGGGAAATGGAGAATCTGTATAGACTTCATAAACCTCAACAAGGCCTGCCCTAAAGACCCATTCCCTCTCCCGAACATCGAAGCCCTGATAGATGCAATCTCGGGGCACGAGTTGCTGAGCTTCATGGATGCCTTCTCAGGCTATTACCAGATAAGAATTTTCCCTCCCGACATACCGAAGACCGCCTTCGTAACCGACCAAGGCCTCTACTGTTACCGGGTCATGCCCTTCGGGCTGAAGAACGCCAGTGCCACATATCAGAGGCTCGTCAACCGGGTCTTCAAAGACCTAATTGGCCAGAACATGGAAGTGTATATTGACGATATGCTTCTCAAAAGTCGTAGGGGGGCGGATCATGTTAGCGACATCGAAGAGGCTTTTGGGGTCCTGCGATATCACAAACATGAGGCTCAATCCCTCTAAATGCACCTTCGGTGTCTCCTTGAAAAGGTTTCTCGAATTTGTGGTGAGCCAACGCAGTATCGTGGTGAACCCAGAAAAGATTCAGGCCATACTCGACTTGGCACCCTTGAGAAATGTCAAAGAAGTTCAAACGCTCCTGGGTCGGCTTGCGGCCATCGACCGTTTCCTCTCCAAGTCCGAAGAGAATTCGCTCACATTCTTCAAGGCCCTCCTAGGGGTGAAAAGCTTTGAGTGGGCAACCTCTCAACAAGAGGCAATCGACCAGTTGAATGCCTACCTGGCCAACCCACCGCTCCTTAGTAAGTCAAAGCCGGGCGAACTCCTCTTCCTCTACCTGGCCGCCACAGAACACGCGCTCAGTGCCGTGTTGGTTAGAGAAGAGGACGAGGTGCAGAAGCCCCTATATTATGTGAGTAAGGTCTTGCATGATGCCAAGGTTCGATACCCCAGGACGGAAAAGATTGTCTACACATTGGTGATGGCTGTGCGAAAACTCCAACCCTACTTCTAGGCCCACTCTGTCTGCGTCCTTACAAATCATCCTCTTAAGACGGTCCTCGACAAGCCCAAGAACTTTGGCCGCTTCATCAAGTGTTCAGTTGAGCTCAGTCAACACGACATCAGCTACCATCCTCGGACGACCATCAAGGGCCAAGCTCTCACTGAGTTCATTACGGAATGCACCATCCCCGAGTCCCCAGAAATTTGGGAGGACGCCCCGGCTTGGGACATCTATGTGAACGGCTCATCATGCGAGGAAGGAAGAAGAGCTGGCATCATCCGTCAGGGCCCCGACGACTTTGTCCTCCAGTATTCTCTCTGACTTAACTTCCCGGCCACAAACAACGAGGCATAATATGAAGATCTGATCGCTGGACTTACACTGGCCTACCGGGCAGAGGCAAGACAAATACGGGTCTTCAGTGATTCCCAACTCGTGGTCAATCAGATCATCGGGGAGTATGAAGCCTGCAATCTTAGGATGACCCAGTACTTAGCACGCGCGGAACAGCTCCTGGAGCTCTTCGAACAGGCAAAGTCCGGCGGATCCCAAGAGAACAAAACTGTCATGCCGACTCCTTGTCTAAACTCGTGCCATCGTCCCTCAAAGGACTAGGCCGCACTATCCTAGTCGAGGTCCTCCTTAAACCTAACATCAAAGAAACTGAAGTCCTCTGTCTCGCCTCCGGCGATCCCGCTGAGAATTGGATGGGTCCCATACAAAAATTCCTAACCAATGGCGAGCTACCACCGGACCATGCCGCGGCACGAACTACAAGGGACATCGGCTTCCCATACAAAAATTCCCTCAAGTTCTAACCTTCGGTTCGGACATCGGCTACTATCGTCCTCGCCGCTTGGCATGGACATCGACCACCTATGAAGGATTCTTCAATCCCTCGTGTCCTAGCCTTTGGTTCGGACCTCGGCTAATAATGTCCTCGCCGCTCGGCATGGACTTCGACCACCTATGAGTGATTCTTCAACCCCTCAAGTTCTATCCTTCGGCTACTAACGTCCTCACCGCTCGGCATGGACTTCAACCACCTATGAGCGATTCTTCAATCCCTCAAGTCCTAGCCTTTGGTTCGGACCTCGGCTAATAATGTCCTCGCCACTCGGCATGGACTTCGATCACCTATGAGGGATTCTTCAATCCCTCTAGTCCTAGCCTTCGGTTAAGACCTCGGCTAATAATGTCCTCACCGCTCGGCATAGACTTCGACCACCTATGAGAGATTCCTCAATCCCTCAACTCCTAGCCTTCGGTTTGGACCTCGGCTAATAATTTCCTCGCCGCTCGGCATGGGCTTCGACCACCTATGAGAGATTCCTCAATCTCTCAACTCCTAGCCCGTAGGCTCGGACTTTGGTTGCCTACGTCTTCGCCCCTCGGCAACGGTCGTCAACTCACCACTTACCCAAAGTTTTAGTTTGATTTGCGGTACTCGCCCAAAGCAAGGACCTCTGAGCCCCATACACCGAACCGACCCCCCTTTCACCCACTGATAGCTAGGGCTAGTGTAGCTGTCATCGCCGCTACCCCTAACTGTCAGCGGGCGGTAGGAGAGCCATCAGTCACTGGAGCCCACGGACAAGATTTTCAAGTCCGGCACTCACCTTCAATGCCTCTACCCCTAACTGTCCGAAGGTGGTAGGAGAGCCACCAGTCACTGGTGCCCTCGGCCAAGATTTTTATTTTTGACACTCGCCTTTGGTGATTGCCTCGAGCCTCACACTCCGAGTCAACCCCCCTTTCACCCACTGGAAACTAGGGATAAAACAACATTCATTGCCGTTACCCCTGATTGTCAGAGGGTGGCAGGAGATAGGGCTGTAAATTGGACCGGACGGGATCGGATAGCAATATGTTCAAGCTCGGACCAAAATTCTACTCGGACAGGCTTATGTTCGGCTCGGTCTAGGTCGGACAAAATTTTTATAGTTTGGACTCGGTTTGGTAAAGCATCGTACCGCAATAATATTCGGACGAACTTATGTCCGACTCGAGCTCGGTAAAGAATCGGACCAAATAATTTGTTCAGGATCGGTTCGTATAACAGTTCGGATGGTCCACGGTCGGACCATTTCTCAAGCTGGACTCGGACGGACGACAGATCGTCCTGTTCATTTTACACCCCTAGCAGGAGAGCCACCTATGGTGAGAGCTCACAGTGAAGTGAGAAATGATCTGATGGGGGGTGAGGGCTATATAGACCTCAAGTGATGCACATTTATGTCATGGGGAGTCAAAATGTCTGATAGGCATTAATGACATTGGAAGACGAAACGTCCTCCATTGCCAGACGTTCAGGATCTCTCAATCTCGTCGTCACCCTTCGGCTCGAACTCCTCCCTCGGCTCGGACGCCGGAGACCTAACCTCGGAGATCGAAAGTAAGCGCACAGCAAAAGAACCAATCAAAGCAATACAATCATGTTCTCTTATTATTATTTCGACTAAAGAAAATGCATTGTTACAAGGGAGACTTTATTAGATCGTTCACAATCGGCCCAGGACTCCTGTATCGGAGTTGTAGGATTGATACAGGCAAGTTCAAGGCCAGCCGAGCTAGTTGGATCCTTCGCAGGTTCGCCCGGTACGGCCAATGTAGACACACCTGCGATCGAGCTTTGTGCGTCACAAGGCCTCGCCGGCCTGATCCTCGGGGTCAGCAGCGAAGCTCCGGCAGAAGGGACAACATTCCCAAAAGAGACGGATCGGGACCCGGACGTCCCGAGCATGATCTTATACCGTTGTACCTCTAATTCCTTCTCCACAATAACCTCACAAAAAAAAGACTCAGAGGACCGCCTCTGAGCGGAAGTGCTAGCCATCGAAAATGCAACTTTCGTACTCCCCAAGTCACGACCAGCTATCAGTTTCTTGAAACGCGCTAGCTTTAAGCTAAGTGTAGCACCCCGCAAAATTGAAAATGACAATTTTGCCTTCGTGTGTTATGCACGTGTATTTTGTACCGTTAGTAGTAATATTTGTAATGTATTTTCATTACGCATTTTGATTTCCGACTATTTATGCATTTCCCTGATTTTGATTAAAATATTATTATATGTATAATGCACGTGTCTTCTACGTACGTAGCAATTACGTCGTGAAATATATAAAATTAATAGATATTTTCGTATTGTATTTTCATTATCTCTAACATTTTCGGTTGATAAAACCGAATTTTGTATTTTAATATTTTACGTGCGACGCACGTGTTTGTTTCGATGCGTGCATTTGGACGTATCTTTTTTCGAAATGAATTTCATAAAATGTGTGCGCATTTATTTTATTTGTGCATGAAATATTGTAGATTTTAATTAAATAAATTTTTATAGTATATGATGTACAATATATAGTGTATGATATATATAGTATATATAGTATATAAGATGATAATTATATGTTATCATTATGTGTATGATATAATTATATGATCGGATTTGGTAAGTATGTGTGAATAATGAAATGGAACATGTTGAAATGGAAGTGGGGCCCACAGTTGAGAAGAAACACCAAGGAAAGTGGGTTGTGTGTTATTGTTTAGAGGTATAATAGTATAGAAATGAATAATGGTTTAGGTGCGGGGTCCACGTGAAAAACAAAGATAGCCTAGTGCTGTGTTGTTCTTCGTGGACCGGTAACGTCAACCTTGGTGACGTGGCATGGTTGATTGGGGTCGGTTTTGGATTGATGGCTGGGAGAGGGAATTGAGTTTTGGAGAGTTCGGAGTTTGGGCATTGAAAAGGCAGGAGTTAAGGGATTAGAGAGGTGGTGAGATGAAAGGGTGGGGTTTTAAAAGTTAAGAATATAAGAGGTTGGAAAATTAACTCTAGTAATTTATTAGGTGTGAAATTTTGCACTTTGAACATCAACATTATTCTATAAATAGCACCCCTCTTCTTCTCATTCCACACACCACAAGAAAACAAATAAGAGAGAAAGAAAGGAAAAAAAAAGAAAAAGAGAAGGGAGTCCTTGTGCTTGGAGAAATTTTGCTAGGAGGAGGTGTTCTTGCTGGGAGCTAGGTGTTGGTTCCATCTTTCTCATTCTCAATCTTCAATTAAGGTGGGTGATCCTAAGCTTTCTAATTGTCGGAATTGCATGTTTAAGGAGTAGTATAAGTTTAATATGATAATTAGAAAATAAATTCATGCTTTTGTATATGTTAATTTGTAGAAATGTTAATATTGATTAAGAAACAAAGTGTGATGTTGTTTGGAAATGAGAACAAAAATAAGGATAAATTGTCATTGTATGAAACTAGCGATGGTGAAAATGTTAGAATAGGTTTCCCCTCTGTTTAAAAAGGAATTTTTGTAAAGTAAAACAGGTATACATAACTCATTTCTAGTTTGTTATAAGAAAATACAAATTTTCTAGTTTGATTATAATGAAGAATTAAATTCTTTTAATAAAAGAGAAGAAAGAGAGATTTGAAATTTAGATATTATTAAATATGAGTTTTAAACCCACGAGTTTCTGTAGTAAATAAATTTCATTCTAAATAAACTATTTGGAGACTAGTGGAGAAGATTTGATCAAATGAAAAATCTAGTTTTATGAAAAATAATAAGATAACAGAAAATTCGGACAAAAACCCACGAAATGGGTTTATGTTGTTGGGCCCATTCGGCGTAGTGGTTTAGCATGCGCTGGCCTCCTTATTGGGTCCGGGTTCGAAACTCAGTATGGACGAAACATTTTTTTTGTTTAATTTTTTTGTAAATTGAACACTAGATTTGAGGAAGACATGAAAAAGGTTTCGGTTTGTAGTTGAGACAATAAGTCCACATTGACTTCTTGGTTGGCGCCGTAAGTGTTGAGCGCTCAGGATTAGCACAATTTTTTTCTTTTGAAGGTTTTTAATACATTTAGGGAATCCTAATGCATTAAATTAGGGAAAAATCCTAGTGCTTATAAAATGTAATGTAGAATTTATCAAAAATAATTTATAGATTTTTCATGAATATTTGAGTAGTAAAAAGAGACTTTTGAGATGAAATGAAATTGTTCTCAAGATTAATTATTTTAAAACTTGATTTTTTATATTTAGAAGTAAAGTAAAGATTTTGAGGAGGCAATTAATTCTCTTGTTGAGATTTTGCAAATTTGTAGAAATGTGAAACTCTAAGATTTCTTTATGTACTCAAATGGTTTAAGAGGTTGAATTATATGAATTCATGAGGAAAAATTATTGGTTTGGAAAGAATTAAGAATGGATGAATGAATGGTGTGACTTGATCACAATTGAGATATGAATTGCTTAAATTTATAGTGATGAATCTTTTGATCATGAAAGGAATTGTTGTTCTACTTTGAGTTGCAAATGAATAAGTGAACCATGAATGATATTAAAATGAGACATTGATTTGTGCTAAGATGAGACATTGATTAAGTTGTGAAATGAAACAAAGATGAGAATATCTAAGTTTAAGACAGGTTTATTGAAAGGGTATGTGTACCTATGGATTCGAGTACATGAAAAGTTGTAATCTAAAGGTGTAGTGAGGCCCCGGGTACCGGCAAGTTGAATTAAATGATTGATATAATTTGAGATATGGCTATGGAGTGATTAAGTCCGGTAGGGGGGTTAAAGCTAACTCTAGGGATTGTAATTGATTCACATCTTGAACTTAAGAAATTAGGCACATAAGTGAAGATGTATTAAGACCTAGGCAAACGTAAGTGAGGCACTCTATATAGTCGGGCGGTGGGCTTGTTGCGGCGGTTCACCGGGGCTATAGACCCAGTTGGTGGACTGTGGTTGCCTCATGGGAGACGAGCTTTTACTTTTAAATCTGGGACTATGCGTAGTCGAGCAGATAGTTTGCCGTACTCCATGTATATGCGTATACCGGGACTAGAGGGGCACTTGCGGGAGGTTCGCACGACGAGGAGTCTGTATTACAGTCGGGCGAGGGATTTGTTGCAGCGGTTCCCCGGGACTGGGATCCGTACTCATGGAACGTCTTTTGTCTTATTACTGGGTAGTTTTCATGGCAAGGGATCGAACCCTTTATTGTGGAGTACGTAGGCGCTTGCCCTCGGACCTATGTAGTATGGGATGCATAGAATCCGAACAAGTGTGCATTAGTGTCATCTTAGTATAAAATTGTGTGCATTAGGCATTAAAGCATGACATACACTTACATGTTTAGCGTAGTCATATTAACACTTTATTATTCATTCAACTATTGTGTTTTTTTTATTAAAGTAATGAGATCGTTATATGTACGGTGTAGAGAGGATAGCCGAGTATAACATTTCGTCAGTTGTAAGTAACTGACGTGCCCACAGATTGATATGCAGGTAATGGACTATTTTTGAAGGAGTATATGATGCAATCGATGACTCAATTTATGAAGTTGTACAAGTTACATTTTGTTTTCAAATGTTGTATTCTTTATTTCTTCCACTGTGTAAAAACCAAGTGTAAATGAACTCTGATGCAATATTGAAAAAGTTTTAAATTCCTTGTAAAATTGTACGAAGTGAAGAAAAGATCCTATGGAATCTCGAATTCATTCTTATTTGGAATTCGGGGTGTTACACTAAGTCTCTTGGACTTATCCATGAAGTATTGGATAGCTGCCTCTCGATCGTGAGCCTTTTTACGGCACAGGGTCAGAGCAGACTCGAGAGCCAAGATCTTGCCCCTAAGCTGGCTTATCTCAGCACGACCGAAGTCTACTCCCAAGGTCGCATCTATCTGACAGGCAAACAGAGAAACATCATTCTGAGCCATATATACTTGGCTAAAAATCACGCCCAAAATTCAAGTCAAAAGGTTCGTCCAAAACTATTTTCATTACTCAAAAGTATGTTTACAAAAATGCGTTGGCCAGTCTGCATTTGGCGACTACAAAATACGAACAGGAAAAAGAGGAAAGGAAAATAAACAAGTACTACTACTGGCCAACCTCTTCCTCGGTAGGCAGCTCAGCATTGGGGTCATCCCCCGCAGTGTCGTCGTCACCACCATCCCTGTGATTCGGCGGGTGTTCGGGCAGCTCCATGTCGTAATGGAACTTGCTCAGATCTAGCTCTGGGTGGTAGTACTTGACATGCTGGATTGCCAGGGCATAGACTTCGTCCTGGGCCTCGATGACTTTATCCATCCCGGCCTGCTTGACCTTCCTCACTTGCTTCTCGGCCTCTTTTCTTAGCTCGGCCATCTGCTTCATGTGGGCGGCGGCTTGGTTAGCCAGCTCGACCTTAAGGGCCTGGTTGCTGCCCTCAATCGCCTTTTGCGTTATTTTGAAATTCTTCATCTCCTGCTCATAGTGCTGATCGTTCCTCACCTCCTTCCTCAGCTCCTGCTTATGTAGCTTCATCAGCTGAGCGCCCTCCATGCAAGCCTATAGCCGAGGGAGATAGGCTTAGAAAAAATACAAAAAATATAATACAACAGAAGCTACAAAAGAGTTATTACCAAATGAGGGTTACCTGCATGCTCGCCATAGCCCACTTCATATAGCTGGACTCAACGGTGTCGCACTCCCAGGCCTTCTGGTCCTGAGGTGGGGCGAGCTTTGAGACCACCTTGATGGCCACAGGGCCATCCGACAAGGTATCCTCGACCTTAACGGCCCAGTCCGGGGCCTAGGGTTGAAGCCCCGCCTCGCCGCCGATCTTCTCAGCCAATGGAGCAGCGGGTGGGGAGGCCACCCTTCACCACTTCTGTAACCCTCTGGCTACTAGAGCTCGGGCCCAACTTGGAGGCCCTCTGCTTCTTCGGCGTCAAGTGGGGAGGTTCCTCCACAACCTCCTCGGAGGGGACCCTCCCGTGCCTCCTATGCTTAGCCCGCTCAACCTTTCTCTTCTTCAGCAATGCCCTCCTCTCAGTGATCTTCGAGGCGTCCATATCTGCAAAAAAGAGAAGCTCATAAGACGAGGGAAAACACTTCAAGGATAAATTAGACAAAAGACATACTGGAAGGAGTGGGGCTCAGTCCGTTCCGAGTCAGATGTTTCTCCGTCACATTCGGCCAACCAATGTTGTTTCCCGAACATATCCGCTCAACGGCTGCCCACTTCTCGGCCGTCAAATTAGACTTGCGGGGGCCCTTAAGGTTGGGTTTATAAAATCTCCAAGTCATGGGTATCACCCAGGGGGTTAGGCTCCGAACGACAAAATACTTCCCCTTCCACCCTTTAATGGAGTCCGGATGCTCGTGTACAACCCTCTTCCCTCGGCGTGGCAAAATGTAGTATATCCCTTCATACTCGCCGGATGAGCTAATGCCCAGGATCGCTCAGAAGTATTCTCAGCCTCAAGGGAACCCCCCGCTCATCGCAAAGAAGCATGAAGCACACGAGCTGCTTCCAGGAGTTGGGCCAGTATTGCATTGGAATCAACGACACCCAGTTCAGAACCTCCTTATTAAAAGGGTGGAGTGGCAATTGCAAGCCCGAGTCAGGAACTCCATCGCTTTCCATCTGATGTCCAAGAGAAGAAAGCGATGGAGTTCCTGGCACTACAGTAGAGAGGCATGTTCGTCAGGGAGTATGAGACAAGGTTTACTCAACTTTCGAGGTATGCACCCGAACTTGTGATGGACGAGGCGAAGAAAGCTTGGAAGTTCGAGCACGGATTGAGGCCGAGTCTGAGATCAAGGATGATACTCCTAGGTATCAGGAGGTTTGACAAGTTAGTTAAGCGATCTGCAGCTACTGAGGCGGATATGGAGCAGTTTCATGCCGCTCAGAATAGGAAGAACAATTGGCATGTCAGGAAGAGGCCCGCAGTTTCTGAGAATGTCAGGGGGCAGCCGCCAGCTCAAAGGTTGAAACCTACGGGGGCGAACGCTGTCAATGTGGCTAGAAGACCCGGAAATGGTTGGGTGAGACCTCCTATACCGACTTGTTTCAACTGTGAAGAGACAGGTCATTACAGGTCTCACTACCCCAAATTGCAGAATGACACCCGGAGTGGACCACCGCAGCAGGTTGGGAAGAAGCCGTACCAGCAGGGGCGAGTATTTGCCTTGACTGAGGCCGACACTGATGAAGTGGATCACGTCATTACTGGTACGGGGGCGGATGTTTAGAAGTTTCTGTTGTTCTTTTTCCCTGTTTATTTAGTAAGAACTGTTATATAACGAGAGTGTGTTATGTAACAGAAAAACTTTTATTAAATGGAAAGAAAGCTATTGTTCAGTTCGATACTGGATTCTCTCATACTTTTGTATCTTATAAATTTACTGAAGTCTTGGGAGTCAAACCGAAGATTGTTCCAGGCAAGGTCTTAGTAGTAGCTACTCCATCAGGGGAGACTTTAACCACTGATCGGTACTATGCAGACTGTGAGATCGAGATTGGAGACAGGATTTTTGGGATTAATCTGATCGAGCTGAACATCCTAGGGTCGATCTTATCATTGGCATTGATTGGATGTCGGTGTACAGTGCGAATATCGAGTGCAAGACAAAGGAAGTAATAGTGAAGGCTCTAGGAGGTCCTGTAGTCACTTTCCAGGGAAAGAAGAGATGTTCAGATTTGGTGACAGCTATCAGCAAGAAGAAGGTTCCTGTGGAGGTGCGGCATATTCCAGTGGTTCGGGATTACCCAAATGTGTTCTTGGAAGATTTGCCCGGGTTACACCCGCATCGTGATGTAGATATCAGCATCACTATCCAGCCGGGGAGTGATGGCGAGGTGTGAGATTTGCCAGCAGGTGAAAGCCAAGAATCAGAAGTCAGAAGGTTTATTGCAACCGTTACCCATTCCGGAGTGAAAGTGGGATAACATCAGTATGGATTTCATCATGAGATTGCCCAAGAGTTCAAAGGGTAATGATGTGATTAGGGTCATAGTCGATCGACTAACCAAATCAGCTCACTTCTTGGCAATGAAACTCGCTTCGACTTTGGACAAGTTAGCTAAGCTGTATGTTAGGGAGATCATCAGGCTTCATGGTGTTTCGTTGACCATTGTGTCTGATCGAGATGTGTGGTTTACTTTGCATTTCTGGAGGAGTCTTCGGACAACTTTGGTTACTAAGATGGACTTCAGCACTGCCTTCCATCCTCAGACTGATGGGCAGACTGAGAGAGTCAACCGAGTTCTTGAGGATATGCTTCGGTGTTGTATTCTAGATTTTGGAGGCAGTTGGGAGAGGCATCTAGCTCTAGTAGAGTTTGCCTACAACAACAGTTTTCAGACTAGTATCGGGATGGCGCCGTACGAAGCTCTATATGGCAGAAAGTGCAGAACACCTGTTTGCTGGTTTGAAGTGGGAGAGCGGCAGATGTTTGGGCCCGAGATCGTGTAGCAGACCTCTGAAAAGATCAATTTGATCAGGAAGAGGTTGGTGGATGCTCAGAGTAGGCAGAAGAGTTATGCAGACAATCGGAGGAGAGACCTTGAATTCGAGGAATGTGACTTTGTCTTTCTGAAGGTATCACCTAGTAAAGGTGTGATTCATTTTGGCAGAGGTGGGAAGTTAGCCCCAAGGTTCATAGGCCCATATAAGATATTGAAGAGGATTGGGAAAACTGCTTACCGGCTGGAGTTACTAGAAGAGTTGTCTCAGGTGCACAATGTCTTCCATGTGTCTATGCTGAGAGGTTACATTCCAGATCCAAGTCACCATTTGTCCGAAGTGCCGGAGGGTTTGCAGTTAGATCTGAGCTACATTGAGCTACCGGTTGAGATCGTGGATCGTCAGGAGAAAGTTTTGAGAAACAAGATGATACCGATGATCAAAGTAGTCTGGAGGAACCAATTGGTTGAAGAGGCTACTTGGGAATCCAAGGAGAGGATGTTGAAGGATCATCCTGAGTTCTTTGTTTGATTGTATTGCTTTTCTTTATTCTTTTATGTTTTGTTTTCTCACTCTTTAAGCATAGTTCCGAGGACGGGGTTATTCTAAGGAGGGAGTATTGTAACATCCTAAATTTCTCAAAATAATAAATATGAACTTTTTTTTTCCACGTGTCTTGCACGTGCAAATTTAATGTGTATTTTTAGCTTGAAAAATATTCTCATCTCAAGAATAAACATTTCTTCTCTTTTAAATTAAAGCATATTTTAATCTCTAGGCCTAATAGTCTAATTCTAGCCCACTTAATTAATTAATTAATTTAATTAGAGAGCTCATGGTCTTTTAGCCCACCTAAATAGCCTAATAGTAATTTCTAATAAGAATTAATACAACTTGTAGTGTAGATTTGATCAAGTAGTAATTAAATTAACAATTTAATGTTCATCTAATTATGTAGTATGCATTGTGTGACACGTGCTCTGCATAAGCACGTGGAAATGCATGAGAAGGGGTGGCCGGATTGTGCATAGAGTGGGGATGATGGAGAGTGTGGTGAGGTGGTTATGTGATGGTGGGTAGTTGTTCTAACTCCAAAATGCATCCTAGCTTCTCATCTAAACTCATCTCAACCCTCCATTTGAGCTTGAGTTGTGTATAAATACCCCCCTTATCTTCTTCATAACTGGCACTAGAAACATTCATAAGATAAAAGAAAATAAAAGAAACCAATTGTGAGGAAAAGAAAGAGTAGTGTGAGTAAAAAGATTAAGAGTTGTGTGTGTTGTGTGCTCTTGCAACCTTGGAGGCCGGCCTAGCATCAAGAGGAAGGAGAGCTCGGGTTCACTCTAGCAAGGAGGAGAAGGCTCAATTTGATGGCGCAACTAGGAGGAGAAGGGAACCATTCGTGCGTTGAAGGAGTTTCTTAGGAGTTTTTCCATTTGTTTCATCAAGAGGTGGGTGATTTTTCGAATTTTTAATTTAGATAATTTGCTAGGATTTGGAATTGTGAACATGTTAGAAATAAGTAGAAAAGATTGCTCTATACATGTTTGAAGAGACTAATAAGAAAAGAAACTCTAATTGATCTACAAGAAAAGTTAGTAAAATGAATTGGAATGTATTAATTAGGATTTTTTATGATGGTTTGTTAGTATATTTGCATGTTAGAATTGATGAATCATGATTATATGAAAATTTGCTTATGAATGAGTTGTAGAATGCAATATGTGAAAAATCGTGCCTATGAATAATTTATAGAATGTAAACTAGTAAATCATAGATTATTAAATAAATTGATTTGTGGTAAAAAAAAAGTGTGTTTTTAATTGCCATATATGAGTAATATTGTAGTCACTAGATTATCTTCCATGCTGCTCCTTGAAACATAAGAGAAAGATTAGTTTTGTAAGCATAAGACGAATTTAAGAGTTTTGATCTTTGTTAAAGAATAAAAAGAGTTGTATGAACTCATAATGAATGAAAGGGGGGATTTGGTGATAAAAGATTATTCTAAAAAAAAAAAAAATCCCATGTCAAAAATGTATTCATGATCCACTATTTCTAATGAACTAAAGAAAAATAGTCTACTATGTGTAAAAATGAGATTTTTGATAATCTAATAAAATATAAGTAACTATTTTTTCAAAAAAAAAATCTGGAAAATATCTAAATTTTTATAAGTACAAATAAATTGAGAAAAATCAAGTTTGCTAAAAGAAGAACTAATTTCAGTGCAGTTTATACAAAAATATTTTAATCAATCCTTATACCGATTAGTCACTCTGACCTACTGGTCTTCGGGTGCATTTTGGGAGCGTTACTGTAGCAGAGCGGAGCTTTTAGTCTTGGGTTCGAGTCTCTCAGGAGACTCTTTTTTTCTAAAATTCAATTTTAACTCAAAAGCCGAAAGCCAGACTTTAAGGGTAATTCAAGTCCCCAATATAACAGTTAGTCACTCTTGAACTCACTGGTCTTTGGGCGTGAATTAGGGCGATCACTGTTCATGAGCGGGGGGTTTGTGTGTGGGTTCAAATCCGGCCTTGGCCACTTTTTTGGAAAATTTTGATTTTTTTCTATTTTGTCATTTTTAAATAGTTTTTTAGCATATAAAAATTGAGAAAAAATATTAGAAAATTTCTAAAAAATAGACTTCAGGAAAATTATTTCTACAATATTTGACTTATTAAAATGGGAATTAGAAGCAATTTTCGAGAAGAAGAAATCAAATAAGTTTCTTAGAATATAATTTGATTAATTAAAGAAACGAATATTTTTCTTTTGAAAGAATTCTTGGTGTAGAGATCTAAAATGAGATTTTTTATATGGAAAAATTGAGTAAGACTAAATATGAGATTGTTTAAAATTATGAAAATTATGTATGGAAAAAGAAGTGAAAAGAAACATGTTGAAATATGGAATTTGTGAACATGAACTCTTTTTTGATGAACATGAAACGAGTTTGACACTAGAGTTTAGCTAAGTCCCTACATCGGCATAAAGAAAATTTTGAAAGAGAAATGTGATGATGAAAGACCAAGATTGGGTCATGGTAAATGATTGATGTTTAAGACCGATGTATAAGTAACGTTAATTCTAGAGTATTAATTTTATTCATGATTCAATTATCTAAGGATTAGACACATAGTAAAGATGTGATGAAAGTAAAAGAAAAATATAAGTATGAGGGCCTCGGAACTACGGTGTGAGAGTATTCATAGGCTGTCTACATGATGCATCATGTCATGATGTGAATACATCTCCAAAATTATCGGAACCGTGGAGACGCTTGTGGGATGTTTGGTGACTACGTAGTGCCATAATCCTATGACGGAGACGAATTGCCCATAGACTGTCTACATGATGCGTCATGTCATGACGTGGGATTCCCCTCCAGCGTGTCTGGAAATGGGCTCGTAATTCTTAGAACATCTAGGATACGTACCGTAGTTATCGTAGTAGTTTAAGTCATAGCGAGGGATCCAACCCTACAAGATGAAGAATGATTAAGGGCTTGCCCTCGGACCTATATAGTATAGGATGCATAGAATCCAAACAAGTGCACATTATTGTCATATAATGTAAATAACTGTATTAAGGACTAAGTGCACATTTCACGGACGACATCGACAGGATAGTCCCCCTTAGTTTTGTTTGTGACAAGGGTGTGCTTTCTAAGTAAGAGAAATTGATGTATTATATCTTAGCATCAGTTGTATACAACTGACGTACCCACAGTTTCTATACAGGATAAAGTGATTGACAAGACTAAAGAATGAATGCTGCTTAAAGAAATATTCAAGTTGTTGTTTAATTCATGTATCATGTTGTAATTTATAATTCCGCTCCGTTGATGTAATCATTGTTGTATAAAATGTTTTTAATTCCTTATAAAATTGTACAAAGTGAAGTGTAAAGATCATGTGGAACTTCGAATTCAGTCTTATTTGGAATTCGGGGTATTACAAACATCGTCCAGATACATTCTGATGGAGCATGGCTGAACGGTGAACCAGACATCGAGCTTAACTTCAGGAGCCATCTCGTCCGGGCTATCTGGTAGGATCCACGTTGTTTTCCTCTGTCGGACGCGATGACCCCTCGAGGGAGAGGGCATCGCCAAAGGGCCCAGATTGTCTTCCTCTGCCGAAGCATCGTCCCTTCCTTCCTCGTCCCCCTCGACGACTTCGACATCCTCGTCATCCTCTGCTCCCTCAATCGGCTCATCCTCCTCCACTCTACCAACAATCTCCTCCTCGTCACCCTCTATCATGTGCACATTCCCTTCTGAGTCCTCGACTATACTACAAAGGGCTTCCTGCTGTGTAGCGGCGCAACGTCATAGACCTTCTCCTCTGATTCCCATGACATTGAGTCGGAGATATGCGGGCCCTCATCCCGACCCAAGGTGGTGGCGGACGAACCACACTGAGCTCTTGACATAATAAAAAAAAACTAACCTGTTTCAAATGCTAGAAGATTGTCGAAAAGTTTGCCGCCGGTGACTGAACAGTGCTACAGTGTGAACATGGGATCTTGGAGAAAGAAAGCAAAGGTGAAAAATGAGAAGAGGGGTAGGGGATATATAGCCCCCCCCCCCCCCCCCCCCCCCGCGCGCGACTCCTTGATTTTTGCAAATCCTGTGACTACTCGATACCCTCAAACTTGACGTCATCATCACACGTGTCACCAAAGGAGTGGCCCACGTGTGACACAATCTCTCCCCAAGACCAATTCTTCCCCAAGTCCAAAATGCTCGAACCTTGGTGTGCACCTCAAACACGCCAAACACCGAGGCAAGGTTTTGGCCAGTTAGCAAGGCCATGTGGCTCGACGCTCGATATGGATCTCGAGCATCAACCTAGCTTCTTCAAAAAATTGCTTCACAGCACAAGGCCATCTGGCTCGACGCTCGGCATGGATCTCGAGCATCAACATAGCTTCTTCACAAAATTGCTTCACAACACAAGGCCATCTGGCTCGACGCTCGGCATGGATCCCAAGCATCAACCTAGCTTTTTTCACAAAATTGCCTCACAGCACAAGGCCATCTGGCTCGACGCTCGGCATGGATCTCGGGCATCAACCTAGCTTTTTCATAAAATTGCCTCACAACGCAAAGCCATCTAGCTCGATGCTCGGCATGGATCTCGAGCATCAACCTGGCTTCTTCACAAAATTGCTTCACAGCACAAGGCCATCTGGCTCGACGCTTGGCATGGATCTCGAGCATTAACATAGTTTTTATACAAAATTGCCTCACAGCACATGGCTATCTTGCTTGATTCCCGGCAAGGATCTCGAGCGTCAACCTAGCTTTTTCACAAAATTGCCTTGCAGCACAAAGCCATCTGGCTCGACGCTCGGCATGGATCTCATGCATCAACATAGCTTTTTCACAAAATTGCCTCACAACACATGGCCATCTGGCTCAACGCCCGGTATGGATCTCAAGCATCAACCTAGCTTTTCCACAAAATTTCCTCACAGCACAAAGCCATCTAGCTCGACGCTCAGCATGGATCTCGGGCATGAACCTAGTTTTTCACTAAATTGCCTTATGGCACAAGGCCATCTGGTTTGATGCTCGGGATGAACTGCGAGCATCGATGCAACTTTTCCTCACAGAATGCCTCTATTGAGGCACTTGATGCCGACCCAAAGCTCGGAGCTCGGCATGAACCTTGAGCATCGATACAACTTTCCCTCACAGAATGCCTCTATTGAGGCACTAGGCGCCGACCCAAAGTTCGGAGCCCGGCATGAATCTCGATCATCGATACAGTTTTTCTCACAAAACACCTCTATCGAGGTGCTCGGCACCGACCCAGCTCTCGGAGCTCGGCATGAACCTCAAGCATCAGTACATCTTTTTCTCACAAAATGCTTCTATCGAGGTGCTCGGCGCCGAACCCAAGCTCGGAGCTCGGCATGAACCTCGGGCATCGATACAGCTTTTCCCTACAGAATGCCTCTATCGAGGCACTCGGTGCAGACCCAAAGCTCGGAGATCGGCATGAACCTAGAGCATCGACACAACTCTCCCTCACATACTGCCTTTATCGGGGCGTTCGGAGCTCAGCATGAACCTCAACCATCGCCACCGCCTTCCTTCATATAGCTCCTGGCTCGGCCTGCTCAGCCTCGACCCCCTGGCTCGACGCTCGGCACCGACCCCTCAAGCTCGATGCTCGGCACAAACTTCAACCATCACCACTATTTTCCCTCATATAACTCCTGGCTCGGCATGCTCAGCCTCGACCCTCCTGGCTCGACGCTCGGCACCGACCCTTCAAGTTTGGTGCTCGGCACGGACTTCGATCGAGCCATATTCCATGCTCGGCTCGGCACCAACCCCCAGTCACTTCTCAGGTGCTCATCAGCTCATAACACTCCCCTTCGCTCTTCCCACAAAGACAAACTACTCCTCCAGGCTGGTTCACACATCCCTCTAGGAGTGGGGGGCTTATGATGTGGTATAGATGATGTGGCCCAATCAGGGTCGTCAGATCTCCTCAGATTTCGCTCATCCCAAATCATTTAGTCAACAGATCCAATGGGCCTCCTGCCAATTCAGGCCCACAGGCAAGCGGGTCCGATCCGGCCCAGTAGGGTCTGATACCCGTTTACCCCTACCTATAAATACCAGACCCCCTCTTCACTTTCAAAGGTAATGAATCTTTCCCCATATGAACCCTAGCGGTCCAGTCTCTTTCCAGTGACTGGCTAGATCGTCGGAGGGCCTGTCGCCGGGATTTCTCCGATATTTTTAGGCCTTTTGCAGGTACTCTGGCTGACCGAGATTCCAGCTTCTCTTCCGAGCCAACCTCCAGGAGCCAACCCGAGTCGAGGTCGAGATCCGTCCATTCCGCTTTACAAAATACAAGAACTCACACATGTTGCTCCCCCACAAAAAATAAGGAACATCAATATTGTTTACACTGTGCGTGTAGCGCCCCGAATTTCTAGATTTATAACATAGAAAATACGTGGCACATTCCCAGTGATCCACTTCAACATAATATTAAACATAAACAACACCACTAAAATTTTCAACATTTTCTTATTACAACAAATCATTTACAATGCACAGCGGAATTCTAAACAACTCAACTCAATATTCTCTTCATTTACAACACCAATCTATCTCAAAAACGGATGTTACAAATTTACACAAATCTCCTATAAGTCAATATGTCTCAAAACCAACTTAAGCATTCCATCTCCAACTCTAAGCAACTACCTGCAACATGTGAGGCTAGAGATGATCCCTAACCTCCAAACTAAAGGGGTCAGCCATAAATGGTGTGAGAAATATAAAAATAAAGCAAACAACGACATAAGGATCCAAAACTCATAATTCTTAAACAACAAGTACTAAAGGAATATAGAAGGTACGAAATGACAATGGCATAAAACATCAAGTGATACTAAGCTAAGTGTCATGTGTAGAAAACACGAAAACCACATGCATAAAACAAAACCAAAAAAACACAAGTTTTATATGCAGACTCTCTAATGCGTACTTGTCGAAGTCTATGCATCCCATTCTACATAGGTTCGGTGCAAGCACTTAACGTCTTCACTTCATAGGGTTCAATCCCCACGTTATGAACTAATCTTAACACGATGACTACTACGAGATAAAGATAAACCATGGTTAGTATCCCATGCCCGATAATTCCGGAGATCAATCCCACACCATAATAGTTACCGTGATAATTTCGGAGATTGTCCCACACCACAAGACTGTGATAATTCCGGAGACATATCCCACACCACTAATAATCTACTATGATAATTCCGGAGATTAAATCCCACACCGAAACATGACACCCCCACAATATACCACATGTGCTTCACCTCGACTCCGATAATTCCGGAGATCAATCCCACACCATAAATAGTTACCGTGATAATTCCGGAGATTGTCCCACACCCAAGATATTTCACTTGAATAATTCTGGAGACATATTCCACACCACTAATAATCTATTGTGATAATTCCGGAGATTGTCCCACACCGAAAGCCATACTGAGGTTCTTGACTCATGTTCCCGTTCATCATATCACCACTAGTGCCTGTCCTTAACATTTTGAATTAATGGTTTACTTAACGAATCTCCTAGAGTGATGTACCCTACCGGCCTAAACTCAAATTTAAATAATTGAAATGCCTCAAAGGCCTCGACAAAATACTCAACACCGGTATACTAGGGTCATACGCCTCTAGAGACTCAAACTCAAAAGTCTCAACAAAGTTCCACTAAACAAAGTTGCTCAACTAAATGTCTCAAATGAAATACTTATCTGAATATCTCAAGGTCAAATGCTAACAACAAATACTGAACTGAATGTTAAATACATACTAAAATATCTGAGAACCAATCATTTGAATTAACACTGAAGTTTACCAATATCCATCAGTATCAGTCGACTCATGCTGATGATAAGTCGACTGTCCAGAGGACCAAATTCTAGATTTTACAAAAATAAACTAAGTCTCATATCAGTTGACTTACAGGTGGGTCAGTCGACTTACCCGAGGGAAATTCTAGTAATTCTCTCAAAATTATTCTAAGTGTATAAGTCGACTTAAATGGGTTATAGGTCGACTGTCCAGAAGGACAATTAATTTTTCTACAAAGATAATTTTCTCAGTGGACCAGTCGACTGCCTAGGGGCTAGGTCGACTGTCCAGAACAATTTTTTCTACAACTTCTCAAATGAAGCATCAGGCTCGTACCAGTCGACTGCACAGTAGGCCAGTCGACTGTCGGCCTACAGGATTTCTAAATTAGGTCTGATTACAAAATCGAATTCTGAAGCTTCTAATGAACCAATGATTATGATCATGTAAATAGTTCTTAATCAGGAAAAAATAATGATTCTCAACGAATCTCATCAGATATATGTATATTTCACCCAAAACATCAATACGTCAAGATCTAAATTCTCGTATTCCAAAACATAAATCCTTTTGTTAGGGTTTCATAAGATCTAATTTTCTTCACAAATCTAAATCAAATTTGAATCATGAATCTAATGTCCAGGTATTCATATGCAAGTCTCAACATGCTCTTAGCAAACCATTTTAATTATAAGATCTACTATTTCATCCACCAATTCCACATGATTCATACCACTTTACGAGATCTAAATTGTTCACAACAACCCATCATTTCATCACGATATTTGCACACATAGATCAATCAACGAGACAAGTTTCTTTCATGCAAAAACATCAAATCAACCAACAAACATACATCAAACAACAAACAAATTTTTATATTACTCACCTTAGAATAGAGAAAAGTCCACGAAATGAATCATCTTCTTGCTAGATCCAAAAGTCTCCTTCTCCACAAAAAGGTCTCCAAATTCAGTATTTTCAACAATGACGACTGGGAAAGAAATTCTCTTAAGGATGCCGGATGGGTAATTAGGGTTTTACCCACACTTTGCAAAACAACCCTTCCCAAAACACAAATTACGTATATAGATCATTCTTTGGTAATTTCCATCAAAACTCATTCAAATTAAGTTTTATAAGAAAATATACATTCTAAATCTCAATTTGTGCTGTTCAAAACGTCCAGAATATGCATTTTGCACTTTAACCCCTAAAAATGTCAAATTTGCAAAAAGGTCCTTTCTTTCTCAAAAATTGCAATTAGCTCCAATAAATTTCAGAAAAATCTGGAAAAATACTAATTAAATCTCAAATATTAAATAAAGATTTTTCATAAAGAAAACTAAATTTTTCACACTTCTCATCAATTATTTGCACGTGTTTTGCACGTGTACAAAAGATAAATTCTTCTGAAAATACTCATTAAATCTCCAAAAATATATTTAAACTCATTTTCAAATATAAAAATAATATTTGAAAATACGGGGTTCTACAGTGCGGACTATAGCCAGTGAGGTTCATATTATTAACACCATACGGATCATAGCCGGTAGGTTTATATTTACACTATGCAAACATAGCGAGTGGGATGACTATTATAGACTTTGAATTGCTTATGGATTATGATATGATCATGTTGTATAGATATTTTGTAGCATTCTTACTATGGTGTTTGGCAAAATCTCATTATGATTAGCTTAATTTGTACATTATGTTTACATAATTTCTTGCAAACATCCATGTGTTTTATTGTTCAAATGCATAATGGCTATATTACTTTTGGGCAGTTGGGCTCATCCCGTGTTGTCATGTAAGGCCCAGACTTGGGAAAGCTTGGAGTAAATAAAAGGGAGAAATAAAGATGATGACATCTTGGGACATTCACTATTATGTCAACAACCCTAGTACTAGTATTTGAACTATTATGAAGTTTTTCAAGTTGTGCTGCTAAACCTAGTTCATTTTATGTATAATGTTTTGAATTATTATATTTGGTAGGCATACAACTCGACTATGAATTGTGACATTTGTTATATATGTTAGGTTTCGAAGATAATCGCATATTAAATATATAGTGAAAAAATTACAAAAAAAAATATCGAAACCTAGCAATGGATCCATGCGAAAACTATAAATCGTATTTATGAGTTATACATTGAAAATGGATCTGTTGTCTCTATAGTTTGCCGACCACAACACTACAATATTGCAGTCCCTCTATAGTATCCACACGAACGGATAAAATTAAGCTTTTCCTCACGCCGTGGTGCTAGCTGCGAGAAAGGAATGTTCCTCACGCACTCCCTCTCACACAATTTCTGTGACGGCTAGAGTTTTCTCATGAGTGTCTTTTCCACAGATACGTATCATATATATAGGTACAGAAAATCAATCCTAAGAGAGTAATGAGGATGTTGGGCTCACAATCTGACCTGGGTCAGATTCGTATGTGAGCCTTGGAACTTTAGTCAACTCATTTAATTTAATTAAATGTCCAACCAATGTAAGGAGTCCAAGTCTTACTTGGATCCCCAATTAAATTCATCTTATGAATTTAAATCCTAATTTTGATCCATTTTAAGTGTGTGACCCTGTAGGTTCCCATTACGTTGACAGTAATACTAAAATCATATTCTAGTATTACAAACAGTGAACGGTATCTAGCAATACATCACTGCTACTCAAGTAACGGGAATGTCAGTGATTTGACATAACATATCTGTGACCAACGTTACCATGTAGTCTAGTCTCTTTATCCAGATATCTTAATTGACCACAAGGCATAAAGCGTGTCACCCTTGTATGGTTCAATCTTTAGTTTCTTGATGTCCGAGTAGACTTATTAAAATAAATGAGCTCAATATCTCATATTGACTCATTTGAGCACGACCATGCATTTTGCATTCTCACTCAATTAAGGGGTTCATAGATATCGCTCATGTTATGTAAAAGGGACAAATCCTATCTAAGTCACTCACATCCCTCAGTGTGATTTATAGTATATCCAATATTCGACTTTATAATCACCTTATTACATGCAACGTTTGACGACATTAAACATACAACTTATCATGTGGGAACCGTAGTGACTTCAAGTCAAAGGACTACGAATTCCATGGTCATTGTAAGAACTGCTTATGACACTCACGTAACGATCCATGCAACATTTTCATGGTGGATCAGTCCAGTACATTATTACTCTAATATGTACCCATGTAAAGACTTGATATATCATATCTATGACTCGTGAGATATGGTTATCAGTCTACGTACATACTAGTCTCTATGTATTATTGTTGTCATAATACACAATAATACTTGACTAGAGATATTTAAGAATATTGTTCTGATTACAACCAATAGGATCTCACAATTAAGTCATGCACTTGATATCCCATGGAATTGAACCTACTATTCTAAGGACTTTATTATGTTCTTTTAATCACACACACATAAAAAAGCCTCATATATAAAATATATGTTATGATTCAATGTAAACTAGTAATGTCAATACACTAATGGTCTCTAGGGCATACACCAACACTATATGCCTCGAAGTGTTTCGGGGTGTGATATAGGATAAATTATGTAGCATCAATCAGAGCCCTCCGTTCTCCTCTGGATCCTCCCTTTTGTGATTATCAGGCCAGCTATAGCCTAATGGGCCTCAGCCAGCTCAGACCCATGGGTAAACGGGTCCAACCCCCACTAGGACTCCAGACCCGTTTAACCCTGCCTATAAATACTCCACCCCCCTCCCCCGAAAAAGGTAATCAATATCTCCCCACCTGAATCCTAGCTGTCCAGTCTCTTTTCCAGTGATTGACTAGGCCGTCGGAGGGCCTGTCGCCGGGACTTCTCCCAGTGTTCCGAGGCCGTGTGCAGCTACACAAGACCTAGCCGAGCTGAGCACCCATCCTCCCTTCCGAGCTCCTCTGTGCTCCAGCTCCCGAGACGATCCCGCTACCCGGGGTCAGACCGATGCTAGTACTGTGTAGGGACTTCCACCATACAAATTTAGAGAACTCTCACCTGTTGCCCCCACATCCCAAAAACAAACCGCATCAGGTTGGCACCGTCTGTGGGAAACTTTGCCTCCTCAGTACTTTCGTCCCTTCGAGCCCAGCCAGAGTCATCACCTTAGGCCAAGCTCCTCCATGGCTCCCATGCCTAGGAAGGGCTGTCACCTCAGCACGACATCCGGACCTCAACCATCATAGCCGCACGAATGACTAGGGTTCCAACCAACCCCGGGCCAATGGTGCAGCCCAACCCTCCATTGCCTCGGATTTACGCCGCATCATCTCGGACAGGCAAGCCAACCGGACGAGGGGAGAGGCCGCTTCCAACTCGGCCTCGAACCATCGCCGCCAGCCTTCCCAAGCACACAATCCTCCATAAAACCTGGGGGGACAAGCTCCCGTCACGAAGGTCGAATTCTAGAACTTCTGGGAGGAGATCCTTCAAGCCATACGCCACGGTCCGGCCACCGAGGTCTACCACAGCTCTGCCTACCGGTCAGCAATAGGAGCCGGCGAGTCCCGCAGATCGACTCATCCCCAGGAAGCGTCGGACCCCGTACTTCGTCGTTTGGAAGAAATGGAGAACCGCCTCGCCCATCTCGATGAGGGCGGACCAATGCAGGGTCACGGCCATCGTCCGACCGAACCCCCTTTCTCCCCCCAAATCCTTGAAGATGAGATTCTTTGAAACTTCAGACTGCCTCAGTTCAAGACCTATAATGGCGAGGGTGATCCAGCTGATCACATGGAGGGGTTTAAGACCTTCATAATGATTCACAGCGTTGTGGATCCCCTCCTCTGCCGCACATTCCCTGCCACCCTCCGGAGCCCGGCTCGGGAGTGGTTCTCCAAACTCTCCCTTGGCTCGCTTTTCTCCTTCGAGCAGCTAGAGGTGGGTTTCCTTGCCCACTTCGTGACGAGCAGGAAGGTAGAGAAGACGAGCTCTTCCCTTCTGGACCTCAAACAGAAGGACGGGGAATCCCTCTGGGAGTTCGTTCGGAGGTTCACCTCGGAGGCGAGGTCGGTTTCCTTCCTCGACGCAGGGGTCGCTTCCGCAGCCTTTCGACACAACGTCCCCCATGCTCAGTTCAAGGCTTCTTTAGCCAAGAAGCCACCCTTGGACTTCCCTGACCCACTCAATAGGGTCGAGAAGTATATCCGAGCTGAGGAGGCCCTCAATCCCGAAGGCTCAAAGGAAGCTGCTGCCAAGGGGAAGCGCAAGGTCGATGATGCCGAGCCCTTCAAAAGACCCGAGAAAGAGGCAATTGGTCCCAAGGGGTCCCCCCAGTCCCTTGGTTTGAAAGATATACGCCCCCGACTCAGAACATCTCGGCAATTTTAATGAAAATCGAGGATAAGGGGGTTGTATGGTTCCTTCCTCGACCGCCCAACAACGGCAAGAAGCGAGACCAGAGGTTCTATTGCTGCTTCAACCGAGATACCGGGCATGACACAGATCACTGCCGGACCCTCAAAGACGAGATCGAAGCCCCTATCCTGCAAGGGTACCTGAAGGAATTCACCCGGGTCAACCACAGAGACCGAAGAGAGCCGAGGAGCCCGAGGCGTTCGCCTCCACCTTGGATGAACGGTCAATGACCTGATTAAAATTTGGTGCCCGAAGAAACCGACGGACACACCATCGTCCACTGCGTCCACAGCGGACCCATGGGGGGGAATCTAGGACTTCTCGAAAAGCCTTTATCTGAGAGGTCAACTCCATTCTTGACCATCCTTCCCCTCGGATTCAGCAGCGGGCGGTCTCTTTCTCAGGAGAGGACCTCAAAGGCGTTCGGCTTTCACACTGCAATGCCCTCATCATCAGCCCCGACATGGCTAACTTCCAGGTTCACCGAATCCTGGTAGACAACGACAGCTCGGTCAACATCCTTTTCTTAGAGGCATTTGAGAACCTCAAGCTTCCCCGAGAAAAGCTGAAGCTGGCCGGTTACACCCTTCACGAATTTTCTGGCATCCCGGTGCAGATCGAGGGAATCGTAACACTAGATGTGACGGCGGGAACAGCCCCCATCATCCGAACCGAGTCGATGGACTTTATGGTTGTCAACGTCAAGGCAGCCTACAACACCATACTCGGTCGACCCGGGCTCTGTTTGCTCTAGGCCGTCCCCTTCGCCTATCATCTGAAGCGACACCGGCGTTGGGGTCGTTCGGGACAACCAGGAATCGGCACGATCATGCTACATGACAGCAGTCGAGGGCGGTGTGTTTCCCTTCAACGTCGTCGAACTCCCACTTGAAGAGAGCCATCCCGAGTTGGAACCCGCAGACGAATTGGAGGAAGTCTCCTTCGGAGTCGAGGACAAGTCCAAATGGTTCCGTGTTAATCGAACCCTGTCTCCCGAGCTGAAGCCAGATCTGATCAACTGCATTCGCCAAAACGTCGACCTCTTCGCCTGGACCCCGTCCGACATGCTTGGGATTTTCGAAGACTTAATCATTCTCCGTCTAAGCATTGTCCTGGCTCCAAACCAATGCAATAGAAGCGCCGCAAGTTCGCCCCGGAGAGGCAACAGGCGGTGAAAGCAGAGGTAGATAAGTTGTTATCCGCCCGATTCATTCAAAAAGTCAGCTACCCTGAGTGGCTGGCTAATGTTGTAATGGTGAAAAAGGCTAGCGGCACTTGGAGGATCTGTATTGACTTTACCGACCTCAACAAGGCGTGCCCCAAGGATCCTTTTCCACTCCCCAGCATAGACGCTCTGATCGACGCGACGTCAGGTCACGTGCTCTTAACTTTCATGGACGCCTTCTCAGGATATAATCAGATCCGGATGTTTTCTCCGGACATCGCCAAGACGTCCTTCGTCACCGACCAAGGCCTCTACTGCTACCGGGTTATGTCCTTCAGGCTCAAGAATGCCGGGGCCACCTACCAGAGGCTCATCAACCGAGTCTTCAAGAACCAGATCAGTCGGAACATGGAGGTCTACGTCGATGATATGCTTGTCAAGAGCCGACGAGGGAAGGATCATGTTACCGACCTCGAGGAAGCCTTCGGCGTCCTTCGGTCTCCCAACATGAGGCTCAACCCCGCCAAGTGCATGGGTAGCTTTCTCAAGCTAAGGCAATGGGGCCCAGCGCTCTCCGTCGATCCCCAAGCCTCGATGCTGTATGGCGAACTCGAGCACATTGGTAGCTTTCTCAAGCTAAGGCAATAGGGCCCAGCACTCTCTGCCGACCCCCAAGCCTCAACGCCGTATCGCGAACTCGAGCACATAGGTAGCTTTCTCAAGCTAAGGCAATGGGGCCCAGTGCTCTACGCCGACCTTCAAGCCTCGACACCATATGGCAAACTCGAGCACATGGGTAGCTTTCTCAAGCTAAGGCAATGGGGCCCAGCATGCTCCCAGATCCCTAAGCCTCAACGCCGTATGGCAAACTTGAGCACATGGGTAGCTTTCTCAAGCTAAGGCAATGGGGCCCAGCGCTCTCTACCGACCCCTAAGCCTCGATGTCGTATGGCAAACTCGAGCACATGGGTAGCTTTCTCAAGCTAAGGCAATGAGGCCCAGTGCTCTCCACTGACCCCCAAGCCTCGACGCCGTATGGCGAACTCGAGAACATGGGTAGCTTTCTCAAGCTAAGACAATGGGGCCCAGCGCTCTTCGCCGACCCCCAAGCCTCGACGCTGTATGGCGAACTCGAGCACATGAGTAGCTTTCTCAGGCTAAGGCAATGGGGCCCAGCGCTCTCCGCTGACCCCCAAGCCTTGACGCCGTATGGCGAACTCAAGCACATGGGTAGCTTTCTCAAGCTATGGCAATGGGGCCCAGCGCTCCCCGCCGATCCTTAAGCCTCGACGCCGTATGGCGAACTTGAGCACATGAGTAGCTTTTTCAAGCTAAGGCCGTATGGCGAACCTGAGCACATGAGTAGCTTTTTCAAGCTAAGGCAATGGGGCCCAGCACTCTCCGCCGACCCCCAAGCCTCGACACCGTATGGCAAACTCGAGCACATGGGTAGCTTTCTCAAGCTAAGGCAATGGGGCCCAGCGCTCTCCGCCGACCCCCAAGCCTTGATACCGTATGGCGAACTCGAGCACATGGGTAGCTTTCTCATGCTAAGGCAATGGGGTCCAGCGCTCTCCGCCGACCCCCAAGCCTCATCACTGTATGGCAAACTCGAGCACATGGGTAGCTTTCTCAAGCTAAGGCAATGAGACCCAGCGCTCTCCGCCGACCCCCAAGCCTCGATGCTGTATGGCAAACTCGAGCACCTGAGTAACTTTCCTAAGCTAAGGCGTTGGGGGTCTGGCGCTCCCCGCTGATCCCCCAATTCCTGACCACCGGTCAGGACTTCAGCTATCTGGCCCACTTTAAAGTTTACTATTAAAGATTTAGGGCGCTCGCCCTCAGGCAAATGCCCCGGGCCCCAAGTCTTTGGTCGGCCCACCTTTCACCTGCGAACAACTCAGGGTCTACGACCCTTAGAGTTTAAAACCCCAAATTGTTCGAGAGCGGCAGGAGAGCCACCGACCCAGGATCCTCGCCGAATAGACGCTTCATGTGCGGAACCTCTCGGTGACCTACCTCTCGCCCGCAGACAACTCGGGGTTAACGACCCCTAAAGCTGAAACCCCGAATTGTCTGCAGGTGGCAGGGGAGCCACCGAACCCTGCGAGTATCTTGGGCACCCCGAGCCCCAAATCTTTGGTCGACCCACCTCTCACCTTCGAATAGCTCGGGGTTCACGGCCCTTAGAACTGAAACCCCGAATTGTTCGAAGGCGAAAAGGGAGTCACCGACCCCGGGCCCTATCCCACAGGACCTCGGTCGGCACACCTCCCACACTCTAGCAAGTTTGGGTAGATCCGAGGTTTAGGACGTAGATCTACCTAAAAATGCTCGTGTATGGAAGAGGAGCCACCGACTCTGTTTCCTTGCCCGAGAAAGATCCCCCGAGCTCCCAGACCTTTGGTCGGCACTCCTCTCACACTCTAGCAAGTTTGGGCAGATCCCCGAGGTCTAGGACCTAGGATCTACCCAAAAATGGTAGAGTATGGCAGGGGAGCCACCAGCACGGGACTCGCGACCAAAAAAATTCAGAGGTAGGGCGCCTGCCTATGGCAAGCACCCAAAAAATTATTCTCAGATGAGTTTCTGATGAGGGATGGGGGTTTTATAACCCCCTGAGCAGCCATTTAATGTCATCGGAAGTTGAAACGGTGGAAGTCAAAGCGGCGCCTCATTAATGGGCTTGGAAAGGCGAAACGTCGCCCCATTAATGACATAGGGAAATGGCCCAACACTCCGACAGCCTCAAGCCCCCCCTCTCCCCCGCATGTTCGGAATTGACCGTGACTCCCATCGAGGAGATCAATCCTCAGAGCCGACTGACTCCACTCCGAGAGCCCAATCTTCCGCTCGACTCCGAGGCCAAATAAACGTACTAACACTAATCCTCAATGCACACTCAGCAACAAGTTCAGACGGGTTGGAAATCTTATTATTTATTATAACTACCCAGGGAGGGCACAATACAAAGGTTTATTCTATATTACAATGAAAGTCTCATCCTAAACTACACTCAGGCCCCCTCCGTGTTCGTACGGGTCAACTCAAATCCTGCCGAGCGACTCGGTTCCACCGCATGCCCTGCCGAGCCCCTTAGGATCGGCTATAGAGGACACTCCGGCCACAGAACTCTGATCGTTGCTCGACCTCACATACTCCAACCGTAGGGTCAGGGACGATTCACGCCTCGAAGAAGCCCCGATCACCAAAGGGACCGACCTTCCCAGCATTGTTTTATAACACTGAATCTCAATCTCTTTCTCCACAATGACTTCACAAAGGAGCGACTTCGATGTAGGCCTCTGCACCGAAGCACTCGACATGGAAAATCTGAGGCCCACACCACCAAGGTCTCGGTCGGCTGTCGCCTTCTTCAACTGAGCCGACTCCGCGCTCAGCTCCTTTGACTTGTTCTAGAAATAATGGAAGGCAGCATCGTGATCACGAGCTTCCTTCCGATACCGGCCATGGGAGGACTCTAATACCTTGATCTTACTTCGAAGCCACGCCTCCTCGGATCGTCGAGGATCAGCCTCGGCAAGAAGAGCCAACATCTGATGGAAGCAAAATGAATCGAAAAATTACGTAAGTCTAAGAGGGTCGGAAAAACTTCAACAGCCGACCCCAAAAGCAAAACAAAGGTGAAGGGTAAAACAGTCGGCCCACAAAAAATCTTTCTCATAAATTATTAATTCGTTTACAAAATGCTGTGGCGGCCAGTCTGCGGTCGGCAAAATACTTTAAAGAAGACAACAAAAAGAAGAAGAACAAAAAAAAAACAACAACTACGACTACGAGCCCACCTCTCCCTCGGCTCCGGCGATGGCAATGGGGTCGACCACTGGGTCGGCACTCCCCCTCAGACTCTGCCATCCCCCTCGCCCGGCGTCTTGTGCTCAGGGGTCTTCGGCAACCCCTCGACCTCCATGTCGTAGTCAAAGTGCGACACATCCATGGCCGGGAAGAAGTGCTTGACATGGTCCATTGCCTTGGCGTACACCTCGTTCTGCGCCTCGATGACCATGTCTTGGGCCTTCGTGATTAGCCCAGCCTTCTCGGCCTCGAACCCCTTCTTCAGCGCCACCTCTCTCTTAAGCGCGTTGGCCTCCATCGAGGCCAGGTCGGCCTTCAGAGCCTGCTCCCGTTTCATCAAGCCTTCCAGGTTGATCTTCAGATCGACCATCTCGTGCTAGTAGCGATTGGTCTGGCTCCTCTCATACTTCAGCTCCATCTCGTGAAGCCGCCTTACCTAGTTCCCCGACATACAAGCCTGCAGCCGAGGTCAAGACACTTGGGTAAAAATGAATTTCTTAGAAATCAATACAAGGAAGATAAAACCGAAGGCCTCGCTGCACACTGGCCTGAGCCCACCTCATATAGGCCGCCTCAGAGGTGTCGGCCCCCATGCTCTACCGATCGTGGGGCGTGGCCATCTTGTCCATGAACTCCACGGAGACGAGAGCCTCGGTTAGGGAGTCCCCCCAGCAAATAGACCAGTTCGGGGCCCATAGTCACAGTCCCTCCTCCCAACCATGGCTTAGGCGTCGGCACGAAGAGGAGGGAGGTGACCCTGCGAGACCTTTGCCGCTTTCGAGGCCCCCTTGCTCATCACGAGAGCGACCTCCTTCTGTTGGCTTGGCTTTTGTTTTTTCGTCTTCGACACGGAAGGAGCCTTGGAGGAGTTCGCGAAGGAGCTGCCGCTTGCTTCCCCTTCTCGGACTGTTCTGCCTTCTCCCTCTTCAGGGCTAGACTCCTTGCCTGAATAGCCTCGGGATCCATCTCTGCGAAAAAACCCATTAACACGCGATGAGCACAAAAGAGAAATACAGAAATAAAAATGAACGAAAAACATACGGGACGATGCAGGGCTCAGTCCGGCTCGATTTAGGTGACTTTCCGTCACTTTTGGCCAACTAATATTGTGGCTCTTCCAAAGGCGCTCCACAAAGGTCCATTCCTCGGTCGAGATATCTCCCTTCTTCGGTCCCTTAAAGTTCGGCTTGTAGAAATTCCACTTCGTTGGAATGTCCCACTGGTCCTCATTCCGAACAACAAAGTACTTTCTCTTCCACTCCTTTATTGAGTCGGGATGTCCGTGCACGACCCTGCATTTACTCCGAGATGACACATAATATATCCCCTCGAACTCGCCGGACAAGCTAACCCCTAACATAGCTCGGAAGATACTCAACCGTAGCAGTACCTTCTTCTCCGAACACAGTAATATGAAGCTCACCATTTGCTTCTAGGAATTCGGCCCGAACTACACCAGGCACAGTGAGAACTAGTTGAGAACCTCCCAAATGAAGGGGTGGATTGGCAGCCTCAACCCTGAGGAGAATGCATCCGCGGGGAAGATACAATACCATGGTGCCAACAGGTCGGTCGGCCGAAGACCAGTGCTCAGGACCATCAGTTCGAACTCCTTGCCAATGAAGAAACTCGCCTGAATGACCGGAAGATCCTCCCCCTTCAAGATCGTAGGGGTAATGTCCATCTTGACCTTCACCCGGCTCGGCGACGAGGGCTGCACCCCATAAAGGACCTTATCCCCTACATTGTCCGGATAGTTCCCAATCGACCGAGGCTGTGGCAAAAACGGGACCCCAAATCCTGCGGTGCATTCGTCCTATCAGGGTTGCTTGGGAGGGTCACCCTCACCCTCTTCTTCCGAACCTTGTGAGCGTTCTCGGGCGACGGGGTCGCCAACAGTTCGAGGGTAGAGGCCCTCGGGGGGGAGTCCGTCCCCCGACCTGACCACCCTCGGCCTCACCCTCTCCTTCCTCTCCTTCTTCCCTTCCTTCACCCTCCTCTTCACCCTCATCCGCGGCAACCTCCTCATCCGAGCTACTACTCTCCGTGACGAAGGGTTTGCGAGTCCACAAAGGCCGCATGACTAACACCTCCTCTGGCTCATCCCACAAGGTCGAAGCTTCCGGGGCATCCGAAGAGTTGGTGGAATTCGTTAGCCCTGTGTGAATGTAGCTATCAGAGGTAAAGGCGAAGGAATCGGACTGAGCGCTAGACATGACTAAAAGAACTAACCAGTGACTTGGTCAGAAAAGTGGCCGGAAAACTGGTTGACGATGGCGGAAAGTGCTAGAGAGAGAAGATCTGAATCCTAGTGAGAGAAAGCAAAAGTAAGAAATGAGAAAGGGGGGAGGGGCGAGTGTATATAAAGGAGTGAGACCCCTCGATTTTCGTGAGAACCAGTTACAATAACTGCCTCGATTCTTGTGAAAGTAGTTACTGTTACTCCTCTATTCTTACAAAAAAAGGTTCACCTAACGGCTATGGGAATCTCCGAGCCGCTCGTCATTCCGACCCCCTACAGCCTCTACGGTCGACCTGCAACTCGAGCACAAGGGTAGCTTCAACAGACCAAGTCATCTGGCCTCGCCCGTCCTTTTGACCCCCTACAGCTTCGATGGTCGACCTACATCTCGAGCATAGGGGTAGCTTCAACAGGCCAAGTCCTTTGGCCTCGCTCGTCCTTCCGACCCTCTACAGCTTCGACGATCGACCTGCATCTCGAGCACAGGGGTAGCTTCAACAGGCCTAGTCATTTGGCCTCGCCCGTCCTTCCGACCCCCTATAGCCTTGACGGTCGACCTGCATCTCGAGCACAGGGGTAGCTTCAACAGGCCAAGTCCTTTGGCCTCGCTCGTCCTTCTGACCGCTACAGCCTCGATAGTCGACCTACATCTCGAGCACAGGGGTAGCTTCAACAGGCCAAGTCATCTGGCCTCGCCCGTCCTTCTGACCCCCTACAGCCTTGACGGCCGACCTGCATCTTGAGCACAAGGGTAGCTTCAACAGGCCAAGTCCTTTGGCCTCGCTCGTCCTTCTGACCCATTACAGCCTTGATGGTCGACCTACATCTCGAGCACAGGGGTAGCTTTAACAAGCCAAGTCATCTGGCCTCGCTCGTCCTTCTAACCCCCTACAGCTTCGATGGTCGACCTGCATCTCGAGCACAGGGGTAGCTTCAACAGGCCAATTCATTTGGCCTCGCTCGCCCTTCCGACCCCTTACAGCTTCGACGGTCGACCTGCATCTCGAGCACATGGGTAGCTTCAATAGGCCAAGTCACTTGGCTTCACTCGTCCTATCGACCCCCTACAGCCTCGATGGTCGACCTGCATCTCGAGCACATGGATAGCTTCAACAGGACAAGTCATCTGGCCTCGTCCGTCCTTTCGACCCCCTACAGTTTCGACGGTCGACCTGCATCTCGAGCACAGGGGTGGCATCAACAGGCCAAGTCATTTGGCCTCGTCCGTCTTTCCGGTCCCCTACAGCCTTGATGGTCGACCTGCATCTCGAGCACAAGGGTAGCTTCAACAGGCTACGTCATTTGGCCTCGCTCGCCCTTCCGACCCCCTACAGCCTCGACGACCGACCTGCATCTCGAGCATAGGGGTAGCTTCAACAGGCCAAGTCCTTTGGCCTTGCTCATCCTTCCGACCCCCTACAACCTCGAAGGTCGACCTACATCTCGAACACATAGGTAGCTTCAACAGGCCAAGTCATCTAGCCTCGTCCGTCCTTCTGACCCCCTACAGCTTCGACGGTCGACCTGCATCTCGAGCACAGGGGTAGCTTCAACAGGCCAAGTCATTTGGCCTCGCCCGTCCTTCTGACCCCCTACAGCCTCGACGGTCGACCTGCATCTCGAGCACAGGGGTAGCTTCAACAGGCCAAGTCCTTTGGCCTCGCTCGTCCTTCCGACCCCCTACAGCCGCGACGGTCGACCTACATCTTGAGACTGGATAGACTGAATATAATTGAGAGACCGGTCATCCTCTTTTTCATCAAAGTCATCACTTACATTAGGTTCATAGGTAAACTCAGTATCGGGCTCATCAGCGATGACTGCGGTATCCTCTACTATATTGATCCTACTTGGGCTAGGACAGTTACTAGCAACATGGCCGTATCCCTTACATTTATAGCACTTAGTGAGAAGATCAATCTTAAAATAGTCTCTTTCAGTGTTCTTACCCGTGTTGTCATTTCTAAGTGGATAGGAATTTGAAGTATGTTTGTTTAGGTAAGATTTGTTAGGCTACTGAGGAGATGAGTGCTTAGGTCTAGAGGGATCAGGAAGGGTCATTCTAGGGGAATGATCTCTCGAATTGCTGGATCTATAATGGAAACTAGCTTTAAGGGAATCCATATCGAGGACTAAGGCATAAACTGCTGCTAGTGAGTCCACATTTCTATGAATTAGCTCGTTCCTCAGATCGGCTTGTAATCTAGCCCTGAACCTAGAGAGAGTTTGTTCTTCACTCTCTTTACCTAAAGCATTGCACCGAATAAGGTAGTCATCAAATGTATCAACATATTCTTGTGTGGATTTACTTCATTGATAAAGTTGGTTCCATGAATCTAGCAATCGGGTGTGGAACGATAACGGTACATATCTCTCAGTAAGATTCTTCTTCATGGATTCCCAAGTGGATATGGATGCCAAGCCTCGACCTCTGCGGGCATGTTCAAGATTGGTCCAGTATTGTTGAGCTTTCCCAGTTAATTTCATTGTGGCAAATTTAACTTTCAGGGCTTCGCTCATGTCAAACCACACAAAATAGTGGTCCATGGCACGGATCCAATCGAGATAAGCTTGGGGTTCCATGTGGCCTTCAAAATGGGGAACGTCAGCCTTAATGTTCTTCTTATATTTTTTGTCAGGGTCACGTTCTTGACGTCGATCGTTACGAACATTCCCTTGAGGGATCTGAAGATTAGCATGGAGCTCAGGAACAACAATTAGATTTAATTCCACTTTCTCAAGCCTCTGTTTGATATTGGCAAGAGTTGCTTGAATGGTAGCTAGGCTAGCAGAGATATCAGGGTTGTCCATTTCAGATCGGGAAAGTCTAGGGTTCCTAATTAGGTGATTTGGAAGGGATAAGAAAGACTCTTCAAGATCTGTGATGCTGCTGCGAAGACACATTCACCAAAGTAGAAACTAGGGATCGTGTGTGTCCTACTTTTTTTTTAAACTGAAGTGATCTAAATAAAATAAAATAAAATAAAATAAAATAAAAGACTCTAAATGAATGCAAAAATAATGTCTAAATGATGCAAGAACTAGGGCTTTAAGAACCCTTGCTCTGATACTAAAATGATGTAAAACTAACCCTAAAATAGAGAATTTCCAAGATTCTTAATGGATTAATTTTACCAACACGTAGGTGCGGATCAAAGTTAGAAATTTTAAACAATTAATTGGTTGGATGGATTTTCAAGAACTGAATCACGTTAACAATCCCAATTAATAATTCACTCTACAATCAATAATTAAATTCCTAAGTGTTCTTGGTAAGTAAAAGATTCAATATTGATTCGTACTCTAATCAAGCATGTGAAACACTCAATCTCAATTATTTTTGTGGACGACAGGAAAATTAGATAATATAATAGATAATAGAGCAGTAGAACACAAATATTTAAAAGTGGAAAGAGTATACCAAGGGTTCGAAGAACTCAGTGCAGATCTTGGTTGAACAACACGCAGAACACAGCAAATCAGCAGCAACAGTACGAGAGACAACTACCACCACGTCAGCAATGGCGACAGCAAGGGCGATGGGCACAACTAGGGTTTCGATCGGAGGTGGACTTCGGAGATGGAAGTGGGGTCACAACTAGAAGTCGATGCTGAAGGAAGGAGGACTGGAGGTTGGGGTGGAGGTTTTGAAGTGAAGTACGGCAGGGTGAGGGAGGAAGGACGACTGTGGGGCACCTTGATTTGGCGATGGAGGTGGTGCGGGTTGCAGACGAGGCGATTAGGGGTGGCGGTGAAGAGAATGGTCGACGGAGTTGATGGCAGTGGTGGGCGTAGGTGGAGAGAGTGCGAAGTGAGGAAGGGGATCTGGATGGGTTCTGAAGGAGGGTTAGGGTTTTCTTTTTGGTCGGGATTAGGGAAGGGGAAGAAGACAGTTGAGGCTTTTGGTGAATAGGGTGATTTTGTAATTGGGAAATTAGGGTTTAATTGGTTTGGGAGATTTTTTAATTTGGGGATAGATTTTAGAGTGTATCACAAACTCTAAAATTGTATTAGAATTTATCACAAATTCTAATAATTTGGATCTCACTTGTATCACACAAAGAGAGAGAGAGGAAGAGCAAAAAACTCAACACAAATTTTTTTAAATCAAGAATGGCATATTTTCTCATTAATCTCAAGGCCTATAAATAGGCTCAAAATACATCTTGATACAAATTTCAAAATATTCTCAGAATTTTAAATACATAAAAAAAGATTACATATGGCTATAATTGTCAAAAACAAATACAGTACTGAAATAAAATCCTAAACTAAATAAAATTGATGTCTTCATCAACTTCATAATTGATAATACCTTGAAATTTTGATAGTTAATACCTTGAAATTTTGATAGTTTCACCTCAAGTAAACTAGTACACAATTGCCTGATTCTTTTGCAACTTGGTTTGACATAATTGTCATTTAGGCCCTTACTTTGAGTATAGATAGATTCAAAAATCTCAACAATACTCCACTTGGAGACATAACAAAGCTTTAAAAAATTGTACATTTTCGTAAATCCTACACATGACCTCTGCTAACCTCCCACTTGTGATAGAACGAGTACCTCTCACTTGAAGAGCATGCCACACCCCTCCACGTGGACACAAACACCCACACCTACTCTTGAAGGACAAACTGATGAAAACTTAACCCTAGATAAAGAATATCCAAGAATATTAAAAGATTAAGTTTACCAACATGTAATGCCGATTAAGTTAGAAAGTAAAACTACTAATTGGTTTGATAGATTTTCAAGAATTAAAATAAGTTTAACAAACCCAATTAAAGATTCACACTTAACAATTAACAATTATACTTGATCGTTCTTAGCATGTAAGATATGCAATACTGATTCATACTCTAATTAGCAAGTAGAAGCACACACCCAATATTTGTGGACGACAAATAATTTAGATAATAATCTAGAGATGGTAAAGCAGTATTACAAATATTTGAGAAGTGAAAAGAGTTTACCGGGGTTGCAGATAGGGAGCTGCGGTGGAGGAAGATGATCAGGGATGTTAGTGGCCGTCGATGGGGTAGCAAAGGGTTGCGCTGGGATCTGAAGGAGGAGCAGCGATGGGGGTCATTAGGATGATTGATGGAGGGGCTGATGATGTGGCACAGCGTCGGTAGGTGGTGCAGTAAGGGGATCAAAGGAGGCTTCGGTGGTAGCGAGGTGGTGGCTGCGATGGAGTTGGTTGGGGTTTCGAAGATGGGTGAAGGAGATGGCTGCAAGTGGAGGTGAGGGCGATGACGGACTAGGGTGCTTGGGGTTTTTGGAGGAGTTGCGGGATGGCGCTTGTGGTGGAGATGAAACTTCAGAGATGGGTGGGATTCGAGGGAAGGAGGAAAAGAGTTGGTAACGATGGGTTGACGATGGTGGTTGCTCAAGTTGTGGGTTGCGGGAAGGGAAAGACAGAGGAAGAAGAAGAAGAGAAGATGGGAAGGTGAAGATGGCGGCTCAAGAGGGGTTAGGGTTAGGGATTTTGTATAATGGATTTGGGGATTTGGGTGTAGTTTAGGACTTCTCACAAACCCTAATATTTTCTTAGGATTTCTCACAAACCTTAATAATTTCTTATGGTATCACACACACAAGAAAAGAATGCAGAGCAATAACTCAACACACAATAAATTTTTTTAATCAATAATAGCATACCTTGTCATTATTCTTAAGGTTTATATATAAGCTCAAAACAAAATCTCAATACAAATATCCAAAATATTCTAATGCAGAAAATGAATGGTGCAAATTGTAAAACTACTACATATGGCTAAATATCAAAATAAAACAAAACAGAACCGATGTCCTCATCACAAACCCTACAATCTATTACATTGGACATGCATAATGGAGAAACTCTCCCCCTTTTCACAGTGTTGGATACTGTGTTGCTAGACTCCCCAACTCACAAACTCTGTGTCAACACTGGATATTGTACAAAATCCCTTAAGGCTAAAACACTCTCTATACTTGAAGCCTCCATGAACATTACCTGCACAATATCCGCAGACTATGAAATATCACTCACAACCCTACGACAACCACCTCGCCATTCACATCAACATCTCCCTGCATAGCAATACCAATGCTCTCAACATCACAATAGCAACTTAAAGTTTCTGCCATATCACGAAGAACCCTCGCCTAACATACCAAATATATATTTTATTTATCCACGATCTTACATTCTAAAAAAGAATTCTATAATTTCTTGTAAAGTTTTATGGGTGTTAATCAATTTATCGGAACCAAGCTGCGTGCACTTTGTGCAAGGCCAATTTCCACTAGTTTATATATAAATGAGTTATATATAGTGACTTAGAGCATCTGTAGTCGTTTGCCAAATATCGATAAAATGGATATTTGGCAAACGAACGTGCTGCACTCGTTTGCCAAATATCCATTTTATCGATAAATCGCTACAGTCGATTGCTATAAATGAGAATCGATATAGCTTTTATCGATAAGTGAGGGACGACATTCGAAGTGCCGTCCCAGGAAAAAAATTAATTTTTTATTCGTCGGACGGCACTTGAAGTGCCGTCCGTTCGAAAAAATTATCAATTTTTCGCTTTATTTATTGCCAAAAAATAATTAAAAAAACCCAACTAAAAACACCTCGGACGGCACTCGATGTGCCGTCCCTCACTTTCCCCCTTTCCCGGATGGCACTTCATGTGCCGTCCGTTGGGTTGTATTAAAAAAAAAAAAATTTGGTGCTGCATGACTCACTTCTAAAACTCATAATTAAAAAATGGGAACTCATATATTAAATCATATATTAAATGGGAACCCACTTCATATCTGAATAGACCTTCATAATTAAAAAAACCCAACTAAACATGGTGCTGCACTCCGACGGCACTTCATGTGCCGTCCATGATTTACGGTTTTTTTTTTTTTTTTTTTTGGTTTAACGGACGACACTTCATGTGCCGTCTGACGAATGCAGGCATTTTTTTGGCGCTTTTCTCCTCCGACGGCACTTCATGTGCCGTCGCTTAATATTATATTATAGTTTGCTAAAAATAGCTTTGGACGAGTGCAGCATAATTGGAAATCCTATTTCTATTTATCCATATATGGATATTTTTACCGTAAACGACTACAGATGCTCTTATAAGAACTTATATGTTAAAGAAGTGGCTACAATATGTCAAAAGAAAATGGCTTCTATACACGATGTGATCTAACAAGGGGTGATTTGTTTGCATGCTGTTAACTACTGAAAACAGATCCAAGGGAAGTCTACTATGGAGAAGTTTGGTTGGTAGCATTTGTGCATGGAGAACATTTTCAATTCTGACAGCGTAGTGGGTGTAATGAGTGGTTTTTAAGGTATTTGAATTCGTTAAGTTTACTGTTAAGGCATTTCTAAATAATTTATTTTCATTCAAGAAACAAAAGTAATAGGAGTAATACTATTCACCGTGAATTGTATCTATAACCATCAAAATCAATGTTTGTGATTTTTTTTCAAGAAATCGTTTTCCTAACAATGATTTTCATTTCATGGATTTTAGTTGCACCCAACCCAACCACCCCCAATTGTCGGATTCACAAGTGGATCTTCTAACACCCGACCCGACTTCAACCCGTTACAAATAACCCGTAACAACTAACAAATAAGAGAGCCATAAAGGCATAGATTAAGGGAAATAAAGCAAGTAAAGAACACAAGAAGATAGGAGAAGAGAATAAGGGATGCCACCCTCTTCTTCTCTTTTGTTGCGTCGCTTCCTCTGCTACTCCGTTAATGGCGGAGCTTCTCCTATTCATCTCAAGAAGAAGAACCTCATCTTCTTAGGCTCTCCAAATGTAATCCTCTTAACTCTTTCTAGCAATGCCAAAGCTCTTTGTCCTCTAACTGTTTGTAGTAATGCCTACATTTTATTTAGGTGGCCGCATCAGTTCTTGACGTGCTTTTCGATGCCTCCAAAGCTCCCGACTCCATCTTCCAGGTATTTTGAATCGACCCATTTCGCCAATTGGGCTTATTTAGAGCTATATGTTACAATTGATGTTGGCTTAGATATTTAGTTGGTGGTAAATAGATTGATTTGGTACAATTAGGTAGTATAGAAACACACATTTCCACATCTTGGAAAGGAAAGAAATATTTATACTAGAGGAAAGGGAGCCTCGTATGCTCGTACTTATAGAATTTCCCTCATGTAGAGTAGTTGTGTACGCACGATGGGACTCTATATAAAAGATCTGCACCGTTCATTAAGTTCCTTATGTCGTAAAGGCTTGTGTACAAAAAATGAACTTGTTTGGAGGCTTCTTACCCGTGCATCGATTGGTGCCAATTGTTATGTTATTGAAAAACCATTAATTTTGCAACTACTGGAAACATGATTAAAAAAGCATCCAAACAGGTTGGTTTTTCATACACATTGTTATTATGACATGCAAATCAATGTGATCAGTGCCAATCGTCCATTATTCTATATGAGGACATCACCTTATATAAATATGAGGCTCCCTTTTCTCTTATACTATTGTATAGTGAGAGAAGGGTGTGACTGGTAGGCCCTCATTCGTTTATTATTGTAGATTTTTATTTCTAATTGTATTATAAGCAACATTTTAAAATTGATGATAGTCACTATGCATTGAGCGAAGAAATGAGGCAACTAATGAGTAGCACTATCAAGAGAAAAACACGTGCTAAATATTTAATAATGCTCAAAAGGAAATATTGTAGACATAGTCGGTGAAAGTACTGAGTGACTTGGATTTAGCTTGCAGCAATTGTTACCCAACCACCTTCAGGAAGGGATAGAGGGAGGAAGCTGATGCCATCACCTGTCGCGCAACGTGCCATGGAAAGAGGATTTCCTCACGAGTTGATTTTCACACCGGTGAAAGCCGGGGAGGTATTAATCACTATGTTTTTCTTGGTTTGTTGGTTTTTCTTTTCGTTTGAATTGGAGACTATTTTGACGGTTAATCCCGATTTTTGATCGTCTTTGGGGCATACCCATATATTTTACATGATTACTCTTTGATATGAATTTTTTTTTCTGGTTTTCTAGCATCTTATTAGTTTGGATGTTCTCTTTTCATAAAGTAATTTGTATCATGTCACTGCTCTTTTTTAGTATAGCTAATTCAAAATCTAGGAGTGTATATATATTTACTTATAAACATCTACCTAATTTTCATAACATACCACTCCCATCTTAATTGCTTCAAAATGAGCAGTTCACTTATTTTAGATTGATGGGATGTGATCTTGAATCGTCCTCATTCTCTTTCCTTTGTTATAGGATATGTAATTGATAATTTTTCTTTTCGTATTCTCTGCTTGCATCTCATTATCTATTACATTAGGTTATTTTTTATGTTTCCATATGTACACATTGTTTTTTCTTCTTCCACTCGCTCTTTCTTTTGTTGAAGCCATTTTTTCCCCATATCATGATCTTGTTCCCTGAATATGAAATATAAGAATGTACATTTAAAAAACATTTATTTCCATATGAGTTTGTGATACTCGAGAGTTAGTCAAGATATGATCATTTAGAATTGTGGAAAGACTGACTTTTAGGGAGTACACCTTTTAGGGAGTGAGATGGTGCAACTGTCATTGGTCAAAGTTGAATGTTAAAGATACTTCATTTGTCCATTTGTCAAGACAAAATGTACTTTACCAAAAAAAAGGTAAAGTAAGAGAGAATTAACATGGGAATGATAAAAAAAAGGAGAATCGAAAGGAGAATTGGAGAGGGAAGATGAGAAAAGTGGAGAATTCAAAGGAGAATTGGAGGGTGAAAGATGTGAAATGAGAAAAAGGGGGAGAAAGAAGGATTAGCTGCATGCCTTCTCTCAAGACCTTCATACAGACACTATAAAATATCATTGCTTATAAGCTGGTAAGATAAGTACTAAATATTACAATTATTGACAAAAAATAGCAGGAAATTAAATCTAATTTATTTTCATTTATAAAAAAAATCCTAATAGCATACACCTCATAATAGTATATTTATTCTTCTAGAATCTTCTCAGATAATTTCTTCATCATTCAAATTGATGGAAACTTATGTGATTCATTGTTGTGTAAAAAAGTATAGAGAAATAATGCATATTTCTTCATACAATCAAATCAAATATGTTCCTTGAAAGGTTAGGAGGGAGGGAGAAACCAAAAAATGAGAAAATAAACTATTCAATTTTTCTTTATCTCGCTTATATATATATATATAGCAATGCTCCATTGCCAACCACTGAAGCCGTTGTTCGGAACAACGACTTCGTTTATTTTGAACCTCAGCCGTTGTTCCGAACAACGGCTTAGGTTATATTCGGAACAACGGCCTAAGTGGTTTGTATACTTGTTTGCAATGGAGCATTGCTTATATATATATATATATATAAGGAGGCTAGTATCACCCTAGCCAACTTAGCTATGGAGACATCTCAAAACTCATATTCCAAATTTCCAACCATCCAAAATAAAATCAACACCGTTAGATGTGATGAACATCATAAACGTATGTGTCCAAGATTTCAAAGGAAATCGATGAGATTTATCCATTTATAATGCGACCAAAAAATTATGCTTTATAAACAGTCAAGAATTACTCCATTTATGCTTTATAAACTCTTCAAATTCATTTAACATTTTTACACATGAAGTTTTTATAATGTTGATCATATCTAATAGTGTCAATTTTCATTTTAAATGGTCATTTTTTTGTGTCAAAATATGTGTTTTAAGTTGTCTCCGTAGCTAAGTTAGCTAGGGTGACATACTAACACCCTTATTTTACACACACACGCACACACACACACACACATACTAGATTTGCTTGTGGCCACGTGCCTACGGCACGTCTTCAGAATAATACAGCATATGAAAAGTTTTGTAAACAGTAAATCAACAATTATGTAGCTGAAGTTTGAATAGTATGACAATAATTAGTTGTAAATAAAAGTCCATGTTTCCATTAGTATATAGTTAAAAATAATTATAAATTGGGGTATAAAAGTCTATGTTTATATATATATATATATATATATATATATAGAGAGAGAGAGAGAGAGAGAGAGAGAGAGAGAGAGAGAGATAAATAAATAAATATGTTGTTTTGGGGGGATTTGAATTTGAGTTTTGGGGGGAAACTTTTGGGGGAAAATGTGTTTTGTGAGGTTAGATCTTGGCCTTTGATTTTGGGGAGATTGAAGGAGAGCCACTTGATAGCTTTCTTTGTGTTTTATTATATAGATATATAAGAATGATCCGAACCATTCAATTTGATCTACAGGACTAAATTAATTTAGGGATGTGAGATCAAGTTATTTCGGATTCGTTTGCTCACGCATTGAAGTGTTGTAAATTGTTTCAGATTCGTTTACTCACGCATTAAAGTGTTGTAAATTGTATGGCTGAATATCACTTTTTGTTGTTGTAATGACATGATGTATGGACAAATGGACTCCAAATGGCTTAATTTTTCATTCCTAGACTAATTTAGTCCATGTCAACAATGTGAACAGTTCAGATGATTTATAGGATGACTATGCATGGAGTTCTCACGAAGCTTATCGTGAGAACGGTTTGGATATTGTTGATGTATAGTATAGAGACAGAAGAGAATAATTTATTGGATTATTATAACTGAATACACTGCCTCCTATATATAGGAGAGTACAAAGAGATCTAAATCTAATTCCGACGTGGGACTAAACTAAGACTACTTTAACACTCTTCCTCAAGTTGGTGCGTAGATATTGTAGAAGCCAAGCTTCCTCAAGAAAGTTTGAAAAAGCTTAGGAGGTAGTGTTTTAGTTAGGATATCAGCAAGTAGTTCACTGGACTGGACTTATGAAAATGAAATAACCTTCTTCATCCACTTGTCTCAAACGAAGTGACGGTCAACTTCGATATGTTTTGTGCACTCATGAAATACCAGATTTTTATAAATATGCAAAGTAGCATTGTTGTCACAATAGAGAAGAACTGGAGATAACAACGAGATTGCAAAGTCTCGACGAAGAGATTTGCACCATAAAATTTCAGAAACCAAATGCTCAAGGGCTCGGTATTCAGACTCTGCACTTGATTTGGCTACCACAGGTTATTTCTTACTTTTCCAAGATACGAGATTTCTTCCAAAGAATACTACGTATCAACTAGTTGAGTGCCTATCATCAACCGATCCTGCCCAGTTAGTATCAGAATATTTCTCGTAAAGAAAGAGAATCACCAGGCCTAAAGAGAAGTCTTTGTCCAGGGGCTTTCTTAAGATAGCGAAGAATGTGAACCACTGCTTCCTAATGAGTGATGGTCGGTGCATGCATAAACTGGCTGACTTAACTAACTACAAATGCACTATCTGACCTAGTCACCGAGAGATATATAAATTAGTTAACCAGCCTGCGATATAGTTTTGGATCAGAGAACAATGTATCATTGGAGAAGGAGAACAACTTAATATTAGGATCAATAGGTGTGTCACTGGGGCAAATCACAACATTCCTGTCTCAGTAAGAATATCAAGTACATACTTTTTTAAGAAAGAAAGATATCATCCATTGTGCGTGCAACCTCAAAGCTAAGGAAATATCGAAGTTGACCAAGATCCTTTGTTTGAAAGGTTTGAGCTAACTGCTGCTTGATGTTTGCAATACATTACGAATCACTGTCTGTGATAATGATATCATCAACATAGACTAGCTGAATAGCAATGTCTTTACTTCTTTTATTTGTGAAGAGAGAATGATCTGCCTTACTTCTTGAGAACCCATAAGAGCACACAACTTTGCCGAACTTTTCAAATCAAGCTCATGGAGATTGTTTGAAACCATAAAGAGACTTTTTGAGCAAACATACAAGATTCTCCCCATGTCGCTTAAAACCAGGAGGCTGATACTGCATATACACTACCTCTTTCAAGTCTCCATTGAAAAATGCATTCTTGACATTAAACTGATGAAGAGGTCAAGAACAATTTGATGCAAGAGAGATAAGAACACGAACAAACGCGAGTTTCGCAACCGGAGAAAAAGTCTCTGCATAGTTGACCCCAAATTTCCGTGTATATCCTTTGGCGACAAGACGAGCTTTGAGTCGGTCAACTGTGCCATCAGGAATATGTTTGATGGTGAATACCCATTTACAACCAACTGTTTTACCACCCATAGGGAGTTGAATCATCTGCCAAGTATTATTCTGCTGAAGAGCATGCATTTTCTCGTTAATGGCTGCTGTCCAACCAGGGTGCTTGAGTGCTTCCTGAACATTGTTAGGAATAGAAATAGAATCCAAAGAAGAGGTAAAAGCTCGAAAGGATCTGGTCAGTTTAGAAGTAGAAACAAACTTGACAATATGATAATGTTGCTGCTGATAGAACTTGACAATATGACAGTTTGGTGTGGGAGCGAACAGATAGAACTTGTGGATTCGAAGGAAGACGAATGGATCAAACCTGGGTACCCTCATCGGCATTTGACTGAACTCCCGCCGCCGTTGACCTGCAAAAAGTGCGAGACACCGAGGTTGATTCCGGCGACGAACCCTCCGACGCTTTTGTCAATAATCTGGATGATTATGAAAGAGCTTTAACTGGCAAAAGATTCATTACCTGGTAACAATGGGGGGAGGGGGTATTTATAGCCGCCTCAGGAATCAGTTTCGGGATAAGAACAAATCCCTACTTCTCGATGTGGATGGATAGAAGTGGTTAAAACCACTTCTTAAGGATAATTACGGATCCGGATCCTCTTTATCCTGTTGATCTGGTCTCATAACGGGTTGGGACCGTACCCAGTAAGACAGATCCGTTTTCAGGACTGTTGGACTCTGAATATAGGCCCAGCTCCTGATTCGGACCTATTAGTAGGTGAAATTACCATTTCGCCCTTAGGGACTTCAAGATTCGTGCCCTGATTCGAACGGTCCCGATTTAATCCTATTTTTAGCCATATCAGATAGTGAGCCCAAAATGCTTAGCCTTACGTTGACCTAAATCATTTGTGTTAGGAATATTACTGATATTAGTGGTTGACACTTGTTGAACAACAGAGGGTATTGCTTGGATGGCCAAGTCTAAATGAGTCTTCTTTTGACATAAACCTGAAGTGGTGGTGGTGGTGGTTGTGCTTGGAAATTAAGACTCTCTACAACAACCCTTGGTAAATTAGGATTGTGAAGGAATTTGTTCAAAAAAGGGTTTGTGTTAAAAAAATGAAACATTCACTGAGGTAAACAATTTTTTTTATGAAGAGGAATAACAAAGATAACATTTCGAAAAACGCAAATATCCAAAAAATACACATTTAGTAGCACACGGGTCAAGTTTATCAGTGCATGGGTGGAGATTCTGAATAAAACAAGTGTAACCAAAAACACGAGGTGGTGTTGAAAATGGATTTTTAGATGGAAATACCAGTGTGAATTGGGATTGATTTTGAAGAGCATGAGTAGGCATACGGTTAATAAGAAAATATGCAGTGAGAACCACAAATCTCCAATAAAACTTGGGGACTTGCATTTCAAACATCAGAGAGTGAGCAGTGCTAAGTAAATGTTGTTTTTTGCGTTCTACCACTCCATTTTGTTAAGGGGTGTAGGCACAAGAAGTTTGTTGTAAGATTCCATGTTGAGAAAAAAATCGTTGAAAAGGAGAACTAATGTATTCTTTAGTATTATCAGAACGAAAACATTTAAGAATTGTGCCAAATTGTGTTTGTATCTCGAAGAAAAATTCTCGAAAAACTTTAAATACTTCAGAATGATCTTTCAAAAGAAACAACCATGTCATTCGAGAGAAATCATCAATAAACGTAACAAAATAATGATAGTAGGCGCAAGAAGTTTATTGTATAATTCCACGTTGAGAAAAAATCGTTGAAAATGAGAACTCATATATTCTTTAGCATTGTCAGAACAAAACATTTAAGAATTGTGCCAAATTGTGTTTGTATCTCGAAGAAAAGTTCTTGAAAAACTTTAAATACTTCAGAATGATCTTTCAAAAGAAACAACCACGTCATTCGAGAGAAATCATCAATAAACGTAACAAAATAACAATAGTTATTAAACCTGGGAAAACCGGTAGGGCCACAAACATCAGAATGCACTAAATCAAACAAATGTTCACTACGTTTATTTATACGTCCTGGGTAGGAAACTCTATGATGTTACCTAACTCACATGACTCACAATATATCTTAAAAGAAGGCTGACAACCTAAAACTAAGTGCTTGAGGTTCGTAGAGCAAGGATGTCCCAGTCGTCGATGCCACAATTCAGGATCAGCAGAACAACTAAAAGTCGAGACTGGAGATTTCAAGATATATAACCCATGTTCACGACCGGTGCCAATCACCTTCCTCGTCGTAATATCCTGAAACACACAATGAGAATAAAAAAATGTCACTGAACAATTTAAATCTTTGCAAAGTTTAGGAACTGATAATAAGCTATTAGGAAAGTTAAGAATACGCAAAACTGATTTAAGATGAAGATCCGGAGAAAGAGAGACATCGCCCACTCCTTCAATAGGGACATGTGAGCCATCAGCAATACGCACATGATAATTTGAAAGTAAAGAATATGAAGAAAGTGATAAAGGGACATATGTTCAGAAGCACCCGAATCAATTATCCATTGATGTGAGGAAATATGACAAGCATTACCCGAGTGAACAGAGTTAGCAGAAGGAGGGGGCAACATGTTGCGGAAGTCCTAATACTCTTCACCAGAGATGATAGATTGGGAGGAGGTTGATGCATCCATATGAGTAGCAGTGAAAGAAGAAGGTTCCACAGTTGGAGAAGAGGTCGCCATTGGAGCAGATCTAGATTAGATCTAAAGGAGAAGGCGAGTATAAAGGATAGATAGTGTGTAATACCCCGCAAAATAGCATATGACTATTTTTGCATAGTAATCCGTGCACGTCTGAGTATTGCACACAATTACACATTTTCTAATAGTTATCAGTTTTAATTGAGAGATTTCAGACACATGAGCTAATCTGAACCCAATAAGACAGACTCTGGATATTTTCTCGATTAAATTGTGGATTTGTCCCGATTGTTTTGACCAGACAATTTTCAGGAGATAATTATAATTTCTATAAAACATATATTTTATGGATTTTAAAATATATATATTGATCATTTTCAATTAAGCTAGTGCTTGAATTAAATGTGGATTCTATTGTGTACTAGAGTTAGGGTTAAGGTATGGTGACCTAGGGTTACTTGATCTAACCTAGGGTTAGGAACCCTAGCATCATTGATCATGGCTTGGATCTTGATGAAGATCCAATGGTGGAAATATTTCACCATGCGTATTGACTTATGAAGAATGAGAAGTTTTTTGGAAACTTCCAAGAAGCTTCTACTTGTGGTGTTGACATCTCATCTCACCACACATCTCTATCCACTCCACACTACATCTCCACCCTCCATCTTCACTTGACCAATTCCGGCCCACTTTCCCAACACCCCAAAATCCTAACTCCCCATCTCCTATAAATACTCACTCCATCATCTTCTCATCCATTCTTTTGTTTTGTTTTGCTTCCAAAAATAAAAAAGTAGAGAAGGAGAAGAAGAAAGGAGAAGTCTTTGAAGTGGTGGTAGGGGAGGAGATGGTGTTGGCCAAAGCTTCTACAAAAGCAAAGGAGAAGAGCAAGCAAGCCAAGCTACAAGGAGAGGTTTTCTTGCAACCATAACATGTGGGTGATCTCTCTCAACTCTAAAAATTTATTTTTGATGTGTATGTGAATTCTTAGCTTATGGTAATGTTTGAAGAATTTTGATTATCATGTATGATAAGTGGAATGCTAAGAAAAGATAGTTGTATGGTAAGAACAACTCATTTTATAAGCTTTTGTTAAGAAGCATGCTTGTACGGGCGAGTTTGGGAATTTCTTGCTCCCAAACGGTTCGGAATTTGGGGCTCAAATTTTGGAAAATTGTTCTTCTATGTATTTAGAGCATCAATGAATTTTTTCATAATATTTGGAAGTGATTTGATAGCCCAAACATAGGACCCAATCTCGGACAGTAAGCAGCCAATATTGCTGCTGGCTATGTGAAATTTGCTGTGTATTTCCGATTTTGTATCTCAGTGTAACCTGGGTATTTTGAGCTGAAAATTTATGTGGACACTCTTGTATGTGTCTACAACTATAGTCTTAAATTTTATATTTTCCTGAGGTCATTTGATACCTCAAAGAATTTGTAGAATTCGACTGGTCTGGTTAGTAGAACCGAAGCTGACTGTGTTTAGAATGAAATTCACATGACCATAACTCCTTGTGTGTTTATGATATTGCTATGAAATTTTTGGAGTAGTTTGTAGTATGAGTCCATTTGATGATTCTCAAATTTTAGAATTTTTAGAGGTCATTTGATGAGGTTTCAAAAATAAACCGTATATAGTGATATAAACCCTGTTGAAAGAGCAGCTGAAAATTATGCTATGTTTGAGGAGTCATAACTCATTGTGTGAGATGAATCTGAATACAAATTTTGGACACAATGGAATGGTATATGTGTGGGTTAAGAATCTCATATTTCATGAGCATTGGACTTAAGGTGGATTTGTTATTGAATTTCAAAGTGAACTAGGTTCAGCCTAGTGCAAATCGACTAGTCTGTGAAGATGGAAAATTCTGGAATTATTTGTTAAGAATTTGGGAAATTGACCAACTAGAGATTTGTAGTAGGGAGTCTTAGCTTTCTAACCCGTTTGGAATTTTGTAATTTCAGTTTGTAGGTTAAAAGTTATGATTTTCCAAAGACTAGGGCAGATCCAGTCTAGTCGAAGCCCTGTTTATTGAAAAATCAAAATTTTCCCTGTTTGTGCACCTGATGGAATTTTGGGTTTTTGAGGACTTTAGTGATGGAATATGGGGATTTATTCAACTAAGAAGTTGTAGTAGACACTCCCACCTTTCCATAGAACCCGGAATCGAGTTATTCCGATGAGCGAACAAATTTTTATGATGTTGGAAAGGTGTAGCGAGTGCATGAAGGAACGTACAAGCTGAGAGTGTATGAGGTTTTATGGTGTCAAGATGATCGAATTTGAGGAAATGGTTAACTGGAGAGTTGTAGACTAGGATTTTATCTTTCCAGAATGGGTAGTATCAAGCAATTCCGACTTGTGTGCTGGAAGTTATGGACGTTGCAAGTTTAGCAACCTGTTGTTTAGTTTGACTTCGAGCTTAAGTTAGCTCGGGGACTTGAGTTCTTTAAAGAATTGAGAGAGTCGTCCACTAGGGGATTGCAGTGGATCTCCCTAACCTTAGAAAGTCTGTTTATGTTGGATTCCTTTGAGCGTAGCTTTAGTTACAGCTACTGCTATTTCTTGAACTATTCTATTGGACAATTGATGAGGAACCCTATGCATATCGCAGTGTGGTGATCATGAACTATTGAGTCTCAAAAGATGTTTTAGCATTTTATCTGGATCTTAGACAAGTTCCTGTGCTTAGTACTTATGGTGAACATGAGTAAGTTGGGTTATAGCTCTGGTCGGGTTGTGATTGGTGTCTCAATGCCTGAGTTTGTCAATGGTCAGGAATTTGTGATTTTGTGTGTGCTTACCTTCATTTGAATTATATTGCATTCTTGGGGCGCCGTTGGACTACTCGCTGAGGGTCACGGGCCGGGATTATTTAGTACCTGACCTTTGAAGGTATTGGGAATCAGTGGATGTGATTCCCGTGATGATTGTTATTTTGGCAGACCAGTCAGGCTCGGCATTGATTGTTCAACACCGTGTATGATTTGAGTGACAACATGTTTTCAGTAAACTGCATTGATTAGATTTCCTTATTTTGTTTCGCTTGAAAATCGAATTGGTGTTAGGGATGATTCCCTATAATCCAATTCGTTCTGAGAGTTAGCACTAGGTGGTGATGACCATGGAATTGTCTCTTCCTGTCATTAGGGATACATGCTACGGTGCGTATCTTGTACTATTGATTCCTGAAGTACCGTGGTAAGAACGGGATGTCGATTTCCTGGCGGATAGGGTGTTTTAGACCTTCGAGGCCGTCATGTTCTATGTGGTGGACACAAACGGATCATATTGGATCTTCTGCATAATGGATATGCTGCAGTGTATTTGTAAGTTCGTCATGATTTTTGAGTGGGGTCCGGGCGCCAGGCACTAGTGGCAAACCGAGACACCACTAAGTGACTGCAGAATGGATGAGACCGATTAATCTGCAACCTCCTTAGCCACGCTCTACTATCAGGAACAAGAAGTGTACAATAATAGAATGCATTGCATGGTGAGGGTTCGAATCCCTGAAACTGGAGAAATGACTTGATCTGTGACATATGTAGTATGGGATGCATGTGTGTCCAGAGCCTTGCTGACATTAGATTAAGTGCATCTGTTATGTATTGTGTGTTTGTAATAGACTTCAAGTCAGGGCATACACGAACACTAGGAAATCAGGATACACGTTTCTTTTCCATTCAAGATGAATTGTGGGTGTGATAGTTGGAGATCGCTGTTTTCTTATCAGCATTGCGTCAATAGAATTACTGACGTGCCCACTTAATTAGGTACTTGATACCGGGTCAAGAGGGCAGGTGAGCCAAACCAGCAGGGCATCCAAGTGGGGCGGCAGTGTACATGCTACCATTTGAGCGGGTGCAGAAATATTAGAGTCGCGCAGCAAAAGGCTCAAGCCGAGGGGCAAGTCCCAGGGAGGCAGATAGACCATTCAGCGGAATTTTTGGCAGTGACCAACCGATCATCATTCTGGAAGACAGCCGATAGCTTCGCAAGAGGAGTTTGAATATTTTGTAATCAGTTGTAATGAATTTATGTAATTTGTATTCCTTGTTCAAGAACAAGATAAGGGTTGTAATTATTGATGTAATGATTCTATCTGGCAATAAAGGTTTTTAAATTTCCGTGTTATTTACTGTGTTGAGATACATTTGAAGGAAAAGATTCTGGTGATGTTGCAGATGTCCTGTAACGGGGATCCGGGGCGTTACATAGTGATTGGAGAGGAAATCACAAACTTGCATGCATTACAGAATAACGAGCATGATGAGGCTTTTTTTGTTGCAGTAGATGGCAGGATTAGGGAGGGGAGGAGGCGGCGGGAGTCTACAAGGGGAGGACCAGGGAGAGGAGTAGGTGGGTTGGCGGCGGCATGGTCAGAGGGCGGCTGTGGCGGGGAGGGCAGGACTGCGGCAGAGAGGAGGCCTGGATGGGCAGCGACGGCGTGGAGAGGCTGGGGTGGCAGCGGGATGGAGTTAGGGTTAAGGTTTGGATGGGGCTAGGTTTTTGGGTTTGAAGGAAGAAGACAACAAGGAAGAAGGAAGAAGACAACAGCTGGCTGTTGTTTTTATAAATTTTTTTTTAGAGAAAGAGAACCCTAACTTTTTGTGGGGAATTTTTGTGTTTACTTTTCCAGCTCTGATACCATGTTGATGTATAGTATAGAGACTGAAAATAATAATTTATTGGATGATTATAAATGAATACACTGCCTCCTATATATAGGAGTACCAAGAGTAATCTAAATCTAATTCCGATGTGGGACTAAACTAAGAATATATATATATATATATATATATATATATATATATGAGTAATGTGAGCCTCATATTTGTATGAGAAATTTTTTTCCATACAAAGTGATTATACTCACTTGGTGGGGCCCTTATGGAAGATCCACTCCATCCATCATTTTTATCATGCTAATAGATGTATGTGTAGAAAAAATCAAGTAGTTTGGATGTCGTTCACCCATGCATCATGTGGGTCCAATTTGTGGTTCAATTTGTATTACTGTTGAAATAGTTCATTTTTCAACCACATGATGCATGAGTGAATGACCTCCAAACCACTTGATTTTTTCTACACATACATCCATTAGTATGATAAACATGATGGATGGAGTGGATCTTCCATAAGGGCCCCACCAAGTGAGTATAATCACTTTGTATGAGGAAAATTTCCTCATACTCTATATGTGGCTCACTTTCCTCTCTCTCTCTCTCTCTCTATATATATATATATATATATATATATGGAAAAAGGGGTATGAGCAACTTGCTCATTTAGTCAATAAGCAATTGATGATGTGGCATACATGTGATTGGAAAAGCCTTAAATGGGTTAGTTGTTCAATATATCACATGCATGCCACATAATCAATTGCTCATTTACTAAATGAGCTAGTTGCTCATATTCCTTTTACCCATATATATATATATATATATATATATAGAGAGAGAGAGAGAGAGAGAGAGAGAGAGAGAGAGAGAGAGCAATGCTCCATTGCAAACGGGGCTGTTAGTACAGACCCGTGCAAACGGCATTGCTGGCCATTGGATCCCGTGATTGAGCTCCCCCATCATCCCCATCTCACTTAAGTTGTAAGGGGTAATTTGGGAATTTTGTCCCAAATAACTCTTCGCCTCATTCACTCTCTCACTCCCTAATTTGAACCTAGGCCGCTGTTTGGAAACAACGCCCTAGATTATAAAAAGTACAAACTTAGGCCATTGTTTGAAACAACGACCTTTTATAACATTGGGCGTTGTTCCCAAAACAGCCTAGGCTATAAAAGGCTGTTGTTTCAAACAACCAAGGCTGTTGTTTCAAACAACCAAGGCCGTTGTTTGAAACAATGGCCTAGGTCATTCAACGAGTTGTCTGAAATAACGACGTTTTATAACCTAAACAATGGCCTAGTCTATAAAAGGCCGCTATTTTAAACAACCTAGGCCGTTGTTTGGAACAACGACATAGGTTCATTCAACGGGCGGGGCGATCATGGTCGTTGGATCTTGATCGATCTGATCCAATGGCCACGGGCGCCGTTTGCATGACCCGTTTGCACGACACCCGTTTGCACGACCCGTTTGCACGACACCCATTTGCAATGGAGCATTGCTTATATATATATATGAGCAATGCTCAGTAGCAAACAAGTATGTTTGCACAGACCGTGCAAACGGCATTGTTGGCCATTGGATCAAGTTCATCTTGATCCAATGACCGTGATCGAGCCCGCCCATCATCCCCATCTCACTTAAGTTGTGAGGGGTAATTTGGGAATTTTGTCCCAAATAACTCTTCACCTCATTCGCTCTCTCACTCACTCTCAAATTTGAACCTAGGCAGTTGTTTGGAAATAACGGCATAGGTTATAAAAAGTACAAACGTAGGCCATTGTTTGAAATAGCGGCCTTTTATAACCTAGGCCATTGTTTCCAACAATGACCTAGGCTATAAAAGGCCGTTGTTTCAAACAATCTAGGCCGTTGTTTGGAACAATCTAGGCCGTTGTTTGGAACAATTACCTAGGTTCATTCAACGAGTTGTCTGGAACAACGACGTTTTATAACTTAGGCCTTTGTTTCCAAAGAACGGCCTAAGCTATAAAAGGTTGCTATTTCAAACAACCTAGGCCGTTGTTTGGAACAACGGCCTAGGTTCATTCAACAGGCGGGGCTCGATTACGGCCTTTGGATCAAAATGAACTTGATCCAATGGCCAGCAATGCCGTTTGCACGGGTTTGTGCAAACAGATCCGTTTGCAATGGAGCATTTCTCTCTCTCTCTCTCTCTCTCTATATATATATATATATATATATAAAAGTGATCCCCTAAGAACTGATCTTATAGCTTAATTTAGGATCCAATACCCGCTAGCCATTATGAGCCGCAGATTTGAGATATATCAGATGCAAAGGCTCAGAGTCCTTCACTTAATCTAAAAGCAGAAAAAAATCAGGCCCGGTTCACTCGCAAGAAAACCAGACCGCTTGTTCTACTGCCGCCTGATCTCCCCAAAACGTGCTCTCCGATCGCTCCACGATTCACGCCCATCATGAAACTTAAGTGAAGGTGGGGACAACAATTCTGTAGCCGTCCGATCTTCCCAAAATCCGCTCTCCGATCGCTCCACGATTCGCGCCCTTCATAAAATTTAAAGTAGAAATTTTGTTTGGGCTTGAATCGGGTTTTTTTGAGTATTTTTGGGTTTTTCTTCATGCCTTCCGATTTGTGCCGATTCAATCAGACGGCATTCAGATCTCTGCGGGAAGGATCTCAAACTAAACTATAAAATTAGTTTATATAATGCTATGATCATGTGAGAACTACGGTGAGAACCAACTTTTTTTTGGGATACAAATTGAAAATTCCAAACTGTTCATTTTGATCTACTTGTCTAAATTAGTCTGTTGATGAGAGATCAAGTAATTTGAGATATGTCTGTCCATGCATTAAAGTGTTACAAATTGTATAGCTGAATATCATTATTTTTTACAATGACATGATGGATGGACAAATGAATTTCAGATGATTTGATTTTAAATATTTAAACTAATTCAGTCATTCTAAACAATGTCAACGGTTCAGATTATCCACGTTATGGCCATATAAGGAGTGCTTATGAAGCTTATTGTGAGTTCTCACTATATATATATATATATATATATATATATATATATATATATATATATATATAGTGTAGGGGTACTTTGGTCATTTCATATATCGGAAAAATTATAAAAAGAAAAGATGATGTTACGTAGGGGGTCATTTGATCAAAATGAAACAATAAACGTTGGGGGGTATCAAAGTACCCCTACACTATATATATATATATATATATATATATATATATAGAGTCCCCTTCGGTTGCACACTACTTTTGGTGAGCACTCCGTGAGCACTCACGAACTAGAGACCCTATGAAAAATTCAAACCGCTCATATTGTTCTATATGTCTTAGATACCCTAACAATAAAAAATCAAGTAATTTGAAGTTCATTTGCCCATCCATCAAGCTGTTAGAATTTTCAGCCATACAATTTTGTGATGATGTAAATCATGGGCAAATGAACTTCAAATTACTTGATTTTTTATTGTTAGGCTATCTGAGGCATATAGAACGATATGAGCGGTTCGGATTTTTCATAGGGTCTCTAGTTTGTGAGTGCTCACGGAGTGCTCACCAAAGTAGTGTGCAACCGAAGATTTCTCTCTCTCTATATATATATATATATATATATATATATATATATATATAGTGTAGGGGTACTTTGGTCATTTCATATATCGGAAAAATTATAAAAAGAAAAGATGATGTTACGTAGGGGGTCATTTGATCAAAATGAAACAATAAACGTTGGGGGGTTTCATGACTTTTACCCTAAATAAAATAGCACAACAAATGATTTTTTCCTTTTAAATAATTTTCCATATTAGAATGCAAATACATATATAATTAAAAGAAGTTAGCTAACTAGCCTTAGGATACGGTGAGGCACTCTTTGCTTTGAAGAGTTAAGACACTATCTCACGTGCAGGCAACTTAGTATTATCTTCCTCCCAGCAAATATTCCACCATTTTCATTTTAGTTGAAAATAGTACACAAACCTCGATCGACCGGTTGCCTTGACGAGCACAGACATGTCAAGGGAGATCTCAAACAATGGGTGAGTGCTCAACAAGATAAAGAAACAACAACAACAACAACAAAACCTTTTTCCCAACTAGTTGGGGTCGGCTACATGAATCCTGTTTTTCCATTCTGCTCGGTTTAACGCAATATCTTCTGTAAGGTCACAAGCTATCATATCTTTTTTCACCGTTTCCACCCAAGTTAGTTTAGGTCTTCCTCTACCCCTAACTCTACCCTCAATACTTATCAAATCACTCTTTCTAACTGGGGCACTACTAGGTCTACGTGTGACATGTCCAAACCATCTGAGGCGATTTTCTCTTAACTTATCTTGGATTGGAGCTACCTTTAGCATGTCTCGTATATGCTCGTTTCTAATTCTATCATTCCTTGTTTTACCACACATCCATCTTAGCATCCTATCTCTGCTATACTCATTTTTTGAACATGTTGTTTCTTTGTTGCCCAACACTCTGCTCCATATATCATTGCTGGTCTAACAGCCGTCCTATAAAATTTTTCCTTCAACTTCAAAGGTATACGTTTGTCACACAAAACACCACTGATACTTCTCCACCTAAGCCACCCTGCTTGGATCCTATGTATAACATCTTCACAAATCTTCCGATCTCTTTGTATAATCGAGCCTAAATATCAGAAACGGTTGAAACGGTCTTTCTTAGGTATCTCTTGACCATCAAGCTTCACTACTTCCTCAGTTGTGTTCTGACTATCACTAAAATTACACTCCATATACTCTATTTTAGTTTTGCTTATCCTAAAGCCTTTAGCTTCCAAAGTTTCTTTCCACAATTCTAATTTAGCATTGACTCCTGCTCTAGTCTCATCCACTAAGACGATGTCATCGGCAAAAAACATACACTAAGGCACCTCATCTTGTATTTCTCGCGTCAATTCATCCATAACCAAAGTAAAGAGGTAGGGACTTAAGCCGGACCTTGGTGTAAACCTACTGTAATAAGAAAATTGCTGGTCTCTCCTGTGGTTGTTCTAATTGTGGTCGTTGCCTCTTCATACATATCCTTAATTACCTCAATATATCGAATAGTTACTCTTTTATTATTTAACACCCACCATACTATGTCTCTAGGAATTTTATCATATGCTTTTTCTAGATCCATAAAAACCATATGTAGATCTTTTTTATTCTCCCTATATTTTTCCATAAGTCTCCTCAGTACATAAATATTGTTGACCTCCCAGGCATAAACCCAAATTGATTCTCAGACAGTGTAGTTTCTAATCTCAGTCTATATTCGATCACTCTCTCCCAAATTTTCATCGTATGACTCATTAATTTAATTCCTCGGTAGTTTGAGCAACTTGTATATCTCCTTTATTTTTATATATAGGTACTAAAATACTTTCTCCATTCATCGGGCATCTTCTTAGTCCTCAAAATTTCATTAAATAATTTTATTAACAAAGATAAAGAAAGTACGTAAATTATTGAGATGGCTTGAAAAGTGAGAGTAGTGAGAGTGTTGAAGAGATTGGTCAATTGCTTGTAATACACTCTTAAACAAGGGTATATATAGGCCTAAAAATGAAATGATTATATCAAAGGTAAATGGGAATGAATGAGATTAAAGTGTGTGTGTATATATATATATATATATATATATATATATAGAGAGAGAGAGAGAGAGAGAGAGAGAGTAAAAGGGTTATGAGCTATTAGCTCACTTATTAGGTGAGCAATTGATGATATGGCAGACAATAATTGCACAACTATTATTTAGTAGTCACCTCATCCATTAATGCATAGTTGTCACATCATAAGTTGCTCACCTAATAAGTGAGATAGTAGCTCATAACCCTTTATCCCATATATAAAACGTATGTGTATAACTATGATAACCCAATCTCCTTGCCAACCTCGTGTATAAAGCCTATAGTGTATTCCAAGCAATAATTGATTATGTATTTTTTGTGATGAAGGGGCCAGATAGTTGCTTTGGCATCATGTTTATAGTGTCGTATTGAATAATCTCGGTTAATTGCTTTCAACTTATTAGCCTAAGTCCCCAATTAAAGTATCCAACAGTGATTAATTTTGCATCTAGGTTATTATTATATCATGAGAAATTAGATTATCAATGGGGAAGTGGATGAGAGGAACATTAATAATCATCTAGCTATCTTGACCTTGTCACATTAATCATCTATGCGTCCTCTCACAAGTCATAAGTTATCTTTAAAGGCATAGTTTCTTTGGGGTGACTAGATTTGTCCATTATCGGGTCGGATCAGGTGTGGTTAAGTTGTTAATCTGCCGCAACTAAAATAATTAACCTGAAATATGTTAATTTTGAGTTATATTTTGTGGCCGAAATTTCAGGAGAATCTCCCTCTAAAACAACAAAGATAAATTTTAGTATGGTCTAAGTGTTTCCAAATTCCAAACCTCCAAACTAAAATTTCTGCTGATATTTAGAACAATGGATCTACTAATTATGTGATGGGCAAGGATGAGAAATGAAAGGAAAGCTGATTCAAAGGAGAATTAGATTGTTTGGGAATGATGAGAAATGGAATGAGAGAGGGGAAGGTGTCCTTTCTATTGGATATCTGTCCTTTGCTTCTGGTTCGAAGCCCAGCAAGGTCACAATTTTTGTTTTATTTTCTCCATGGGCCCTTGCGAATCACGTTGATAATGCAGATATATATGCTAACAAATCACGATGCTGGTGGATAGTTGAGAGATTAGTGGCTGCATAGGGGAATATCAATAGGCCTCGAAAAAACTGCAGTAGTGGTTCATTTTTGGGGACTTTTAGTGGAGCTTCATATTCATTCTGTTGGGCCTCAGTTCTTTTTAATTTATGGACTGTCTTTTGCAAGATGATCATAAAAAAAGAACAAAATAGAACTCAACTCTGTCCTGTTCAACTCTACAATCTCTTTGTTCGATTATTATGCTATTTATTACTTCCAATTGATCATCCTTAGAATCTCATTAACTCAACCATTCGAGCTGAGTACTATGTTATCAATTGGGATCTTCCCTCTGTTCCACTCCTATGCGATGAGGATGCGGAAGTCAGGGGTATTAGGACCACTAGGAACATCAACTGCCCTTGCTGCCTGCACGGAAGCGGTTCGATCTCTTAGGGCTGAGTTTCTCTGTTGATCTCAAAACCGGTGATATCTAACCTTCTCTTTCATTTTATTTGCATACTCGTATATATTCATGTAATAGGAAAGAAGACTTTTTATTAAAGTTTTAGAATTATCAATAATTGTTTAATTAGAAATTCGTGATTTCTTTCTGGCATGTAACATGCTTATTATTGTAAAACGAATGTTAAAATTTTCTTTGAGTGAAGTTTGGTTGGCACAGTATCTCGAGGAAAGGTTCAGAAAGTAGAAGATAGGCAATCAAATTAGATTGTGGTATAATTGAAGGTAATAAAACTTGTAAAAATGATCAGAAATTGGTTCAGTATGGCATTCATGAGGCCCAGAAGAGAGTAACAAACTCACTTACCTAGGATTAGGTTTCTGTACTGAGGTTTATCAATTAGAATTTCTTGTTAGGATTGTCTAGGTTATTTACTTAAGGTGAAAAAGATCTACTACAATGGTATATTTGCAAGGTTATTTGCAACTTATACTAGAGATCATCTCATGTTCACTGCTACAGATATTACATCTAAATATATGTAATTGCACAGTAACAAACATCTTATAGTTTTTAATGACCACAAATCTTTACTATTATTACTAGACTGTTTGTGTGTAGTCAGCTTCTCCTTTTGTTTTTTTTCTTAAGAAAATATTTCATTTATACTAGAGAAGTAATTATTTGAACCTCATAACTGTATATATTTTTTAAATTTCAGGTGCATTTCACGTATTAACTGATCTTCTATTTACAAATGATATTTATTTGTCCTTTTGTTCTTTTGTGCAGGAAGCTTTTTTAATAGATTTGAAGGCATTGAATCCAGAACTCTGTATCACTGCAGCATATGGAAATATCTTACCTACAAAGTTCCTTGATGTTCCAACTTATGGTAAGAGAACTTTTAATACTATTGAGCGGTTTAAGAGCATTAGAGCAGAGAAAGTGTTAGAAAGCTGTGGATGGTGTCATATTGAATAAGTTTACTCTCAACATTGTAGATATCCTGACATGCTATACTTTACATCATACTATTATGTTTTCCCATAGGCTAATACATGTAGTTTAAACTTAACAGTGAACTTTGAAAGCCTTCAGATGAACTGATATGGGGTGCTTTTTTTTACTCTGTCTACCTTGATAGGAGGACCCAAATAAATTGCAATATTTTTCCAAATTGATAATACTATTTATATTCATCTTAAGTATTATTGTTTACGTTAAAATTATTAGTTAGGTAGTAGGGTCAATTGCATTGTGCAGAATACTGATTATTTGAAGTGCAAAGCTTACTAGATGTGCTTTTGTAGGTTCTTAATCTCCACTTTAGAATTTCTTCTTTTCTCTTTAAAAGCTAACCCTAAGTTGTTCCTTAGCAATCTATTTTTGCATGGGGGAAGGGTTTGGTTAACAACGGTGACTTGTGTGCAGCCAATTAGATCAAATGGAGAATTAAATATCCAAAAGTGATTTTTCTATAGAGAATTAATAACTTGTGGGTCCCAAAGTTTCCATTTTGACCTGTTGTTGATGTTTATCAAGTTAATACTTCCGTTAATTGAACTGGACTTGAACCTTCTTTTAGGTACTGTTAATATACACCCAAGTTTGCTGCCTCTTTATCGTGGAGCTGCACCTGTTCAAAGAGCATTGCAGGTTAGACAACCTCTACACCTGACTCAGATTATTGTTTGAATATTATAGAGATTTAAAAAAAAAAAAAATACAAAACTTTTTTGGTTAGGATGGTGTGACTGAGACTGGAGTTTCACTTGCTTATACAGTTCGTGCACTGGATGCGGGCCCAATTATTGCTTGGGAAAGGGTGGAAATTGATGATTCCATTAAGGTCTTTGAATCATTATGCTATTTCTCAATAACTCAGTAATCAGGTCTAATTTATGAGAAATTAATTTTTGATTAAACGTGAAATGGTTGAGATGGTTACATTTTGTTTTGTAGCTGAAGATGTAAGAAACATGACATGCAATATAGAAAAAAGTAGTTTAAAACAAGTTCATGGTAGGCATGTCATGTGCAATATAGCAAGTTTATAGTAGTAAAGTAAAAAAGCAAAATAAGTTCACGATAGTTTCTTGCAACTTACCCTATCTCATCATATGCTATCGAAATACAAAAATGCGACAGAATACCTCACCGTAAATTTATATTATACAATCTTCCTTTTGGAACTTTTTACAAAGTTATATTAAACTTGGTGTCTTTATAATACCTTGAATGGAGATCCATCATTGATATTGAAAAGATTTATGTTTCTGTTTAGGCCATGCTGTACTTGTCATCTAAAAAGCATAGGTACCCGATGTAACGAGCCTTACCCGTACCGGATACGTACCGGGTACTTGCACGGGTACAAATCTGCACGGTACTGTACCGGGTACAGCAAGCAAGTATTGGATTTTTTTTCTCTCGATAGAAACCCTTACTGGATTCGAAAAATAACAGGTTCGACCCATACCAAATTATTATAAAAAATAACTTACTAGTGTACTTTTGTATAGATTATGAACTGTGCCATATTTTGAGACAAAAATAGACATAATTAAAGAGTATAAATTTTTTGTTAAATTTAGATGAATTATTTTCGATAGTTCAAAATTTTAATGTTGAGTGCATTTTGGATTCTTTTTTTTTTGCAGTGTACTCATTCTCTTTTATGTTGATTTTAATAAATTAAATTATAATGTAAATTATATTTAAAATAATATAGCCATTACATACCCTACTTTTTACATTTTTGCCATATCCCCGTACCTGTACCCGTACCTATGCTTCATAGCTTGTTGTACTGAGGATATCTTTTAGAAAGTAGAAAGTACCTTGTGCTTCATGCATGGGTCAGAATTAGTGGCACCATAGGACAGAATTGACCATAATTTAGGTTAGGAAGAGTGTTCTGTCAATTATGTCAAGAATAATAAGTTCTTGACAAAAACACTATCAACTACTAACAAAATTCATCATAGATTTACCAAATCTAATCATGTTCATTGAACTTTTACGTGCCCGCTGTTATATTGTTATCATTTCATCCTTCAGGATAAAGAAAAGTTGTTGAAATCTAATTTTTATATTCTACTTGTAGGCATCATTATTGCTCACCATGTTATTTGGTTTAGGTAGGCGTTATTCTCTCATTTATATCTAATTTTTAAATATTTTGCTTGTAGGCACCAGAATTGCTTACCATATTATTTAATTTAGGTATGCATTATTCTCTCATTTATTTGACCAGTTCTCTCCATCTAGTACTGTTGGAGTATAGTTAGCCTCTTACTATTTTGATTACATGCCATTTTACTAAAGTGTAGCGATTTCACTTCTTTACAGAAAGTTCCTCTCATTTGCTGTATCAAAAAATCTAGAAGTTTCCAATGTTTTCACAACTTCTTTGAGAGAAAAAGTTGTGTGGTACTAAAGTGAGCCAGATTAGTGTATGGAATAATTCTCCCCCTCACTTATCCACAATCGAAAAAGAAAGACACTGAATACTAATGTGCGAGCATTATCCACACTTTGCTCTGTCCAAAGAAGCCCTATGTGTGATAATGGGAAGTGAAATCGTCACTCAGATTTCTCGATAATTTGCGTCATTCCTTTTTTAGAAATTGATCAATGTTCAAGAAGACGAACAACAAAGTATCCTTACGAATACCAGGACCAGAGCTGTGTCCATTAGTTATTAGAGACTCCTTAAGAAAACACACAGATAATCCCCTCCTCAAAGCTCAAGTTAGGATCCCAAAATAGCAGCTGTAGATAAACATGTATAGGCTCAATGGGGCCGCGAAGAACATATTGTGCCCCCTGAGTTCGGGTGGCATTCGCAACAAGCAAAAATTTGCATGACTTCCATGAGGTGTTGTTGACCTATTTTACTAGCAACATAGGTCTTGTATACAATGAATACAACTTCATTGGTTTCATCCTGCGAGATAAATTCGGCATATAAAAGGAAACGGTTTGGATTATGTTTATGGTTAGGGCATTGGAAGAAATGAACGGTTGAGAGTTATTGGTCGATGATTTATTAAACAGTCTCAAATTAGGTTGGGCCGGAATTGGAACAAGGGATATGATACTGGAGAGATCACAAATCCATAAGAAAGTAGATTCTGTGCTACTTGCTGAGAAAAAAAAATGCTTCTATAACATAGCATGGTAAGTTTGTTCGCTATATGACTTGTGTGAATGGCATGGCTTAAATTGGATATTTGATCGATGCGGTTGCATTTGGAGTTACATCACTCAAATTGCATTGAATAATAGACCTGAGGATATGAAATTGATTTACAATATCCCTGTGGTTGAGATTAGATTTGTTGATAAATCAGAGACGGAACATAATTAACCAATGGAAGTGTTGCATCTTTAGCAGGAACAATGGCCTGACAAGAGCAATTAGAATGAGATGCGGATGTTAACCTTAAATCTTGAGGCAATGGAGCTGGCGGATATCATATTAAGCGATGGTTTAACCTTTTCCAATCTGATAATTAGAGCTTCCACTGCACAGGGAGTACAGGGAGACATTTGGCACATTCAACAAACTCATAATCAGAGACGGAACATAATTAACTAATGGAAGTGTTGCATCTTTAGCAGGAACAATGGCCTGACACGAGCAAAGTCAAGAATGTCAGATATAGGCAATTTTGGATATGTTGAAATGCTGGTTCAAAGCAGTTGGGATGCGATGCGGATGTTAACCTTAAATCTTGTGGCAATGGAGCTGGTGGATATCATATTAAGTGATGGTTCAACCTTTTCCATTCTGATAATTAGAGCTTCCACTGCATGGGGAGTACAGGGAGACATTTGGCACATTCAACAAACTCGTAATTCACATCAACTAGAGTCCTTTTGGTTTGCATTTTTATATAGCAAGCTAGTTGTATACATACCTAAATGATTAGGAAAGAGGGCACCGGTTTTATGATAGGATGATGAAAGTGGAAACTCAGAGTGATCCGTAAAGAGGCACCGACTTTGTGATAGGAGGATACATGGGTTTCCCAATTAGGCCTGCAATACAAGTTGCATCTGGTTTAAAGTTGAACAACTTGATTTTTGGGCTCTTCATTTGAGCATCTCGAAAAAGAAAAAAAATGTTGTCTTTGTAGAGAACAGAGAATTTTCTTATCTTATTGCATGGAGATGATTACAATATATAGATAGAAGCTGTACCTGATAGGGAGAGATAATAGGTAACAACTTTGGTTATACAACAACCTAGCTAAGAGATAAGAATGAGAAGATAATAAGAATGAGAAGATAAAATTGCTACAAGATAGTTACAACAAACTCGGATAGTTACAACCAGCGTAAGACTAGCTAAGGATTAGTATCCTTTACATGCCCTGCAAGATGGACGTCAGTGACGAGAGACCAATCTTGGACAGTAACATTTCAAATTTTGTTCGATTTAGAGGTTTTGTAAGAGCATCAGCTATCTGATCTCCAGTGGGCACATGAGTAACACACAACGTACCATGTTGAACCTGCTCACGGGTGAAATGGAAGGCAAGAGCGAGATGCTTCATGCGGGAGTGAAAAACTGGATTGGCACTAAGATAAGTTGCATCCAAATTATCACAATAGATTACAGGCACCTGAGGAAGAGTGACACCCATTTCATGGAGCAAATTTTGTAGCCATAAGAGTTCACCTGCAGTAGATGCGACAGCCTTATATTCAGCTTCGGTCGACGATTGAGCTAAAAACCTTTGCTTCTTAGAGCTCCATGTGATAGGTGTGCGTCCCAAGAAAACAACTTGACCCATTGTGGAGGTAAAATCATCTTTATTTCCAGCCCAATCGGCATCGGAGAAGGCGTGAAGATTGAGCGGAGAGTCTTTGTAGATGGTGATACCTTTATCTAATGTGCCGGCTAGATAACGAAGTAGCCTTTTTAAGGCTGTCCAATGAGCTCTGCGAGGTTGATGTATGAATTGGGATAACTTGTTTACCGCAAATGCTACATCAGGTCGTGTGAGTGTAAAATATTGAAGGCCTCCAACAACAGCTCGATAATCCGTCGGGTTATCAATTAACGTACCAGAGTGAAGAGAAAGTGTGGAATCAATGACCATTGGTGTTGGAACCGGCTTAGCATTCGACATTTTGGTGCAGTCAAGGAGGTCAGTGATGTACTTTCTTTGGCTTAGAAAGAGGCCTTGCATTGTTGGAATAACTTCCACACCCAAAAAATAAGAAAGAGATCCAAGGTCTTTTAGTGCAAACCTTTGAGCAAGTTGCTTGACAAAACTATCCAAGACATTAGAATCAGGACCTGTTAGAACAATATCATCGACATAAACAATTAAATACATGGGTAAAGCGTGATTGATAAATAAACAGTGACGCATCAGCAACCGAGCGTTTGAAACCAAAGCTTTCAAGAAAATTAGCCAACTCTGTGTACCAAGCCCTCGGAGCTTGTTTAAGACCATATATTGCTTTGCGTAGTTTGCAAACAGCTTGGAAATGCAGAATCTTGAAACCCCGGAGGCTAGATCATATATACTTGTTCAGTGAGAGTTCCATGTAAAAATGCATTATTAATGTCAAGTTGTCGAAGAGACCATTTGCTTGTTATGGCTAGACTTAGAAGAGTTCGAATTGTAGCTGGTTTAACCACAGGGCTGAATGTTTCAGTGTAATCAACCCCAGCCCGTTGTTGGAATCCCTTTGCAACAAGACGAGCTCGATAACGCTCAATAGTACCATCAGGCTTATATTTGATCCGGAAGACCCACTTGCACCACACAAGGTTTTGGCACGAGCTTGAGGGCACCAAATCCCACGTGCCCAGTTTATGGAGGGCTTGAATCTCTGCAAGCATGGCTTGACGCCATAGGGGATCTTTAAGGGCCTCGGTAACGGAAGTGGGTTCGATTGGGCGGGGTTGTGTGGTGGTAGGATTTGCATATTTAGGATTGGGTTTATAAATGTTTTTGGAACGGGTGAGGATGGTGTGAGTGGGTGGTGGTGGTGGTGGTGGGGGAGGCGTAGGTGGTGGGGGAGGCGGTGGTGGGGAGGTAGTGACGGAGGTTGGGGAGGATTGATTGCTGGGAGGTGTTGGGGGGAAGTCTTGCGCAGAGGAGATGGGCAATGTGAGAGATGTGAGGGGCGGCTCATGATGGGGCACATCAGCTACAACAGGACCTTGAGGTGGAGATGGCGATATAGGTAGCAAAATAGGACACCAAAGATCCGGATTTGGATAAGAAACAACAGGAGCAGTAGATGATAGTTGATGATACGGGAATTGACTTTCGAGAAACCTTACGTGGCGAGAAACATATATTTTGTGAGTGGTCGGGTCGAGGCAATAGTAGGCACTTTGAGAGGAGGAGTATCCAACAAAGACGCAAGGGAGAGAGCAATTGTCAAGTTTGTGTGAAGAATAGGATCGTAGCCATGGATAACAAAGACAACCAAAACATCATAGCTTAAGATAATTTGGTGGTGTCCCGAATAGGCAATGGAAAGGCGACTTATGAGAGAGTGTGCACATTGGCATACGATTGATGAGATAAGTGGCGGTGGTGAAGGCAAACAACCAAAATTCAAGAGGGAGATTAGCATGAGAGAGAAGTGAGAGACCGGTTTCGACAATGTGACGATGTCGATGTTTAGCATAGCCATTATGTTCCGATGTATGAGGTGTGGTGAGATGAGAGATACCATTTATAGTGAGAAAATTGTGAAGAGCTTCATATTCCCTTCCATTGTCAGAGTATAAAAATTTAATTTGTTTCTCAAAAAATTTCTCAACTAATGCTTTGAACCGAATAAATACATCCTTAGTATCCAATTTCTTTTTGAGGGGATAAACTAGATATATTTAGTAAAATGGAAGATAACATAATATTTAAAACCATCAAAAGAATATATTGGGGATGTCCATAAGTTAGTATAAATAAGTTCAAGCGGAGAGTGAGAACCCAAACTATTTTGACTGAAGGGGAGTTTATGGCTCTTATTAGAGTAACAAGCATTGCAATTGAAGGAAAAATCATTGGCTACATTAAGATTGAAAGAAGAAACTAGAGATTTGAGAATAGGTAAGGCCGGATGTCCTAAACAATGATGCCAATCAATAGCAGAGGTTTTGAGACTCGAGAAAGCTATGATAGATGATGATGAGGAAGGCCACTCATATACACTATTCTTAGTTGGTCCCGTGAGTAGATGTGCCCCCGTAAGCCGATCCTTCACAAGAAAAGAATTAGAGGAAAATTCAATCAGTAGATTATTATCTGAACATAACCTTGAGATTGAAATAAGATTACGTTGCATGGTAGGAACACACAAGACATTAGAAAGAGAAAGAGATTTAGAGGAAGTGGGGAAAGAAATTGAACCAGTGTGAGTAATGGGAAGCCCTGACCCATCACCAATAACAATCTCCTCTGTGCCATGATAAGGATGATGAAGAGATAAATTAGCAAGATCCTTTGTGACATGATGAGATGCTCCTGAGTCTAGAAGCCATTGGGTGGAAGCCATGGGTGAGGAAGCTTAAGCTACGTGAGTTTGTGGGTGATTAGACGAGAAGGAAGGAGGTGGAGGTGGGCGTATGGCAGGGTTTTTATCGTGGAAAACCGGGCACTTTTGGAGGGAGTGACCTTTGGTGTGACACTATTGGCACCTTCCTAAAAAGGGTTGGTAGGCTGGTTGGGAATGATTTGGTCGAGTGGTTGTGGCATGGGCCGTGGCTGGCATGGTGCTTAGGTTGGCCATTGGAAGGAGAGATGGGGAAATTTATTTTTGGATCAGAACTGTGCTCTTGATACCATGTAGAGAAGAGAGAATCTTGATACCATGTAGAGAAGAGAGAATTTTCTTATCTTATTGCATGGAGATGATTACAATATACAGATAGAAGTTGTACCTGATAGGGAGAGATAATAGGTAACAACTTCGGTTATACACCAACCTAGCTAAGAGATAAGAATGAGAAGATAAGATTGCTACAAGATAGTTACAACAAACTCGGATAGTTACTACAACTAGCGTAAGACTAGCTAAGGATTAGTATCCTTTACAGTCTTGACCTGGATGGGAATCCATGAAGTAGTGCTTGGCAGACATATTTGCTATTGCTTTGCCAAGTTATCTATTTTGTGGAGGTTCGTGTTAGGAAGCAGAGGCCCCTCAAAATCGATGTGTTAGCAGATCCTTTTGCGCTGCGATAGCCATCTCCAGTGTTTTGAAATATCTTAAAAAGTCATTTTCAAGCACCAGTAGCATTGCCTTGTTAAAGATGCAACACTTCGATTCATTGATTCTTCAGGGAAAATTAGTTTTGCACTCAATGTCTAAAACTTATATAGTTTTGAAGCCACCAAGTTTCTTAATGTTAAAACACCCAATAAACTTCTTTCGTAAATAAACCTAATTTTCTTTTTTTCCCACAAAAAAGCTTAATTTTGATAGTATATATGTTTAAATTTCATTGTTCTCATTTTTCCTTTGTCTTTGCAATATGACAAACCATTGAAGTCAGTGTACTGAGCTTAAGAAAAAGAAATTGGGCAGCTAACTGTGCCAAAGGTTAGGATTTTGTTGAGGTGGTAGGGTGGTGGAAACTGGGGAGTGTCAGGAAGAATAAATAAAAACAATAATCTTAGTATTATACAAATTTGTATGCATTATACACTACATTCTTGCATTTCAATTGAGTTTTGAGTTAAAAAGAGCTACTATCAGAATAAAAAGTTAAATCCTCAACACTCAGTATAGTTTAGGAGTTCAAGTGTGGTGCTAAGGTCAATCTTTTGGCATCAGTGCCGTGCAGTTTCAGTTCCCACCTCACACATGTTTACAATGGATTATTTAAAAAAATAACTTTGCACAAAATTCACATCTCTCCTTACAAAATGGTCAGTCAATTTGCTGACGTGCTGTTAGAAACAACTTTGGAGTCAGTTTAGTTACAGGGTCAGTATAAAGTTCATGGTATGTCCAACTAGTTTGGGGCAACCAACTAGTTATCAACAATGGTCGACCCTCACCAAATCTCTCAACCCTCACCAACAATGGTATTCATATTTTGTGAGAAATCGTAATTTCTCTTTCCATGTTTTGCTTTCTAGCCTTGTATAGTCTTCATACATAAGTATATAAAGCCTCCTTGAGGTCATGAATGAGATAAACCATTCTTTTTTTCTCTTCTCAATGATCCATCTCTTATTTTCATCAGTTAATAGGGTATAAAAAAATAGACGGGTTAAAGTAAATTAGTTTTAAGCACTTGGCGTGGAAATAATTTTTCCTATTATCAGTTGCAATCACACTGCAATAGCAAGAAGGTTAATGCTAATTAGATCATCTTCTTATATCTCACACATGGACTCATCCTGGATCTACTTATTGTAATCTTCAATGCTTCTTCCTTTTCTGCCTTAATATTCAGTTAGTTTGATTATTTTAATCGTCTGAACTTCTGGACATAATGGGTAATTTTATTTGTTCCATAGGATCACAACTTCTAATTCGTGAACTTCCATCTCTTTTTGATGGTACTGCAAGGCTGAAAGCTCAACCTCAGGATGACACTAAAGCTACTTTGGCACCAAAGGTAATTGTAGTGCAAATGGAAGTTTATAAAATTGGTTAGAACAACCTGTTGTTTCATCTGTGTTATCATAGTAAGATAGTTCTGTTAGTTGCACTCATATCTTACTTTTGGATATACCATTTGCTTTGCATATAATGTAGATATACCAGATGAAATTCTGGGTTTTGTGCGGTACCTGGAGAAACTTTAGGATAAGAAATATGTTATTTATATACTACTACATAAACCACAAGTTTGTTTGGTTTCTGATTTTTGCACCTAGTGGAATAAAATGTGAATTCAATGATCACTTTAGATCATATTACACATAATAGAACTATGCAAAGTATGGTAAGTATTTATAAATTTACTACTATAATAGAACTATGCAAAGCATGGAAAGTATTTATAAATTTACTCCATAATAGAACTATGCATGGTTATTTTTATAAATTTAATTAAATTTGTTGATTTGAAATATTAATTATGACTGATTGATTTATTTAGATATATTTAAAATATAATATGAATAAATCATGGCAAGTATTTGTAACTTATTATTAGAAAGCATATTTCAGAAATGCTCCCAATACTTTGTTAAATATTTGTGGAAGCTTATTTTTAAAACATAATACAATATGAGCTTTAGCTCCTTAAAATAAAGCATTTTGGTTCCTAGATCGTACATGATACCATGGTTTTGAGTACTGCTTGATACCAAGATGTGTTGATATTACCAGAAAATGAAAGATTAATACATGGAAGTACGAAGTTTTCTGACCATCTAGTTTTAAGGTGTTGTCTGGTAGCTGGATTGCCTAGGATTAGTTTACACCAGGTCTTACAGGGGAGTTATCTAACACCCATTTCCTAACACAGAAGAGGTGGGTGTTAAGTGCTCCAGTTTTCACTTACAAATCCCATTTTACCCTTGATGCCAATAAAGTATTAAAATATACGAAGAGCCATATTCTGTAGGGTGGCAAATAGATTTCATTCTAGGAGACTCCTATCAATAGAAAAGGAAAGTGGACTGGTAGAAGAGATAGCTGCATGAAAAAGTCTGTGTTAAAAGCTCAAGCAGAAGTTTTTACCAGGAATTTGTGAAGTCTACCCAAGTTCTAGAATTAGGGTTATTGATGTTTGAAAGAATTAGCCTCCTAATTCCCCCTTACGACAGGGTCAAGGAAATTATAGTATTGTACACTTCTCTCAGGCAAACCCAAATGAACCTTTTCTCCATGCATTCATCTTTAAGCAAAGCACCAAGTACTAATAGTCGTGATTCTCACTTCTCAGACCCCCCTAAAACCCCTACCAGATCAAGAGCATGAAACCCGGACTTGAATGAGTAAACTTAAAACATTACGTTCTCAAATTTAATTTGTATGGAACTCGATGATCATATTGCAGATTGAACAGGAACTTCTTCTAACACTTACTATAAACAATTCAAGCAAACTATATAGAAGTTACTTCCTTTTTGGTCCAACAAGACCAAATTTCATTGGTAACAGAAATGGTCTAGAAATTATCATTTTGGTTTCTTGAATCCATATTCATTATAATGAGGAGATTGAGGAGGATGTTTTCGTTCAAATTGCTGGGGGTAGTTAAATTGAATAGCTTTTGTGGAGTATCATGTTATCACAAAATATCCATGAAATTGAAGAGATTTTATATAACAAGTATTTATGACCAGCTGCTTTTTACTTAGAAAATATGCATGGTTGAAATGAGGATCTGATGAGAGCTAGACTATCAAAAGATAGGAAATCTGTATAGAAAGAAATTAGAGGTATCTTCAGTTGGGATAAATCAAGGAACTGATTTGAGATGTTTCAGCATGTGCAACAATGACCAATAACTCTAGTTAGAAAGAGTTATAGGACTATAGTTAATGGAGCAAAGAGGACTGTGGGAAAACCTGTGGACTTGGATCGAGGTGGTTAAGAAGGATATTGATGTAAAACTAACCCTGAAATAGAGAATTTCCAAGATTCTTAGTGGATTAATTTTACCAACACGTAGGTGCAGATCAAAGTTGGAAATTTTAAACAGTTAATTGATTTGATGGATTTTCAAGAACTGAATTACGTTTAACAATCCCAATTAATAATTCACTCTACAATCAATAATTAGATCCCTAAGTGTTTTTAGCAAGTAATAGGTTCAATATTGATTCGTACTCTACTCAAGCATGTGGAACACTCAATCTCAATTAGTCTTTGTGGACGACAGGCAAATCAGATAATATAATAGATAATATGGCAGTAGAACACAAATATTTAAGAGTGGAAAGAGTATACCAAGTGCGAAGAAACCAGCATAGATCTCGGAGTTGGACAGTAGCTAAGAACACTGCACTCCAAGAGATAGCAATGGCACACAGTAACTTCAAGAGCAAGGCCACGGTGGTCGGCGGCGTCACTGGTTGACGTCGACGACAGCAGTGGGCGGCGCGAGCGATGGCGGCGACGTCGTCGGGAGGCGGGGCGAACGGGGGGCACAAGGTGAGGGATTGCAATCGAGGCTATTGGAGATCTGTGGGATTAGGGTTTTGGTTTGATGGGTTGCGGAAGGATTCGGGGACGAAGGCGACGGGGAGAGGGCAGGGTGAGGGCGACGGTGTGAGAGCGGGAAGGCAGGGTGTTGTTGAGGTCGGGATGGAGATGTGGGGAGGTGGCTTCAATGGGGGCTAGGGTGTCGGGATGGGGGGACTGGGGAAAACGATGGAGAGGCCTTTCGTTTGATCGGGATTTGGGTAGGGAAGAAGAAGATGAAGGTGATGGCGGCTGGTGTATGAATAGGGGATTAGGGTTTTGTGTTGGGAATTTGGGAAGTTAGGGTTTGGGTAATTTTAGTTGGGGATTTTTTTAATTTGGGGTAGATTTTAGAGTTTATCACAAACCCTAAAATTATATTAGGATTTATCACAAATCCTAATTATTTGGATCTCACTTGTATCACACAAAGAAGAAGAGCAAAAACTCAACACAATTTTTTTATATATCAAGAATAACATACTTTCTCATTAATCTCAAGGCCTATAAATAGACTCAAAATATATCTTGATACAAATCTCAAAATATTCTCAAAATCTAAAAAATACAAAAAAGATTACATATGGCTATAATTGCCAGAAACAAATATGGTACTGAAATAAAATCTAAACAGAATAGATGTCCTCATCAGATATGCTAGTTGATATCTAGACAAATGAGATGATCCTTTAGATGGGTCTACTAAAAGGGTTCATGTTGGCCAACCACAAACATTTGAGAAGGCTTGCTGTCGTATGCATATTTCATTGTTTGTATGTATAATTGTCTCTCAATTGGTTGATAACAAATAACAAGCAGCTCATATTATACCTGCATGCAATAACCAAAAGTACTTGGTTGCTTGTATGGGAACATCATACAACAACAAAGTCTTTATTTTATATCTCTTCATATAATACATAATATGTTTGTCATGCTCATATTAAATACATAGTAAATAATAAAGAAGCTAGGTCACATCCCCAAACTAATGAGAAACCTTAGTTTATATAAAGTGAAAATAGATTCTTGTTTAAGAATAATAAATAGGGTACATACCATTAATGCAATGTTGGTAAAAGAATAGTTGGCGTAGAGAAAAGAATATATAATTATTTGGAAAGATCAACAACTTACCATATTGGAGACATGTAATATCCTGAACATTTTGGGGTGCTATGTTGTAAGAAAGAAAAAAAAAAGAATTTGTGAGGGACTAATATGTATATGGAAGGACTACTCATTTGTTTGGGAGGTGTCTTGATTTAGGGTCTTATTTATAATAAGGAAATTTATGTAGGCTTTATCATAATGTCATATATTAGTTTGGTACTATGCATATTGGTTTGTGTTTGGAAATGGAGTTCTGTGTGCCATGTGGGAGGTTTATGCGGTGCATTGGTTACTTAATGTATAAGTGAAAAAGAGATAAGGTTAAAGCTTAAATGACAAGGAAAAGTTGTAAAAGAGATATGTGTATATCATGATGTTAGCTTTGAAATTTGTTCAAGTCATATTCAGAGGCTTATATATTTGGGATAGATTGAAATTAAAATAGAGGAGCAAAATGAAAGCGAAGATCTTGAGAAATAAAACAGAGACTTATAGAGAGAGAGCTGATAGTTTGTGGCATAACTGACGAGTAGGGGGTATTACAAGACATAAGAAAATTGTTATAGAACAAGAGTTGGTCACATACTCAAAATAATAAGAACGAAATTTGTATTTTGTGATGATCCATGCATGTCTGAGAGTCCTGAGTATGATAAAAATATTAGCATGATCTATATTCAAAATGTTTAGTTATTTTAATACCACAATTATGTATGATTTTAGAGTTGGCTAATATAGCTGGAAATTTTCATGATCTTGGTGGTTTTTATTTTTTATTTTTAAGATTGTATGAGAATTAATATGTAATTTGAACCATCATGTGTAATGGGCATCTTTTCTTCTCCCCTTCTTTCAGATGACTTCTGAAGAATCTTGGCTTTCTTTTGACCAAGAAGCTCGAGCAATACATAACAAGGTCAGTCTCATTTCTTTTTTGACATTATGAAGGAAAATTACAAACCAACTTTTCTAGGTTCGGGCATTTGCTGGCTGGCCTGGAACCCGAGCTAGGGTTCAACTAGTCGATGACAGTGGTAATCCTAATGCCTTAGAGATGAAGATCATTACTTCAAGGGTCGGGAAAACTATTAACATGAAGACTGATGGAAACAACATTACTTTTCTTAGGGATGCATTACTGTTTCCATGTGGAGGATCATCTTGGCTTGAGGTGGGTAAGATGTACTTATTATAAATATAAAATGTATACTTGCAACCACAGTGACAATGCAATTCTAGTTGCATCCATGGTTGGTGCATAAGTTGCAAGTGGAAGAACGAAGCAGTCTACCATTGATAGTGGCCAGAGGCAGAGTTGTGGTGGCTTACAGTGGTGGTGATTACAAGTATGCAACTTGAGTTCTCTTGCAACTGGGTCATTTACAACTCTAGTCCTGTAATTGAGCCCAGTTTCAAGTGTTTGGATGGTTCGCAAAGTAATTGCGACCCGAGTTGCAATATTCTCTCGAACTGCAACTAAAAGGTAGTTGCCACCTCCTCATTCTTCCATTTGCAACCAAAATTGCAATAGCAACTATGAGTGCTGTGACTATTATTGTATGCAATAACAGTTTATTGCAGTTGTGCTTGCAGACTACGAAAGACACCCAATATGAGTGCAAGTTGAAACTTGGAAGTTAAAACGAATTACAACTCTGGTTGCAAACTTTGAGTTGCAACCTATATGAATGCTTGCGAGTAGGATTCATAGGTCGAGAGTTGCAAAAGGCTTAGTAATGTAAAGTTAACCCTAAGTCGAGAATTTTCAAGAATATTAAAAGATTAAGTTTACTAACATGTAATGCCGATTAAGTTAGAATTTAAAACTACTAATTGGTTTGATGGATTTTCCAGAATTGAAATAAGTTTAACAAGCCCAATTAAAGATTAACGCCTAACAATCAATAATTATACCTAAGCGTTCTTAGCAAGTAGAATCTCTAATATTTTAATGGGAGAGTTGGGGTTGTGTAACCAAACAAAGACGTGCATTGTAACCAAACAAACAAGTGCAATGCACGTGCATAACTGAAATAAAGATCTTAGGTTCGATGCCAAACAAAATCAGAATTTTTACTTAAAAAATATATTTCTAATCTCTAATATTTTAATGGGAGAATTGGGGTTGTGTAACCAAACAAACACGTGCATTGTAACCAGACAAATACGTCCAATGCACTTGCATAACTGATATAAAGGTGATGTTAGGTTCGATGCTAAATAACATCATAATTTTAACTTTAAAAAAATATATTTATAAAAACGTGCATCGCACTTGTAAATTACTGGTATTCAATAGTGATTCGTATGCTATTAGGCATGTAGAAGCACATACACTCAATATTTGTGGATGATAGATAATTCAGATAATATTCTAGAAATGAAAAAACAGTATCACAAATATTTGAGAAGTGGAAAGTGTTTACCGGGGTTGGATGAAAGTGTCGTCGCCACAGATAGGGGAAGAAACAGATGTCAGGTGTGCTGTTGGAGTCGACGGCAGCAAAGGGTTGCAGCAAGGCAACACATGCAGCAAGTGGTTGCTGCATTGTTGCTGGCTGGCATGGAGGCAACGAGGCAATTGAGTGCTGATGGCGTTGGTGGTGGGCGAGGAAGGTCGGCAAGGGATTTGGGGGTTTAAGGTTTTGAATTTGATTGGATTTGGGATTTAGGGTTTCAGATTGAATTGGATTTGAGGATTAGGGTTTAGGTTTTGAGTGGGATTTGGGGATTTGGGGTAGGGGAAGGTTTTGATTGTGATGGTGGAGGATGTAGGGGTGGTCAGAAGGGTGAAGGGAAGGCCGGCACGGTGGTCGGTGTTGATGGGAGTGTCGATGTTGGGATGCAGGGTGGTGGTCGGGGACGTCGAGGAGTTGTGGTGGTGCAGGTGAGGGAGGAGGGTAGCGAAGAGGGAGGGTATGGGTTGCAGGAAGGAAAAAAAGAGAGGCAGGGGGGTTCGTGATCAACAAGAAGGAGAAAAAGGGAATGACAGCTGTAGAGATAAAGGGGTGGTAGGGGTATAATCTAGGATTTATCACAAATCCTAATAATTTTTAGGATTTCTCACAAACCCTAATATTCTCTATGGTATCACACACAAGAGGAAAATGAAGAGCAACTCAACACATAATATTTTTTTAATCAATAATAATATACCTTCTTATTATTCTCAAGACCTATATATAGACTCAAAACAAATCTAAAACAAATCTAAAACAAATCTCAAACAAATCTCAAACAAATCTCAAACATATATCTCAAATAAACTACATATGGCTAAATCTCAAAACAAAATAAAACATAACCTGTCCTCATCATTCTTTCTGGGTGGGAGAGAGCTTGACTCAGTTGGGTCAAAACCAGTGATCATGTCATAGTGCTCCAAAAGGTCTGGATCCAAGTGTTGGAGCTCTTTATGATTAATCCAGGTATCCTCCGACTTCGGCTTGTTCTTCCATCTCATCAAATACCTATAAATACCACCATCTTTAGTATAGATTATCTGATCATCTAAAATATTATCCAATTTTTCTGTTGGTGGATAAGTAGTATCAGGTAGAGAAGGAAATGTGGGAATCTCACCAGTAGGCTGCATGATAGATTCATCTATAAGAGGAATTCTAGGGTTAAATTCGGGGCCTTTATCGGGTACTCGATCCTCAATATTGAAAGTTTTGAGGCTGGTCATCGACATAGACATTATTATTGATTTTATGCCAAATTTTAAATGGGCCTGCAACACGTGTTCAATTTCTTAACGGATTCAGCTGGAAACAGTTCCGGACAAATCCGAACCATCACTTCGTCACCTACATCAAGAGTTTTAAATTTTCTTCTAGTATCTGCTCTTAACTTGTAGTTAAAATTATTCTCATTAATTTTCTTAAATATTTCTCTATGCAAATCATGAATGCGGGATGCAAATATGGATGCAGACTCTGAGACTATGATGTTCTAACACGGGGACGAGATCTTTGGGCTGCCTAGGACGATAACCATGCACAATTTTCATGAAGTTGTGAAATATAGTATTGCACTTCCAATCATCTTCTTTGTTTGGTTGGGACAAAACACATCTGATTACATTCAATGGGGGGTGATGGGCTCGACCGAATACGGTTGAGATACTCGTCATCTTCTTCGTCGAAGTCATCACTTACATTAGGTTCATAGAAAAACTCATTGTCAGGCTCATCAGAAATGACAATGGTACCTTCCATAATGTTGATCCTACTGGGGCTAGGACAGTTACCAGCAACATGACCGTATCCCTTGCATTTATAGCACTTAGAGAGAGGATCAATCTTAGAGTAGTCTTTTTCTTCTTACCCTTGTTGTCATTCCTAGGTGGATAGAGATCTGAAGTAAGCTTTCTTAGGTAAGACTTGTTGGGGTACTGAGAAGAGGAGGGCTTAGGTCTAGAGGGATCAGTGGAGGTCATTCTAGAGGAATGATCTATCGAATTACTAGACTTGTAGGAGAAATTTGTTTTAAGGGAATCCATATCGAGGACAAATGCATAAGCCGCTGCTAAGGAGTCCATATTTCTATGAATTAACTCATTCGTAAGATCGGCTCGTAGTCCAACTCTGAACCTAGAGAGGGTTTGTTCTATGCTCAATTTATCTAAGACATTGCACCGAATGAGGAAGTCGTTGAACTTATCCACATACTCTTGGGTAGATTTGTTTCCTTGATAGAGTTGGTTCCACGAATCCAGCAATCGGGTGTGGAACGACAAGAACACATATCTCTCAGTAAGTTTCTCTTTCATGGCCTCCCAAGTGGTTATGGGTGCTAGGTCTCAGCCTCTGCGGGCATATTCAAGATTGGTCCAGTGTTGTTGAGCTTTACCAGTCAATTTCATCGTGACAAATTTGACCTTCTGGGCTTCGCTCATGTCAAACCACACGAAGTAGTGGTCCATGGCACGGATTCAATCGAGATAAGCTTGAGGTTCCATATTGCCTTCAAAGTGGAGAACATCAGCCTTAATGTTCTTCTTGTATTGTTCGTCAGGGTCACGATCTTGACGTCGGTCGTCACGATCATTCCCTTGAGAGATCTGACGATGAAGCTCAGGGGCAACTTTTTGATTCAATTTTACTTGCTCAAGCCTTGGATTGATATTGGCAAAAGTTGCTTGAATGACAGCGAGGGTAGTGGAAATGTCAGTTGTCCATTTCAGTTCGAGGAGGGGCTCGCTGATTTCTAGGATTTCTGATTGGATAGTTTGGGTGAGACAAGAAAGGCTCTTCAGGATTAGTGATGGTGCTGCGAAGATGCATTCACCAAAGGTAGAAAACTAGGGATCGTGGGGACGTGTGCTTGCTGAAATTTTGGGAAACGTGTAAATTGATGTATTTTCAGATTTGAAATGATCTAAAATGACCCTAAATTGAATGCAAATTAAAAAAAAAATTAAAAATGATGTAAGAACGGTTCCTAAATGAATGCTCATATTATGATTAAATGATGCAAGAAATAAGGTTTTAAAATATTCGATCTGATACCAAAATGATGTAACTTAATCCTAAGTGGAGAATTTTCAAGAATATTAAAAGATTAAGTTTACCAACATGTAATGCCGATTAAGTTAGAATTTAAAACTACTAATTGATTTGATGGATTTTCAAGAATTGAAATAAGTTTAACAAGCCCAATTAAAGATTCATACCTAACAATCAAAAATTATATCTAAGCGTTCTTAGTAAGTAAAATATTCAATAGTGATTCGTACGCTATTAGGCATGTAGAAGTACACACTCAATATTTGTGGACAACAGATAATTCAGATAATATTCTAGAGATGAAAAAGCAGTATCACAAATATTTGAGAAGTGGAAAGAGTTTACTGGGGTTGGATGGAAGTGTCGTTGCCACGGATGGGGAAAGAAACATATCTCGGGTGTGCTGCTGGAATCGATGACAGCAAAAGGGAGTAGCAAGGCAACACATGCAGCAAGTGGTTGCTGCGTTGTTGCTGGCTGGCGTGAGGGCAGCGAGGCAATCGATGATGGCGTTGGTGGTGGGAGAGGGAGGTCAGCAAGGGATTTGGGGATTTAGGGCTTCGAATTTGATTGAATTTGGGATTTAGGGTTTCAGATTAAATTGGGTTTGGGAATTATGGTTTAGGTTTTGAGTGGGATTTGGGGATTTGGGGTAGGGGAAGGTTTCGATTGTGATGGTGGAGGATGTAGGGGTGGTCGGAAGGATGAAGGGAAGGCCGGCACGGTGGTCGTTGTTGATGGGAGTGTGGTGTTGGGTTGCGGGGTGGTGGTCGGGGACGTTGAGGAGTTGTGGTGGCGCGGGTGAAGGAGGAGGGTAGCGAAGAGGGAGGGTGATGGGTTGTAGGAAGGAAACAGAGAGAGGCAGGGGGTTCAGGATTAACTAGAAGAAGGGAATGGCGGCTGTAGAGAGGTGGTAGGGGTATAAAGTAGTGTTTATCACAAACCCTAATAATTTCTTAGAATTTCTCACAAACCCTAATGTTTTCTTATGGTATCACACACACAAGAGTAGAATGAAGAGCAACAATTCTACACAATAAAATTTTTAATCAATAATAACATGCATTTTCATTATTCTCAAGGCCTATATATAGGCTCAAAACAAATCCAAAACAAAAATCAAACAAATCTAAAACAAATCTCTTAAACAAACTACATAATGCTAAATCTCAAAACAAACAAAACAAAACCAATGTCCTCATCACTTAGTTGACTGAAGAGCACACTATTCATACATGTAGAATACCATAAATCCATATGTGATTTTCTTTTTCTTTCGTTCTGAAGGTCCTTGAGCTTCAGCTCCCAGGAAAGAAGGTGATGAGTGCTCGTGATTTTTGGAATGGCTTGCGAGGGCAGAAGCTACAAATGTTATCATAAACGCCCTCTCTCATATATGGTAATTTGAGTTTAATTCATATTATACAAAGAAGAAAACTTGTTTAGTGTTGGATCTTTTGATTTTCAGTTTTCCTTCAGCTTTATTCAACTTGCTTCAACTATAGTTGTCTGCATATCTAGATACCATGTTTCTACCGTCAATTTATGTTATATATACAACATAATTGAAATGAGCATATACATGACATGGTAAATGTAGCTCATATCCAAGATAAATTAAGAGAGAATTTCCTTAAGTAGCTTGGACATGTCACACGTAGATCTAGTAATGCCTCCGTTAGAAAGAGTGATTTGATAAGTATTGAGGGTAGAATTAGGGGTAGGGGAAGATCTAAACTTAGGTGGAAACGATGAGAAAAGATATGATAGTTTGTGGCCTTACAGAAGATATTGTGTTAAACCGAACAGGATGAAAAACCAAGATTCATGTAGCCAGCCCCAACTAGTTGGAAAAAAGTCTTTGTTGTTGTGGTTGTATATACAACACAATTGTTGCAGAAAATTATACTGCCTTTATTTCACAATTTTTTAAGCATAAGCTAGTTTTGAAGTTCTACCATTCCTTTTTTTTTCTAAGAAACAGGATAAAGTCTGAGACTCCAGCCCAATAAATACTATATTAAAGCAAAAAATACTGTACATAAAACAGTTTACAAGCGGGCAAACTGAAAGCAAGAGCACCCAAAGCAGTCTCGCAACAAACAAAATGAGCAACAAAACAACCCAAAAAATAGCTAATGAAATTAGCACCCGAACAGACAGCATACAATAAGTCAAACCACAGAGCACTACGCGGTTGAGCAAATAAAATTGAGCACCACAGAGCAATACGCCAACGAGAAAGACAGCGGAGGGATCAGCCACACGTAGCGCAAAAGAGCTGGCTCGGATGGATCTGCCAAAGATACCGCCGGACTCGGAGAATGCTGGAGCTCGCTCGAAACAGGCCAACAATCGAAACTCAATACGTTGCCCAGAATGCAACCCAGAAAACAAAGAACCTGGCATAATTTGAAAGACAATTGACTCATACGAAACACTCAGGCAAAAGGAGGGGACCACCAAAGTTCAGCCAAAGAAATAAGAGTGGGTCTAAATCAGCACCGGACCCAAATTAGCACCCACGATAACAATAGTACTCAAAACCACACCCTGAGCCCGTAGTGCAGGGTTGTTCGAGCCCGAAAGCATAAGCAAGGACTGCTACATAGGGTAGCCAAACAAGAGAAAGGCAACGTCTTCAATCAAAAGAAATAAATCATGCAAAATCTCACCAAATTCGTGAACAACAGGAAGCAATAAGAACAAGAGAGTAAGATTAATAACAGCTAGATAAGAATCCAGGTATAGACATTTCCATCGAGCAGTGCTACCAAAATCGATTAAAACAGAAATAAGTAAGAGTAAGAGAGGAAAACTAAATAATAGATAGCTAAGAGCCAAAATAAAACAACACCAAAATAATCCTATAATTAGCTCCTTCCATCAACACCAAAATAAAGTCCCAGTATCAAGGAAACACCCTGATGCAACGAACCACCAAAACAGCAACCTGGGGTGGGAATTGGTAGGGGCAAAAGCGCGCTGACCACCAAAATCAGCTCTGCAAGCAAAGAAATGAACAAGAAACAATATAAGAAGTGAATAGAACTCATGGAGGAAAGTAATCATAGAAAGAAAGCCTTAGCCCACGAACAATTAAGAAGAGGTTTAAAACCAAATTTTGTAGTGTTATGAGCTAAAAAGGCTGAGACCAACACCACTTAAATAAACTATTGCATATGTTTTAACTATCAACTAATCTTGACTATCAACTAACACCCAAACAACCACCATAATTAAAAAAAATAGGGTCTAAAGAGCAGCCCACCAATATCAACATAACTGCAACGGATGCAGAGGACCGGACTCAGAAAATTAACTGCAAAACTCTAAGGCGGTAAGTGTTTTGGAGAAAATTAGCAGCCGCCACCTCTAAATTATGAAGGTGCAAGTTAATTATTTTTTTGAGATACCGTCGAAGACCAGAACTTGGTAAAGTAAAGGAGATTATCAATAAGATGACGGATGGACCGAGAGGTATTATTAAAGATCCAGTTATTCCTTTCGGTCCAAATAATCCACGTCAAGGCCATCATGGTCAAATCCCAAGATTTGAGCATCGAACGACTGACATTATGGCTCCTCTAAAAGGTCCACCAAGAAAAGATAAAGTTAGGACGGGAAGGGACATGCCAAGCATTTAAGCAGATCGACCATAAGGGAGTTAAAAAAGAGCATTGCAAAAAAAGGTGATTAGAATCCACATGGTGCGCTCGGCAGAAAGAACACTGTTGCCCTAAAGCTAAATTCATCCTATTGAGATTATCGACAGTCAATAGTTTGTCATGTATGGTTAGCCAAACAAGTATCTTCACTTTAAGGGGAGCATTACAACTCCAAATAAACTTAGCCGAAGGAGAAGAAACTCCCCCGTGGTTAAGGAAGGAGTAAAAGGATTTAACGGTGAAAGATCCAGAGGACGTCCATCTCCAGGACACATCTTCGTGGGGGTTCCAAGAATAAGATTGTAAATCAGAGAGCTGAAGGACATAGTTGGAAAACGCAGAGGGAGGGGGGGAGAACCCTTCTGAATGGAATAACCCATTCAAAGTGACCGTGAACACCCTGAACATAGTCCGCAACAAAGGCGATAGGATTAGAGGCGAGACGGAACAAATCTGGAAAGAGTGCCGCAATCTTGTAATTGCCGATCCATAGTTTGACCAGAAATTGGTTTTAGAACCATGAGAACATAATTTAAATAAACCACGGCGGAATGGTTCCACCTCTTTCCACGCTCCTTTTCAGAAGGGGAAAGACGACGGAGAATGATTAGAAACAAGTTCCCAGATTTTGTGATGAGAATGATATTTATGAATGATCAAATGAGCCCAGGAGGACGAATCGTCCTTCAGAATACGCCAAAGCCACTTCCCTAAAAGCGCCAAGTTTTGGTTCCTAAGGTTAAAGACACCAAGGCCACCGCCCTTCTTAGCTTTACAAACCGACGTCCAATTATAAAGATGTTTACCGACACGATAATTAGCGGAATCAGACCAGAAGAAATTTCTTCTAATCCTGTCAATTTTCTTAATAACCTAGGACGGGACGTAGAAGAAGGACATCATATAAAGGGGAAGAGACGACAGAACCGAATTAATAAGAATAAGTCTTCCGCCACGCGAGAGGAGTCTACTAGACCAAGAGTTGAGTTTAGCTTCAAATTTATCAATCATAGGCATCCAGTCCTCCGCATGGAGATTACCCCATCGCAAGGGTATTCCGAGATAATGGATCAGAAAGAAAGAAGCACAATTAAAAAATTGGGCGATCTCCGCCTGACGTTTGGGGGATCCACCTAACCAAAGGACGGAAGTCTTATTAAAATTGATTGAAAGACTAGAGGCCAATTCAAAAAGATACAGCAGAAGCTTGAGGTTTCGCAGAGCTACAACATTAGCTTTGGAAAAAAGAATGGTATCATCAGTATATTGAAGGTTAAGAACACCTCTAAAGCCTTGGAATCCTTCTATTCCTTCGATGTAATTGGCATTCCAAGCTTTCAGAAGAATCCGACTAAAGACATCAGAAACTAGAGAAAACAGGAGAGGGGAGAGAGGATCTCCCTGACGGAGACCCCGCTTGCACTTAAACTTACTATCTTCAGAACCATTAATTAGAATGGAAGAAGTACCAGAAAAGAGACTGGATTTAATCCAGACAATCCATCTGGGCCCAAAACCACGGTGATGCAAAATGTCAAAGAGGAATTCCCAGTTAACTTTGTCGTAGGCTTTTTCGAAGTCTAGTTTTAAGAGGATACCCTCCGAACCGGAATGGTGGCAGCCAGAGATAATCTCCTGAGCACATGCCATACTTTCAAGTATAAATCTATCTTTTATAAAGCTGGATTGAACCGGATCAATGAGAGAAGAAATGACCAGGCTAAGACGAGCTGAGAGAACTTTCATGATAATTTTGAAGATAGTATTCAGAAGGCTAATTGGACGGAAAGCAGACACTTTGTTAGCACCAATGATTTTGGGAATAAGAACAATGTGAGCATAGTTAATACGATCAAAAGAGAATTCACCATGATGAAGTTCAGTGAACATGCCAAATAAGTCATCATTTAGAATCTCCTACTATTTTTGGAAGAAGAATGATGGGAATCCATCCGGTCCAGGAGCGGAGTCACTGTTCATCGCGAAAACTGCCGATTTAATCTCTTCCAAAGAGAATGGAGCATCGAGACTAGACAGATCGGGATCAACATCACCATGGAGATGATTCCAATCAAGTTGAATGGATCGGTTGCTCGGCATTCCCAGAAGAGCCTTACAAAAGGATAAAAAGGCCGAATGAAATTCCGAATCGGAGTTAACCTCTATATTGTTAACAAAAAGAGAAGAAATACGATTGCATCATCTACGATGAGAGGTAAAATTATGGAAGAAAGAAGTACTAGAGTCCCCATCCTTGAGCCAACGTGTCTTAGCTCATTGAGCCCACTTCAAATGATCGAGTCGCAGAAGCGAAGCATAATCTTGCTTACACACATTCCTATGTTGCCTAAGGGGGTCAGAAATGGGATCGGATTCTTCAAGCGTACCAATGGAATTGATAGAAAAGAGAAGAAATTTTTTTAGGCCTTGAGAGTGACCAAATCTCTGAATGCGCCAAATTCTACACCCATGCTTAATTGCATGCAGTTTGAGTAAAATCCGACCTAGCCCGTGGGAACCCACAACACCTGGCAATGCAATTGGAAACAAGATTAACAAAAATTTGGTTTTCTAACCAAAATTTTTCAAACCGGAATTTCCGAGGTTTAGGAAAGGAAAAATTAGAGTATAGTATGATGGGAACACGATTCGAACACGGATTAGGTAAAGCTTGAGCGAAAGTATTTTGGAAGAAGGCTACCCATGGTTCAGACCCCAGGTATCGGTCCAGCTTAGCCGAAGAAGGAGCTAACCGCATATTCGACCATGTAACAGATCTACCGTAAATAGGAATATCAACAAGATTAAGATCGCGAATACAGTCGTTGAAACGAAGAGAACTGTTTATTGCTGAGGGATTACCACTCCTTTCATGGGCAAATCTTGTAACATTAAAGTCACCATAGAAAATCCAGTAACCCTGAATTGATCCGATAAATGAGTCGAATTCAGCCCAGAAAAACTGACGACAATCAGAGGAGCTAGGACCGTATACAGAAACAACAGTAAGATCACAGTTGAATTCCAACCAATGAAGGCAAACAACCAGGAAAAACTGAAGACAATGAACGGAGACAAGATTGAAAACCGCCTCTTTGAAACCAAAGAGGATTCTTCCCCGAGCATTAATTGAATCTAATGAGATCCATTTGGATATCATTGATCCACTAATAGCTCTAAGAGTGAAAGGAGAGATAGAGTGAAGTTTAGATTCCACAAATGGTGATCAAATCATAGTGGGACGAAGCTATTAATTGATACACGGCTTGTTGTTTTGGGGCGCTGCCAAGCTCCCTGATATTCCATGACACTAATCATGAGCAGAGTTGAAATCATGGGCATGCGTTATTTCTAAATTACGTATAAAATCCATATCCTGAAGACGGGATTGATAAAAAATAAAGCCCATTTCCGAGTTCAATAAGGAGTCAAAATGAACCTGATAAACCGAGCCAAAGGGCGTAAGGTTCGGATTATCAGGATCAAATGGCGGAATTTCTAAATTCCAAACTTGCGTTGCTAGAGAGGCTTTCGAGGAGGCAGACATATGTGAATTATTTTAGGCTCGGATCCAAGCACTCGACCTAATAATAGGAAAAGAAGTTATTTTTCCTTTTCGAGCGGGGGGATCAACATGAGGTATAAGGGGATCGTTGATCGACTTGAAGGTCGAACCTTCGGAATTGTGAGCACTCCTGCTCTGAATCGAAAGAGGTGGTTCAGGGGGATAATAAATTGAGGAGGACTTAATCGAGCAAGGAGTCTCCTGCGCAGTCAGAGCCAACGCAACTGACTGCTCAGTAGAATCTAACAAGGAATTATAAGCATAAGGAGATTGAAGGGGATCGAGAAAAGATAGCAGGGGAGAGGTTGGAGCAGAGTTTGACTGAACTATATAGTTAAGGGCTACTCTGTCCCTTCGAAGGTTCAAAAAAATCCAATAGGAAATGCACATACTTCGGGTAAAAAAAGACTGAAACACAGAACAAGGTTGCGCAGTAAAATTAAAGTGAGAAGGTTGAGACGGTACCTTGCCACCTACCGACGGCATAGGAGAGCCAAGAATGGCCTCTCCCTTGTTACCAGCATCAGACCATGAAAAGGATGTGGGAGGAAGAGTAGAGGAAGATTTCAGTGCATCCAATTCAGAGGTGATCTTCCCAGTGGAAGAAGCATTAACCGCTATTTTGTAACTATCCCATTCACCTTCATAATAGAGATTGACATTCCAAGCTGGCCAAGAGCTAGTAGAACTGGGAAGGGAAAGAGTCGCCCCTGGTTTAGAGCCACACACAATCGGATCAGACTCCGATATTGGCTGAACTGGAGCTGATGAGATAGCCAAGGTGGTCTCATCAGAGGCAACATGGCTCGGAGTAGGAACAACATTTGTAGACGCAACAGAATCAGAGCCCAAGGAAGGGCCTGAAACTGAAGTCAATAGAGCAGAATTAGAATGGGAAGACAGAGCTGGGTTAATCCATACCAAATTAGGAGGCTTCGAAGGAGATAACGTAGATTTAAAAGTCATGTTGCTGCTTTGACAAGCAAAGGGAATGGGCTTCTTAAAAGATTTCTTGAGCGACACTTTATTCTTGGTAATCGACATAGCTAGCCGCGAATTGGGCAGAATTTTGACCAGAAGGCAAATGTTGAGAGGATACTAAAGAAAAGGACGGTGCTGGAGCGAGTGAGGTGGATGCAGAATCATGATAAGTCACCAGAATATGGTATATGGCCTCACCCACCCGTAGCGAATAATTAAGCACCCTCTCAGCATTCAGTGGACACGTGAATTCAACTTCTATCTGTAGGCAACCAGAGGCTAAAAGAGAAGTGGAGGAAGTACAAGTGAGCTCATCGATACATTTGGACATAACTATCACAAGATGAGGGGAGTCAATAGGGGCAGTCCAATAATAGAAACCTTGGTAGGCAAGGAATGAAGGACAGGGAGGGGCATACCCTTGGACGCCCATTTACGGATATCGAGCTGAACAGAACCAAGTGTGAAGGTGTTCTTCTCAACTAAGTCCGTGAGCACCTTAACCGAGGGACAATTAATAACAATGTCACAATTGGAACAAGCATTAACTGCCCAGGTCCAATTGGCCACGTTACAGGTATTGCAGAGAAATTCGTCTAATGCAGAATTAGTGATGGAACCACCAGAGATAGAGACCGCACCAAAGCTATCAAGGTTGGCAATTTTGGCCGAAATTTCCGGAGCGAGAACGCAGACTAAGGAGACCTGAGGATTAAAGGAGAGGTTCGGTTGGGGTAAGGGAGAAGGATATGGTTGTCGATAAATCACCTGAGCCTGAGAAGACGAGTTGGGGGTTGGTTGGTTAACAATCGACAGAAGTTGAGCAAGAGTCGGAAGAAGAGCAGAACCTTCAGATAACTTAATCCTCTTAGGTTTTCTTGACTCAACTTCAGCCAATTTAATGAGGAGGGAGGGGAAATCAAGAGCTACCAAGACTTGCTCAGAGATGGGAACACCTACAGGAAGACCAAGGAGTTGTTGAATAGCGAAGCATCTGCTTCGAGAATGACCATTTTTTTTTTGCAGAACATGCATTTCATCTTGGCTTTGCAAAAAAGCTTGAAGTGACCAGTTTGGAGGCAACGAAAGTAGGTTAGGTGAGAAGGAGGAGTAGAAGGATGATGATTAGAAAGGGAGGCGGAGGGAGAGAAAGTAGAAGGGCGGGCAGAGTGGGAACGCGACTCATCCAGAAGGTTCTGGAAGTGGGTTGATAGGGGAATAGAAGAAGTTCAAGCATTCATGTTGGACAAAGATATTTGATAACCCATACAACAATAACAATATTCTATACCAACTTTTTGGGGCTAGTCATGTTAGAAAGCAGTTTTAGTATTGGTAGAAGTATTAGTATTAGGGGTATTTTGGTAATATTGTTTAAGGATGAAAAATTATGACTTGGGGAATAAGTTTCACACACTTGTATATATAGGTGTCAGGTTTTTTGAAATAAAATCAAGTGTTGTGTTTTTTTTAATATTTACATAGTATCAGAGCCACTGCAAAAACCTTAGCTTATAGCCCCCAAATCTCTCTCTGATTTCTATCTTTTTTCAGTTTTCAGTGAAAAAAACAGAGAGAGAGAGAGAGAGAGAGAGAGAGCAACCACCGCTTGCCATCTTCTTCCTTCTTTTTCTCAACAACCAACAACTCCTATCGCCGCATTCGATCCGTCATCATCGCTCATATCGTATCCTTTGCTGCCTAATTTTTGATAATTCTTTGTTGATCTGCATCTATCTTTGCCCTTGTATGTGACCTTTCAATTCGTTTTCGATCTGAAGTGATAGGTGTCACTTACGTCTCTGTTAAAGTAGTCTTAGTATTAGTCCCAAATCTGAAATAAGCTTAGATTGCTCTGATACCATGTGAAAGTTCCTGCCACTATGCTAAAACATCGAAGTTGTAGAAGGATTGAGGAAAATTGCACTTATATTCTAACACGCCTTCTCAGGTCGAGAGCACACTTTATTATGGGTTAAAAAAACGAGATAAATGCCCAACAAATTGTGGGTTGAGACATGAACTATACCCAGCAGTATATATATATATATATTTTAAAATCAACATTTAAATTGCGTAGCTAGTGGAATTCGAACCTGGGTTGCTCTAATACCATGTAAATACCCTACCAATAGACCAAAACTCCGAAGTTGTGGTAAGGGTGAGCATTTATATATATATATATATATATATATATATATATATATATATATATATATTAAAATCAGCATTTAAATTGCGTAGCTGGTGGGATTCGAACCTGGGTTGCTCTAATACCATGTGAAATACCCTACCAATAGACCAAAACTCCGAAGTTGTGGTAAGGGTGAGGGTTTAATATTATATTCTAACACTGTCCCGTTCTAACATGGTCTCGTTTTGTCATGTGTTTCCTCAAAGGGCGCGAGATGTACTATCACCTCACTGATCCAACTCCTCTGCCTACAGATCCCACGTTCAAAGTATGGGATCGCGATGATAACTTGATTGTTAATATGATGGCCAATTGTATGGACCGAGATATCAACACCTCCATCACTTTCCTCGACACAACCAAAGCGATCTGAGATACCCTTTATAACATGTACTCCTCTTCCAATAACATGCAACGCCTGTATGATATCTTTCGTGATGTCATCGAGACCAAGCAAAGTGACGACATTCATGCCTAGCTATCCCGCTTCAATCAGTTCTTAGAAGAATGAAAGATCTATCACCTATACTCTGCCGATTTCGCCAGTAGCGACAATGTGAGACCCTTCTTGCCGTTCTTGCCTTGGGCAATATTCGCCCATATTTTGAAGGTGTTCAGTGTCATATCTTCGCCACCAATGCCAGTCCTCTCTATGTGATCTCCATGTTCACTACCACAAGTACCCCCTCCTGCTCTTCTTGAAACCCCAACACCGTTTGCACTCATCTCTTGCCGTGACTGTGGTTTTTCTGATCCCCCACAACAGTTTCCTTCCTCCTCCAAGGGTCGTGGTTCTTATTTTGCACGAGGCTGTAGTGATCGTGGTCGTAGCCGTGGTGACAGTCATCGCAACACTAAGTATTGTACCTATTGTCAGGGCCGGTCTCATGAGTATACGACATATTGGAAACACATTGGTCGTCCTCCTGCTGCTCATTAGTTTTACTGTGGAATTTTCTTCTTCCATTATTGCTCCTACAAATGTACCAACTTCCTCCTATTATACCCTCAGAGAACTCTGTTCACTCAGGTACTGCTTGTCATGTTTCTTTACATAAATGGATTATTGATTCAGGTGCTTCTGAATATATGTCTCCTTTACTGCTTCCTTCTTTTTCATTGGTTTCCAATTATCATGTGTGTATTGCTGATAGATCTCCTGTCCCTGTTGAAGGGACATGCGATATCTCAATTTTTTCAGATCTCTCTTATATCTGTTTTGCATGTTCCTACATTTTCTAACAGCTTGTTATCAGTTCCTAAAATTTCTACGGATTTAAACTGTTCAGTAATATTTTTTCCTTCTCACTGTGTGTTTCAAAAAAATAGTTTATATTTGAATGTTTTGATTTGGGCTACACGTGCGGTGCACATTTATATTTGTTGGATATAGTTTGGATGTATATTATACGTGTTTATATAGTTACAAAGTTAGGGTTTGTTTGTTACAAATTCTAACTCTTTCATTAAAATAGTAGAGATTATATATTATATTATAAATAGATAGATAGATAGTAATTTACACGTGTGATGCACATTTAATATATTAAAAAATTAAAGTAAAAATTTGACGTAGTGAGGACTCGAACCTGAGACCTCCTTCGTATTAGTTATGCACGTACAATGCACGAGTTGGTATATATATATATATATCTCTAATATCTCTAATATATATCTCTAATATTATATATATATATATATATATATATATATATATATATATATATATATATATATATATATATATATATTACTGTACAAAGAAATAAATGTGTATATAAAAATCTAGCTCTATATTATCAGATAAATAGCTATTAATCTTGTGGTAGATGATTACTTCTGTTTTAATGACCACAGTATAAAATAGAACAAATAGAAATATAAAATAGTTCTCCTATAATAATTGGAACTTGAAATTAAAAGGTTATGGACCAGTGGTGAAGACGTGTTTGACCAGATTTTCAATTATGATCATCTCTTGGACCACCTAATATTCCCATTGCTTAGAACCAGTCTTATAAGGATAGAATGCTTGTCAAGTTGAGTTAAAAATTAAAAAAGAATACAAATGCTTGCCAGCCTATGTTGTTTGCTTCAGTTACCCTTGGTGAATAGTCAAAATATATAATTCTTGACTTGGAAGATTTTGATGGGTCCTTTCGAATGAGGGTAGTATTTTTATTTGTGTAAATGCATTTGTCAGTTGCCATGCAACAAAATTTTATTTTAGTACTTTTGATAAATTTGGATTTGGGAGAATATTTGACTGTCCACTTTAAGGGGGGCTTATCAGCATTTAGTGACCAGTGACCACCATCTTCTTCAAAGTATAATTTTGAATTGGACAATGGATCTATTATGTACCTTAAAACGAATAATGAAATTTCCTCAGAGATAGTTAGAAGTAAGAATACAACATACTATTTGTTAGGAAGATAATTTTTGTACTACTAAACAAACTGTTAATTGTCTGAGAATGCTAAATTTTAGCATCCATATTATTATCAGAGTAGTTTGTAGTACTATGGCAGTTAGCATGAAAATCCAAGATCTAATGGTTCTGTGAAAGTCCCAGCCACTAAGCTAAAACTTCGAAGTTATAGAAGAGTTGAGGGATATTGCACTTGTATTCTAACACACCCTCTTAGGTTGAGGTAAATTTTTTTTTTATATATGGGCCAAAGAAACGAGATAAATACACAACAAATCGTGGGCCGAGACCTGGATAATATGTAGTGGTATTTTTTTTAATTTTAAATCTGCATTTAAATTGCGTAGCCGGTGAGATTCGAACTTGGGTTGCTAAGATACCATGTGAAAGTCCCTATCACTAAGCTAAAATTTCGAAGTTGTAGAAGGATTGAGGAAAATTGTACTTGTATTCTAACACACTTTCTTAGGTCGCGAGCCCATTTTTTATGGGCCAAAGAAATGAGATAAATGCCCAACAAATTGTGGGTAGAGATCTGGACAATACGCAACGGTATTTTTTTATTATTCCGCATTTAAATTGCGTTTCTAGTGGGATTCAAACCTGAATTGCTCTGATTTCACCATGTGAAAGTCCTACCACTATGGTAAAACTTCGAAGTTGTAGAAGGGTTGAGGGAAATTGCAGTTGTATTCTAACGGTTTCGAATAAAACAAGTATATTTGGGAAATGGAATGTGCTTACCCGGATTTTTGAAATGTGTAATGTCCTGTGAACAATAATAAAAACTGTTTTGAGAAATTTGAAAAATTTTGGAAGTAAATGATTCCAGTAATAAGTTGGTAAAATTCTTTTGAAGATTGATTATGATCTATACAGCAGATTGAAACATTATGAAGTATTCAAGTTGATAACTATCTGTTGATGTTAAAGGCTCCTAATTTATTAAGACATCATCTATAGTACTCTATAATGGGCGGAGGTTTGGTTGGCTCCTTTAACCTACAGTTTCTAAGCAAAAAATTATTAAACACACTACATTAGCTTATATGTGCTTTAATATTTTCCAAGCACATAATGAGAATTAATGAACGTAATAAGATACTTTATGCTTCTGAATAATAATGAGTCAGAATGTTCTTTGGATGGGAAGAAAATAATAAAAATCAGATAATGTGAATAAAACTAGCACTAGGGACCTGGACCAATTGGTAATCAATATTTTAGTTGTAGGCACTTGTCATTTACATTTCACAATATATGCTGGAGAAGGAAACAATGTGTATCCCTCGTGCCGGTTGGCTTTACACACAATGATAATGATGTGTTTTTCATACAGCATTGTCTTATTATAACTAGTAAAGATACGTCTAACTAAGTACCTATACAACAACAAAGTCTTTGTTTATACTCATGAATGCTTTTTGTTCAGCTCTGTTAGTCAATTACAATATTGAAAGAAGAAGAAAATCATGTATAACGGTTAGTCAGATTTGAAGATAGATATCTATGATTTGTTAATAAATAATCAATTTCGTAGAGCACACGGTATTATTCCTTATCTTTTCTTTCTTTCTTTCCCGTTTCTAGGGAGCAATCTTTATGAAGATAGAATTCGTGCCAAGTTTCTGATATTGCATATCTTGTCTTGCTTCAGGTCTGCTTGGGGCACTTGATTCTCGCCTGAAGACAGATCAGTTATGCTACGATATTTTTAACAACCTCAAATTTTCTTGAATGAGAGAATGAGAGACAATCAGCAATGATGTTCAATTATATAAATCGGAGACTGCATTTATTTTGGCATGCAGTAAGCTCTTAGTACTGATTTCTCGTAAAACAGATAAGCTTTGAATGTACGAGTTGATTAGCCCATAAACATCCTAAAAATTCCAGGGAAGTATGTACAATGTGTTTTCAGAGTCTGTAGAAGAATTTATAAACGTTGTCGTTAAAAGCTTTTAGCCATTTTGCTCTTTAGAATGCTTTTTGCCCCATTTCAAAGTTTACATCAAAGTGTGTGTGTGGTTTACTATTTTCCTTTTATAATTATTTTATAATTTTTTGATATTTTCTTTTTAAATTGCTCTTTTAGTCGATCTGTAAATTTTTTTTGGTTGCGCTTTATACTTTTGTTTTTTATTTGTTATTTTATTTTATTTTATTTAAAATAATACTGTTACCTTCAAGTTGTCGAAGACCTAAACATTGCTTCTGAAGTAAATTGATTTTGTTCGAATTATTTACTGAAATCTGGTCGTAAACTCTTAACTATGCAACTTCTAGTAGTGTCAATGATCATTTTTATAAAAAAAAAATTTCGGTCGCCTTTAAATTTAAAAAAAAAAAAAAAAAAATCTCCCAAGAGTTTAGTTCCTCTCCTTTAATTATCTGTCAAAACTTTTAATGCGATCATTTTAATTTGTCGCTAGCCTTCTGCACGCAACTCAACGATTTTTTTCCCAAAATGACCCTTTTTTTGAAAGTTTTTTCCAAACTGCTCTATTTTTTATTTTTGTTTCCGAAACGATCCACTCGCTTTTTGAAAAAGCGAGTTTGGGTAAAAATAACTCGCTTTTTCAAAAAGCAAGTCTGGAACTTTTAATTTTCGAAATGTTAGACTCGTTTTTTGAAAAAACGAGTTATTTTTAACCAAACTCGCTTTTTCAAAAAACACGCTGAGTTATTTTGGTAAATATTTTCGAAAGTGGGTCAGTCTGGTAAATACTTTTAGAAAGTGGGTTAGTTTGGTAAATAGTTTCAGGAAGTGGGTATTTTTGGTAACAAGTTCTTTCTGTATCACATTGTCACTTTATCTTCTTTAGACCACTATATATGAAATCGTTTGTCAGGACTTTCTATATCACATTCTCACTTCATCTTCTTTGGTCATGATTTTATAAATTTAGCAACTGTTTAGCAGTAGCAGAGGATATACATAACTTGACATTATTTCAGTATATACATAATTGGTGTGTTTTAAGTTGTCGAGAATGAGCCCATAGATACTCTCAATCCCCGGTATACACATAATTGGCTTTTTACCTATCAATCATATGCGCTGAGTTCTTGTGCCAAAAGTCTCACTCACTTTCTGAAAAAGCGATGGTGGTTAAAACCTCATCTCTTTTTCATCAGTACACCTATCAACCAAAATAGTTCACCATTAGGACACGATCTTAGAAATCAGATCCAATGGTTAACAGATATGAGCCTCGACAACAATCTTAACATTTATCCATCCAAATACTGAATTGGCATATGTTGATGCTCCTACCAATAAATCAATGGACAAATCATAAATAGAATGAATAATTCATAAACAACAATATAAACAAACGAAGCGAGTGTGAGATTCATAAACAACAATATAAGCATATGTTGATGACCCTTTTAACCACCTTCGCTTTTTCAGAAAGCGAGTGTGAGACTTTTGGCGCAAGAACTCAGTCCATATGATTGATAGGTCAAAAGTCAATTATGTGTATACCGGGGATTGAGAGTATCTATGGGCTCATTCTCGACAACTTAAAACACACCAATTATGTATATACTGAAATAATGTCAAGTTATGTATATCCTCTGCTACTGCTAAACAGTTGCTAAATTTATAAAATCATGACCAAAGAAGATGAAGTGACAATGTGATATAGAAAGTCCTGACAAACGATTTTATATATAGTGGTCTAAAGAAGATAAAGTGACAATGTGATATAGAAAGAACTTGTTACCAAAATGACCCACTTTCTAAAATTATTTACTAAACTAACCCACTTTCTAAAAGTATTTACCAAGCTGACACACTTTCGAAAATATTTACCAGAATAACCAAGTACTTTTTTTAAAAAAACGAATTTGGTTAAAAATAACTCGCTTTTTCAAAAAGCGAGTCTAACATTCCGAAAATTTAAAGTTCCAGACTCGCTTTTTGAAAAAGCGAGTTATTTTTAACCAAACTCGCTTTTTCAAAAAGCGAGTGGGTCGTTTAGGAAACAAAAATTAAAAAAAATGGCAGTTTGGAAAAAACTTTCAAAAAAAGGGTCATTTTGGGGAAAAATTCCCATTTCCACAAGTTAACTTAGGAAATAGAAAAGTCCATTACTAGCTCAAATATATATAAGAAACACAACTAGTAAACAATCCTCTGCATCACCATGGAAAACAGAGCAGTTTCCAGCGTCAACAAGGTTCGCCCTCTTCATCGGGCTCTATGCATTTCATTCCTCGTTATTGGTTTGATTATATATGCAGCCATCTGTATATCCATCAACGAAATGTTTGGATTTCTGGCCCTTATCGTAAATTTGTTGTCCTTCTGCTGCCTTGTGTGGTGTCTGTCAGCCCGCACAAAAACACCAGTACATCGTCTGAAATCAGCAAAGTTGGAGCTGACAGTGCTTTTGGTGGTTGTCGCGTTAATTGTAGCGTGTGTATACTGGACAACTGTTAGTTCTATGCCACTGGCTCTCAAGATGGTACCACATCTCTTGGCTTCCTTGAGTATTTCTTCTGCAGTATACGCTTTGTCTTACTACCTCGGCAAGATAATTATAAAATCTATTGAGGAATCATCACTTGTTGCTGTTGACAAACAGAAATGTGTCGATACCGTTGTTTAGTTGCAAAACTTGCTTTGATGCACAGTAATGTAAAATTTTTGAATGGGGAAGTTCTGAATTGGAAACACATGAGAAGATGTTATTCTTGTATTGGATTGTAACTTGGGGAAATGTTTGTGTACTTACCTATCTACTGTACTTTGTTTTCTGTTTTTTTAATGCTGAATAAACTTTTAAAATACATGCTTATGTATCAAATTATCAGTTACCCACTTATGGGATGTTTTATCACAGTAGAGTTGGCAACCAAACCAATTACGAGGCCAAAAAGTTACAAGTAGGTTGCAAAACTTTTAAATTGCATTTTTTTCGAACATTGCAACTAGGTCATTTGAGAGATTCTAGTTGTAGAATGATGTAGTTACAATGCAAGCAAACACCTGATCTTAAAAAAATTTCAAACAACAATTTTTTTTCTTCAGGAATCATGAATAATGAGGGGATTCCTTCTCAAAGAAAGCTAAAATATTCATACATGTCATAATATTGGGTAAGTGAAAGGTGGCGTATCATGACTTTATTCTAAGTTAAAAATTTCATTAAAAAATAAAGAATGGGTGGAAAGAATGTATCCTTCCCTCATATATATGGGTAGCCAGGTAAAGAATAAGTATATCTGGAATTTTTCTAACAGTAAATAGTTGCAAGTCAACTTGCAAGATTCTCTTAAGTTGCAACTAAAAAGTATGGAAAAAAAAAATTTCTCTACTTGCAACTTGGACTTGCATGGAAGAAAATTTTTAAGTTAACGAACCAAATATAACCAAATAAATTTGTGGATCATAAATTACCATAATAATAATGTCCATTGTCCAATACGAGGGAAAACCCAGTTCACACTCATACAAGCAAAGACATGAACTTCTGACTATATATTCTTGCCGTGGATACTGGAATTTTTTTTCCAAAATGACCTTTTTTTGAAAGTTTTTTCCAAACTGTCCTATTTTTTATTTTTGTTCCCTAAACGACCCACTCGCTTTTTGAAAAAGCGAGTTTGGTTAAAAATAACTCGCTTTTTCAAAAAGCGAGTCTGGAACTTTTAATTTTCGAAATGTTAGACTCGTTTTTTGAAAAAAGCGAGTTATTTTTAACCAAACTGGCTTTTCAAAAGCGTGCTTAGTTATTTTGGTAAATATTTTTGAAAGTGGGTCAGCTTGGTAATTCTTTTAGAAAGTGGGTTAGTTTGGTAAATAATTTTAGGAAGTGGGTCATTTTGGTAACAAGTTCTTTCTATATCACATTGTCACTTTATCTTCTTTAGATCACTATATATGAAATCGTTTGTCAGGACTTTCTATATCACATTGTCACTTCATCTTCTTTGGTCATGATTTTATAAATTTAGCAACTGTTTAGCAGTAGCAGAGGATATACATAACTTGACATTATTTCAGTATATATATAATTGGTGTGTTTTAAGTTGTCGAGAATGAGCCCATAGATACTCTCAATCCCCGGTATACACATAATTGACTTTTGACCTATCAATCATATGCGCTGAGTTCTTGCGCCAAAAGTCTCACACTCGCTTTCTGAAAAAGCGAGGGTGATTAAAAGGGTCATCAACATATGCTTATATTGTTGTTTATGAATCTCACACTCGCTTCGTTTGTTTATATTGTTGTTTATGAATTGTTCATTCTGTTTATGATTTGTCCATTGATTTATTGGTAGGAGCATCAACATATGCCAATTCAGTATTTAGATGGATAAATGTTAAGATTGTTGTCGAGGCTCATATCTGTTAACCATTGGATCTGATTTCTAAGATCGTGACCTAATGGTGAACTATTTTGGTTGATAGGTGTGCTGATGAAAAAGAGATGAGATTTTAACCACCCTCGCTTTTTCAGAAAGCGAGTGTGAGACTTTTGGCGCAAGAACTCAGCGCATATGATTGATAGGTCAAAAGCCAATTATGTGTATACCGGAGATTGAGAGTATCTATGTGCTCATTCTCGACAACTTAAAACACACCAATTATGTATATACTGAAATAATGTCAAGTTATGTATATCCTCTGCTACTGCTAAACAGTTGCTAAATTTATAAAATCATGACCAAAGAAAGTGAAGTGACAATGTGATATAGAAAGTCCTGATAAACGATTTCATATATAGTGGTCTAAAGAAGATAAAGTGACAATGTGAGATAGAAAGAACTTGTTACCACAATAGCCCACTTTCTAAAATTATTTACCAAATTAATCCACTTTTTAAAAGTAATTACCAAGCTGACCCACTTTCGAAAATATTTATCAAAATAACCAAGCGTGCTTTTTGAACAAACGAGTTTGGTTAAAAATAACTCGCTATTCAAAAAGCGAGTCTAACATTTCGAAAATTAAAAGTTCCAGACTCGCTTTTTGAAAAAGCGAGTTATTTTTAACCAAACTCGTTTTTTCAAAAAAGCGAGTGGGTCGTTTAGAGAACAAAAATAAAAAATAGAGCAGTTTGGAAAAAACTTTCAAAAAAAAGGGTCATTTTGGAAAAAAAATCCAACGCAACGGAGTATGGACTCACAAAAACGTGAAGACTGTAAGCTAAAGCATGTCATCAATCAAAGTAGAGGGCCTAGAAATAAATAGAAGTCCATGTCAGGACAACCAAGCTAGTTAATTTGATATAACTCCAGAAATAGAACGGGAATGTTAAGCTTTAATCAACCAATGGTGATAATATCTGTTTCCTAATTGAGTGCCACCTTGCCCCAAAATTCTCCCCACAATTTGAATTGATGTATATGTGTGTATTAACTATAAAACAATGACCTCAAACCTGTTCCCAGTTGAACTCTTGGTGAAGATTGTAGTTTACTAATAAACAGAATGTGACATCTGAATTATTGGAGTTTTGTTGGACTTCAATACTCTGATTGCTTCCAATTTGCTTTCTTCTTCATTAATTTTTGAAAACTACAAGAGGTGTCCTACCATCCTATTATTGGGTTTCAAATACTTCTTTGTTATGAATGAAGGCTGTTTAGTTCCAAGGAAATCAAAATCCTTTATTTTTTTTACTTTCGTAATAACACGTTTTAGATTCAACTTTGGTGTAATATTGGTATTCTCAAGGCGAAATAATAGTTGTATTGCAATTAATGTACGAACTAAGAGAGAGATGTAAAGACCTACAAACTAATAATGATAATGGTTTTACAAGAGATTAACTTGTTTGTATTTTGTTCTACACAAGTAAAAAAGATACAATTTCGAAGCATATTCCTTGGCGGATGGCTCTTTATTAATCACCTTATGGTTCTTAGTTTTAAACCAATCTTGAGCTTTTCTAGAAAAGTGTAATGTCAAAAATGCCGTTTCAACTTAATTGGTAATACTAGAAGCAAATAGTACATAGAGCTCCACAACTAAAAATGTGTGAATTTTTCTTTACACATCTCTTTATCAAAATTCAATATAGTTTTCAATACAAATATATAGATTAATTAACAAATGCCTGATTTATTAGTCAAATAATAAGTAGTTTTCCTTATTTTTAATTTGTAAGAATTTCCTCTAAACAACAGCTAGAATGTTCTGTAATGATCATTTTGCATTAATGTTGATAATTAATGATAAGGATCATTCATATCTTTCTTTGTTCCTTTTTTTTTTTTTTTTTTTTTTACAATTCAGCCATCTACTTATCCAGAATCGAGGATTTTTAACATATCTACCCCTGATAAAAGTTTAAATCTTAAATAGATTCCTAAAAAATATGCATTTTCATATTTGCCTTGAACAATATGGGCCCCTCAGGTTAAACGACTTCAAATCGGTAGGGTATTTTGTTTTTACTATTGTAAGAGAATATTGCTAATTGTATTACTTTGAGACAACTTACAACTTACACATTGTTAGATTCAGAAATAGGATGCCCGGAAGCAACTATAATGCAAAAGGGTTTTATGTTGCTACACCTTCAGTCTATCTAGGAGTAAGTAGTTTGATCATCTATTTTATTAGCATTGTCATAATTGCCCGATATCCAGACCCGAACCGATCCGAACTATATGAGTCCAGGTCCGGGTCCTAAAATAAGACCTGATACACTTTTGGGTCCGGATCCGGGTCTGCTCAAAATAGAACCGACCCGAACCCGGATCCATTAAAAATTACCTCCAAAAAATATAGAATTTGAATAATAAGGTTATAGGAATATACATGTAAATAGTAATTGTTGAAGATAGATGTGTAAATATAATATTTATTCATATACTAAAGTGCAAAATTTATTGGAACGGTAGGGTATCGAGTGCAAAATACTTAAGTGCAAATATTTATTCCCCGTAACTGGATCTGACAGGTAGTTTTTCTTTTTATACCAGAACCTGGATCTGAGCCCGGACCTGATTCTCGCAAGTCCGGGTCCGGGTCCTGGTCCAAAGTTTGAATCCGTGAGGTACCTGATCTAGGTCCGGGTGGTGAAATACCCGACCCGATAGGACCCAATAACATATTTTATATTGTAATTGTAAATTTATCATGCAGTTGCAAGTGAAAAATATTTTTCCAGTTTTTTGGACTAAATCTGAACATCCAAGTGTCCAATATGTTTTTGAAAAAACTGGCGATGATCATATAAGAGAAAGGTTATATTGAGAAGTAAGTGATATTTTGCAATTATGTCAAGAACTTTTAGAGGGATATATAACTCTAATTCTTATTTGCAACTGCAACCACAATTTAGATTTGCAATGAACCAAACAAACCCATAGAACAATATTAAAATAATAAAAAAATCCGAATTAACCAGTATAAATTGATTAACCCTCTCTCATTTCATCACCATCATCATCTCCCTCCCTACACCCCCCCCCCCCCCCCCCCCCCCCCCCCCCCCCCTTCTCTAAAATGGGAGTCGTTGATCACTTTTCGGACGTCTGTAGTTTTACGGAAACAAAGAAAACACTGATAAGTAGGAGAAAGAGACCATTGCAGGTTAGTTCATATCCAAGACTCCTACTCTCTCTCTCTCTCTCTGGTTCTCTCTCATATCATGTAGGCTCATGAGTTGTGGTTTTGGATGAAGTACAGACTGTAGAACTGAAGGTGAAAATGGACTGCGATGGCTGTGAAAGAAAAGTGAGAAATGCTGTTTGCTCCTTAAGAGGTGCTTACTATATCTAAATCCTTGCCTTCTCTCTGTATGCATGTGAATGTATGAATGCATCTTATTCATATGATTACAATTTACAAATACTAATACTAGCTCATAACCAGAGGCTTTACATGCTTAAGTTACTAAGAGTATATAGGAGGATTGTTTCACTTTGAAGATCGATTCCAACATGTTAAGTATTTAACAACCTACAACAACAAGAAGAAAGCTTTTTTCCCAACTAGTTGGGCTCGGCTTTAAGTATATATTTGATAGAGTTATATATGCGGTTCGTTCTCAACAGCAAGGCGTAATGATCTCCACAATAACAATGAAGGTTTACAATATGAGCAGGTTTTGCCGCTCTCTAAGCCTATCTCTCTGTTTCTTTTTCTCCTCTTTAATTGTCTCATTACAATCACAACACATATTTATAGGGAAAACTATAAACCAAAATTACAGATAGAAACATCCTTATTATGTTGTACCTCAAAAAATTCATGACCATCGGCAGTTAGATCAGCTGACGATCTTCAACTAGTTCACATTTGGGTACTTAAGATTACGCTCCACTATCTGACACTTACGCCTTTGTATAAAAAACAATCTAACGCATGTCCAAAAAAAAAAAAGGAAGTTTCTTAGAGGTACACAATATCTCCATGACTTCATGTACCAAGATGACCTCTTGTTGGCTAGTAGTAAATCAAAATATTTATGTAAATAATGAATATCAGGAAGAATATAAGAGAATTATCTCGATTAAACTGCAAAAAAAAAAATAATAAATAAAAATTGGCGAGCACAATAATTGGTATATTATCCAATTTGAATTACATTCCTTATATAGCCTGATGATGTAAAATGAAGTGATTTGAATTCTTATTTTGTATACTGTGTGGTTAAATAATTTAGGTGTGACATATGTGAACGTAAATCGGAAACAGAGTCGAGTGACAGTAAGAGGTCATATTGAACCAAGCACGGTGGTAAAGAAGGTGAAGAGCACTGGCAAACAAGCAGAGCTATGGCCTTATATCCCTCACGACTTGGTTGCGTTCCCTTACGTATCTGGAGTTTACGACAAGAAGGCTCCTTCCGGTTATGTCCGCTTTGCTCCTCAGGCCTTTCCTAGCCCCAGCAGTGCCTTCATTGACAATTACTCTTGGCTTTTCAATGATGACAACGCCAATGCTTGCGCTATAATGTGAACATATCGACAACAAGCATGCCAACTGCATTTGGTTTTTCCGCTGTAATTAATGGTCGTAACAGTAGCAATATGTAGTAGAATTAGAAAGTGACAACCATTGTAATGTGCACTATATCATGTGGAAATGAGAACAATGTTTCAAAAGAAAAGAATATAATTTATTGAAAATGGTTGTGCATGCAAAATTTTGATAAACTATATGCAGAGGATTAAATGGTATCTGGTTCCGGTTCAGATTTATGATCCAAATGCTCATATTCATTCCTGATCACTAGAGATAATCAGGTCGACTGAGGGAAGTGGATGTTAACTGATGCTGCTCTTTTTCGGGTGTCGGAGCAACATATAGTGAGTTCTAATTTTGAGGGAAGAGGACAGATCTCAGCCGTAGATTTAGATGTGAGGTGATGTTGGAGAAGTTGATCTGCTGGTGGTCACCCTAGCTGTTGGCCGCCGGATTCTTGCACAAAGCCCATAAACACCGGGAATTTTTCCGGTTGCGGACCCTCCGACGATCAAGTCAGTGACTGAAAGTGAGATTAGGGTTTTGGAGGCTAAAGATTCACTACATGATCACAGTGAAGGGGTCTGGTATTTATAGGCAGAGAGAGGGAACCCTAATGGACCGGGGTCGACCCTCCCCTGTGGGCCGGATAGGTGTAGAGGGCTGGGTAGCGGCCCATGGAGCATGCAGGCCTACTCCAGTGGATCTCTGGATTTTGATGGGATCAGACGGCTCAGATGAGGCCAGATTTTTACCCACATCATTGGCTCCCCACTCCTAGAGGGTTGGGTGTATCAGCTGTCGAGGAGTAGTTCATTCTCGTGGGGGAAAGAGTCAATCAGTGGTGTGCGCAAGGGTGAAATGGTTTGTTTTCACAAAGTATGGTCTGTCACAGGCTCGAGATTTACACCAAGCTCCGAGTGCCCTAGCAGCGAGGAATGTTGGATGGTGGTGCGAGGTAACCACCGAGTTCCGAGTGTTGAGCTCCAAATGACGTTGGTTTGTGGTTCGAGGCCAATGTCGAGCAGCAAGCATTAGCAAGATTGTGTGAGGTCTTGTGGGTAGCTCGAAGTCAGCGTCGAGCACTAGCAAGATTGTATGAAATCTTGCAGGTAGCCCGAGGTTAATACCGAGCGCCGAGCATTAGGAGAGTGTATGAAATCTTGTGGGTAACTCGAGATCAGCGTCGAGCGTCGAGCGTTAGAAAGATTGTAAGAAATCTTGTGGGTGACTCGAGGTCAATGCCGGGCGTCGAGCATTCGAAAGATTGTAAGATATCTTGTGGGTAGCCCAAGATCAATACCGAGCATCGAGCGTTAGCAAGATTGTTTGAAATCTTGTGGGTAGCTCGAAGTCAACGTCGAGTGTCGAGCGTTAGCAAGACTGTAAGAAATCTTGTGTGTAGCTCGAGGTCAGCGTCGAGCGTCGAGCGTTAGAAAGACTTGTAAGAAATCTTGTGGGTAGCTCGAGGTCAATGCCGAACGTCGAGCGTTAGCAAGATTGTATAAAATCTTGTGGGTAGCTCGAGGGTAGCGTCCAGAGTTGAGGATGGTACACTTGGAAGATTTAGAGGATTAACTTGTGTTTATTGCGACCATAGTAAAGGCATGTGCACTGCATGTGACTTGGCTGACGTCACGGTTGGGGGGAATCAAGGAGTCTTTATGTTATCTACCGTTGAATCCAATCAGATGATCAAGATTGAGTGTGGAAATCGATGCACCCCAGAGCCGTTTATATATACCCCCCCCCCCTTCTCATTCTCCTCTTTACTTTCTCTCACTTGTTTCAGACTTTCTCTCTCTAGGTTCTATTCTGGCACCGGCAACTAGCTTTCGACGTCCTTTCCGGCAACCTGATTAGTATTTTTATATTATGTCGAGGGTTCGGTCCAATTCTTCCACCTCCACATCTTGCCGGGGTGACAGCGGTTCTCTTTCTGTCGAAGTCAAACAAGTTTCTTCCGAATCTACATCCTGGGAAGAGGTCCAGAAGTTCTACAAGGTCGAGCTCATCCAAACTCGAAGAACCTTTGTGGTGGAATCTAGTAATTCATATGAGGAGGTCGAAGAGATGGAGGAGGTCGGTAAGGGCGAACCGGTGGATATGGACGAGTGCGAGGAAGAAGATGTAGAGGAAGCCGAGACAAATGAGACGACCGAAGGGGGAGATGGTGTCGAGGATGAAGACGAAGAGCCTGATAATAGCAGCAGGCAAGGGGGGAGAGGAAAGGGCGAGGCTAAGGAGGTCAATATGCTAGAGGGGCTATGCGTTTGAAGTGATTGGCGTCGCCCCTTACCTCGATGGCTCCCCATATCCGGGGAAGGAAGCTGAAGTGGACTCTTCCAAGTAGCTCTGGGTCGCCCATCGAGTTTTTCCCAAAGGGCGAGCTCGATGTCCCATATCTTCAGCAGCCGGGTTAGATCAGAATGTATCCGAAAGACCTCAATGATTTGGTTCAGTTTGGGGTGCAGCCCTTTTCGCCGAGCCGTCAGAGGATCAAGGCAGACAACATACAGAGCGTGTTGACAAGAAGCGACCTCCCATTGATACGGGCAAGCTATTTCATTTCTCTAGAATACAAGTTAATGGTACCGATCCTGGGGCTCCGACCGTCTGATAACCTGGCCTCTTGGTTCTGCATGTTTCCGCTCGACGCCATCAGCTCGGGGTTGAGGCTATCCCGCACCCATTTTTGAAGCATGTGCTAAATTGGGCAGGACTGAATCTGATGCAGTACGGCCTAAACTTCTGGAAGTAGCTCATGTGATTCATGCTGCTCTGCGAAAGAGAGGGGAGTTTCTCTAAAGTTGAATTATTTCCGAGCCTGCCTCAGGATCAACTCGGCAGGGAAGTATAAGTGGGTGTATTACATCTTCCTTCATCCCCATAGGCGAGTAGACTACGGTCACCCAGACTCCATCAAGGAATGAAAATAGAAGTATTTCATCGTTCGGAATCAGGTACCTGGGGACATCCCGACAAACTGGTCCTTCTGTAAGCCTAACCACAAGGTCCTGAGGGAGAAAGAATTTACGAAGGAGGAAAAGGAGTATGAGGAATGCATCGTTGCCAAAGGGATTATTGGTTGGGCGAATTTAACCAAGAGGCACTTAACGATGATTGGACTGAGCCCCTTGACCCTTGTATGTTTTTCGTTTCCTTTTTCCGTCTATCCTTTTCCATTAATTCGAACAGCTCATGATATCTTTTACAACTATGGATTATGCAAACATCAAAGCGATGAGGGCCTTCTTGGTCAAGAAGAAGGCGGCCGAGCAGCCGAAGTCGAAAAAGGGGCCCAAACTGCTGCGTCCGAGGGGACTTTTGTGGCGAAGTCCAAGAGGTCGAGGGCTTTGGCGGTTTCTGGTGCCTCGACTTGACCAAGGCGAGGCCGAGCCCAGACAACCTAAAGGTTTCCGAGATTGTGAAGTTCGGTCTCCTGCCCGTCCGACCCGATGCCAGAGAGATCAGTGGGGAGGAGGGGTTGGTGTTGTGGGCCCCCAATTGGTCCGTGAAGTCGGCGGATTCCCTAATGGAGGGTCCGGTGGCGATCAAGGCAGTGGAGCACTTGACCACCCCTCGGGACAGAAAGAGCCTCTCAACCGAGACCCTCACGTCATGCTTCATGAAGTGGGCTCAGGCCGACATGATTGTAAGTATTTTCTGAACCCTATGACTTAATATTTTTACGTCCTTGAAAATTTCTATGTCTTTGCTCTTTGTTCACAGGCAACTCTGCAAGGCGCGGAGCTGAGGAGGCATTACACCCGCGAGCTCAAGTAGTCCGAGCGAAAGGCTCAGCAGTATGTGAGGGAGATGAAGGATCAGAAGCTTCTGGTTCACGACTTGGAAGCTCATGAATGGGCCTTAATGGGGGAGCTAACCATCATCGCCGAGGACCAAACTTGGTTGGGGAAGAAAATGCCCTCCTACAGGAGAATGAAAAGAAGTTACAGGCCGTGAAGCTGGGCGCCGTTGACAATGTCATCTTCGCCCAGGACCAGGGGTACGATTGGGCCATCGAGCATGTGCTGCAAAAGTATCCCGACCTCAAGCTTGAGGGTTTCTGCTTCTCCATGAAGTTCACCGAGGCTCCACTCATTCCGGGGGGAGGTGATGACAATGGGGAAGGTCGCTCGCCTGGCCCAAAGTCCAAACCGATCACGGAGTCCCCCGAGGTTAACACCGTGGGAAACGGAGAGGTGACCTCCTATTTTAAGAAGTAGTTTTTTTTTTGTATTTGTCGAACGCGGACTAGCCACCGCTTTTTTGTACGAATGTTGCTTAATGAATGAAAAGGATATTTGGGCCGAGCTCTTGGACTTGACATTAGGACTAAGGTTTAATCCCTGGAGTCTAGCTTGGCACGCTGTCGTAAGGAGGCCAGGGATAAGGAGGCAACATTTACTTTCTGTCTGAAAAGGTCTCAACAATTGAGCTTAAAGATAGCTCGTCTGAAGAAGGCGATGGTCGACCGAGATCTAAGGAGTGCTGCGACTAGACTATCAGCCTTTGGTGATTCGTCTCGGGCACCCCGTTCGGTTGACTTGTTCCTTCGTAAGATGGTAGTGGAGAAGGAACTAGAGATATACAGATTGAAGGTCGTGCTCGGGGTGGCAGGATCCCGAACTGCGTCTCTCGGAAGTGGTTGGCCTTCCGTTAGGGGCTTTTCTCCGACCCTTAGGCTGGAGCCGCCAAACCCTGGTGATGCCCAGAGCTCGGTGGCAGGGGTATCCACCTTGGCCACTCTTAGAGATGAAGTTGATAGGCTTGCCGGTGAGCAGACCCGCTCGACTAGGCTCGAACTGTCTGCGGTAGTCCTAGGCCCCCCAGACAGAGGAGTAGGTCATTCGACTGGCTTTCATAACTTGTTGTAATCTTGTTGTATTTTGTAATCTTTGTGGCATCGCCAGTCGTGTAATAACTCTGTCAATGAAGGGGTTCGATTTTGAACTGCCTTGTGTAAACATGCCGCCTTAAACTGGAAACGTTGGTCTCGAAAATTGTAGTACCAGTAGTGTAAATGCGATGCCTTGGAATTCAAAATGCTGGCATTAGAAATTGTGGCATCTGTTTAATTGCGTTGTGTTGGAATTCAAAACGTTGGCTTTGGGATGTGTGGCGATGAATCCTTCATAGCCGTTGGATGGGAATGGGTGATCCAGATCCGTCCACATCATTGTTGTGGATTTTGAGGACGCCTTCCTCCCATAGTGTAACCCCCATTCCCGATAATTAGTATTTTTCGTGTATTTTCTATAATATGATTTTTTTGGTAAATTTACTTTTGTTTTAACTCGATTTGGACCTTCTATTAAAATCTTTTCAAATAATAGTATAAATTAACTTTATTTTCTTTTTTTACCTTATCGACTATTTATGTTATTAATTTTCGGATTTTAATAAATATGTTCAACTCAAATCCTATTTTGATGCATAATATTATTATTATTATTATTATTATTATTATTATTATTATTATTATTATTATTATTATTCTTGTTGTTGTTGTTGTTGTTAGTATTAATATTTGTCATTATTGTTGTTATTATCATTGTTATTAGTATTACTATTTTTTTATCACTATTATTATCATTATTATTATTATTATTTTGTTTTAAGCTCGAGCATGCTCAATTTATATGCAGTTCACTATTTGACTTAATGTATATATATATATATATATATATATATATATATATATATATATATATATATATATATATATATATATATATGCATATATGAATATTTTAAATACCCTATGTTTCTTTCTTGCTTATTTTATTTTTGATTGAATTTGTTCATGAAATTCTTCGTTTTTCTTGATCGGGTCATTCTTGTTGATTCTATTATCTTTTATTTAATTGTGGGTATTTTTAGTTGTACCCTATTGATTTTGATCTATCACTTAATTGAACCTTAAAACCCAATTTCAATTATTCTTGACCCAAAACCACTCTTAGTGGACCCTAATTTGCCAACCCAGTACCCTAATTGTACCCTACAAATACAACCCTAGTGCAAATCCTAAAATTTGCACAATTTTCGAACCCTAGCTGTTTATTCTCTCTCCTCTCTCTCTTTCCTCCCTGTCATTTAAAATCCCACCCAATTCTAAAACCCACTTCCGTTCATCTTCCTCGAACGTTTCCCCCGTTCTCCGGCCACCCTCTCGTCGCCCAACCCCCTGTCCTCCTCCCTCGACCACGCCGCCCTACCACCTCCTCGTCAATCCCTCTGTCGAAGGCCAGCACAGCCAACCCCCTTGCTCCTCGTCGCCGCCAGCGTGAGCGCCACCGCCGCCATCCCTGTGTCTTCACCGTCGACGCCGCCATCGACGCCGCTAGCCAGACCCGAGCCCTTATTGGCTGTTGCAGTTGCAGTTGCAGTTGCTGTCTATTGCTCCTCTGTTGCTTTGTTGTTAATTTGGGTTCTTTTGTGCTGTTATTGCTTTTGCTCTTTTGTGCACGTATTGTGCATGTAGTTCGTGGGTTCCTTGCTTTGGTATCCTTATCCTGTTATTCGTGGTATTCAATTTAACCGTCTAACATGCAAGTCACCGTCCTTTTGAATTGTTAATTGTATCAAATTCAAGTTTCATTGAAATTCTTGCAAGTATATCTCTTTGTTATTGTATTATCCATTGTTCTTCTCTTCGTTGGGTATATTGAGGGTTTACACGAGCTAACCCCAATATTTTTGACATCGTGCAACTTTTGACTCTAAAGTTTGGATCTTTCATGAGTGCATGGAGAATTGATAATAGGGTTACACACATAATCATGACACAATGAATTTATTGTAGAGACAATTGCTAGGTTGTATATTGTTTGATTGATTGATGTTGGATGTTGTTAGAACTGATCTATGCGTGTGTTATAATTTTATTTATCATGTTTTGATACCCATCATATTTAATTAATTTATTTTCATGAAAAAATACCCTAAAACCTGTATCTTGCTTGCTGCCTAAAATTTGTTTGAACCAGTAAACGATCTTAAATTAAATTACTTTCTGAACAAGAATTGTAGCCTTATCTCTCTAGTTTTCAGAACATCTTAAATTTTTGAATTCCGAGTTTTATAGCAAAAGTTATGGCCATTTTACTACAGTTGTGTTTTTATTTCCAGAATTATACTTTTCCGATTTTCTTGAATTAATTATTCCTATATCATTGTATTGCATGATTTAGTGTGTGTATGTTGCATTGCATGATCCCAATGAGTTATTGTCACCATTCTAATCGTCCTATCCATGTTATCATCTTATTGTTTTCCTATTGTTACCATCGTCCATTAAATCTCTAGATTGCATATTGTATTGTTGCATTAATAAAATAATTAATAAGGTGGGGTTTAAGGGAATGACTTGAGTAGTGAATAATATAGTGACTGTGTCGGCCATTGTTTATCGATAGATTGTGGAGCGCTAACTATGGCACCCCAATATTTCGTGTCGTGAACTCGTGGACCCGTGAACTCGTGAACTCGTGAACTTGTGTATCAGTGTATCATTATAATGAATTGTGCAACATTATTGTATCGTATCAGTGATTACCGTACCGATACATGATCTATAGAATTCACCACTCGGTCTAAAAGAAATTGATTGTATGCATCGAACCTGTAGTATGGGTTGCAGTAGTACATGCATTAGTTAGGATTAAAATGAATAATAGACTTAAGGGTTTGCATCACATTAATATTGCATTTTGTTCATTATTGTTCCTATTGATATCGAATATTGGCTAAGTGTTATTGATATTAATCACTGATTATTGATACCAATTATTGAACCATTGTTTATAGCCAATTGCATCAATTATCATAATTGTCCCATGTTATTGATTCCTATTGATCCATTGAATTTATTGTTATACCGTTATTCCATTGTTCCCTGCTTTCTCTACTTGCTGTCTATGACTTGCTCTAAGGACAATTTTTTTTCTCTTTTTAGATGAAGTGTTTGCATGTGTTTAGAGAGAATTGCCTGATGGATTGGGAGAACAACATTGGTGAAAGAATTGATTGCATCGCTGCTTATTAAATAATTTTTTTTTTGTCATGAAGACTTCATTATTGAACTATTGTTATTTTATTGTTTTGGGTTTACGACCCGAATATTGCTATTTGTTTCCAGACGTTAGATTATTATTGTATTTGAATATTTTTATTGCTTCATTCCAAGTATTATTGTTTATGAGATTATTATTATTTCCTGTGCAATTGTTCTGTATTATTTATATTGTTGAGTTGATCGGATAAATAGCTTATGGATGACGTTAGTCATTCGTTGGGCCAATGTCATGTACTCGTATTCCGTATTTTTGGGAAGCGGGGCGTGACACGTAGCCTATATAAGCTTCCATTATCTTTTAGGCTTTTGTGAAGCGCCTTAGCTTATGTGGTAATCCTACTACCCGCTGACAGTTAGGGGTAAAGCGGTGAGTATGGTCGCTCTGTCCCTAGCTGTCAGCGGGTGATAGGATGATCACCTTAGACGACCTTATTTATTGCTTCTTAGGGTGACTAGGCGAGCCCGGGTGAGACTAGGCGAAACTTGTGCATGGCTTAGCATTCAGACCATGCGCCAACTCTACCGATGTTGTACTAAATCCCGTGTAGGGCTCGAGATGCATGTCAAGCGGCGAGGACTTGAGAGACTATAAGAAATTTTTCATTAGGGGTCGAGGTCCATATCGAGCGGTGAGGACCTGAGAGGTTGAAGGAAATCTCTCGTTAGGGGTCGAGGTCTATGCCGAGCGGCAAGGATCTGAGAGGTTATAGGAAATCTATCGTTAGGGGTCGAGGTCCATGCCGAGCGGCGAGGACTTGAGAGGTTGTAGGAAATCTCTCGTTAGGGGTCGAGGTCCAAGCGGCGAGGACCTGAAAGATTGTAGAAAATCTCTCATTGGGGTCGAAGTCCATGCCGAGTGGCGAGGTCTTGAGAGATTGTGGGGGTCGAAGTCCATGCCATGTGGCGAGCTCTTGAGAGATTATAGGAATTTCTCTTGTAATACAATCGATTGGGCGCTAAAATCAGAAGAGTTGCTTTGAAGACAAAGTTTTATTTATTGGTTGCCAAAGGCTGGCATTGATTACAATTGCTGATACATGTGTGGACCCCTATGGTCCTTCATGGAACTTGATCATATGTTCGGCGTTTCAGGTCCTCTTGACTACCCTGCCCCTCGGGTCTTCAAGTCGGTAAATGCCGAGATACACCACTTTGGAGACCCTATACAAGCCCTCCCAGTTCGGAGAAAGCTTGCCTCTCTTGCTTGGTTCAAAAATATCGAGCCTTCTGAGTACAAGATCACCATCTTTGATGTTCGTTAGCGGGACCATTTTGTTGTAGAATCACTCAATGCGTTGTTGGTAAATATTTCTTCTGACAGAAGACATTTCGCGGACTTCATCGGGGAGGTTCATGTTGGCCCTGAGGTCGTTTGAATTCGACTCCTTGTTGAAGCCTATAATCCTTGGCAAAGGCAGTCCAACCTTGAAGGGGATGATGACTTCTATTCCATAGGTCAGGTTGAAGGTTAACTCGCCGGTCGGGACCCTCTTTGTGGTTCGGTAGGACCAAAGAACACTGGATAGTTCGTCGACACATAATCCCTCGGGGGGATTCATCCAACCGCTTCTTGAGGCCCTCGAGGATTTGACAGTTCACGTTCTCGGCCTGGCCATTAGATTGGAGGGTCGAAATCGAAGAGAAATGATGTTGGATCCTGAGCTCTTCGCAAAATTTACGAAAGCCTTTCCCGACGAACTGGATTCCGTTGTCAGTTTGAGAATCTGTGGTATCCCGAACCAACAAACAATGTGTTTCCAAAAGAACTGTTGAGCCTGATGTTCGATAATGGTGTCCAGGAGTTCTACTTCAATCCACTTAGTAAAGTAGTCAACTTCCACAATGAGAAAGCGCCTCTGACCGGTCGCCTTAGGAAATGGGCCAACAAGGTCCATTCTCCACATGACAAATGGTGCGGGATTGGCAAGTGATTTTAGCACGGCTTAGGGGGACATGCCTGTTAAAAGAGAATCTCTAGCACGGGCCACATATTTTAACCATGTCTTGAGCGTTTTGAAAAAGGGTTGGCCAATAGTAGCCATGGTTAAGGACTTTCTGGCGAGCATTCAGCTGCCCATGTGGCAACTTCAAATCCATTCGAGCATATCTTTAATGTATATCTAGCTTCTTCTAAGCTCAGGCACCGCAAGTAGGGTCTCCTATCGACCTTTGTGTGCGAATGCTTGTAGATCACACCATCCATAAGCACGAACCTCTCATCTATGACTCGGACCCTTCTAGTTTAGGATTGATCTTGTGGCAATACATTGTTTCTCAAGAAATCCAAGATTGGGTCCATCCACCCAGGCGCCCGTGCGGGCAGATCGAGGTAGAGGACCTCGGTGTTTTCTATGCTCGGTTGGAGGAGGACCTCCACCAGGACTGTGTGATCAAGGTCATCAAAGGAAGAGGAGGTTAACTTGGACAGGATGTCCGCTTGACCATTCTATGCACGAAAGATCCGGATAACCGAGGCATTTTCGAATTCTGCGAGGTGAAGTTTGACGCACGCCAGGTATTGGACCATTCGGGTGTCGCGAGCTTCATACTCTCCGCATACTTTGTTGACTATGAGCTGGGAGTCACTGAATGCTTTTACTCGCTTGCCCCTGACCTTCCGAGTCAGTAGATTCCAGCAATCAAGTCTTCATACTCTGCTTCGTTGTTTGACACTTTGAAACTAAAGCGCTAGGAGTAATGGGGGACGAAGGTGTCGGGCCACTTAATATGACTCCAGCTCCACTCCCCTCTTCACAGAAAGAACCATCTACATAGAGCTCCCACATAGTCTCATCTTTCCGTTCCTCGAGAGTTTTTGGGATCGTGCACTCTGTGATGAATTCAGCTAGCGCCTATCCCTTAATGGCAGTCCTCGGCTTATAGATAATATCATGTTGGCTTAGCTTGATTGACCACTTGAGTAATCAGCTGGAATTCTTTGGTTTGTTGAGGACTTGTTTAAGGGGCTAATTGGTCAACACTTGAATGGAGTGGGCCTAAAAATAGGATGGAGTTTCCGCACAGCCATGACCAGGGCATATGCAACCTTTTACATTTTAGTGTAACGGAGCTCGGCATCATAGAGGACTTTGCTAATGTAATAGATAAGTCTTTGGACTCCATCGTTCTCTCTGACTAGGACAACACTGAGTGCTTATTCTGATGCGGCCAAGTAAAGACAGAGGATCTCGCCCAGCTTGGATTTGCTGTGGAGGGGAGACTGGTGAGGTAGTGCTTTAGCTGGTCGAAGAATTGGTGTTGGGGTTCTCCCCATTGAAAGTTCTTTGTCCCCTGAAGGGCCTTGAAAAATGGGAGAGACTTCTTTCCCAATCTTGATAGGAAACGACCAATGGCAACTAAGAGGCTGGTGAGCCTTTGAACTTCTTAGTAGGGTTCATGTCTAATATTGCCTTAATGTTCTTGAGTTTTGCCTTTATCCCACACCGGCTAACCATGAAGCTAAGAAATTTTCTGGAGGTAACACGGAAGACGCACTTGGAGACGTTGAACCTCATATCGTGCCTTCTCAGGACCCCGAAGGCCTCCTCGAGGTCTCTCACATGGTCTACCCCTTTCAGGCTTTTGGCGAGCATATCGTTGACATCCGCTTCCATGTTGTGCCCTATCTTCTCGTTAAAGACTCGGTTGATGAGTCTCTGATATGTGGCGCCAGCATTCTTGAGCCCGAAGAGCATGACTTTGTAGCAATATAAGCTGTCTTTAAGATGTCTGGGGAAAACATTCTGATCTGATTATAACCTGAGAAGTCATCCATGAAGCTCAACAATTCATGAACAAAGGTCACATCAATCAGAACATCGATGCTCGACAGAAGGAAGCGACCTTTTGGGCAGGCCTTGTTGAGGTCTGTGAAGTCGATGCATATCCTCCACTTGTTGTTGGACTTCTTGACCTTAATGACGTTGGCTAGACACTCTGGATAGTTTTCTTCTTGGATGAAGCGAGTGGAGAGGAGCTTCTCCATTTCTTCCTTCACCGCCTGTTGCCTCTCTGGGGCAAACTTTCTTCGCTTATATTGTACGAGCTTTGAGTTTTACATGACGCTCAGTTTAGGCATGATCAGATCCTCAAAAATCCTAGACATATCCGAAGGGGTCCAGGCGAATATGCTTTGGTTCTGCCGGACGCAATTGATGAGGTCATTTCTGAGTTCGGAATTGAGTGACTTGCTCACCCAGAACCATTTATTAGGGTCCGCCTCGGAAAAAGGAACTTCCTCCAACTCGTCCACTGGCCTGGAGCCGATAGGGCTTCGGTCGGAGGGTAATTCAACCGCATCAAGAGGGAGGACCGAGCCCCCCCCCCTCCCCCAGTGGTCGTATAGCAGGACTGAGCAGTTTCTTGGTTTCCTATTACGACCCGACCTCGGACTCAGTCGGAAACTTCATCTTCATGTGATAGGAAAATGGCACTGCCTGGAGGGAAGAGAGCCCATGACGACCAAGGATGGCATTGTATGCGGTCTTAACATTGACCACCATGAAATCCATCGCCTCGGTTCGAGAGGTTGGAGACTTCCCAGCTATGACATCCAGCGTGATGATTCCTTCAATTTAGACCGAGAATCCATGAAGGGTGTAGCTTCAACCATTCCTGAGAGAGCTTCAGTTTCTCGAAGGTTGCAAGAAATAGGATAGTAACCGAGCTCCCGTTGTTGACAAAAATTCGGCCGACCTCATGATTTGCGTGACTGAGGCTAATGACCAGGGCATCACAATGAGGGACCCAAACACCTTCGAGATCTTTGTCCAAGAATGAGACTGATAGCCCGGGACGCCGGGGCAGAGGGCAGTTGTGGACGGAGTTGACTTCACGGACAAAAGTTCAACAGGAAGAATTTGAATCCTCACCCATAGGCCCGCTGTGGACGCAATGGAGGATGGCCAATCCTTCGGAGCTCTGAGGTTTGGCCTCTGCTTCAGATCGTTTGTTGGTACCCCGAGGAGGAGGGGAGATTCTCGGCTCATCTTTAGTAAATTTTTTCAGGTATCCCTTCCAGATGAGGGCTTCAATCTCAACCTTAAGAACTCGAAAATTATCGGTCTCATGGTTGTGGTCCCTGTGGAAGCAACAGTAGAATCTCTGGTCTATTTTCTTGTTAACATTGCTGGATCAGGGAGGATGCTGAAGGACGCCGTCGCACTCTATCTCCATTAGGATGGCGGGTACACTCGCGTTGGGTAGAGTGAATTTATCGAACCTAGGCACTGGATGTGGCCGCCTCTGCCCGGAGGCATCATTCTGGGTTTTCTTTGGTGCCTCAACGTCGTTCGCCTTCCTCTTCCCTCTTGTGGGAAATCCCTTCGGCCAGGTGGGTGCAATGCCTCTTCGGCTCGGATATACTTCTTGCTCCTAAGAAGGAGGTCGGGGAAGTCTATCGGAGGCTTCTTGGCGAGGGATGCCTTCAACAAGTCATGCTTGACATTGTTCTAGAAAGCAGCGGCCGTGACCCCAGTGTCTGGGGAGGGGATTAACCATGCTTCGGGCGGTTAATCTCTTCGGGCTCCCTATCCTTTTGTTTCAAGTCTAGCAGGAATGCGCTTGTCATCTCAGCCTTACGGTTGGAAATGAAGTAGGCGAGGAAAGCTTCCTCTAGCTGGTGGAATGAGAAAATGGAATTAGAGGCGAGTCGGGAATACCATTCTCGAGCTAGACCATGTAATGTGGCTGGGAAGGCACGGCAGATAAGAGCATCCGATGTGATGTGAATCATCATGAAAATTTTAAAACCTTCCATGTGATCAGTCAGATTCGATTCTCCATTGTACGTTTTGAAGACAGGGGGCTTGAAGGTTCTTAGAATCGGGGCCTCCTGGATGTAAGAGGATAATGGAGGTTGAACCGGCCGGTATCCTCGGGTCAACTACCTCTCTCCTTCCCCGATCCGAGCTAAGCATTCTTCCATCTCTTGCAGGCACTTGAGGATTGTGTCTCCATGTCCCTTGGACCGGGTTGACCCGTGTGAATCCTGATTCACGTCTCCTCTGGTACGATGATCATCTTCATCATGAGGATTGTGAGTACGTTCGCTCCGGGCTCCGCCTCGAAGGGCCTGAAGGACTTCGTCTCAGAATTCTCAGAATTCAGCCTTAGTCATGTGGCCTCCTTCCCTTTGACCATTGGGGTGTCGGTGACCCCTCGGAGAACGTATGCGATCCCTATCATTTTGGTGGGAGTAATGGCGACTTCGGCTAGGACCGTGGTCAAAGGGCGCCTCGTTCTTAGAGTGGCTGAGGTGGTTGTTTTTGACATTATGGAGGTCTGTGGCCTCCTGGACCACGGGGTTTCAAGCGACCGAGCAGGAAGCACGCGGATGCTCGGATCGTCGGTGCTGGGACCTCTAAGGCTGCGACCCTTGAGTGATCACTCGGCTGCGTGATTGGTGAGGCGGAGGTAGAGGGTTGGCATGGTGACTTGCAGTGACGGTTTCCTTAGCCTTGGGGGCCATTAGAGGAGAAGTCTACGAGAGTAGGATTTGAGGAAGAGGTTGGATCTGCGCGTTTCCCACAAACGACGCCAATCTGATGCTGCTGTATTTCGGGTGTGGGAGCAATAGGTAGTGAGTTCTAATTTTGAAGGGGTTGGACAGATCTAAGCCGTAGATCTGGATATGAGGTGTGGTTGGATAAGTGAATCTGCTGGTGGTCACCCTTGCTATTGGCCGCCGGATTCCGGTACAAAGCCCAGAAACACAGTGAGTTTTTCCGGTGGCGGGCCCTCCGACGATCAAGTCAATGAATGAAAGTGAGATTAGGGTTTTGGAGGCTAAAGATTCATTACCTGATCATAATGGATGCGGTCTGGTATTTATAGGCAGAGAGAGGGAACCCTAATAGACCGAGTTGACCCTTTCCTGTGGGCTGGATATGTGTAGAGAGCTGGTTAGCGGCCCATGGAGCATGCGGACTTGCTCCAGCAGATCTCTGGATCATGATGGAATCAGACGACTCAGATGATGCCAGATTTTTACCCACATTATTAACCAAGTTAGGGGAACAAGTTAGAGACAACTGATGTAAGGCTCCAGCAAAAACGAAGAACTCAAGGCTATGAATAGGTTTTCTCCCAACTCAATCCCCAAATTTCAGATCATTTTCCTCGTTACATATTTTTCACAAAAGAGAGAATCTACCTGACTACCCTCTTAGAATTTAATTCAACAATATTCTAATCCGAACCCATAATTCATATTTTAATTTTTTACCGACATAAATGTAGTACTATGTTGGTTAGATCATAATATGGGTCTTCCTTTTGTGATAGCGCTCTCAGAAGGAAAGTCTACAATCAATAGAAGAAAACACTTAGGGGGCATTTGGTACCTGGGAATATGCAAGGAAATCTCATATTTCCTCTTAGATTATCTTATTTGGTATGTGGCAAGCATAGTTTTGGAAGGAATGATAGATACCGAAGGGAATCAAAATTCTTTGTTGGAAAGGATTTTCATTCTCCCCCAAAACCATGGGATTGGAGGATTCCCATGGGATTTCATAACAAACAATAAAATAACTAAAAAAACTAGAATAAAAAAATATATTCCTCCCTAAAATCATAGGATTTGAACATTCCCATGTGATTTCTATAACAAACAATTAAAAAAACCCAAAAAACTAGAATAAAAAATTACAATAATATATGATTCCCGGGAAAGCAATATACTATATCAAACGTGATAATACAACATTTCCGAAAATCTTCATTCCCACCCCTATATTTCCGAGAATTCTTTCATTTCCAGAAAATTTTTAATTCGGATACCAAACGCCTCCTTGAAATTAGCCATCAGAGTGAGGGAAGCTCATATGAATGGAGAAACAAACTCGGACGCTACATACACATTTTTGGAGTTACTGATTCTACTAATAAGTAATCAATCTTGGTGTTGTGCACAAAGATAACAAGTGGGTAATCATTAAGTTTACTCCTATGTTCTTGTGGCATTGCAAGAGGAGATAATTGAACTCGCAAGTAGTCATGCTGTTTTTGCCAATTATTCATAGCCATTTTCAAGTAAAATGAGCTTGTTTATTATTTTGTCTTTTTTTGTTGTTGTTTATTAGCTAACATTCTTCTTTTGATTTGATTCTTGCAGTCTAATTTCTCGTCATCATATAATTAAAGGATTTGTTGATTAGATAGTCCAAACCCTATTTCCGAATTCAATGATATAACTAAAGAGCATCCACATTCGTTAAATGTAAAAAATGGCAAAATGCATATTTTGTCCATCCAATTCGATGAAACGCTGCAGTCGTCGAATGACAAAAAAATGTATAAGGTCGTTAAATAAGAAACAAACGAAACATCATGTTTCGTCTGTATTTAAAAAATAATTTATACTGATAAAATATTAATAAAAAATACGGGACGAAACATGATGTTTTGTCCCAAAAAGGAAGAAGTTTTTTTGCAAAAAAATTTGCAAAAACAATTTTTTAAACTAGTTTGTAAATAATATTTGCAAAAACAATTAAAAAATTTGCAAAATAAATTTAAAAATTTGCAAAAATAATTTAAAATTTTACAAAATGTGCAAAAAAATCACAAAACCGGACGATACATGATGATTAGTCCGGAATTTGCGGAAGTATTTTTGCAAAAAAAAAATTGCAAAAACAATTTTAAAAAATAGTTTGTAAAAAATATTTGCAAAAACAATTTAAAAATTTGCAAAATCAATTTAGATAATTGCAAAAAAAAAATTAAAATTTACAAATTTAATTTTTTAAATAAATTTTTTTAAAAAAATTGGATTGGGACAAAACATGATGTTTCGTCTCACTTGGGACGAAACATCATGTTCATTCCCACGCTTAAATTCATTTAACCGGTTATTTTATTTGGTTTTTTTTTTTTTTTTTACTTCGGACGAAACATCATGTTTCGTCCGATCAATTAAAATAATAATTAAATAATCCAGACGAACTATAATATGCATTTTGCTATATGGAATGCTATTTTTCCCTTTCTACTGTAGACGATTCGTCAAAAAATGACAAAATAGCTCACGATTGTGTGAGCTACAATAAAAAAAAATGAAAAAATGGCAAATAAGCAAATGACTGTGGATGCTCTAAGGGGGTGGCTTGTTTGGAGTGGTGTGTTTGGATGTAAAAGAGCTGTAAAAATTCAATTTCTAGGAGGAATACTATAGCATGCTTTAGTAAGCGCACAACATTGTTCATAAATAATTTATTCTTTCCAGTTATCCTTTGTCATATACATCATTTATGACTAGTATCATGCACGTGCGATGCACGTGGAGGAAGAAGGAAAAGGACAAAAAAAACCTACCAAAACGTGCACGTGCGATGCACGTGGAGGAGGAAGGAAAAAGACAAAAAAACCACAAACACGTGCGCTGCACGTGTTTGCACACATACAAAAAATTGTTAATTAATTACCAACCCCATCCCTCCCATTATAATAGTTATAATAGTTATAGATATGCTATCTAAACCATCCAAATCCTCCTCTCTTGACCGATGTAGAACTAAAGTCCCCATATATAAACATAGCCCACTCCATGGCTCGGATTTTTTTAGCTTCGTTTTTGTTGAAGTTTTTTTTAGCTTAGTTTTTTTTGTTTCGTTGTTTGAATTTGGTTTTTTTTTAGTTTACTTTTTTTTTAAATTTAATTAAGATTAATTTAAATAAGATTAAGTGGCTGTTAGTTGGGTTTCAATTTAAAAAAAAAATTTAATTAAGAACAATTTAGTTTAATTAGTTTAAACAATAATTAATTAAAATAAATTTCAAATAAAACAAAAAGTTAAAAATTATTTTAAATTATGAGTCGCTACAGTATTTTTACAGCTCAGACAAGACTAATCTTTCATGTAAAACTTTTCATACTACAGTAAATCTACCTCTAACCAAAATTATTTCAAAAAATCAAATTTAGGAATTTTATTTTTCTACCGTGTTCCTCTTTCTCTGTTTCTTTTTGAACCAACCAAACAATTTCTAAGCTGCGTTAGGATCTTGAGACGAAACTCACACTTCTTTAGTGGGTTTAGATCTAAGTGGATTCACAAGATGCTTATAAGCAGGATCTGGCTCCAAATTCAAGGCCAGTTTTTTCTTTAAAATAAAAAATAAATTTTTTTAAAAATTTTTTATTTGAGGAAGTGCGAAGACAGTGGTTGGGCTGCTTGGGCATGGATATCTAGACATTTAAAATTTCAAAGTCATGATCCATGTCTTCCGGGTCAGAATACTATTAACTAATAATCACCACTAGGCTCGCCAAGCTAATCCAATCTTGATAGGAAACGACCAATGGCAACTAAGCGGCTGGTGAGCCTTTGGACTTCTTAGGAGGGTTCATGTCTAATATAGCCTTGATGTTCTCGGGTTTTGCCTTTATCCCACACCGGCTAACCATGAAACCGAGAAATTTTCTGGAGGTAACACCGAAGACGCACTAGGAGATGTTGAACCTCATATCGTGCATTCTCAGGACCCCGAAGGCCTCCTCGAGGTCTCTCACATGGTCTGCCCCTTTCAGGCTTTTGGCGAGCATATCGTCGACATCCGCTTCCATGTTGTGCCCCATCTTCTCTTTGAAGACTCGGTTGATGAGTCTCTGGTATGTGGCGCCAGCATTCTTGAGCACGAAGAGCATGACTCTGTAGCAATAAAAGCTGTCTTCGAGATGTCTGGGGAAAACATTCTGATCTGATTATAACCTGAGAAGTCATCCATGAAGCTTAACAATTCGTGAACAGAGGTCACATCAATCAGACCATCGATGCTCGATAGAGGGAAGCGACCTTTTGGGCAGGCCTTGTTGAGGTCTGTGAAGTCGATGCATATCCTCCACTTGTTGTTGGACTTCTTGACCTTAATGACGTTGGCTAGACACTCTGGATAGTTTTCCTCTTGGATGAAGCGAGTGGAGAGGAGCTTCTCTATTTCTTCTTTCACCGCCTGTTGCCTCTCTGGGGCAAACTTTCTTCGCTTATATTGCACGGGCTTTGAGTTTGACATGACGCTCAGTTTATGCATGATCAGATCCTCAAAAAATCCTAGACATATCCGAAGGGGTCCAGGCGAATATGCTTTGGTTCTGCTAGATGCAATTGATGAGGTCATTTCTGAGTTCGGAATTGAGTGACTTGCTCACCCGGAACCATTTATTAGGGTCCGCCTCGGAAAAAGGAACTTCCTCCAACTCGTCCACTGGCCTGGAGTCGATAGGGCTTCGGTTGGAGGGTAATTCAACCGCATCAAGAGGGGGGACCGAGCCCCCCTCCCCCCCCCCCATTAGTCGTTGTGGTAGGGTAAAAATGGCTTGGGGCCCAACCAGGGCCCAGTACAGCTCTCACTCAAAAACAGGAAAAACAACAATCTGGCTCGGCTTCGAGCCTCTGCAGGGTCGGCGCCGAACCTCAAGTTCACCCCCACAGAACTGGTCTCCTCGTATCCGACGAGCATCGATGGCCCTCGGCTTCCGATCCACGACGGCCCTCCGAGCCGTCCGCCCATCCTGGTGTAGAATGAAGATGACCTGGCACAACCTAGGCCACCAGATTCTCCTAGGAGCACAGGAGCCCCATGATCCGCCATGTCAGCTCCAAATACCACCAAGGGCTTTGTCACGTCAGCCCTATACCACTCCTGGTACTGCCACGTCAGCCCTAAACCCCCTGGGCCTTCTGCCACGTCAGGCCCATGGGCTTTCTGGTTCAGACCCGGCCCCCAAGCAGATCCAAACCCGGTTGGAATTCTCTATAAATACTAGACCCTCACCCACCTTTTGAGGTAACCAATCTTTTGCTACTTAAATTCACCTAGTTATTGCTACTCTCTCACAGAGACTGACTAGATCGTCGGAGGGTCCGCCACCGGGATAAATCCCGGTGTTTCAGGACCGTCTGCAGGTACACAAGACCTCGGATCCGAACCCTCTGATCCGAGCCCAGACATCCACCTCATTCCGAGCCCGTCACAGGTACCGCCCGGTCAGCCGAGGGTCGTCTGACAAGAAGCTTTCTCCTTCAATACAAATCGAGTCCGAACTCACACCTGGTGCATCCACACGTCTCCCAGAAACAAACCGCATCAGGTTGGCACCGTCTGTGGGAACACTGCTTCAGAAGCCGACCCGAGCCCGACCATCAAGGGACCTCGACAGCCGAACTCTCATGGCCTCCAAAGGCGAGGGGGCTGCTTCCTCCGTCAACCGACGGGACTCACCCCCACCAACTGCTAACGCCGGGCCACGCATTTCAAAATACAGGGCTCCCCATCAGGGGTCCCAAAGGAGCGTCACCCGTCAAGTCTAGCCCGACCTACGGGGGATAATCATCAATCGGCAGGTTAGTCGCAGCAGGGGAAGGGCCGCTTCCAACCCGGCCCCGAACCATCCAAGACCGCCGCCCGAGGGACGGAGGCCAGCGCTCAGCCGCGTCGGAAGGCAACCTTCAGACCGACCAAACAGGGTCGAGGGTGCCCCCGTCACTCACAAGGAGTTCCAGGACTTCCGAAGAGAAATTCTGGGGGCTCTCCGACGGGCCCCCAAGGAGGAAACCCTCCATTCCCAAACCGGGTCGGACGTCGAGGCCAGCGTGTCCCGCCCATCAACAATCCAGCCAGAAGACGATGGCGTACTCCTAAGGCGCCTCCAAGAAATGGAGGATCGCCTCGATCACATAGGAGACGGCGGCCAACGAGCAGCTTAGGGGTATAGACCTGTCCGTCCTCCCTTCTCCGCCCCCATCCTCCAAGCGGAAATACCCAGGAATTTTCGACCACCTCAATTCGAGACCTACGACGGCGAGGGAGATCCTGCTAATCACATGGAGGGTTTCAAAACCCTCATGATGATTCACAGCGCCTCGGATCCCCTGCTGTGCCGAGCCTTCCCTGCCACCCTTCGGGGTCCGGCTCGTGAATGGTTCTCGAAGCTCACCCCCGGCTCCATTTACTCCTTCGACCAACTAGAGGGCAATTTTCTTGCCCACTTTGTCACCAGCCAGGAGAGAAGTCTCTCCCCTTCTTCAAGGCCTTGCACGGAAAAGGGGGCTTCGAGTGGGGTACCCATCAACAAGAAGCCTTCGAACAGCTGAAGCAATACCTCGCCAACCCGCCTCTCCTCAGTAAGCCCGAGCCAGGCGAGCCACTTTGGCTCTACCTGTCCGCCTCGGATAGCGCCCTCAGCGCCGTCCTCGTCCGAGAAGAGAAAGGGGTTCAAAGGCCATTGTATTATGTGAGCAAAGTACTACTCCCAGCCGAGACGAGGTACGCAAAGATAGAGAAGGTGGCCTATGCCTTGGTCATGGCAGCCCAGAAGCTTCGTCCTTACTTCCAGGCCCACTCCGTCCAAGTACTGATCGACCAGCCACTAAAGACTGTCCTTCACAAGCCCAAAAACTCCGGCCGCTTAGTCAAGTGGTCAATTGAGCTGAGTCCGTTTGACATCAGCTATCAGCCGAGGGTGGCCATTAAAGGACAGGCTCTCGCCGAGTTTATAACTGAGTGCACCGTCTCCGAGCAGCCCAGCATCGAGGGTTCGGATCCGACTTGGGAGGTCTTTGTCGACGGCTCATCATGCGAAACGGGGAGTGGGGCTGGCATCATCCTTCGCGGCCCCGACCAATTCCTACTTCAATACTCCCTCCGCCTCAACTTTCCGGCCTCCAACAACGAGGCAGAATACGAGGCCATGATCGCCGGATTGACCCTCGCTCACCGAGCCGGAGCCAAGCAAATCCGTGCCTTCAGCGATTCTCAGCTCGTGGTCAATCAGATCACCGGAGAATACGAAGCCCGCGATGATCGCATGGTGAGGTATTTGGCGGCAGTCCGACGACTCCTGGCGTCCTTCAGCTGCGCCACGGTTATCAGAGTCCCCAGGGAACAGAACGCTCAAGCAGACATGTTGTCCAAACTCTCCTCTTCCTCCTTCGAGGGTCTCGATCAGACGGTGCTCATAGAAATCCTCCTAAAGCCAAGTATCAATGACCCCGAGCCGGAGGCGATGTGTGTGCAAGATGATACCGGCCCAGACGACTGGACCACTCCCATCCGAAGATTCTTAATCAGTGCCGAGCTTCCTGAAGACAGGGCCGAGGCCAGACGAGTCAGAGTCCGAGCTGAAAGGTTTGTCATGATTGATGACATCCTCTTCAAACGCTCGTACACCTTGGCCGACGGCAAACCATACCTCCGCTGTCTCACCAGCGACGAGGCCAGCTACGCCCTCAAAGACCTACATGAAGGGATCGGCGGATGCCACATGGGGAGCAGGACACTTGCTCGAAGGGCCCTGAATCAGGGGTACTATTGGCCGACCATGCTCCAAGACTCACAAGACTTAGTCAAGAGGTGCGACCCCTGCCAAAGGTTCTCCCCTATCAAGAGGCTTCCTCAAGCCAATCTCCGATCCCTGGCGAGCTCTGCGCCGTTCGCCATGTGGGGTATGGTTCTTGTGGGGCCCTTCCCCCCAGCGGTGGGACAAAAGAAATTCCTGATAGTCGCCATCGACTACTTCACCAAGTGGCTCGAAGCCGAACCACTGTCCAGCATCACCGAGCGCCAAGTGCAACAGTTCTTTTGGAAGAACATCATTTGCCGGTTCAGAATCCCTCGGGTCCTCGTCACAGACAACAGAACCCAGTTCCAAGGTCAGAACTTCCAAACCTTCTGCGCGGACATCGGCATCCAGCAGCGTTTCTCCGCCATTTGCCACCCTCAGTCCAACGGCCAAGCGGAGAACGCGAACAGGCAAATCCTCGACGGCCTCAAAAAGCGCCTCGACAGTTCCCCCAAAGGGCTGTGGGTCGAGGAGCTGCCTAGCGTGCTATGGGCACACCGAACCACCAAGAGGATCCCCACGGGGGAGATGCCGTTCAGTCTGACCTATGGGACAGAGGCAGTCATCCCCGTCGAGGTCGGATTACCTTCTCCCCGGATCATAGCCTTCGATGAAGCTGACAATGCGTCCGGCCTGAGGGCCAACCTGGACCTCGTCGCCGAGGTGCGAGAGAAGTCTTCAATCCGGAGAAGCATCTACCAACAACGGATCGAGAGGTTTTACAACAAGAAGGTCCGCCCCACAAACATCAAGACAGGGGACCTCGTGTTACGAAAACTATCTGTCTCTGATCCAACCAAGAAGAGGAAATTGGCTCCCAACTGGGAAGGCCCATACCGTGTAGTCGAGGCTGTACGCCCTGGTACATACCGACTGGCAGATATGGACGACCGGCCCATCAGCCGACCCTGGAACGCCGAGCACCTAACGAAGTTCCTGGAAGAACGAACCTAGGTTCTAGCTTGGCTAAAGTAAATTAAGTCTTTTGTAAGCTTTCATGTGTAAAGGGCCGCTTCGACGACCCTCCATATCTTGTATGAAAGGAGTCTCTTTTTGTCAAACTTCAAATGCCTCGGCAGCTCCGACCTAACACCGGACAATGGGATCGGCACCCGAGTTCTCACTCCGGTGTCGTCCCCAAACGTCTCGGTAGGTTCGACCCAGCTTCAGACCAGGGAATCTTCCTAATACCCCGCGTCGATCCCTCACGAATCAACGGAGCCAAACCTCGCCTCCGCCGCCATTCACTACACTACTAACCAGAGCAAAGAAGGAAAAGAATTCTTTATTCATACTCTTTTATTTTGTTCTGAAAAAACAAACAAGGACTGTTACAGGACCACTCCACTCATCTCAAGCTGGAGGAAACCACCACCTTAGGGCCCCTCGGGTCCGACGAAGGGCAGGATCACTCTGACCGAACGACTTGGAACTCTCTCTTTCTCATGATGGTCCTTCGGCTCAGCCACAGTCGACGCACCGGCCACGGAACTCTGGGCATCAACAGGTCGCGTACGCTCCATCAGCAGCAATGCAGAGGGAACCCCCTCCGCTCGCCGACCCCCCGAGGAAGATGTCGAGACGCCCAACATCGTCCTGTAACGGTGTATCTCCATCTCCTTCTCCACTATCACATCACGAAGTAGCTTCTCAGAGGAGGGCCTCTGCACCGAGGGACTAGACATAGTATATCCGAGACCGACGCCCCCGAGCTCCCGATCCACCATCGCCCTCCTCAGCCCGCTTGCCTCCTCACTGAGGGCTTCAGACTTGTTCCTGTAATAATTGAAGGCCGCATCAGTGTCACGGGCCCCCTTACGGTACCGAACCAAAGTGGCCTCCAGGGCCTCAACCTTGCTCCGGAGCCATGCCACGTCGGAACGACGGGGGTCCGCCTCAGGAGGGGGAGCCATAACCTACAAGAGAACCAGCCCACTCAAAACACATAAGCAAGGAGGTTCGGAAATATCCGAGGTCAAAATGCTTGGCCAGTCAAAAATCCTCTTTTTATAAATTTAGTTGCTCCATACAAAAAATGCGGTGGCCAGTCCGCGGAAGGCAAATACAATCGAGAGATGGAAAAAGAAAGACAAAATTATGCAGCTTGTTTTCCCACCTCAGTGTCGACCGGGTTCACAGGGGGGTCGGCAGCCGGGTCATCATCGGGCCCTTGTTCGCCAGGGGTCTTCGGTGTCCCCTCGATCTCCATGTCAAACTCGAAGTTGGACAGGTCGACAGTCGGATAGAATTGCCTCACATGACTGAGGGTCTTTGCATAACAGTCGTCCTGGGCTTTGATCACCAGAAGCTGACCCGCCTCCGTCAACTCATCCTTCTCCTTCGCAAACATCTTCTTCTGAGCCACCATCGTCTTCGCCCATTCCTCCTTCTCCTTGTCAAAGGCCGCCTTCATCTCTGTCTCCCTCCTATGCGAGCCTTCGAGCTCTACCTTCAACTCCTTCATCTCCTGCACGGACTTGTCAGCCCGGTCTCGCTCTCGCTGCAAAGCCGCCTCATAAAGGCCTCTCACGTGGGCCCCCTGCACGGTCGCCTGCAGTAGCCAGACACTACTAGGAAAACCTTCTTTGCAACATAATCTCAAGACAAGTGGGTTCGGTTGACTTACCAGCACATTAGCCTGCGCAAGGCGCACGTACGCCTCGTCTAGGGTCTCGGCCTTCATCTCCGAGCGGTCCCGGGGGGTCGCCAGCTTATCTGCAACCTCCACGGCCTGGCGCCCTCGGGTCAGGCAGTCACCCTCGCGGATCGACCAATTCGGCACCCACGGTCGCCGAAGTCTCTCCTCTATCCCGGGATCCACCGGGGGACCCTTCCCCTTATCAAGGTCAGCAGCCTTGCCCTGATCCAAGCCCCCCTGAACCACCACGTCCCTGCCTGTCTCCGAGCGAGTCCTTTTGGCCCTCGGCTGAATTGGGGCCTCGGAGACCGCCTGGGACAACCCGGTCATCTTCACCGCGTCCCCCTTCTTCTCGGCCTTCTTCTTCTTCATGGCGAGCCTCAGTGCCTTAATCGATTCTTCATCCATATCTGTAAAAAAATCCATTAAGAACAATGAGCAAGAAAGTACAAGAAGATCGAAAGAAAAGAAACAACTACATACTAAGCACGGCCGGGCTCAGTCCGACGCTCGCCAGGTGGGCCTCTGTCACCTTCGTCCAATTGATGTTGTACGACAGACGGAGGCGCTCAACAAACCTCCACTCCTCAGCCGTCAGGTCCCTCGGTCTCGGCGTTTTGTAGCTCGGCTTAGAGTGGTTCCATCGAGTGGGGATATCCCAAGGATCCTCACTCCGGATCACCAGATATTTCTTCTTCCAATCCTTGATGGAATCTGGGTGACCGTGGACTACCTTCCCCTTACCCCGAGGCGAGATGTAGTATACACCCTCTGCCGACGAGCTGATCATCAACATCGCCCGGAACACATTCAGCCGTAGGGGTACCTTCCGCTCCTCGCACATCAGCACGAAGCAAATGATCTGCTTCCAGGAGTTCGGCCCAAACTGCATCGGCGCCAAGGACGCCCAATTCAGCACCTTCCGAACGAATGGGTGGACTGGCAGCCTCAGTCTAGAGATGAAGGCGTCCACAGGGAGGATGCAATACCTATCCGGCAGGGGGTCGGTCGGCCAAAGAGAAGAGCTCGGCAGCATGAGCTCGTAGCTGGACCCTATGTGGTATGCCAACTGCAAAGCCTCCAAGTCACCTGCCTCCAGAACGGTCGGGAGTGTGTCCATCTTCACCCTCTTCCGGCTCGGCGACGACGGCTGGACCCCAAAAAGCTCCTTATCGGAGAGATCGTCGGGGTATCAACGGAACGGTTTGGGTTGTACGGGCGACCCTGTCATCAAGTTACGATAAACAGGCACCTGACTTGAGCCACCGGTCCTCGACCCCTTCTTCTTCGGAGCCCTCTTCTTCTTGGCTCGTTCCGGCGAGGGTGTAGATAATCGCCCCAGACCGGTCGGATTCCGAGGCCCTTCGGCTTCACCCCCATCGGGACCACCCTCCTCTCCGGAAGCCAACCCTAGAATCTGGACTTCGTCTGAACTACCGCCCCCCTCCTCAGATTCGCTGCTTTCCACCACAAAATGCCTCCGAGATCGTAACGGCTTCACATTGTGTACCACCTCCTTCTCGCCTACCGGCTCCTCCCACGAAGTCGATTTGGAGGTGGGTTTCACTTCCCCCCCAGACGTCGACGCTGACGAGCCAGACTGAGCCCTGTCCATCTGTGCCTAAGCTAAACAAACTTACCGACTAACCTGGGGTCGCTTCGGGAGAACGAGCCTGCTGCAGCAAATTGAAGGGACGAGCGCTGAAGAGTTGGAAGATTTTTTGAAAAGTAAGAAGCAAGAAAGAAGTGGGCGATAGGAGGAGAGGGGGGAACATTTATAGAGGACGAAAACGACTCCTCGATTTCCGCAATTACTGTTCACCGATTGACGTGTAACTGCCGCCTGGAAAATCGCGCCACGTCCTCGAAACATGGGCTGCTGACGTCATCCAGTGCCAGGCTGGCAGCCAGACACAGGGGTCGGTTCGGATGAAGTGCTCGGCGGAAAAATTTCTTTTTTAAAGATTTAGGGCTACAGGGCTCGGTCGGCTCCCTCTCACCCGCTAACAACTTGGGGCTTACAGCCTCGGCAGCCGAAACCCCAAATTGTTCCCGGGTGGCAGAAAAGCCACCATCGCCTGCGCCCCGGGCTCCAGGGCTCGGTCGGCTCCCCTCTCACCCGCGAGCAGCTCGGGGCTTACGGCCTCGTCAGCCGAAATCCCGAATTGTTCGAGGGTGGGAGGAAAGCCACCATCGCCTAGAACCCTAACAGAAAGCGGATCGACCCCTATATCTGAGGCTCTTCAGCCTCAGGTCCAGAATACGGTGGGTACCCCTCCCGTCCTGATCTCTCTCGGACCAAACAACCGTGTGAGGGCCGTCTGACCCGAAAAAGGATCTGGACGGCAGAGTCACCACCAATCCGAGGTTCCTTATTTCCCGGTCCAGATTTCGGTCGTTATCCCTCTCGCCCTGATCTCTCCCAGATCTGACTACCGTATCGGGGCCATCAGATCCAAGAGAAGATCCGGGCGACAGAGTAACCACCTCTCCGACACTCAGGGACAAAATTTTGCAAGAAAGAGACGTCCGCCGAAGCAGACACCTCTGGTGGCCAATGGACCACCCTTGCTGTGATCAAATCTGCAGGGGGGAGTTAGGTATTTATAACCTCCACCCTAGACCTGCCACTATGGCGTTGGGAAAGCCAAACGACGGAAGCCCATGTGCCATGCATTTATTAGGCGGCGCAATTAAGGCCCCTAGGAAGTTGGAACATCACACAGATCCCGGAGCGCCTTCAATGCTCCGCAGAAACAGCGGGCTACCCCCGCTCAAACATTCTACGGCACAACAGTTCGACATCACCCTTGCCGACCCGTAATCCCTCGACAGCTCGAGGTTCGGTCTGGCACCAGGGTAACCTTCTCAGGAAAACACCACGGCTTGCCATCACCCTTACCGACCCGTAATCCCTCGCCAGCACGAGGTTCGGTCTGGCACCAGGGTAATCTTCTCAGGAAGACGCAACGGCTCGCCATCGCCCTTGTCGACTTGTAATCCCTCGAAAGCTCGAGGTTCGGTCTAGCACCAGGGTAATCTTCTCCGGAAGACTCATCGGCTCGCCATCACCCTTGCCGACCCATAATCCCTCGAAAACTCGAGGTTCGGTCTAGCGCCAGGGTTGTCTTCTCAGGAAGGCTCAACGGCTCGCCATCACCCTTGCCGACTTGTAATCCCTCGAAAGCTCGAGGTTCGGTCTAGCACCAGGGTTATCTTCTCCGGAAGACTCAACGGCTCGCCATCACCCTTGCCGATCCATAATCCCTCAAAAGCTCGAGGTTCGGTCTAGCACCAGGGTTGTCTTCTCAGGAAGGCTCAACGGCTGGCCATCACCCTCGCCGGCTCGAGGACCGGTCTAGCACCAGGGTAGTCTTCTCCGGAAGACTCAACGGCTCGCCATCGCCCTTGCTGACCCATAATCTCTCGAAAGCTCGAGGTCCGGTCTAGCACCAGGGTAATCTTCTCAGGAAGTTTCAATGGCTCGCCATCACCCTTGCCGACCCTTAAACCCTCACCAGTTCGAGGCTCGCTCTAAACCTCAGGGCAACCATCCCTCGCCAGCTCGAGGCTCGCTCTAACATCAGAGCAATCAACCCTCGCCGGCTCGAGGCTCACTCCAACATCAGGGCAACCCCCTCATGAAGGCCCAGCGATTCGCTATCCCATTTCTACAACCATAAAACACTCCTCCATGGCTAGCTCCCGCACCCCAGCAGGAGTGGGGAGCTTGTGTGGTAGGGTAAAAATGGCTTGGGGCCCAACCAGGGCCCAGTACAGCTCTCACTCAAAAACAGGAAAAACAACAATCTGGCTCAGCTTTGAGCCTCTGCAGGGTCGGCGCCGAACCTCAAGTTTACCCCCACAGAACTGGTCTCCTCGTATCCGACGAGCATCGATGGCCCTTGGCCTCCGATCCACGACGGCCCTCCGGGCCGTCCGCCCATCCTGGAGTAGAATGAAGATGACCTGGCACAACCTAGGCCACCAGATTCTTCCAGAAGCACAGGAGCCCCATGATCCACCATGTCAGCTCCAAATACCACCAAGGGCTTTGCCACGTCAGCCCTATACCACTCCTGGTACTGCCACGTCAGCCCTAAACCCCTTGGGCCTTCTGCCACGTCAGGCCCATGGGCTTTCGGGTTCAGACCCGGTCCCCAAGCGGATCCAAACCCGATTGGAATTCTCTATAAATACTAGACCCTCACCCACCTTTTGAGGTAACCAATCTTTTGCCACTTAAATTCACCTAGTTATTGCTACTCTCTCACAGAGACTGACTAGATCGTCGGAGGGTCCGCCACCGGGATAAACCCCGGTGTTTCAGGACCGTCTACAGGTACACAAGACCTCGGATCCGAACCCTCTGATCCGAGCCAAGACATCCACCTCATTTCGAGCCCGTCACAGGTACAGCCCGGTCAGCAGAGGGTCGTCTGACAAGCAGCTTTCTCTTTCAATACAAATCGAGTCCGAACTCACACCTGGTGCATCCACATGTCTCTCATAAACAAACCGCATTAGTCGTATAGCAAGACTAAGCAGTTTCTTGGTTTCCTATTACGAGCCGACCCCAGACTCAGTCAGAAACTTCATCTTCATGTGATAGGAAAATGGCACTGCCTGGAGGGAAGAGAGCCCAAGACGGCCGAGGATGGCATTGTATGCGGTCTTAACATTGACCACCATGAAATCCATCGCCTCGGTTCGGAAGGTTGGAGACTTCCCAGCTATGACATCCAGCGTGATAATTCCCTCAATTTAGACCGAGAATCCATGATGGGTGTAGCTTGCCGACTTCAACCATTCCTGAGAGAGCTTCAGTTTCTCGAAGGCTGCAAGAAACAGGATAGTAACCGAGCTCCCGTTGTCGACAAAAATTCGGTCGACCTCATGATTGGCGAGACTGAGGCTAATGACCAGGGCATCACAATGAGTGACCCGGACACCTTCGAGATCTTTGTCCAAGAATGAGACCGATAGCCCGGGATGCCGGAGCAGAGGGCAGTTGTGGACGGAGTTGACTTCACGGACAAAAGTTCAACAGGAAGAATTTGAATTCCCACCCATAGGCCCGCCGTGGACGCAATGGAGGATGGCCAATCCTTCGGAGCTCTGAGGTTTGGCTTCTGCTTCAGGTCGTTTGTTGGTACCCTGAGGAGGAGGGGAGATTCTCGGCTCATCTCTAGTAAATTTTTTCAGGTATCCTCTTCGGATGAGGGCTTCAATCTCAACCTTAAACACTCGAAATTTGTCGGTCTCATGGTCGTGGTCCCTGTGGAAGCAACAGTAGAACCTCTGGTCTATTTTCTTGTTACCATTGCCTGACCAGGGAGGATGCTGAAGGACGCCGACGTACTCTATCTCCATTAGGATGGCGGATACACTCGCGTTGGGTGGAGTGAATTTGTCGAACCTAGGCACTGGATGTGGCCGCCTCTGCCCGGAGGCATCCTTCTAGGTTTTCTTTGGTGCCTCAATGTCGTCCGCCTTCCTCTTCCCTCTTGTAGGGAAATCCCTTCGGCCAGCTGGGTGCAATGCCTCTTCAGCTCGGATATACTTCTTGCTCCTAAGAAGGAGGTCGGGGAAGTCTATCGGAGGCTTCTTGGCGAAGGATGTCTTCAACAAGTCGTGCTTGACATTGTTCTGGAAAGCAGCGGCCGTGACCCTAGTATCTGGGGAGGGGATTAACCGTGCTTCGGGTAGTGAATCTCTTCGGGCTCCCTATCCTTCTGTTTCAGGTCTAGCAGGGATGCACTTGTCATCTCAGCCTGTCGGTTGGAAATGAAGTAGGCGAGGAAAGCTTCCTCTAGCTGGTGGAATGAGAAAATGGAATTAGAGGCGAGTCGGGAATACCATTCTCGAGCTAGACCATGTAATGTGGCTGGGAAGGCACGGAAGAGAAGAGCATCCGATGTGCTGTGAATCATCATGAGAATTTTAAAACCTTCCATGTGATCAGTCAGATTCGATTCTCCGTTGTACGTTTTGAAGGCAAGGGGCTTGAAGGTTCTTAGAATCGGGGCCTCCGGGATGTAAGAGGATAATGGAAGTTGAACCGGCCGGTATCCTCGGGTCAACTGCCTCTCTCCTTCCTCGATCTGTGCCAAGCATTCTTCCATCTCTTGCAGACGCTTGAGGATTGTGTTTCCATGTCCCTTGGACCGGGTTGACCCGTGTGAATCCTGATTCTCGTCTCCTCTGGTACGACGATCATCTTCATCATGAGGATTGTGAGTACGTTCGTTCCGGGCTCCGCCTCGGAGGGCCTGAAGGACTTCGTCCTGGAATTCAGCGTTAGTCATGTGGCCTCCTTCCCTTTGACCGTTGGGGTGTCGGTGACCCCTCGGAGAACATATGCGATCCCTATCATTTTGGTGGGAGTAATGGCGGCTTCGGCTAGGACCGTGGTCGGAGGGCGCCTCGTTCCTAGAGTGGCTGTGGTGGTTGTTTTTGACATTACGGAGGTCTGTAGCCTCCTGGACCACGGGGTTTCGAGCGAGTGGGAAGCACGCTGATGCTCGGATCGTCGGTGCTGAGACCTCTGAGGCTGCGACCCTTGAGTGATCACTCGGCTGCGTGAATGGTGAGGCGGAGGTAGAGGGTCGGCATGGTGACTTGCAGTGACGGTTTCCTTAGCCTTGGGGCCATTGGAGGAGAAGTCTACGAGAGTAGGATTTGAGGAAGAGGTTGTATCTGCACGTTTCCCACAAACGACGCCAATCTGATGCTGCTGTATTTCGGGTGTGGGAGCAACAGGTAGTGAGTTCTAATTTTGAAGGGGGTGGACAGATCTAAGCCGTAGATCTGGATATGAGGTGTGGTTGGATAAGTGAATCTGCTAGTGGTCACCCATCCTATTGGCCGCCAGATTCATGTACAAAGCCCAGAAACACCGTGAGTTTTTCCGGTGGCGGGCCCTCCGATTATCAAGTCAATGAATGAAAGTGAGATAAGGGTTTTGGAGGCTAAAGATTCATTACCTGATCATAGTGGATGCGGTCTGGTATTTATAGGCAGAGAGAGGGAACCCTAATTGACCGGGTTGACCCTTCCCTGTGGGCCGAATATGTGTAGAGGGCTGGTTAGCGGCCCATGGAGCATGCGGACTTGCTCCAGTGGATCTCTGGATCATGATGGAATCAGACGACTCAGATGATGCCAGATTTTTACCCACATTATTAACCAAGTCAGGGAACAAGTTAGAGACAACTGATGTAAGGCTCCAGCAAAAACGACGAACTCAAGGCTATGAATAGGTTTTCTCCCAACTCAATCCCCAAAATTTCAGATCATTTGGCTCGTTACATATTTTTCTCAAAAGAGAGAATCTACCTGACTACCCTCTTAGAATTTAATTCAACAATATTCTAATCTGAACCCATAATTCATATTTTAATTTTTTACCAACGTAAATGTAGTACTATGTTGGTTAGATCATAATATGGGTCTTCCTTTTGTGATAGCGCTCTTAGAAGGAAAGTCTACAATCAATAGAAGAAAACACTTATGGGGCATTTGGTACGTGGGAATGTGCAAGAGAATCTCATATTCCCTCTTAGATTATCTTATTTGGTATGTGACAAGCATAGTTTTGGAAGGAATGATAGATACCCAAGGAAATCAAAATCCTTTGTTAGGAAAGATTTTCATTCTCCCAAAAAAACCATGAGATTTGAGGATTCTCATGGGATTTCATAAGAAACAATAAAATAACTAAAAAAACTAGAATAAAAAAATATATTCCAACCTAAAATTATGGGATTTGAACATTCTCATGTGATTTCTATAACAAACAATTAAAAAACCCAAAAAAGTAGAATAAAAAAATATATTCCTACCTAAAATCATGGGATTTGAACATTCTCATGTGATTTCTATAACATACAATTAAAAAACCCAAAAAACTAGAATAAAAAATTACAATAATAAATGATTCCAAGGAATGCAATATACTATACCAAATGTGATAATGCAACATTTTCGAAAATCTTCATTTCCACCCTTACATTTCTGAGAATCTTTTCATTTCCAAGAATTTTTCAATTCGTGTACCAAACGCCTCCTTAAAATTAGCCATCTGAGTGAGGGAAGCTCCTATGAATGGAGAAACAAACTCGGACACTACATACCCATTTTTCGAGTTACTGATTCTACTAATAAGTAATCAATCTTGGTGTTGTGCACAAAGATAACAAGTGGGTAATCATCAAGTTTACTCCTATGTTCTTTTGGCATTGCAAGAGGAGATAATTGAACTCGTAAGTCATGCTGTTTTTGCCAATTATTCATAGCCATTTTCAAGTAAAATGAGCTTGTTTATTATTTTGTCTTTTTTTTTTGTTATTTATTAGCTAACATTCTTCTTTTGATTTGATTCTTGCAGTCTAATTTCTCGTCATCATATAATTAAAGGATTTGTTGATTAGATAGTCCCAAACCCTAGTAGGTAGTGGAATGCTGTACTATTTGTTTTACACCTTGTAAGACCTATTGCGATTTTATTATAATATATTGTATGGCTGGAGTCTTTTGACTCTATCCGTTTCATCAAAAGATAGTCCCAAACCCTATTTCCGAATTCAATGATATAACTAAGGGGGTGGCATGTTTGGAGTGGTGTGTTTGGATGTAAAAGAGCTATAAAAATTCAATTTCTACGGGAAAATACTATAGCATGCTTTACTTAGAGCACAACATTGTTCATAAATAATTTATTCTTTCCAGTTATCCTTTGTCATATACATAATTTTTTATATGCTATTTAAACCACCCAAATCCTCCTCTCCTGGCCGCTCTCCTGGCCGATGTAGAACTGAAGTCCCCATATATAAACATAGCCCCCTCCATGGCTCGGTTTTTTTCAGCTTCGATTTTGTTTAAGTTTTTTTTAGCTTAGTTTTTTTTTGTTTCGTTTTTTGAATTTTGTTTTTTTTTTAGTTTAGTTTTTTTGTTTAATTTAATTAAGATTAATTTAAATAAGATTAAGTGGCTGGTAATTGGGTTTCAATTTTTTAAAAAAAACTAATTAAGAACAATTTAGTTTAATTAGTTTAAACAATAATTAATTAAAATAAATTTCAAATAAAACATAAAGTTAAAAATTATTTTAAATTACGGGTCGCAACAATATTTTTACAATTCAAACAAAGCTAATCTTTCATACAAAACTTTTCATACTACAATAAATCTACATCTAACCAAAATTATTTCAAGAAATCAAATTTAAAAATTTTATTTTTCTACAGTGTTCCTCTTTCTCTATTTCTTTTAGAACCAACCAAACTATTTCTAAGCTGCGTTTGGATCTTGAGACGAAACTCACACTTCTTTAGTGGGTTTAGATCTAAGTGGATTCACAAGATGCTTATAAGCAGGATCTGGCTCGAAATTCAAGGCCAGTTTTTTATTTTTATTTTTATTTTTTATTTGAGGAAGTGCATGCGAAGACAGTGGTTGGGCTGCTTGGGCATGGATATCTAGACATTTAAAATTTCAAAGTCATGATCCATGTCTTCCGGGTCAGAATACTATTAACTAATAATCACCACTAGGCTCGCCAAGTTAATTAATCCAATAAATCCAAACCTAACCCTATCCAATCCTCAGATTCCCGACTCACCTCACATGCATCCATGCATACTAGCTATAATCTTCAATCCAACTTATTTATTTATTTATACCCTCCCTAGCTCACTTCACTCTCGATCGATGCTAATTAATCTCATATCCCCAATTCATTCAATTTCTCATGGAAGAAGAATACAATGGGAGCGGCGAGGACCACCACCAGCTCATCTCCTCCCTCCCTCTCGACGACCGGTGGAACCCCGTCCGCATTCGCTACTACCAAGGCTTTTGGTACCCGGAAATCCACCTTCCAGGTCTCCTAGCCTTCCGTCGCCGTTTCTCTCCTCGCCCCTCTGACATATTCCTATGTTCCCCACCTAAATCCGGCACCACTTGGCTTAAATCCCTCGCATTCGCCACCCTCAACCGCGGCTCCCACTCTCCCTCCTCCCCACACCACCCCCTCCACACCCTTCACCCTCACGACGTTGTCCCCCTTATCGACGAACTTTATTGGCGAGGCCAAGATCCCAACCTTGATCCCAACTCCAAGCCTAGAATTTTCAGTTCCCATGCAGCCTACCAACTCCTCCCTCAAACCCTAAAATCCTCCTCCAGGTGCAAGCTCGTTTACATATGCCGAGACCCTAAGGACACAGTCATATCCGGTTGGCACTACATTAAGGCGATGACCCCCAAATCAATGGAACCAGTGAGTTTGACTGATGCATTTGATATGTATAGTAATGGGGTTTCCTCTTTTGGACCAATTTGGGAGCATCAGTTGGGGTATTGGAATGAGAGCTTGAAACGGCCATCGAATGTTTTGTTTTTAAAGTATGAGGAGGTGATGAAGGAGCCGCTGGAAACCGTGAAGAGGTTGGGGGAGTTTCTAGGGTGCGGGTTTACTGAGGAGGAGGAGAAGGAAGGAATCATGGAGGAAATTGTGAGACTCTGTAGTTTCGAGAGTTTGAAGAATGCAGAGGGGAATCGGAAAGGCGATAGGGGATATAAGGGAATGGAAATTACAAATGCTTCATTCTTTAGGAAAGGACAAGTGAGGGATTGGGAGAATTACTTGACTAATGAGATGGCAAAGAGGTTGGATAACATTTTCGGGGAGAAGCTTTCGGGGTCTGGGTTGAGTTTTTAGTAAGGGTTTTATAAAGGTAGAGGCCGAGGCAAATTGCTGATTTCGTTTTACAAGTGAAATATTGTTTTCTGAAAGTATGCTGTCCTATCTTTTCATTTTTACTTCCTCTTCATGTCTCCGCCTCCATCAAAGTATCTTAATCAGATCTTAATCAGATGAATCTATATCTTATTGTGGCATAGATGATTGCTTTACTTCTAGAATATTGCAAAATAAGATGCGATTGTGATTGGATTCTTTGTACATGACTAGTGTACGTACGTGTTTTTTGTTGAAAAACTTTCTTTTTTAACAAAAATATTTTGAAAGAAATAATAGATATCAACTGCAAAAGTAATATGTATATTGTTCGGCAGCAACAGTTTCCTAAATTTTAAATTTTAGAATTCAGCCAGGAATGGAGTTTACAGCTGAAGAAGAAGAAGAAGAAGAAGGAGGTAAACAACTGCAATGAAAAAGTACAATCTCTCAAGGCCAAAGTCTCCTGCTTCTTCCCTTCATCTTCTCCTCGAACAGCTGCTTGCTTCTTTCCTTCATGTTCTCCCTGAACAGCTGCTCCGAATACCTCCTCACTCCCTTACGAGGCTAGTAAATTTACAGATGTGAGATTGCCAATTGGCAACAAAATGACGAAAAATATCGGCCCACCTAACAATTAAAAATATAATATTATGACTGGCCCCTAAAAGCCGATTTTGATATGCGTTCATGAATGGGCTAGATCTGGATCCGTAGTCCATTTAGTTTGTACATATATATATGTTTAAGCTAGAGCCAGCAGCCCAAAAGGCCAATTATATAGTAGAAGTAATGAAAATTTTCTTTTCCTTTTCTGATTTGCAATAATAACAAAAATGATCTTTGACCGAAGCTAGGGCTCTAATTTCATCATTGATTTGGCTACTAACGGCATAGCAAGTAATCTAATTTCACATAATATCATGCAATTGATGAGTGATATTACTATTAGCCGAATTCGTTACTTCTATAGAAAAATTAATGGTTGTGTTAACTGCGCGATGAAGATAGGTCGGAAGAGTAATTAGAATTGTTCTGGACTACAATTACTAACTCTTATATAAGATGATGCTAAAAGGGTTCAAACGTTCTCATTTTATTGGTATGTCGTTGTTTGTTGTTTTATTTCTCGGCTTAGTACCCCAAAAAATGCCCCCCCCCCCCCCTCCCCTTCCCTTTTTTTCTCTCTTGAAATAACAATTATTACTTTTTGTTGATAATCGCGGTAGAGTCCGAAGACTCCAGCCAGATTAGATTAAATCAAAAGGAATTACAAAGTCAATAGATACATGCAGAGAGATTCAGAATAAAACATAGAAAGAAAACAGTAATCCCTCTTCATATGAGAAGGAAAAGAGCAAAATATAGAAAAACCTAGCTAAACAAAGTCATCCAATAGCTAAGGAATTAAAATAATGTATCTTCGCCATCAGCTTGAAATAACAACTAATAGTATTCCTGAGAGCATCCACAGTTCGTTTGCTATATTTGATATTTTCTTATGTTTTGAGAAACGATGGCTTGCAGTCATTTGCTATTTTGTCATATTTTAGCAAAATCGCTGTAGTAGCTTCTCAAATTTGAGAAACGAACTGGCGATTCTCAAATTATAGAGAACGGAACATATTGTTCCGTTCCTATTTTTTAATTTTTTTTAAATGAGATCAGATGAAACATGTTGTTTCGTCTGACCTTTCTTTTATATAATAAAAATGATCAGACGGTACAAGTCTGAACAAAAAAAATAAAAATAAAAAATCGCTCAAACGAGACATGTTGTCCCGTTTCAAGCTTTTTTGGCTTGGACGGGACATGTTGTCCCGTCCAGCCCAAAATCTGATTAGGTTAGTGTATAAGTTAGGTTAGAGCATCTACAGTCGTGGGCTAAATACCCAAAATTTGGAAAAATTTAGAAAAAGAGAGCTGCATTCGTCGTCCAAATACCCAAAATTTGGATATACGAGAATAGTACATTGCCAAATATAGCAGACGATTTGGCCAAATGCAAAATATAGCTAACGGGAAATTTTCTTTCGTCTCTGAAAATTGACGAAGGAAAATATCCCGTCGCTTTGATTTTTTTTGAAACGGACGATAAACAATGGGGAGTCGTTTATTATAAAAATTTAAAAAAAAAATTTGGGACTCGGACGGTGTATTATACACCATCAATTCCAAATTGAATAAGACAAAAGGCTGGGCCGGTGTATAATCCACCGTCCCAGGCTTTTGTTTTTTTTTTTGTCTTTTAGTGCTAAAAAAAAATTGTTTTTTAAAAAATTTGGGACGAGAGATAATCGATCGTCCGGCCATATTTTAGCTTTCAACGACTGCAGCGCGCAGCGCTATTTTCTATTTTCAAAAGCCAAATACCCAAAATTTAGCTTAGAACGACTGCAGATGCTCTTAGTGTATAATTTTAAGTAGGTTTAAGATATATGTTATTATTTAATTTATTTAATTAACATATTTTAATATCTAATCATTAATTAATTAACTGTATAAAAAAAACCAGAAGAAACAACATGTACCATCTTTCTCAAATTTTAGCAAATTACCGTTGCACTGAAATTCTCATATTGCTATTTTTATTTGTCATTTTGCCATATTTTTTAGCAAACGATTGTGGATGCTCCGATCCTATCTTTTGAAATAAAATGGATCCTTGGTTTATTTTTTATAGGAAGAAAGAAAATAAAATGAGTCCATCACAATTATTTCGTACTTTTTTTTTTGGCTAATACAATTATTTCATAACATTTTTTGAGTAAAATTATTCCATACTTGATCCAATATTATATCAATTAACAGTTACCATACTTCCAAGGCCGGTCCTGAGTTCTCGAGGGTCCGAGACAAACTACCGAAATGGAGGCCCCCATACACTAAAAAAAAAAAAATATGTACAAAAAATTTGCACATTGTAGAAAGTAAAATATGCAAAATATTTAAATTTGTTTTAAATCACCCAAATTTAAAGTCTCAAATTCAATTCAAGTCTTCAAACCTAAACCCAAATAATTTTTTTAAAAAAATTAAAAGCTCAAATAATTATTTTTGGGGTTCCTAATAACAGTATTTTCCTTTTACGCGAAAAATACGTGCCTATATTTACAAGGGAATTACAAATTTGGGACCTCCTAAAATCACAAAAACGCCGGAGGCCTGAGGCGGCCGCCTCACCCGCCTCAAGAGTGGGGCCGGCCCTGCATAATTCCCATTTGCTTTTTTCTTTTTTAAATATTATATCAATTAATCATCAAAACACCTAACATTATATCAATTGACAGTGATCATACTTCACATTTTATTATTATTATTTTTTTTTATAAAAACATTAGAGCATCCACAGTCGTTCAATGTAAAAAATGGCAAAATGCATATTTTGCCCATCCAATTCGAAGAAATGCTGCAGTCGTCGAGTTGCCAAAAAATGCATAAGTTCGTTAAAAAAGAAACAGACGAAACATGATGTTTCGTCTGTCATTAAAAAAATACTTTATACTTAGAAAATATTAATAAAAAATACAGGACGAAACATGATGTTTCGTCCCAAAGAAGAAGAAAAAAATCAAAATAACGTAACGAAACATGATGATTCGTCCGGATTTTAAGGAAGTTTTTTTTGCAAAAAAAATTTGCAGAAATTTTTTTTTAAATAGTTTGTAAATAATATTTGCAAAAACAATTTAAAAATTTGCAAAATAATTTTAAAATTTGCAAAAAGTGCAAAAAAATCAAAACAACTGGACGAAACATGATGTTTCGTCCGGTTTTTATGGAAGTTTTTTTTTTGCAAAAAACAATTTTTAAAAATCAGTTTGTAAAAAAATATTTGCAAAAACAATTTAAAAATTTGCAAAATCAATTTGGATAATTGCCAAAAAAATTTAAAAATTAAAAAACTATTTTTTAAAATTATTTTTTTAAAAAAAATTGGATTGGGATGTTTCGTGTTCATTCCCACGCTTAAATTCATTTAACTGGTTATTTTATTTGGTTTTTATTTATTTTTTTACTTCGGACGAAACATCATGTTTCGTCCGATCAAATAAAATAATAATTAAATAATCCAGACGGCTATAATATGCATTTTGCTATATCGAATGCTATTTTTCTCTTTCTACTGTAGCTGGTTTGCTAAAAAATAGCAAAATAGCACACGACTGTGTGCGCTACAGTAAAAAAAAAAGGATAAAATGGCAAACAAGCAACCGACTGTGGATGCTCTTATATCAATTAACCCTCAAAACACCTAGAATAGTACAGCAACGTTATATACCAATCCTGGATGACCTCATACGCTTTCTTTTGAGACAAGAAGATATTTTCCATCAAATAACTCCAATTATAATGTTTTCCTTAATTTTTTTTATTTTTAAAAAGCTTGGTTCCTTGAGTTGGTTGGGTACATTGGGATCCCACTAGATGCACTGTAATGTACTCCTCTCTATTCACCTTTTTACTCCCATCCAACAATGGGCCAGGTTAATTAGAGGTCATTAAAAGTGCATGCCATCTATCTTTTGGCCCACAAATTATCTTTCAAGTCAACAAATTGATTGAAGGAGAGTTAAAGCAACCACATCCCACTCCCAAACCTAACTATTGTTGTTGTGTTTTCAAAATGTGAAACAGAGGGGTTTCTAGGAAACCCTGTCATTTCTTTGATGCAAGACTTGTGAATCCCAGAAATACAATATTTTCTGTTACTAAATCTGAAAGAATGTTTGATTCTGCTAAGGAAAAATATTCCTGAAATTGTTAAGAGTTCTTAAAGATCAAGCTCCTAATAATTTTAAAAATGTTAGGGGTTTTCGAACATAAAAAATTAATGTGTATTTTCTATTAGGACTCCACAATTTTGGTATGTTCTATTTTTTTTGATGAATCGGATAGAGCCATAAGGCTCCAGCCATCAAAAAATATATTAATCAATAAAACAGTACTAATACAAACAAGCATCAAGGGTTTTACAAGAGGTAAAACAGAATAAAACGAAATAAATAAGAAATACAATAACAAGTATCAACACAGAGGGCAAAATCACGGCAAGAATCATCATCCTGATACCAGAGAGCAAAGCAAAAGGCCCAGGGACTCGAGCACAAAGGAGACCAACATCAAAATACCGAATCCGACAGAGGTGCTGGACCAAAGCAAAACGATCCAAGAACACTGGCAGGTAAAACTCCCTCCATGACGACATCCAACTCCACTAGCAGTCTAGAGGGACTTTAGTGGCAAAACGGCGGAAAGGCACTGCAAACACCGGGGATGTCAACGAGCATGCAATACTCAACAGTGCCCTAGCTGATGCACTGACACGGCGCCTGCTTTCCTCGCAAGAAGGCGAGCGCTCACACGAATCTTCGAAAAATCGAAAACTTCCTTTTTGTAACCGCGCTTGACAGGGGAATGGGCAGCCCTTACAGAAGGGGGCAAAAACGCCTCAAGGTCAGATAAAGAAACATGTACAGAGGTGGGACACGGGGGGGAACTGTGACTGCTGGGAGCAGCCGAAGAGATAGATTGGATGGTCTTGGAGGTGCCAGCCCCAAGGGGAAAAGAAGGGACATCAGTACTTGTAGAATACTTGAGAGAAAGGGAGAGCAAGAAGAGTTTGAAAGTCCTCAGGACCTGATAGAGCCATGACTGAGCCCCTAAAAGTTGATACCAAGAGTATAGGCAGCCAGGATAATGAAACGAGATCGCGGGGTATAAGGGGTTGGTGAACTTCAAAGCACAAGGATAGATATAGACTAGAGAAGGGTCCTTAAAATCAAAAATAGCTCTGTCAGGATGCACAGGGGGGTCAGAAGTGCGGAGTGTGGAGTAGTCTCCCTCGCACTAAGAGACCCCGAAAGATACGGGGAGTAGAATTTAAACCAGTCAGGAAATGTACCCAACTTCCTGAACAATGACGGAAACACTGAGACAGGTCGGGGGCGAGCCTTGAACGAGGCCCGTCGAGGGTTGGATACATGGTTCGTAAAAACTTTACGATCCTTAAAAAGGAAAGCAATATTAGGCCGATTAAGAGTGACTGGAGATGCGCGAGGAGAGGGACTAGAAGGGGAGAAATTCGACGCTGAAAAGTCAGTCAAGACAAAGGAGTCGAGATCCTTGCTCTTAACCCTACTATGCTTACTAACCAAGCTATTCAGAAACTTGAGCTTTAAGAGGGGGTAATTAAGGAAGGATAGGAGTTTGACCGGTAGGGGATGACCTCTGGGCCATCCCAGAAGTTTTTGAAGTGAAAAGCATCGACTATGAGAGTGACCGAGCTTATCACAGAATAAACACATCATTTTATTCTTACATTCACGCTTAAGATGCCCAGGAAGGAGGCATCTGAAGCAGACCCGATGAAGATCGGGCCTATAGGGCGAAAGGGAGTTAAAGTAATTTTGGTATGTTCTATTAAGTCTCCAAAATTGCAAATGTTAGACGCAAATAAGTCTATCTGGAAATTTCAATCAAAACTAACTCAGGCATAGTTAAATTAAATCCAAAAAAAAATATCCATCTTGCGTTTGGTAGTGACTCGTCTAATAACAGTATCATCGTCTTTTTCTTTTCCTTTATTTCTTTACTTAACTGTCACCAGTGGCGGATCCAGGAATTTAGTTCAGTGGGGACCTTACACAATTGGATGAAGATGTGGGTTGCTAATTAATTTTGAGTGGGTTCCTTTCCAAAAAAAATTAGTTTTAGTATATGTTCAGTGGGTTCCTTTCCAGTCTGTATACTAAAACAGCAAAAAAAAATTACACTGTAGCAAAAAGTTCAGTGGGGTCCGTTCCCCCCCTCCTCTCCATCTACATCCGCCCCTGACTGTCACCTTCTTGGATTAACTGCCTCACCTAAACTTTCACATTAGGGAGCAGGAGCAGGAGCTGATGGGAAAGGAAGAAGGGTAAGAAGTAAAGATACAACGAAGCGGCAAAATAAAATCATGTTCAATTGCAATGTTTGGAAGAACAACTTTCAGTTACAATTAAAAAGCAAAGTCACTTTTAGTTGTAGACAATGACTCATTTGTAACTTTCAACATACACTCATTTTAGGTACAACCGATCGAGTTGCTAATAAATTTTGAGTGATAATCTTTAGTCCCACTTGCAATTATGAACCTTATTTTTACAATATTTTTTTAAATTTTTTTTTAACTGCAACATCCATTACAGCCCCAACCGCAATGATAAATATCTGTACTATTTTAATGGATGAGTTGGAGTTTGTAACAAACAAATTCTAACTTTGTAACTATATCTATATAATAAAACACAAAGAAAGCTATCAAGTGGCTCTCATTCAATAGGATGGGAATCAATGGTCCAGATCTAACCTCACAAAACATATTTTTCCGTCAAAAATTTTTCCCCAAAACTCAAATTCAAATCCCGCAGAACAACTCCTTTATTTATTTATTTACTTCTCTTTCTCTCTCTCACACACATTCTCTCTCTATTTACACAGAAATTTATATTTTCAGATTTCAGGTTTGTAAATTTTCAGATTTTTTATGCATTTTTTATTTCTCATGTTACATTGAAAATAGCAAATATCTCAACAACAGTTAAATTTCATCATTTTCCACACACAAAGTTCTAAGAAGTAGGATTTTACACCCCCATTTATAATTATTTTTTAACGTATACTAATGGAAACATTCCACCTTTTCTTCAAAAAAAAAAAAAAACATATACTAATGGAAACATGGACTTTTAATTACAACTAATTATTATTTTACTATTCAAATTTGAGCTACATAATTGTTGTTTTATTGTTTACATGACTTTCATATGCTGTATTGTTCTGAAGACGTGCCGTAGGCACGTGCCCACGGGCAAATCTAGTAAATATATATAATACACGTTTAAACTATACCAACAAATATAAATGTGCACCGCACGTGTAGCTCAAATCAAAACATTTAAATATAAATTATTTTTTTCTTATTCGATATATATTCATTTAATTTGATGACTTTACTTTTTTTAGACGTGCATCGCACGTACATTATACTAGTCTAATCTAATCTCTAATATTTTAATGGGAGAGTTGGGGTTGTGTAACCAAACAAACACATGCATTGTAACCAAACAAATATGTGCAATGCATGTGCAAAACTAATATAAAGGAGGTCTTAGGTTCAATGTCAGACAATATCTAAATTTTTATTTTAAAAATATATATTTATTAAAACGTGCATCGCTATGTAAATTACTGGTATTACTATAGTTGCAATTGCAATACAATTCATATATGCCTAACACATTAATTAGCAAAAATATATCCTACAGTAAAAAGGATTAATGGTGGGGTTCTAATAAATAGAGCTAACTAAGGAAATTCCACATAAGAAATGGATTACACATTAACTTGGTGACTTATATAAAAAAAAAGAGTCCTGGTATTCAACCCCCTTCCCCCGTTTTCTAGTCGCTCCCTCCCATTTGGTTCTCTCTCCCCCGTAAGAAAACAGAAAATTTGGTGATTTATATAAAAAAAAAAAAGTCCTGGTATTCAACCCCCCTCCCCCGTTTTCTAGCCGCTCCCCCCCCCATTTGGTTCTCTCTTCCCCGTAAGAAAACAGAAAATTTGGATCGCGCACCCCATTGGTAACGCACCCCATATAAAAAAAAATTCCAATACAAAGACACAATAATATAATATCAAATAAGAAATTGCATAATTCTTGTCATACACACAATTTATTTTAAAACAAAAATCGATATAATACAAGTATAAATATCAAACAAGAAAGAGCATACATAATTCATGTGATGTCCATCTCACAAAACCCTAAAAAAGAATGTATTTTTAAGTGGATAACCATCATTGACTAAGATTTAACAAATTTTATTGAATCTACGCTAACCCTAAAAATTTTGACTGTTGATTAGAATCATAAAAATCTTAAAATGATGAATTTTTAACATATCGTAGATTGTGAGTTGCCAAAATCCTGATGTTCATTGACTTCAAGTGATTCAAAATCCATTTGATTAGATTATTCTTGAATTCTCATTGCCTCTTCTTTTTCCACTTCTTCCATTAGAGAGTTGCATGAAGATGAAGAGTCCAAGTGATTTGAAAAAATAATAGGGGGGAGCAAGATGAAAAAGAAAATTAGGGTGGATGGATGTGAATTGTTAGTTTTTTAGATGGGGAGAGCGGAACCAAGAAATTGAGAGGGAATGTGGGGTGAGCAAACAGTTTACCCCCCACAACTTAAAAATGATATGTCTGTGAATTTTAATTTATAAAGGTCAACTTAAGAATGTGGGGCGAGCTAGAAAACCGGGGGTGAATACCAGGATTCTAAAAAAACGCAAAAACTAAAACTCTTGTATTTAGTCTCTTCTTAACATCCTAAGTGGCATTTAATTCAAAAGATTGAACAATTCCCACAAATTATAATATTTCTAAAAACATAACGAGTAGCCAAGATTCCCAGCGCCATGCTTCATAATTATTTATTACTGTTTAGTACATAACATTAATTATATTTCCTAGCAGAAATAAAAGTACAATCCGAAAAAACATTTAGTATAATTTTCAGCAGGATTTTATTATCCCAGTATTTCTATAACTCATAAGAGCATCCACAATGGTATTTCTCATTTTGTAAAAAATGGATGCTACAGTAATAGCAAATAGCGAAGAACGCTGCAGTGGTTGTTTGCTATATTCTGCGCTTTCTTAAAAAAAATTGCGTGGGGCGGTATAATATATACCGTCTCGCAATATATACCCACCCACTACCTAACTAATACCCCAATTCAAGGACGGGATAACATATCCCGTCCAAGAATTAAATTTTATTTTTTTTTCGATCGGATGAATCTTGGCCGTTCATTTATAAAAAAAAAAAAATTTAAAAATGAAAATCTCCTGGGACGGGATATGTTCTCTCGTCCGATTCAGACGGGATAACATATCCCGTCTGAGGAGTTTAAAAAAAAGAAAATCGGAGGGGCGGTATATGTTTTCCCGTTTAACGTGATTAAAATATTATAAAATCGGAGCGACGGTATATGATATTCCGTCCTTTATAATTTGAGAATGGATATTTCGTTTCTCATATATGAGAAACAGATATAGCGAGTTTGCTAAAAAATGAGAAAATAGAAAACCACTGCAGACGATCGTTTCTTATAAAATGGCAAATTGCCAATTATAAGAAACCGCTGTGGATGCTCTAACAAACTCCGTAGTTCTATTAACTCCCAACAAAATATTCAGTTGCTTTTAAGATCTTCAAGACCTAAAATACTCTATATACTATTGTTAAGCAAAGCTCCATTTTGGCGGCTTTTTACTATCATGCCCCAATATACATAAAAAGCTAAAAAAAATATATAAGGTTAATTCAGTAATTTTTACTTTACATTTAAAGTCTCTATAAAATTATGTTCCCCCAAAAATCGAAACTAATTTATGGAGACTAATTTATGGGTCTATTTAAAGTCTCCATAAAGTCTCCTGTATCTATACTATTATTAAGCAAAGCCTTATTTTGGCGGTTTTTTACTATCTTGTACCCATATATAAAATGCTAAAAAAATATAAATAAGGTTAATTCTGTAATTTTCACTTCACATTTAAAGTCTCGATAAAATTATGTTCCCTCAAAAATCGAAACTAATTTAGGGAGACTAATTTATGGATCCATTTAAAGTCTCCATAAAGTCTTCTATATAAAAAATAATTTTGGAGACCAACTTTTATTTCCAAAATGAGACGGTTTCGATTTTTGGAAAGTTTTAAAATCAAACATAGTTTTATTAGCTATTTGCATATAATTATGTTCCCTCCAAAATTATGTCTCCATAAAATTATATTCCCTCCAAAATTATAAAGATAATTTTTATACATTTAACGTCTCCATAAAATTATGTTACCATAATACTCTCAAAGTTTGAATTTTTTTACGACATTATTATTTATAAAAGTGCAACTCATACAAAATAAAAGTTGGTATCACTAGGGATAATTTTTAAAGAGTATGTGATGCGTAAAGAGAGACATCAGGTTTGTAGCCAGATTACATCTCAGCATTTATTTAAATAAAAAATAAAAATAAAACTTGCATTGCACCTGCGGATTACTAGTTTTATAATACCTAAACTGCTCATCTATTATTATCTTTCCCAACTAACTCGTATTGAATCCAATGTTTTCTTCATTTTTCATTTGCCTCGTTCCTTCCTCCCTTTTCCTTCCATTATGTTTCATTTCTTTCTAATCACCTTCGCTTCTTCGTTTTCTTGAATCCTTTAACATTTCAGTTCTAAACGCATTTCACTTCTCACTTCTCATCTAGAAAATCTTAATATCATACTAGATTTTCCTCCATCACCAGACTAGATTTTCCTCTCACCAAACTCCCTCCTGGATCTGTTATTTATTTTATATCTGATCAACTCCATCCTCAATCTCGATCGGTCAATCCCAGCCAACCGTAAGCTTATATATCCGAATTTGTTTTTTAAAAAATATATTTAACATTTTAAAAAAATTTATTATATTTTTGGAAGAAAAAAAGAAAAAAATATCAATGTTAAGAGCATCCACAGTCGATTTGCTATATTTGCCAACTTCTCATATTTTGAGAAAGCTTCTCATATTTTGAGAAAGTTGGCGCTGCAGTTGAATCTTATTTTGCCATGAAATGGCAAACGTGTTACAGTATGTTCTTAAGCGAAATGGCGATTCTCATAATATAGGGGACATGATCCATCCCAATTATTATTATTGTTTTTTAATCAGATCGGACGACACATGTTGTTTCGTCAGACCCTATTTTTTATTATTTTATTTTATCGGTACATGTTACAACATGTACTGTGTGGAAAAAAAATTTAAAAACGACGTTAAACAGGACATATTGTCCCGTTTGAAGCCATTTTGGCTTGGACGGGACAACATGTCCTGCACAACCCCCACCTTTATTAGGTAGTTTAGGTGTTAATTAGGTAGTTTTGGTGTTAATTAGTATATATTTTAATATTTAATTTATTTAATTTAACTATTTTAATATCTAATCAGTAATTAATTAACTTAACATTTTTAAATATTTTTTTTACTCAACGTGCTAGATGGAACATGTTGTTTCGTCTTTCTAATTTTTTGAGAATATTTTAGTAAACGACCACTGCAGCGATCACGCCTATTTCCTATTTCTATTTGTGTCATTTTCTCAAATATGAGAAACGCCATTGTGGATGCTCTAACCATGCTAAGATGCTAAAAAGGAAAAAAAATATGAGGAAGGAGAAGGGGAAGGAAGCAGGAATGAAAAATAAGAGAAAATTTTGGTTCAATAAGATTATAAGAGATAAGATTATAAGAGATAGAGACCAAGTAACTATCTCTCTCTCTGCTATTTTAACGGAAAAGTTTGTCACCAAATAAATACGTGCATTGTAACTCAACAAACATGTGCAATGCACATGCATGACTAATATAAATAAGGTCTTAGATTTAATGTCAAACAACGTCGGAATATTTTTTAAAAAAAATATTTATAAAGACGTGCTTCGTACATGTAAATTACTAGTATTTTATAATGGTAATATATACAAAATCCAGTTCAGAATTTCCTTAAAACAGATGTCTTCTTTGGAGCTCAAATGAGGAATGGATGATCAATGAATGAGAAAAGTCCAAATCCCTCCTGGATCTGTTCTTTATTTTCTATCGGGACTCCATGATCAATCTCGATCTGTCAAACCATGCCAGCCGTAAACTTATCCGAATTTATTTTTAAATAAAGATATTTAACATTTTTAAAATTTTAATTATATTTTTGGAAGAAAAAAAGAAAAAAAATATCAATGTTAACCATGCTAAGATGCTCAAAAGGAAAAAAAATTGCGAGGAAAGAAAGAGAAGGGGAAGGAAGGAGGAATGAAAAATGAAAAAAAAAAATTTGATTCAATAAGAGTGACTTAGTTGGGGATGAATAAGATTATAAGAGATAGAGATAGTTTAGGTATTGTAAAGATATATTTTAGATTGGAGAGATTTTTAAGGTAAATTAATATTTTGCAAGAATTATATTTTTGTTGGGTTATTAAAAAGTAACTATCTGTACTATTTTAATGGGAGAGTTTGTCACCAAACAAACACGAGCATTGTAACTCAACAAACATATGCAATGCATAACTAATATAAATGAGATCTTAAACTCGATGTCAGACAACGTCGGAATTGTTTTGAAAAGAAATATATTTATAAAGACTTGCATAATATATGCAAATTACTAGTATTTTATAATGGTAATATATATAAAATCCAGTTCAGAATTTCATTAAACAGATGTCTTCTTTGGAGCTAAAATGAGAAATGGATGATGAATAAATGAGAAAAGTGAGTGTCATATGATGGTATTATGGTTTTTTTTTTTCTTTTTAGTTCAAAAACATATGTAAGAAAAGTGAGTATCTTACTTGTATAAAATAGGTTTGGATATGAAGTCTAGGACAGCATAAACCACATTAATACTATATCAAGATTCGTGGTGGTAGCTATCAGGCTATGCTGTTGTTGTGGGGTGGCGTTCCGTACATAAACCCCATCAATAAAGCAACAAATATATTTCGAATGCTATTCAATGAATCAAAATCCCTGTTGGGTAGCACGAGAAGAAACCTACTGCAGTAGAGACATGGCTACAGAAAATCCATACATTCTTAGAGGGATGAATGAAAATTCTTCCTTGCATCAGAATTTGATTCCCATGAGATCATAATGTTCTTCTTAAAATTATGTTTCTATCTAATAAAATCAGACAATTCATAAAGAAATTTTGCATTCTTTTTACACATTCCTACGTACCAAACATCTCTTATATTTTTAAAAATATATATATCATAATAATTCAAATTCAGTCTCTTTGCACATTTCTACATACCAAATCTCCTACGTACTCAGAAGTTTCCTAATATTTCAAACTCGTTGATTCTTATGTTCATGATAGTTTCCGTCCGATTCTCAAGATAATCTTAACATCCAATACTTTTTTGACGAGTAACATCCAATACTCAATGATCAAAATAAGTAAACACATGAAGAGTAACAGAAATGAAATTATCATTGATAACTTTTTTGACTCAAAAGAAGACCACTCGGTATCAGGTTTCATATGTGATTTCATATAGGGGAGAGCGAGACAAGAGTCCACAAACCTATAACCCAAAATAGAGAGACCAAACCTAATTCAATTCACCAACAATTATCATTCAGATTATTCCCCACCAAACTCTCACTAAATATCAATCAAAGTTTAGGGTCTACATAAACCACTGTAATGTATGTTATTCAATAATTGTAGATTAGGCCAAAGTTAGGTATTTGGTAGAGACCGAGAGGTTTGTCCTTGTTCGGAGATAATGGAGTGGTAGCAGCTAGTGATACGAGTGGAGTGGGCACTCATTGTTTGTTAATCAAACTAAGAGAAGACAAAAAAATTATCAAAGTTTTGTTCGCATCTCATATCTCTCTATTATTTTGAGGTCACAAGCTTTAAGTTCGATATATATAATGTCTGTTTTTGAGTGAATGATGGGATTCTTTGTCTTGTCTGCTTAATTGATTTGATCCACCTAAACCAATCAATAATTAAACATAAAGATTATAATGACTATACATCTGTAATGTAATGCATTGTATGTTTGATAATTGTTCTCATTCTTCTACCTTGACTATAGCTCTAAACAGTACTATATATATCTTTATCTTATTTGTCAAATTATGGGTTAAGTAATTAATTAGTTAACCTTTATTTAATTTATCTTCTTTTGTCAAAGTGATGAGGGACCTATCACCTAATCCCCTTAATTAGGAATGTATAGATACTAATCTACTTTTGCAAAATCATAAAGCAAATGGGCGAAAAGGGAATGAGTTGGTGAAGGCTCTCCTGCCATTTTTATTTTATTCTTCTTTTAACTTGATAGAAAAAGCCTAGAGCATAAAGCCATCAAATATATGTAACCAATAATAGATAACAGAAAAAGAGATTAAAAAGGTTTAAGCATTTTCACCAAATTAACCATTAGTTTCTTTTCCCTTAAAAGACCAAACCATTAGGTACGATCAAAAGATAGCATGAAGCACTTTTCGTGTTTTTTTTTTTTTTTATAAAAATTATATGTTTACCATTTCATTACTTATCATCGATATTCTGTTGAAAAGGCTTTATTAATTTCAGTTTGGACGGTGTGTGTTGACTTAAAGAATTTTTGTTCACTTTTTCATTTTTACCTCCACTTTTGTCCTCCCTAGTAAGAACTATAAAATTGTTTCAATTAGAGCATCCACAATAGCGATTCTTATTTTTTGGCAAAATGGGACGAATAGAAATGGAATAGATCGAAAGGTCTGCAGTGATCATTTGCTATATTTTGCTAAAATTTGAGTAGGACGAGACAACTTGTTTCGTCCGTTTTTTTTTATAGATTTAATTAATTACCGATTAACTATTAAAATATCTTAATTAAATATTAAAATATAACCTAATCATATTTAATCACCTACTAAACTATAATTAAACCACCCCCCTACCTGGACGGGACTACATGTCCCATCCGTGGGTATTTTTTGAATTTTTTTTTTTCTCGACGAATCTGATCCGTTGATCAGTTGAAAAAATTGGGAAAAAATAAATAAAAATATATACAAAACCCAAGGGATGGGACAACATGTCCCGTCCGAGCGGTTTTAAATTTTTTTTTTTTTTTTGGAAAGGACGATACAGCATGTATCGTCCGACCCAGTTTAAAAATAATAATAATAAAAAAAAAGGAACGAGACAAGTTGTCTCGTCCGATTCAAATAAAAAATATTAAATACACTGAGACGATACATGTTGTGTCGTCTTTTATATTTCTAAATTCGCTAGTCCATTTCTCATATATGAGAATCGACTGTAGCTCGTTTGCTATTTTGTTAAAAAATAGCAAACGACTGCAGAGGGTAGATTCTCATATTATTCTCATAATATGAGAATTTGAGAAATATAGCAAACGAACTGTGGATGCTCTTACTTCAGTGAGTATTTGACAATTGAAATTTCCAAAATTTGAAGATAATGTTGAAGGGCTTTGTGCAAGATTATTGTCAACAAGGATTGTATCCGGAGGCGAATATACACTTCAAGTTCGGAGGAATGCAAGTCAACTTACTGTTGCCTACTTTAAGTATAGATTGGATATAAATTCCTAGACGGACACCGATCAACATATAGTAGTTTAATTTGATGTTGTGAACTTGCGATTCAAACAAACAGTAGTCCTACCTCAAAAGGTTGAGAAATAAATGGAGTAGATGGTTATATTATTAGTTTGGAACATAAAGTCCTAAACTATCATAGGGGTTTGTTTTTTGTTTTTTTCTTTTCGGGGTGTTAATAAAGAGTGCATTTTTTTTTATCACTCCCATTTGGCATCTCAGAGCATCCACAACCGTTTGCTATTTATGCATAATATGTATATTTTAGCTTAAAAAGCGCTACTGTCGTTTGCTATTTATGCATAATATGCATATTTTAGCTTAAACGCTGCAATCATTTGCTATTTATGCATATTTTGATGATTTTGCGACAGTAGATTGCTATATATGAGAGCGGATATAGAAATTATGTATATTATACAGGACGGATCTGAAAATCCGTCCCACGAATTTTTTATTTATTTTAAATTCGAAGGACCTTAAAAGTCCGTCCCACCTTTTTTTTAATTTTCCGAATAAAAAATTTTCACAAATAATGGGTTACCCTCTTGGACAGATCCGTTCGTGGAGGAGGGGCCCACCTATTTTTTTCTTCTTCTTTTTATACTAAAAATTGTTTGTTAATTATTAAAGAAATCGCAAAAAATTATTTAAATTTCCGTCTGACGCTTTTTTTAATTTTTTTTTCTTCTTTCGACAGTCTTTTTTTTTTCCTTCTTCCGACGGATCTTCAAGATCCGTCTGACGATTTTTATTATTAAATAATCGATTTCATGTGCGTTTCGCCCTCCGACGGATCTCCAAAATCTGTCTTATATTTTTTTATTTTAAATTGCTATATTATAGCATTCGACGATTGCAGCAAACACTATATATACTATATGTAAATATGTATTTTGCCATTTTTTGGCAATCATAACGGTGGATGCTCTCATACTCTTTATTTTGTAAAATGAATCTATCTAAATTCATTTACATATTAATTAATTTTACTTTCGCTTTTGTTATGTAAATAATTTATGTGATAATCTAATGAAAAAAACGTTATGAATTTAAATAACGAAATCTTTTACAAATATTAAAAAATAAAATTATTATCGTGTATTACTAGATCCCGCAAACGGATCGAACCCAGGACCTTGAAAATTTGAATAGACCCGGATCCGTTGTCTTAGAGTAGGGTCCCAATATCTCACTACCTGACCCAATCTGATCCAATATCAGTGCTAACTACGTTATTGTATAGAAAAGTAAGTAATTCATTACTGGATGAGATGATCTGATTTTTATAAACTTTTTATTATTTTTCATTAATAAAATACAACAGTACTTTTCACCTTTTACCTGAAAAAAAAATAAAAAATACAACAGTACTTATCTTTTGTAAGACAGAAAAAAGGGAAAAAATGCTGGCTTTGGAATCTGAAAGGGCTAATTTCATGTACACATTTCTAGCATTGGTATCGGGTCGGATCCTTTACTATTCGAAACCGGACAAGGTCTCCTACGGGTCCAAAAATTGGATCCGGACCCGGACCCGTAAGAACCGGGTTCGGTTCCGGGTCTGGTCCTATTAAAATATACCTATCCGTTCAGGTAGGAGCGGGAGTGTGAGCGGTGAACAGAGGCGGCAAGTTAAGGATTTAAAATAGAAGAGAGAAGAAAAATGCATGAGTTTTGAGTTCGGAAGAGAAAAATTTAGAATTGAGGAGGAAAGAGGAGAGGGATGATGTTAGAATATTTATTTTTATGTTGATTTTTTTTGGTCTTTTTAACGGGTGCGGGTGCGGGTGCGGGTGCGGGTCGAGTCTCTTTTTAGAGGATCCGGATCCGGACCCGGACCTAAAAGTACAATATGTCCCATTTTAGAACTCGGATCCGGACCCGAAATCGAATAGGCCGGGTCGGTTCTGATCCAATGCCAGGTCCGGGTCAGATCCTGATTTCGGTATTTATACTAATGCTACACATTTCTTATTTTTTACTCAAACTAATATAGAATTTGTATTTAAATGATTAATAAATTTCAACAATTACTTTTAAAAAAATTACTTTTAAAAAATCCTATACGTATAAATCTGGGGTAATAAGAGCATCCACAGTCGTGGGCTAAATACCCAAAATTTGGAAAAATGGGAAAAAAACGAGCTGCAGTCGTCGTCCAAATACCCAAAATTTGGGTATACGATGAACAGTTCGTTGCCAAATATAGCAGGCGATCTGGCCAAATGCAAAATATAGCTAACGCAACATTATACTCCGTCCGATCTAATTAACGGAAGATTATCGTCCGTCTCGTACAAACAGTACAGAGTCCAATGATTAAGAAGCTTTTGAAAAAAAAAAAAAAAAAAGTCAACCAATGGCCTATTATACACCGTCCAAGGAGATTGACGGTAGATTATATCCCGTCCGAACCAAATTTAAAAAAAAAAAAAATCAAAAAACGACGCAATTGGCCGACGGGGGATTATACACCGTCATTTGAAATTGACGGAATATAATCTCCCGTCCCAGACTAATTTTCTCAATTTTTTTTTTAAATTTTTTTTGTCTTTTAGTGCATTAAAAAAATAAAAAAAAAATTAAAAAAGCGCCATGTCATATGAAAATGACGGCACATTACATTCCGTCCCTGCTATGTGAATTTTTTTTTTTTTTTTTTTTTTTTTTTTTGTGTGTGTCTTCTAGTGCATTAAAAAAAAAAAATTAAAAAGCCAAAATTTTAGGACGGACGATTATACTCCGTCATTCTTAATGGACGGATAATAATCTCCCGTCCAGCTATGTTTTAACTTTCGACGACTGCAACAACATTCTTTTTTTCCTATTTCTGAATTGTTATATACCAAAAAATTGGCATGAACGACTATGGATGCTCTAAATGAACTATGGGCAGCATTTCTCGATTTTCAAACACTACCAGCTATATCTACTACTGTCGCGTAGAGCAAATACTGCCCAAACTCAAATGTGGGAGTGGGTCCCAGACACGGGCAAATCAAGATAAACCAAGATTTTACCAGTGATGAAAGATAAGAGGCAAAAATGCCACTCACATCAATCCAATCTCAGTAAGCTGCATGACCTATCCATCAATATGTCAAATCATCAACAACAACAAGCATTGGGCCCCGAAACCAGATATTTAAGTCTAGTATATGGGCCCGTACGTTCCTAGTAGTACTTTTCTGGTGCCATGCAAGTGCCAAGGGGCTACCGGTAATTACTGGGGTTGGACAACTATTATCCGAACCGACCAATTCGATCAAATCCAATCCGAACCGACTGGTTTTTAATTGAACCAATTGAGGATTTGGATTGGTCCGATTCTTGATCTTCAATAACCAACTGGACCGGTTCGTTTGTTGAATGGGGCTTTCAAATAACCGATAAAACCGAACCGACCGTACCTAGCTCTATGCATAAATCCATAAAAAATATAGTTCTCCTTTAATTTTTTGAATGTACAAATAGTCATTTTCTCATTTTCTTGGAGATACAAACAGTTTTCTTTAATTTCTTTAATACAAACCGAGCAGTTGTTCTACCTATGTTTTGATTCTCCATAATCCTGTGTTATGTTGTTGAGAAATGCTTGATTTACAGTGTGGCTCAGCTTAATAGAATCATGAAGTTGATGTAACATTCAGTAGTTACTTTAATCAAGTCAAGCAGAAAATATTTTCTAAATCTTTTTTTTATTGTACCTATAATTCAATTAGCTATGGTTATTGATGTTTCTTTTATGATAATAAACTAAGATTACAGAAGTATGCAAGTGAAAAAGCAGTTTATCTCACCCATTTAAACGCCATCATCTCAAACAATTAGTGCAAAATTCATTAACAACTTGGGATTTTATGAATTTTCATTTAAAATTCATTTCTGAATAACAAATAGCAGGTTGTTTCTTAAGTTTGATTGAAGTTGATCTTATAAATTTCAACAAAATTATAAATGATGTTGAAGGTGAAAAGTAGCATGCCAAACCGACCATCCAATCCAATCCAAACCGAGCTTAATCGACTTGGATGGAAACTGATCTAATTAAAATTCGGATTGGTTGTGGATGATAAAATTAAAAAATCCATCTTCTTTAGATCGGTGGTGGATGGTCCATATTAGGTCGGATACCGACCGATGCCCACCCTAAGTAATTACCAGTTTTTTTTCCAACTTACTAATATTTGTTAGAGCATCCACGATGGTATTTCTGATATTTGAAAAAATGACACAAACAGAAATAGAGTTGTAATGTGTGCTGCGGTCGTTTGCTAAAAGTTTCTTAAAAAATTAACAAGACGAAACAACATGTATCGTCTAGTATGTTCAGTACAAAACAAAATTTAAAAATCGAAAGAGACGGAAAATAGGTGTGATGTTGTCCCGTCTCTTGTAATTTTTAAAAAATTTAATAAATAATAATCAGTTATTAAATAATAATTAGTAACTAAATAGTAATTAGTTAATTAATTATTGATTAAAATAATACTAAATATTTATTAAATATTTAGTAATTATATACTATATCTTAAGCTAATAGGCCTACCCCCTCTCTTCTTTCTCTTTTCTTAAATGGAGAAAGGAGAGCAAAAATAGGGATTCATATCTACATTACACGTACAATACACATGTTTTAATGAAAGAAAAATAAAACCCCAAAATCCTCTCATTCACGCATCTCTTCATCTCCCACAATCTCATCCCAAACCCTACTCCCCACCCCCTCTCCCCACGGCGCTCTCTGTGCCGCTCTCCGATGCCCTCTCCCCATGCCCCGCGCTGCTTGCTGCCATCCCCTCCCTATGCTGCTCGCAGGGCCGACCCCCACCTTGAGGCCAGTGAGGCGGCAACCTCAGACCCCTAGATTTTTTGTAATTTTAGGGGTCCCAAATTTGTATTTTTTTGTAAATATATGTACGTATTTTACGCGCAAAAAAATATATTGTTATTAGGGGCCCCAAAAATTATTATTTGGGCCTTTCGCCTCAGGCCCCTGGAAACTCAAGGCCGGCTCTGGCTGCTCGCTGCCGCCTTATCCCCACGTTGCTCGCCGTTGCCATCCCCCCCACGCTGCTCGACCTCACACTGCCTCCCACCTCCGACGCACAAGGTATTTGATGATTTGTTAAAGTATTTTATTTATTTTTGACAATGAGACTGAGGATAACACAAATCTTTTAGAGCATTTGATAGATGCGAGTAAACTCTTAGCTTGCTGGCTTAATTCGTTGCACTTTGAATGCTAACGTAAAGCTATAAGTTGGATTTTGTATCGGTGGGTGTCTTCACTATTAGAGACAACTTTTATTTCTGCAGGAGTGATTCACGTTCTTAGGTTTAGTCAGTATCTATGATTCATTCATGATGAGGGTATGTCTAGAATTCAGATGGAACTAATATGTTGAGACGAATGTCTTATAGAACACTAAAAATTGGGTGCGTCAGACCCTAATTGATTATGTATAACTCCACTTGGGACATTGAAGACCGGAGAGTAAATATGCTGCTTTTAGGTATGCAATTTTTTTGTTATTCATTATTGTCATTCCTATAACGTAAAGTGTGTAGGCATTTGAGTAAAATGCTGCAGATTTGAATACTCTAGGTGAAGAGCTCTACGAGGAAAGCACTTTTGTGATTCAACTACTATGAGATAACTTCACTCTCTAGAATTCTGATGCATAGTTACGAACATTTCATTGGCTATTCAATTTCTTCCATACCCCTATTCTGGAACCAACTTCGAAATGGGATGACAGAAATTTTTTTTGCCCAAACCCTAATTGGTCGATTATAACTTTATACCCACTTAGTATAAGTTTGTGTACACACTTCTGTTTTCTAAAATCATTTCTTTTATTGTCACACCCTGCATCCCAAAGGAATACGGAATACGAGTGTGTGACGAAGCCCAACGAATGATTTTCATCATTCATAAGCTGTAGAATCGACTCAGCATCATAACAAGAAATATAACAAGAATATACTCAACCACACATGCATGAATAATTTATTAATCAACAGGAAAGCATTTGAAATTCGCTTCCATTTCATTGGCGAAGCCTCCATCGTCCTCTCAAACGTGAATCTCAAAGCAAATTCAAATCCAAATCCAGTATCGAACCCCAATCAAGAGATCGTCGCTGATATTTGATCCGCTGCTGATTTCATATCGGCGAATCCCCTCCACCAAATCCAGCGTGAATATCAAGCGACTTCGTATCGGCGTCTCCCCTCCATCGAATCGAGAGCCTTTACATGCGATGCGGCGACTCTAATTTCATATCATTAATTCTCATTCTAATTTTTAATCTTGTGTGTGGAGGGGATTACTCAGTTTTTTTGATGACTTGAATTTTGTGTGTGTATGAGATCTAACTTTAGAGAGGTATGATTGTTTTATTTTTTTGGTTTAAAAAATTTTCATTTGGTGATTTATTTGATGAGTTTTCTATTGATTTTGATTTAAAGGTGTACGCAAGTGAGAGATGGATTATTTGGTGGCCTCAATTTAGGTTTCCAAACCATAGAAAGACAGGTAAGCTGATCAGCAACCAAAAATAACTTGGCAAATATGAAATATTAATTTCTTTACTACAAGAGAATATACTATCGTGAAATGTTCCCTTCACTGGTTATTAGAAACCATGGATAACATAACATATAAGAACTTTCAGTATATGTTTCGATATATAGGATTGGGATGTCTGGAGTTTACCCGTGAAGGGTGAAAACTCTCCACTCAAGAAAGATAGCTAAGTAAATTTTTTATTGACCCATTTTTTTTTATAAAGGAGCAATGGGGAGACAAAGTGGAGATAAAAGAAATGATTAGCTTGGATTAGAGTTTTGAGAACTTCATGTATTACATTTTAGTTGAAATAATAATATAAATGCAAACTAAGTCCCAGATGTTGCCGCTGAAATCGGTATGGGAGCAAACAGATAGATTTGTGGATTCTTGAAATGTTGAATAGTCAAACCTGAACACCTTTATGTCAGAGTTTGACCGTGATCTCCTGCCGTTGACCTGCAAAAAGTGCGAAATACCGGGGTTGATCCCGGCGACGCACCCCCCGACGCTCAAGTCAGTAATCAGAAAGATTATGAATGAGCTTTTGATTGGCAAAAGATTGATTACCTGGTAACAGTGGGGGATGGGTGGTATTTAGCCACCTTAGGAATCAGTTTCGGGATAAGATCAAATCCCTACTTCCCAGTGGATGGATAGAAGTGATCAGGGCCGTTGATTAGGGACAATCATAAATCCTAATTCTATCCAGCTGGACTGGGTTTCTTGCGGGTTAGAACCCGTACCCAGTTAAGATGGATCCGTTCGTAGGTTTTTGGGTTTTTGGGGAAAGACCCAGTTCCCATTTCGGACCCGTTTGTAGGTGAAATTACCATTTTACCCCCGAGCTTTAGGATTCGTGCCTAATTTGGAAGGTTCCGATTTAACCCTTATTTTTAGCCATATCACGAGCCCCCCACTCTCGAAGACTGAGTTTGGTCAGCCTTTGAGGAGTAGTTTTGCTGTTTTAATGGCTTGTGGAGTTGCATCGGAGTCCAAATAAGGGGTGTTGAATCCTTATATAAGGTATTATGGTGATCTTTAGAGTTGGTTGCGCGCTCAAGGTTGTTCTTGAGCTCTCCTGGACTTTTGGTAATTTTTCTTAATTTTTATTTATTTTTTGGCCTATTTATTTAATTTTGCGAAGTGGTGATTTATTGTTCGGGGACATTAATTAATTATTCTAAGCAATAATTATTTACCCAGGGGCTTAAAAATATTTCTCCGAATTTATAATTATTTTTAAGAATTTTTAATTATTTTTTCTGAATTTTTTAATCATTTTTTTCGCAATTTTCAAATAAATAATTCAATTTTAATAAATAAAAAAATTAATTTTTAATACCATTTATGACGTGGCATGATTGGGCTCTCCATCAGTGTTGGGGGCAAATTTTGGGGAGATCTAATGCCTATGGTTGCTCAAAGATGTATTTCTCTTCATTTGGTGACAAGTTGCTTCGGCGACGTTTGCCGACCCCCTCCAAATACGTGTCAGGAAGGAGGCCAAAGTCTAGGGGGGTTCGGGGTCTCCTGCCGAGGTGCAGAGATACCTCGGCGTGGCGACACGTATAAAAAGGGGTTCGGCGAGTCTTTGTCGAAGTCCGGAGTGAGTTTTTCCCATGTTTGGGTGTCGGTGCCAAGAGCGCTCGGCAAGGCGTGCCGAAGTCCAACGCGAGAGTTTTTCTTACGTTTGGGCATCGGTGCCAAGAGCACTCGGCAAGGCGTGCCGAAGTCCAAAGCGAGAGTTTTTTCTCACGTTTAGGCGGCGGTGTCAAGAGCACTCGGCAAGGCGTGCCGAAGTCCAAAGCGAGTTTTTTTCCATATTTGGGCGTCGGTGCCAAGAGCGCTCGGCAAGACGTGCCAAAGTCCAACACGAGAGTTTTTTCTCACGTTTGGGCGTCGGTACCAAGAGCACTCGACAAGGCGTGCCAAAGTCCAACGCGAGAGTTTTTTCTCACGTTTGGGCATCGGTGCCAAGAGCGCTCGACAAGGCATGCTGAAGTCCAACGCGAGAGTTTTTTCTCACGCCTGGGCATCGGTGCCAAGAGCGCTCGGCAAGGCGTGCCGAAGTCCCGGAGCGAGAATTTTTTCTCATGTTTGGGCGTCGGTGCCAAGAGCACTCGGCAAGGCGTGCTGAAGTCCAACGCGAGAGTTTTTTCTCACATTTGGACATCGGTACCAAGAAAGCTCGGCAAGGCGTGTCGAAATCCAACGCGAGAGTTTTTTCCATGTTTGGGCATCGGTGCCAAGAGCACTCGGCATGGCGTGCCGAAATCCAACGCGAGAGTTTTTTCTCACGTTTGGGCGTCGGTGCCAAGAGCGCTCGACAAGGCATGCCGAAGTCTAACACGAGAGTTTTTTCTCACGTTTGGGCGTTGGTGCCAAGAGCGCTCGGCAAGGCATGTCGAAGTCCAGTGCGAGATTTTTTTCTCACGTTTGGGCATCGGTGCCAAGAGCGCTCGGCATGGCGTGCCGAAGTCCACCGCGAGAGTTTTTTCTCACGTTTGGGCGTCGAAGCCAAGAGCGCTCGGCAAGGCATGCCGAAGTCCAATGCGAGAGTTTTTTCTCATGTTTGGGCGTCGGTGCCAAGAGCGCTCGGCAAGGCATGCCGAAGTCCCAAAGGGAGGCTGACAGCTTGGATATGACAGCTAGCCTTTTGACTGTTGATCTTCTAACGATTTTGACCGTTAGTCATTAATGCGACGGTACAACTTTGTCGTTTTGTGTAAATGGGCCTGACTGTTGGTCTTTTGAAGCCCAACATCCTCGTTTTGTGTGCCAACCTCTATAAGACTCACCCCCCTCTCATTTTTCACTTCTCCGAATTTTCACTCAGGCAATTATTTTCACTAGAGAGAGATTCAAGCGATCGTCAATAGCACTCCGGTGAACTTTCCGACCGAGCGTGTCACTTCAAGGTAAATTATACTTAGTTTATTTCAAGTAGAAAATATCCCTTTCCCCTATTTCGAAGCCCTCTCCCTCCGCTGGCGAAGAGCCATCTCCGAGTCAGAGACCTCGCATCGACAAAGGCAAGAAAGTTGATGGTCGGGACTCCATAATGGAAGATCCGAAGCGTATAGGGGAGTTCGGCTGGCTACCATGTAACGCCCCGAATCCCAAATACACTGAATTCGAGATGTTCTACAGGATCTTTCCGCTTCTTTTAGTACAATTTTACAAGGAAATTTAAAATTTTCACTTTACATCAGAGTTTACATCAATATTACACTTTACATTTGCACAGCGAAAGTAAAATTTACAACAATGAAATAAATATACAACAATCATGAAGTAATCTTTAAGCATTGGTTCCTCTTTAATCTTTATCAAGCCATTTACCTGCATATAAGACTGTGGGTACGTCAGTTTATTCAACCGACGATCATTATACACGGCCATCCTCTCTATGCCGGAAATAGTATAACTTAATTTTCCATATTTAGCAACCACAAACTTGTCACAAATCAAACTAAAGGGACTATCCTATTGATGTCGTGTTGTGATTGTGCACTGTGGTAGGGTAAAAATGGCTTAGGGCCCAACCAGGGCCCAATACAACTCTCACTCAGAAATGGTGAAAACAGTGGTCCAGATCGGCGCCGAACCTCCAGTTCGGCACCGAACCTCCACTACAGGGTCGGCGCCGAGTCTCCAGTTCACCCCCACAGATCCGGACTCCTCGTATCCAATGAGCGACTATGGCCCTCGGTCTCCGATCCACGACAGCCCTCCAAGCTGTCCTACCATCCTGGTATAGAAGGAAGATGACTTGGCGCAGCCCAGGCCCTCAGATCCTCCCAGGAGCACAGGAGCCCCATGATCTGCCCTGTCAACTCCAAATACCACCCAGGGTTTTGCCACGTCAGCCCTATACCACTCCTGGTATTGCCACGTCAGCCCTAAACCCCCTGGGCCCTCTGCCACGTCAGGCCCATGGGCTTTCAGGTCCAGACCCGGCCCCCAAACGAAACCAAACCCGGTTGGGGTTCTCTATAAATACTAGACCCTCACCCACCTTTTGGAGGTAATCAATCTTTTTCCACTTAAATTCACCTAGTTATTGCTACTCTCTCACAGAGACTGACTAGATCGTCGGAGGGTCCGCCACCGGGACAAACCCCGGTGTTTCAGGACCGTCTGCAGGTACACAAGACCTCGGATCCGAATCTTCTGATCTGAGCCCAGATCTCCGAATCACCCTGAGGTCGCCACAAGTTCCGCCCGGTCAGCCAAGGGTCGTCAGACGAGCAGCATTCTCCTTCAAATACAAATTGAGTCCGAACTCACACCTGGTGCATCCACACGTCTCCCAAAAATAAACCGCATCAGGATGGCGCCGTCTGTGGGAACACTGCTTCAGAAGCCGACCCGAGCCCGACCATCGAGCGACCTCGACAGCCGAACTCTCATGACCTTCAAGGGCAGGAGAAAGGCCGCTTCCAACCCGGCCCCGAACCGTCCAACACCGCCGCCCGAGAGACAGAGACCAGCGCTCAGCCGCGTCGGAAGGCAACCTTCAGACCGACAGGGCAAGGTCGGGGGAGCCCCCGTCACTCACAAGGGATCCCAGGACTTTCAAGAAGAAATTTCTAAAGCTCTCCGACGGACCTCCAGGGAGGAAGGCCCACAGGATCGGCGAAGTACTGGGAACCGGAGACTCTCACCTCCGAACCCTACTCCGAGCCGCATCCATGGTCGGGATCCCGGGTCCGAGGGAGCCATGGGTACGCCATTAACCCTGCACTATATCCACGGGGGGCCCATGGGAGGAGAATTCGATACTTCCCGAAAAGCCTTTATCCGAGAGGCGAATGCTGTCCAAAACAGCCCCTCCCCTAAGCAACAACCGCTGCCGATCTCCTCCTCAGGAGAGGACCTCGAAGAAGTTCACCTACCCCACTGCGATGCCCTCGTCGTTAGCCTCCGCATAGCTAATTGTGAGGTTCGCCGAATCCTCGTCGACAACGGCAGCTCGGTAAATATTCTTTTTCACAAAGCCTTCGAAAGTCTTAAATTATCCAAAGAGAAGCTCAAACCAGCCGAATACACGTTGCTTGAATTCTCCGGCGTCCCAACCGTAATAAAGGGGATTATTACCCTCAACGTCACCGTCGGATCGGCTCCTGTCAAGAGGACCGAATCCCTGGATTTCATGATCATCGACGTCAGGGCGGCTTACAACGCCATTCTTGGCCGACCCGGACTAAACTCCTTCCAAGCGATACCTTCGGCCTACCACCTGAAGCTTAAATTTTCCACCCCCCAAGGGGTCGGCATCGTCTGAGGTAGCCACGAAGCAGCACGATCGTGCTACATAACCGCCGTCGGAGGGGATGTATTCCCCCTCGACGCCGTTGAACTCGAACCCGAGAGAGACGGCCCAGCTCCCGAGCCGGTTGATGAATTAGAAGAGGTCCTGTTCGATGCCAAGGATGAGTCGAAATGGTTCCGGGTGAGCCGCTCACTCTCCGAGGACTTGAAGTCAGGCATCATCGCCTGCATCCGTCGCAACGTCGATCTCTTCGCTTGGAAACCCTCCGACATGCCCGGGATCTCCGAAGACTTGATTATGCATCGACTAAGCGTCATCCTTGACTCTAAGCCGGTCGTCCAAAAGAGGCGCAAAGTCGCCCCGGAGAGGCAACAAATTGTAAAAACGGAAGTGGACAAACTCCTGTCCGCTCGATTCATCCAGGAAGTCAGCTACCCCGAGTGGCTGGCTAATGTCGTCATGGTGAAGAAGGCAACAGGGGGTTGGTGGATCTGCATCGACTTCACGGACCTTAACAAAGCATGTCCTAAAGATCCTTTCCCCCTCCCCCGCATCGACGCTCTAATCGACGCAACCTCGGGGCATGAGCTATTGTCCTTCATGGACACATTCTCGGGGTACAATCAGATCCGGATGTTTCCACCCGACATCTCCAAGACCTCGTTCGTCACCGACCAGGGCCTTTACTGTTACCGCGTTATGCCCTTCGGGCTGAAAAACGCCGGAGCCACGTACCAGCGACTCGTCAACAGAGTCTTCAAAGACCTGATCGGCCGCAATGTGGAAGTATACGTCGACGACATGCTTGTCAAAAGCCGGGCTAGGCCGGATCACGTCGCCGGCCTCGAGGAAGCCTTCGGTGTCCTCCGACGCCACAACATGAGACTCAACCCGGCCAAATGCGCCTTCGGCGTCTCCACGGAGAAGTTCCTGGGGTTCATCGTCAGCCAACGCGGCATTGAAGCAACCCCCGAGAAAATCCAAGCCATTATTGACATGTCCCCTCCCCGGAATGTCAAGGAGGTTCAAAGGCTCACAGGTCGATTAGCGGCAATCGGCCGTTTTCTCTCCAAATCAGGAGAGAAGTCTCTCCCCTTTTTCAAGGCCTTGCGCGGAAAAGGGGGCTTCGAGTGGGGTACCCCTCAACAAGAAGCCTTCGAACAGCTAAAGCAATACCTCGCCAACCCGTCTCTCCTCAGCAAGCCCGAGCCGGGCGAGCCGCTGTGGCTCTACCTGTCCGCCTCGGACAACGCTCTCAGCGCCGTCCTCGTCCGAGAGGAGGAAGGGGTTCAAAAGCCACTGTATTATGTGAGCAAAGTGCTCCTCCCAGCAGAGACGAGATATGCAAAGATAGAGAAGATGGCCTATGCGCTGGTCATGGCAGCCCGGAAGCTTCGCCCTTACTTCCAAGCCCACTCCATCCAAGTACTGACTGACCAACCACTAAAGACTGTCCTTCACAAGCCCGAAAACTCCGGCCGCTTAGTCAAGTGGTCAATCGAGCTGAGCCAGTTCGACATCAGCTATCAGCCAAGGGCGGCCATTAAAGGACAGGCTCTCGCCGAATTCATAACGGAGTGCACCGTCTCCGAGCAGCCTGGTCTCGAGGGATCGGATCCGACCTGGGAGGTCTTCGTCGACGGCTCGTCATGCGACACGGGAAGTGGGGCGGGCATCATCCTTCGTGGCCCCGACCAATTCCTACTTCAATACTCCCTCCACCTCAACTTTCCAGCCTCCAACAACGAGGCAGAATACGAGGCCATGATCGCCAGATTGACCCTCGCCAGCCGAGCCGGGGCCAAGCAAATCCGGGCCTTTAGTGATTCTCAACTCGTGGTCAATCAGATCACCGGAGAATACGAAGCCCGCGATGAACGCATGATGAAATATTTAACGACAGTCAAGCGACTCCTGGCGTCCTTCAACTGCGCCGCGGTTATCAGAGTCCCCAGGGAACAGAACGCTCAAGCAGACGCGTTATCCAAACTTGCCTCTTCCTCCTTCGAGGGCCTCGATCAGACGGTGCTCATAGAAGTCCTCCTGAAACCAAGTATCAGTGACCCGGAGCCGGAAGCGATGTGTGTGCAAGATGGGACCAACCCGGACGACTGGACCACTCCCATCAGAAGGTTCTTAATCAATGCCGAGCTTCCGGAAGACAGAGCCGAGGCCAGACGAGTCAGAGTCCGAGCTGAAAGGTTTGTCATGATCGATGACATCCTCTTCAAATGCTCGTACACCTTGGCCGACGGCAAACCTTACCTCCGCTGCCTCACCAGCGATGAGGCCAGCTACGCCCTCAGAGACCTGCACGAGGGGATCGGCGGATGCCACATGGGGAGCAGGACGCTTGCTCGGAAGGCCCTGAATCAGGGGTACTATTGGCCAACCATGCTCCAAGACTCGCTAGACTTGGTCAAGAGGTGCGGCCCCTGCCAAAGATTCTCCCCTATCAAAAGGCTTCCTCAAGCCAATCTCCGGTCCCTGGCAAGCCCTACGCCCTTCGCTATGTGGGGTATGGACCTTGTGGGGCCCTTCCCCCCAGCAGTGGGACAAAAGAAATTCTTGATCGTCGCCATCGACTACTTCACCAAGTGGATCGAAGCCGAACCACTGTCCAGCATCACCGAACGCCAAGTGCAACAGTTCTTTTGGAAGAACATCATCTGCCGGTTCGGAATCCCTCGAGTCCTCGTCACTGACAACGGAACCCAGTTCCAAGGTCAAAACTTCCAAACCTTCTGTGCAGACATCGGCATCCAACAACGTTTCTCTGCCATTTGCCACCCTCAGTCCAACGGCCAAGCGGAGAACGCGAACCGGCAAATCCTCGACGGCCTCAAAAAGCGCCTCGACAGTTCCCCCAAAGGGCTGTGGGTCGAGGAACTGCCCAGCGTACTATGGGCGCACCGAACCACCCAGAGGATCCCCACGGGGGAAACACCATTCAGTCTGACCTACGGGACTGAGGCAGTCATCCCCGTCGAGGTCGGATTATCCTCTCCCCGGATCATAGCCTTCGATGAAGCTGACAATGCGTCCGGCCTGAGGGCCAACCTGGACCTCGTCGCCGAGGTACAAGAGAAATCTTCAATCCGAAGAAGCATCTACCAGCAACGGATCGAGAAGTTTTACAACAAGAAGGTCCGCCCCACAAACATCAGGGCAGGGGACCTGGTGTTATGTAAGCTATCTGTCTCCGATCCAACCAAGAAGAGGAAATTGGCTCCCAACTGGGAAGGCCCATACCGTGTAGTCGAGGCTGTCCGCCCTGGTACATACCGACTGGGGGATATGGACGACCGACCCATCAGTCGACCCTGGAACGCCGAGCACCTGATGAAATTCCTGGAAGAGCAAGCCTAGGTCACAGCCTGACTATAGTAAAGTAAAGTAAAACTGATGTAAGCTTTCATATGTAAAGGGCCACTTTAAGGGCCCTCCCTATCTGGTATATAAGAAGTCTCTTTTTTTTTTCAAAATCCGAATTCCTCGGCAAACAAGGGGATCGGCACCCAGGTTCACGCTCCGGTATCGTCCCCAAGAGCCCCGGTCGGGTCGACCCAGCTCCGGGCCAGGGAGTCTTTCTGTTGCCCCACGTCGATCCCTCACGAATCCGCGGGGCCAGACCTCGCCTCCACCGCCCTTCACCACACCGCTGACCAGAGCAAAGAAGGAAAAGATTTCTTTATTTTATATTCTTTTATTTTATTCGGGGAAAACAAACAACAACCGTTACGAGACCACTCCACTCATCTCAAACTAAGGGAAATCGCCGCCTTAGGGATCCTCAGATCCAGCGAGGGGCGGGATCACTCCAACCGAACGACTTGGAGCTCTCTCTTCATCATGACGGTCCTTCGGTTCTGCCACAGTCGACACACCGGCCACGGAGCTCTGAGCGTCAACGGATCGCATACGCTCCATCAAAAGCATCGCAGAGGGAACCCCCTCCGCTCGCCTACCCCCCGAGGAAGATAGCGAGACCCCCAACATCGTCCTATAACGGTGTATCTCCATCTCCTTCTCCACTATCACATCACGAAGTAGCTTTTCAGAGGAGGGCCTCTGCACCGAGGAACTAGACATAGTATATCCGAGACCGGCACCCCCGAGCTCCCGATCCGCAATCGCCCTCCTCAGCCGGCTTGCCTCCTCACTAAGGGCCTCAGACTTATTCCTGTAGTAATTGAAAGCCGCATCAGTATCACGGGCCCCCTTTCGGTACCGAACCAAAGTGGCCTCCAGGGCCTCAACCTTGTTCCGAAGCCAAGCCACATCGGAACGACGGGGGTCCGCCTCAGGAGGGGGAGCCATAACCTACAAAAGAACCAGCCCACTCAAAACGCATAAGCAAGGAGGTTCGGAAGTATTCAAGGTCAAAACACTTGGCCAGCCCAAAAAACCCCTTTTTATAAATTTAGTTTCTCCATACAAAAAATGCGGTGGCCAGTCCGCGGAAGGCAAATACAATCGAGAGAAGGAAAAAGAAGGACAAAAAATTATACAGCTAGTGTTCCCACCTCAGTGTCGGTCGGGTTCACGGGGGGGTCGGCAGCCTGGTCACCATCGGGCTCTTGTTCGCCAGGGGTCTTCGGTGTCCCCTCAATCTCCATATCAAACTCGAAGTGGGACAGGTCGATAGTAGGATAGAAGTGCCTCACATGACTGAGGGCCTTTGCATAACAGTTGTCCTGGGCCTTGATCACCAGGAGCTGACACGACTCCGTCACCTCATCCTTCTCCTTCGCCGACCTCTTCTCCTGAGCCGCCATCGTCTTCACCCATTCCTCCTTTTCCTTGTCAAAGGCCGCCTTCATTTCCGTCTCCCTCCCATGAGAGCCTTCGAGCTCTACCTTCAACTCCTTCACCTCCTGCTCGGCCTTGTCAGCCCGGTCTCGCTCTCGCTGCAAAGCCGCCTCATAAAGGCCTCTCACGTGGGCCCCCTGCACGGTCGCCTGCAATATCCCAACAATACTAAGAAACCTGTCTTAAATGACATGATCTTAGAGCAAATGGGTTCGGTTGATTTACCAGCACATTGGCCTGCGCAAGACGCGCGTACGCCTCGTCCAGGGTCTGGGCCTTCATATCCGAACGGTCCCGGGGGGTCGCCAGCTTATCGGCAACCTCCACGGCCTGGCGCCCTCGGACCAGGCAATCACCCTCTCGGATCGACTAATTCGGCACCCACGGTCGCCGAAGTCTCTCCTCTATCCCGGTATCCACCAGGGGACCCTTCCCCTTATCAAGGTCAGTAGCCCTGCCCTGATCCGAGCCTCCCTGGACCACCGCGTCCCCGCCTGTCTCCGAGCGAGTCCTTTTGGCCCTAGGCTGAGTTGGGGCCTCAGAGACCACCTGGGACAATTCGGACGTCTTCACCACGTCACCCTTCTTCTCGACCTTCTTCTTCTTCATGGCGAGCCTCAGCGCCCTAATCGATTCTTCATCCATATCTGTAAAAAAATCCATTAAGAACAATGAGCAAGAAAGTACAAGAAGATCGAGAGAAAGGAAACAACCACATACTAGAAAGTACGGCCGGGCTCAGTCCAGCTCTCGCCAGGTGGGCCTCTGTCACCTTCGCCCAATTAATGCTGTACGACAAACGGAGGCGCTCAACAAACCTCCACTCCTCAGCCGTCAGGTCCCCCGGCCTCGGCGTTTCATAGCTCGGCTTAGAATGGTTCCACCGCGTGGGAATATCCCAAGGATCCTTGCTCCGAATCACCAAATATTTCTTCTTCCAAAACTTGATAGAATCCGGGTGACCGTGGACTACCTTCCCCTTACCACGAGGCGAAATATAGTACACTCCCTCTGATGATAAGCCGATCATCAACATCGCTCGGAACACATTCAGCCGCAGGGGCACCTTCTGCTCTTCACACATCAGCACGAAGCAGACAATTTGCTTCCAGGAGTTCGGCCCAAACTGCATCGGTGCCAAAGACGCCCAATTCAGCACCTCCCGAACGAATGGGTGGATCGGCAGCCTCAATCCGGAGATAAAGGCGTCCACAGGGAAGACGCAATACCTATCCGGCAGGGGGTCGGTCGGCCGAAGAGTAGAGTTCGGCAGCAGAAGCTCATAGTTGGACCCAATGTAGTACGCCAACTGCAGAGCCCCTAAGTCACCTACCTCCAAAACTGTCGGGTGTGCTTCCACCTTCACCCTCTTTCGGCTCGGCAACGACGGCTGGACCCCAGAGAGCTCCTTATCGGAGAGATCGTCGGGATAGCAACGGAAGGGTTTGGGTTGTACAGACGATCCTATCGTCAGATCACCGTGAACGGGTACCTAACTCGAGCCGCCGATCCCCGACTCCTTCTTCTTCTTCGGAGCCCTCTTCTTCTTCTTGGCTCGCTCCGGCGAGGGTGTAGACAATCGAGCCAGGACGGCCGGATTCCGAGGCCCTTCGGCGGCATCCCCTTCAGAACTGCCCCCCTCTCCGGAAGCCAACCCTGGGGTCCGGACTTCTTCTGAACTACCGCCCTCCTCCTCGGAATTGCTACTGTCCACCACGAAATGCCTCCGAGATCGCAATGGCTTCACTTCATGTACCACCTCCTCCTCGCTTACCGTCTCCTCCCACGAGGTCGATTTGAAGACAGGCTTCACTCCCCCCCCAGACGTCGACGCCGACGAGCCAGACTGAGCCCTTTCCATCTGTGTCAAAGCTAAAACGGACTTACCGGTTAAACCTGAGATCGCTTCGGGAGAACGGGCCTACTGCGGGAAACTGAAGAGACGAACACTGAAGAGTTAGAGGATTTTGTGAAGAGTAAGGAGCAAGAAAAAAGTGGGCGATGAAAGGAGAGGGGAGAACATTTATAGGGGATAGAAACGATTCCTCGATTTCTGCAGTTACTATTCACCGATTGACGTGCAACTGCCACCTGGAGAATCACGCCACGACCTCGAAACCTGCGCTGCTGACGTCACCCAGCGCCAAGCTGGCAACCCTGTGCAGGGGTCGGTTCGGATGGAGGAATCGGAGGGGGGGCAATGCTTTACTTAAGATTTAAGGCTCCAGGGTTCGGTTGGCTCACCTCTCACCCGCGAACAAATCGGGGCTTACGACCTCGGCAGCCGAAACCCCCGGAGTGGTGCCACCCGATAAAAGCACCGCCAAGGCAGCAGACCACCCCGCTCAGTCCCTCGGAAGCAATGGCTCACCATCACCCTTACCGACCCATAATCCCTCCTCATCTCGAGGTTCGGTCTGGCATCAGGGTACTCTTCTCAGGAAGGTCCACCGGCTCGCCATCACCCTTACCGACCCATAATCCCTCCTCGTCTCGAGGTTTGGTCTGGCACCAGGGTACTCTTCTCAGGAAGAAACAACGGCTCACCATCACCCTTACCGACCTATAATCCCTCGCTAGCTCGAGGTCCGGTCTGGCACCTGGGTACTCTTCTTCGGAAGATCCACCGGCTCGCCATCACCCTTACCGACCCATAATCCCTCCTCACCTCGAGGTTCGGTCTAGCACCAGGGTACTCTTCTCAGGAAGAAACAACGGCTCGCCATCACCCTTACCGACCCATAATCCCTCGCCAGCTCGAGGTCCGGTCTGGCACCTGGGTACTCTTCTTCGGAAGATCCACCGGCTCGCCATCGCCCTTGCCGACCCGTAATCCCTCGCTAAGCTCGAGGTCAGGTCTGGCACCAGGGCGGTCTTCCCAGGAAGGCCAACGGCTTGCCATCCCCCTTGTTGGCCCATAAGTCCCTCGCCAGCTCGAGGTCGGGTCCAGCACCAGGGCCTTCTTCTCAGGAAGAATCACCGGCTTGCCATCACCCTTGCCGACACATAATCCCTCGTCTTCTCGAGGTGCGGCCGAGCACCAGGGTACTCTTCTCAGGAAGAAACAACGGCTCGCCATCACCCTTACCGACACGTAATCCCTCGTCATCTCGAGGTTTTGTCGAGCACCGGGGCCCTCTTCTCAGGAAGAAACACCAGTTCGCCATCCCCCTCACCGACACATAATCCCTCGTCTTCTCGAGGTTCGGTCGAGCGCCGAGGTACTCTTCTCAGGAGGAAGCAACGGCTCGCCATCAACCTTACCGCCTAACAGGCTCTCGCCGGCTCGAGGATCGCTCTAGACAATCAGAACGCCTCCCTCAGGAAGACCCAGGGGTTCGCCATCCCATTTTTTACACCCGTAAACACTCCTCCACGGCTAGCTCCCACACCTCCGTAGGAGTGGGGGGCTTGTGTGGTAGGGTAAAAATGGCTTAGGGCCCAACCAGGGCCCAATACAACTCTCACTCAGAAATGGTGAAAACAGTGGTCCAGATTGGCACCGAACCTCCAGTTCGGCACCGAACCTCTACTACAGGGTCGGCGCCGAGTCTCCAGTTCACCCCCACAGATCCGGACTCCTCGTATCCAATGAACGACTATGGCCCTCGGTCTCCGATCCACGACAGCCCTCCAAGCCGTCCTACCATCCTGGTATAGAAGGAAGATGACTTGGCGCAGCCCAGGCCCTCAGATCCTCCCAGGAGCACAGGAGCCCCATGATCTGCCCTGTCAACTCCAAATACCACCCAGGGTTTTGCCACGTCAGCCCTATACCACTCCTGATATTGCCACGTCAGCCCTAAACCCCCTGGGCCCTCTGCCACGTCAGGCCCATGGGCTTTCAGGTCCAGACCCGGCCCCCAAACGAAACCAAACCCGGTTGGGGTTCTTTATAAATACTAGACCCTCACCCACCTTTTGGAGGTAATCAATCTTTGTCCACTTAAATTCACCTAGTTATTGCTACTCTCTCACAGAGACTGACTAGATTGTCGGAAGGTCCGCCACCGGGACAAACCCCGGTGTTTCAGGACCGTCTGCAGGTACACAAGACCTCGGATCCGAATCTTCTGATCCGAGCCCAGATCTCCGAATCACCCTGAGGTCGCCACAAGTTCCGCCCGGTCAGCCAAGGGTCGTCAGACGAGCAGCATTCTCCTTCAAATACAAATTGAGTCCGAACTCACACCTGGTGCATCCACACGTCTCCCAAAAATAAACCGCATCATGCACTTAGTCCTTAATGCAATTGTTTATATTAGATGACACTAATGCGCACTTGTTCGGATTCTATACATCCCATACTACATAGGTCCGAGGACAAGCCCTTAATCGTTCTTCATCTTTGTAGGGTTCAATCCCTCGTTATGACTTAATCTACTACTGTAATTACGGTAGGTATCTTAGATGATCTATGAGTACAAGCTCGTGTATAGAAAATTCTGGAAGGGAATCCCACGCACTGACACGACGCATCGAGCAGGCAACCTATGGACAATTCAACCTCACTTCATGGCACACGATCCTCTTGCAGTCACCAAACATCCCACAAGCGTCGCCACCGGGACGATAATTCTGGAGTAGTGCCCACGCCATGTCTTGACGCATTAAGCAGGCAGCCTGTGGATCACTCTCACACCGCCACTCCGATGGCCCTCATACTCGTGTTTTTCTCCTACTTTCATCACATCTCCACTATGTACTAATCCTTAGTTTCTTTTATCAAAATCATGAACAAAAATCGAAGCTCTAGAGTTAGCCTCTCCACTAAACCAGACTTATTCATTCATTTCAACATGACCAACCTTGGTCTTTCTTTTCAAATTTCATTTCATTTCATTTCATTTCCAAAATGTTGGGGGAGACTTAGCTACTCTTTTATTTCAATTTTCATTTCACAATTTCCAACTCATAAATTCCCCATGTTGAGTTCTCATACTCACATGTATATTCTCTTTTCAATTCATGATTTCTAATTTGTTCAAATAGTCCAAGACTATACATGAATTCTATATGCTTTATCAATTATCACTTCATATCAAAATTTCACATCACTAACAAATATACACACTTCATATTATTCCACATTATTCTCAAATGAGAATAAATTGTATTATGTCACATAACAAAGTTTCTTTTTGCTAAATCATCTTCTAATCCTTCATTTCAATTTATTCTTGTAAGTTATAATTTCACATCAATAAACATATAGAATCATAGTTCTATTTATGCATTTTATCTCCAAATCATAGTTAATTCCATTCAAATAATCCCCAAACCATTTTTATAAAGTCCCTTATATTTTTAGAAGAATAACCATATTTTTTTCACAATTTTTGGACACTTAAAAACCCAAAAAAAAATATTTTTTCATTCTTGCTGATAGCAAGAATCGAACCAGGCACCCAGAGAACACAGCCGACAGCACCAGCCACTAGGCCATATGCGCTAAGCGCTATAAAGAGGGGGCAAATGGGTATTTGTTCCTCTCTGTCGGTGATTTATATGTTTACAAAAAAATGTGAAATAATATATGCGGCTACAGGGATTCGAACTGATCAACACAGAGAACCCAACCGCATCGTAGGACCACTTGAGCTACGCGCTCAGTTGTCATAAGTATAATTTCAATTCCATTTAACTTATGCTCTCTGTTATTTAGAACATTTCGATGTTCAACTAACTTTCGTTTCATTTTGCTCTCATCAAATTATACTGTATAACTCCAGATTAATTCTCCCTCACATAATTCATATATCAGTGTGCATAAAATAATTTTTGTACCAATAAAAATATATTTTCATACAATTCCTTTGAAATTTACATTATAACTACTATATTTCTCATTTTTCGACATTTCTTAGCAATTGATCTTCTAATCTCTTTATCCACAATTTTTACATTAATTCTCTGTTATTAATCTTTTACCCAACATACAAATCTATAGTTGGATTTATCCATTCTCACATCAACACAAAAAGATCTATTTAACTCATGCAATAACATTAACAAACTACTAACTTTTGTATATAATTTCTTTTTGATGGTAATAAATGCATTTCCTTCAATCAATCCATGATCATAATCAATTCACATACAACTTATAATTTAATAATAGAACTACACACTATTCCATATCAACAATTCAATCAATTTGGGATCATTTAATGTGCATTCTTATTAATCATTTTCATGCTTCATCATTCAATTTAATCTAGCATTTCTACTTTAGAAATAAGGAGAATTTTACCCACAACTCAAATTTAATAATAAAATCACCTAAAAGTTATTCATTAACATTCCGATCAATTCATAGACTAACTTTCCAATTAAAATGTATTCTTATTAATATTTTTCATGCATCATTACTCAATATAATACTAGCATAATTCCTAATTAGAAATAAGGAAAATTAAACCCACATTGTATGGAGAGACAACACAATTTGCAATAAAATCCTTGCAACGAGATGCACTTCCTCCTAGACGATGCGCGCATAAGCTCCACAAGCACCAACCCGAGCTCCTCTCCTTGGACTAGCTGGCCTCTCCTTCTTGGAAAAATGCAAGCACAATCCCCCTCACAACTCAATCTTTTTAACTCACAACTACTACTAGATAATGCTATTAGACTATAGATTTGGAAAGGAAGATTAATGCACAAAATAACTAGCCATGGGAGGGGGTATTTATACTAAAAATCAAATAGAATGGAGGGCTAGGATTAAATGGTTGGTTGTAGGATGGAGGGCTAGGATGAGAGTAGGAGTTGCAATAACTACCCACATCTAAATAACCAGCACCATGAACACCATTACAATTTTTGAATTCCCTCCAAAAGTACACAACCGGCCACTTGAAGAAGCATGCATTTTGCACGTGTATGTGTAGTGCACGTGCAAGCAACTAGGACCCAAAATTGTACCTTAACTTTTGTATAAAAATAAAATAATCTTTTAAATTGTATTCTACATGACAAGTTGTGTAAAAATATAGTCCATGGGCTTTAGTTTATGGGCCAAAATAGTTACTTTAAAATAAAATCAATAAATTACATTTTGGGCTTTTAAGAAAAAGGCTTTAAAATAAGTCTTTCTATCTATTTAAAGAAAAAGGGCTTTTGTATAAAATAATTTGAAAACACACATTTAATTATTTATACACATCACAATAAAAATAATTATAAGATTTAATTCAACCAAAATATTGCACGTGCACACTACGTGCAAAACAAAATAATTTTTCATGAATTGAAAAATCAGGGCATTACATACCAGGCGTGTTGACGGGGCTCCATAGGGTTCGAGAGCTTCTGGAGGAGCATGCCGAGCATATAGTATATGGCTGGGGGCAGATATTCGAGGAGAACGCAGCGAGAGAGACCTCGGAAGCGGACGGCACGGTCTCCAATCTTAACGAGGCAGACCTGGCAGCGATCCGGGAATGTTTTCATATCCCGGAGGAGAACGAGTTGATGCTGCCGGGTCCCGGGGTGAGGACCAACTCGTCGATGCCAGTAAACATGTGTTTCTAGCCGGTCGAGGCCTTCATCGCCGGGGCGCGTCTGCCCCTTCACCCGTTCGCCGTTCAGGTGCTGAGGTGGTTCGGGGTCAGCCCCATCTAATTGATGCCGAACGCGTGGAGGGTCATCAACGGGTTCGCGCTCCACTGTCAGGCAGCCGAGAACGAGCCGAACTTGAGGGTGCTTCCGACACTTTATTGGCTTCATCAACAGCACAAGTCCGAGTTCTGCTACTACTTGGCTCTGACGCATGGTGCTCAGCTCGTCAACTGCCCCAACTCCATAAAGCACTGACGGGACAAGTACTTCATAGTTCAGAGCCGCGAACTGTGGAGCATACCCTCGGGTTGGGTGGAGGAGGTGACGAAGAGGGTAAGGGAGTCTCCTGTGCTCCACCCCAACGAAGAAGAGGTGGTTCGGATTCTTCTCCACCGGCCAAAGTTCGATTGGAGAGATCTGACCGAAGACACGCTCTTCAAGGGAGGGCTCTGTCGCGTAGATCCCAGTACGTGGCTTTATCCGTTTGTTTTGTTTTTTTTTCTAATTCAATCATAACTTGTTTTAACCGAACTTTTCTTTCGTTGCAGAGACTATGGATTATGATGCAATTCTAGCGTAGAGGGCAGCTCTCGGAAGCAAGGCACCTAAGAAGTGCAAGAGGATCACCACGAAGGTGACCACTCCGAAGCCTAAGACGGTCGACAGTGCCGTTCAGGAGGCATCGGCCTCGGCAACGGTGACCCCGAGGGTGGCAAGGGCAGCAACCTCGGCACCGGCCGAGGCTGGTGAGTTCCTGATGGCTGCTGCCCTCGGGATGGAGGCACCTCCGTTGACGGCGGACGCCGAGGTGTTCCTCACCAAGGAGCATAAGAAGATTTTCGTTCCAGACTGGTAGGTTCGGAAACATGACGGCTTCCTCGGCGACTTGACATCGAGCATGCAAGCGGTGAAGCACTTGGCCACGCCGAAGGATCGAGCCACCATGGATGCCGGTAGTGTGGACGATGATGCCTTTGAGATTGCTTGCTCGGCGGTATCGGTGAGTATCGATTTCTTTCTTGTAGATAACTTGCATATTTGTTTCTCTAACTTTTTTTTGTTCGGCCGCAGATAACTGTTCACTTCGGTCATCTTATGGAGAAGATGACGGAGCTCGAGAAGGACCTCAAGAAGGAGGTCGACCGTGCCCGAGCTGAAAAAGCTCGGATCGCCAGCGAGCTCGAGAAGCTGACGGTCGAGACGGAGGGGAAGACGTCGAGGCTGGAGTACCTCGAAGGCCTCGTCACGACGCTCGAGGGCGATCTGCATCGACAGAGGGAGGAGGTGGCAAAGCAGAAGGCCGAGGCTGTGGAGGCAGCCAAGGTTGTAGCGGCGAAGGAGGCCGAAGCTGCAACTATGGAGAAAGCTCAGGGCTTCCTTGCAGCCAACATGGCCAAGGCATACGCTCGTGCCATCGAGTAAGTGTTGGAGCGGTACCCCGAGGTCGACTGCTCCGGATGGCGACTCTTTCCCGAGCACGTCGACGGCTTCGATGACGAGTCCAAGGGGGAAGTAGGGGACGATGAAGGGGATGCCGTGGTCGAGATCGTCAGTGAGCGCCAGGGGTCCGAGGTGACTCCGCTAGCAATGGTCGCGCCTTCGGGGGTATCCGACTATGTCCAATACCGTCGCCCTGGGAAAGAGGTCGCCCCCTGACTTCTTCTGCTTCCTTTTTTTTGTATTTTTTGATGCATCGCCTAATTGCGGACTAGCCACCGCACTTTTTTGAAATGAATGAAAATCCATCGTTTTTAGTTCGACTAAGTGCTTACGAATCTTGAATTTACAAAAATTTTCTTGAAATTTGGATAAGTGTTCACGTCACCCTGCCTAAAAGTTCGGCTAGGTGTTCACAAATTTTTTTCGAAATGTTGCTGTGTACACGTTGCCTTGTTTAGGAGTTTCGGCTTTGTGAATTCGCTAATTTTTGCTAAGTGTTCTCGTCGTTTGCCTTGGAATTTTTAGCTCGTGGAGGTGACATAGCTGATCGAAGCAACTCATGCGGCGGAGGAGTTATGTTTCGAGGTCAACCTAGGGGCGACGAAGTTGTGCCTCGCTAGGTGCCGAGAGCGCCTTTATGAAGTTGAGTTGGGGCTGTGTAGAGCCGAAAGTGAACGAAATCATCTGCAACTAATTGTAGGCCACCGAGACATCGAGATTCGAAGACTAGAAGGGAGGCTTGCTGAGATGTCCCCCGAAGGCGAAGATGATGGCTCGTCGACAGCCTTTAGTCTTGGCCTGAGGCTTAAGTGTCTCCGCCACTCCTTGTCGAAGATGACAACGGAGAGGGACGAACTATTAGCTGAAATTCACTACTTGCGGATAGTATAAGATGAGCTTTTGGCGGGGAGAGAAGAACTAATAGCGGCGATGGGGAAGTTGACGGTGGAGCGTGACGAGTTGATGGCAGTGGTCGACGAGCTGAAGAGGGTTACGGTCGACAAGAGTATCGAGGTTTCTCAGCTCCGCTGAATTATTGCCGACAGTTCTGGTGCCCCATGCTCTGCTGTGCCCCCTTGCTTCAAGATAGCCGTGAAGGATGACTCTCTGAAGCAACGAATAGTCGAGCTAGTGGCGGAGGTTGCTCGCCTCAAGCCCCAACCGAGTCGGATCAACGTCAGAAGCACTTCGTGTACCCGTGAAGAGAGCGAGCGAGGGATTTCATTTTACGAGCTTGCGACTCGCTTGCCCATCGCTCAGCGAAGTCCAGGTGACGCACAAAGTGGGGTGGTTGTTTCGTCGAGCAGAGCATCCGTTGGTGCGACTGTCAGAAGCAGCACAAAAGATACATCTCAGTTTGCCAGTCTAGGGACGAGCTCCGAGGTTAGGCGCCGCCGTCCCCGGGTGTCTTTAAAGCGGAACATCCCTATGCCTAGGAGGCGTTGAAGTATTCTTTTGTTGTCCAAGTTTTGAATCTTGTCTAAGTACGAGGAGTCGGTCTTGTAATTTTGGCATTTTAACTCTTGTAACTTCGTTGTAGAGAAAAGTATAAATCTTGTAATTTGGTTTGTTCCCCAAACTTTATAGAAGCGAAGCTTGTTTCTTCTTTTGGATTTGTGTTTTGTTAGTCATCTATGGTTGTAGGAGCACTTCTGAAGGGCGGGCCACTTCTTACTCGCTTATGAGAGCGCTCGGCAAGGTGTGCCAAGTCCAAAGCGAGAGTTTTTTCTCACGTTTGGGGGTCGGTGCCAAGAGCGCTCGACAAGGTGTGCCGAAGTCCAAAGCGAGAGTTTTTTCTCACATTTCGGAATCGGTGCCAAGAGCGCTCTGCAAGGTGTGCCGAAGTCCCAAAGTGAGAATTTTTTATCGCGTTTGGGCGTCGGTGCCAAGAACGCTCGGCAAGGCATGCCGAAGTCCCAAAGTGAGAGTTGCAACTTCAACTTTTGACAACTACTCAAAATCAGAAGCAAATCTTTCTTCTTATAGGCACGAAATGTCAACCTTATGAACTTGAGATTGATAAGCAGTTTTATGGTTTTTGCAGCCTCCCCCATATGAGAGCCACTGCAAATTGTAAGAGAAGCCAGTTTCTTGCAGTGGAAAGCAGCCTTGAAGAATTACTTCAACTTTAAACGAATCATAAGAACCAAAGGTTAGCTCCTCCAAGTACTCTTCTCCCATGTCTAGTATAGTGGTAGAAACTTTCAGTTGTCCAGCCAAGTGATTTGGATTCCGAACACGTCATTCGAGTAAGTTTCAACGGTTGTGGAAGCAGTTCTGAATGGCGAACCACTTCTAGCTCGCTTAAGAGCGAGCTTGTGAAGTAGAATCGAGCCAAGTCTTGGACTCCGAATACGTCGTTCGAGTAAGTTTCAACGGTTGTGGGAGCAATTCTGAATGGCGAACCACTTCTAGCTCGCTTAAGAGCGAGCTTGCGAAGCAGAATCGAGCCAAGTCTTGGACTCCGAACACGTCGTTCGAGTAAGTTTCAACGGTTGTGGGAGCAATTCTGAATGGCAAACCACTTCTAGCTCGTTTAAGAGCGAGCTTGCAAAGCGGAATCGAGCTAAGTCTTGGACTCCGAACACGTCGTTCGAGTAAGTTTCAACGGTTGCAGGAGCAATTCTGAATGGCGAACCACTTCTAGCTCGCTTAAGAGCGAGCTTGTAAAGCAGAATCGAGCCAAGTCTTGGACTCCGAACACGTCGTTTGAGTAAGAACGGTTAAAGGTCTAAAACAGAGAGATAAAATAATCACAAGGGAATTATCAGGGGAAAGTTCTTTATTGATAACTGCTAATCGGCTGCTTCTAAGTTGCAAGCCATTATTACAATGGGAAAATAAAGAAGCAAGTAAAAAACAAAAAGATAATAATGGTTCGACATTTGATCGTACTCGGAGACGCGTTCAAACACCCTCTTGGTACTTCAGTAAATGGTCGGCATTCCAAGTTCTTGGTATCTCTCTGCCTTCGAGATCTTCAAGACGATATGTTCCTAGCCGGACTACCTTGGAAACCTTGTACGGTCCTTCCCAATTCGGAGCTAGTTTACTCTTTTGGCTGGAGAATGAGATAGCTAGCTTTCTGAGGACTAAATCCCCTTCCTTGATATCGGTGGGACGGACTTTTTTGTTGTAGGCCTGATCAACTCTCCTCTGATAATTTTGCTGGCGAATTGAAGCTCTTTCACGGAGCTCATCAATAAGGTCCAAATTTGCCCGGAGCTCTCTGGCATTCTGCTCTTCATCATAGGCAATAAGGCGAGGGGATGGCAAACCAACTTCTAAGGTGATTACGACCTCGGACCCATAGGTGAGATTGAAGGGTGACTCTCCTGTGGGGGTCCGTTTCGTAGTGCGGTAATTCCACAATACGTTAGGAAGTTGTTCCGCTCGTAAGCCTTTGGCCGACTTATCTAGTCTCTTCTTGATGCCGGAGAGGATCAGCCTGTTGGCGTTCTCTACTTGACCATTGGACTGAGGATGGGAGACGGAGGAGAAGCATTGTTGAATGCTGAGGTCTTCACATAATGATCGGAATACTGCCCCTGTAAACTGTGTTCCGTTATCTGTTATTAGGACCCGAGGTACACCGAACCTACAGATTACATTAGCTCGATCGACCAATTCATCAGAAGCCCAGAGTTCTCGGGCTTGTGCAGAACTTGCTTAAGCGGCTGGTCGGTAAGGACGACCACCGAGTGAGATTGAAAATAAGGATGGAGCTTTTTGGCTGCCATTACCAAGGCATATGTTATCTTTTCCAATCTCGGATAGCGGAGCTCGGCGTCTCTAAGGACCTTGCTCACATAATAGATAGGCTTCTGAGCCTTGTCTTCTTCCCTCACTAGGCCAGCACTGAGGGTTTGCTCGGAGGTAGCGAGGTAGAGGTAGAGTGTTTCCTCGAGAATAGGCTTGCTGAGGAGTGGGGGGTTGACCAGATAGGCTTTCAGTTGGTCGAACGATTCTTGCTGCTGTTGGCCCCATTCGAAGCCTTTAGCCCCTCTGAGGGCTTTGAAAAAAGGAAGACACTTCTCCCCTGACTTAGACAGGAAGCGTCCTATGGCCGCGAGGCGTCCTGTAAGCTTTTGAACTTCTTTCACACTTGTAGGAGGAGCCATGTCCAGTATGGCTTTGATCTTCTCGGAGTTGGTTTTGATCCCCCTCTAACTGACCATGAAGCCCAGGAACTTACCAGACGAGACCCCGAACACACACTTGTTCAGGTTTAGTCTCATATTATGCTTCCTCAACACGTCGAAGGCTTCTTGTAGGTCGGCGACATGGTCGGACCCATGGATACTTTTGACCAACATATCATCAACGTACACTTCCATATTTCGATCGACCTAATTCTGGAAGACCTTATTAACGAGGCGCTGGTAGGTGGCACCGGCATTTTTGAGCCCGAAGGGCATCACTCGGTAGCAATAAAGGCTCTGATCTGTGACGAATGACGTCTTCAGGATATCCGGGGGAAATATTCTAATTTGGTTGTATCCGGAGAAGGCATCCATGAAGCTCAACAGCTCATGGCCCGAAGTAGCTTCGATTAAGGTATCTATGCTGGGGAGAGGGAAAGGATCTTTAGGGCATGCCTTGTTCAAATCCGTGAAGTCAATGCAAATCCTCCAACTTCGATTGGCCTTCTTGACCATAACAACATTAGAGAGTCATTCGAGATAGTTGACTTCTTGTATGAACCGTGCCTTGAGGAGCTTGTCCACTTCTTCCTTTATGGCCTGTTGGCGCTCAAGGACGAACTTGCGCCTCTTCTGCTGGACCGGTTTGGACCCCGGTGCAACACTTAGGTGGTGGACGAGGAGGTCCTCAGAAATCCCTGGCATGTCGGTAGCTGTCCAGGCGAAGAGATCATGGTTCTTCCTGATGCAATGCACTACGTCAGAATAGAGGGAAGAGGGGAGGGTCTTGCTGATGAAGAATTTATGGTTCGGATCCTGCTCTGAAAAGAGCACTTCCTCCAGCTCGTCTACTGGTTCTGACATAGGCTGGGTGTTCCCCTGGGAAATTTCAAGAGTCTCGAAGGAAAGGACCGGTCCCCCGGTCAAGGTCATGTAACACTTGTGGGCCATCTCTTGACTTCCCCTCACTTCCCCTACACCTGCCTTGGTAGGGAACTTCATTTTGAGATGATAAGCCGACAGAACGGTTTCTAAAGCAGCTAGGCCAGGTCGGCCTTGGATCACATTGTAAGCAGCTGGAATGTCCACGACCATGAAATCCATTGGCTCCGTCCAGGTAGTAGAAGTTTTTCCAGTGGTTACGTCGAGGGTTATCACCCCTTCGATAGTCACCAGCACTCTCGTGAACCCATGGAGCGTATAGCCGGCGGGCTTGAGCCTGTCCCGCGATAACTTGAGTCCTCGGAAGGCTGCTAGGAAGAGGATGTTGACAGAACTGCCATTATCCACCAGGACCCTCTCCACTTTGAAGTTAGCCATGTGGAGGTTAATCACCAGTGCATCACAGTGGGTTGTTAGGACACCCTTTAAATCTTCATCCGAAAAAGTAACTGGCACTCCGAGACCTTTGGGCGGGGGTATGCTGTGCACCGAATTGACCTCCCGGATGAAAACCTTTCGAGAAGAGTTGGAGGTTCCTCCCATTGGGCCTCCATGGATGAGGTGAAAGACGCGTTCTTCTTCAAACTTGGGTGTCTCGTCATGCCTCTCGGGATGCTTGTTAGCCCCTCTGGGGGTGGAAGAAGATCGATCCGATCCTTTCTTACAAACTTGGACAGCTGCCCTCTCTGGATGAGGGCTTCAATTTCATTCTTCAGAGCCCGACAGTCATTGGTGTCGTGGCCATGGTCTCTATGATATCGGCACCACTTCTCCTTATCCCTTTTCTTCCCAGGGGTATTCATCTTCGGGGTAGGAAGCAGGACTCTCTCTTTCTCAACCTCCATGAGAATAGTTGAAACATTGGTGTTGAGAGGGGTAAACTTCTCAAATCTGGGAGGCAGGCGGCGTTGACCCCCGTTGTCCTTCTGGAGTTTCTTAGCTCCCTTATCTTTGGCTGCCTTTCTCTTGATTCCTGAGGAAGACCCCTCGAATGCGGGACGATGTTCAGCTTCCTCAGCCTGGATGTACTTCTCGCTTCTGAGAAGAAGGTCGGAGAAGTCTCGCGGGGGCTTTTTGGCTAGGGAGGAACGGAGGCTCGAATTGAGGACATTGTACTGGAAGGCGGCTGCAGCGACCGATTGGTCGAGGGAGACAATGGACTTAGCTTTCGCGGTAAACCGCTTGACATAATCTCTTAGTTTCTCACTCTTCTTCTGATTGAGGAAGAGTAGTGAAATACTAGTCTTCTCAGTTCGGCAGCTGCTCATGAAGTAGGTGATGAAGAGGGTTTCAAATTGTTCAAAAGAAAAGATGGAGGATGGGGCGAGGCGGGAGTACCATTCCCGAGCCGGACCTTTGAGAGTAGCTAGAAAGGTCTTGCACAGTAGAGCATCGGAAGCCTGGTGGATCATCATGAGAGTTTTGAAACTCTCGATGTGATCCATGGGGTCTGACTCCCCCGTATATGTCTCGAACTATGGTGGCTTGAAGTTTGCTGGAACGGGAGCCTCCATGATGATTCGGGAGAACGGGGGTCTGCTTGGGCGGAGGGTCTTCCCTCTTAGCTCCTCTTTCCTTTCTAGCAGACCGAGGCGTCTCTCCATCTTGTGGAGATGACGGTAGACAACATCATCCCTTTGACGGTACCCTGGCGTGCCTCTAGACTCCTCTTCGTACGAAGGGGAGCATGGAGTTCGGTGATGGTAGCTAGGAGAATGGTGAGGACTGGCGATGTAATGGCGGTGGCTCGGAGCTTGAGGAGGAGTTACGGACCGATGGAGAGAACTCTGAACCGGCAGAGGAGTGGGGACCCTCTGAATATTGTTGTTGTTTAGTGGGAGATTGAGGGCCTGCAGGATGGTTGCTTGGAATTCTTGGAATTCGGATCGGGTAATAGGTCTGTTCTGGTCCCTTTGGGGCTGCCGACCAGAGGGATAACGATGCCTTCTTCGACGGTACTCAGGAGACTCCCTCCGTCTCCTATGAAGAGGGGACCTCCTGTGGTCGCGGTGACGAGGAGATCGCTCATTTGGACGTTCTGAGCGGGTGGCTCCCTCATGGGCCCGCCTTTCGTCCAAACGACGGCAAATGTCATTTTCTTTCTGTCGGTTGATGAGGATATTGCGGAGGTCTTCGGAAGGCCGAGGGTTATGAGATGCCATTGAGTCGGTTGACGGTTATGTATGGAGATATGGTCGCGGTGAAGGGGTTGCTTCTGAGGGTGAGGACGAGAGGTCCCTATACCAGCGTTCTGGGGCCTGGGTGGAGCCTGCTGGTGTTGAAGATTTTGCGGAGGAGGCTGCAGCTGCTGCAGAGGCTGATCAGACTGAGGAGGGAGTTGTCCCTGCTGCTGGACGGTTTGGAGGGGAGCCTCCTGTTGGGGTTGAGGAGGAGTGGGCCCACGGTTGGACCCTTTAGATCTCAGTTTCCTGGGAGGCATGGCTGGAGGTGATCTTAACCGATGGAAGAGGATGGATTGCTATTCGTGATTCCCACAGACGGTGCCAATCTGTTGCCACTGAAATCGGTGTGGGGATAAACAGATAGATTTGTGGATTCTTGAGATGTTGAATAGTCAAACCTGAACACCTTTCCGTCGAAGTTTGACTGTGATATCCCGCCGTTGACTTGCAAAAGTGCGAAACACCAGGGTTGATCCCGACGACGCACCCTCCGACGCTCAAGTCAGAAATCAGAAAGATTATGAATGAGCTTTTGATTGGCAAAAGATTGATTACTTGGTAACAGTGGGGGATGGGGGGTATTTATAGCCACTTTAGGAACCAGTTTCGGGATAAGATCAAATCCCTACTTCTCAGTGGATGGATAGAAGTGATCAGGGCCGTTGATTAGGGACAATCATAAATCCTAATTCTATCCAGCTGGACTGGGTTTCTTGCGGATTGGAACCCGCACCCAGTTAAGACGGATCCGTTCGTGGGTTTTTGGGTTTTTGGGGAAAGACCCAGTTCCCATTTCGGACCCGTTTGTAGGTGAAATTACCATTTTACCCCCGAGCTTTAGGATTCATGCCTGATTTGGACGGTTTCGATTTAACCCTTATTTTTAGCCATATCACCAGACAAACAAATATTTAGATTATTGGTATTGTAGATACCTTCACACTTGCACTTGGGTTACCATTGTATTTAGACATGCTCATAGTGGTTATGGGATTAGAGTAAGCTCTAAAAACCTATATGATCATGTCCTTGCCTAACTATTACAAGCATCTAAAAGTGATGCTGAAGTTTAAAAAAAATCCTATGCAGTGTTTCTAACAAACTATATGCATTCCAGATAAGTTCAAGCTAATGATCAAGAAGGCGATGATTGAGCTTAGAGGTAGATATGTTGCTTCCTCATATAATATGTTTCCTACTTCAATTAATTTACTGGACCTCTAAAACTATTTTATATAATCAAACCAGGTGCGTCGTTCCGAATATGTGTCGTAGGCAAGTGTCAACGGGCAAACCTAGTAATAAAATAAGTCTGCAAACAATTAACTTAAAATGTCATGCCCTGCTTCCCAAAACTACGGAATGCAAGCACGTGACATGGCCCAGAGAATGACTTGCGTCATCCATGAGCTGTTATCGATTTAACTCAACAATATAAACAGGAAGTAATACAACCACGCATACATTAAAAGAGCAATCACATGAATAACAATACTTGGAATTTAAGCATAAAATAACCAACATAATATAAATCCAATATCTGGAATCAACAATAACATCATTCGGGTCAAAAGCTCACAGTACAAAGAAAACAACATTGTTCAATTATTAAAGTTCTCAAAATGAAATAATAATTATTAAGCGGCGCAGCATAACAATTAATTCACCATTGTTGCTCTCCTAGTCCATCAGGCAAATCTCCTTAATTACCTGTAAGTTGTTCATCTAAAAGAGAGGAAAATATATCCTTAGAGTAAGTCGTGGACAGCAAGTAGAGAAATAGAGAAACAATGACAATAACGGTATAACGATGAAATCAATAGTATTGAACAGTGACAAAGCAATAATAGTATAATGTGCAATAACGATGATTTATAACGATAAAAATAAACAATAACAATAATGGTAAATAATAACTATAACATTGTTCAATGATGATGACAAAATGCAATGACAATGCGATGAAGTCTTAAGTCTATTATTCATTTTAATCCTAACTAATGCACGTACTACTGCATTACATACTACAGGTTCCATGCATACAATTGATTTCGTTTAGAATAAGGTAGTAGATTCTATAGGTCACGTACTTGCACGATAATAATAGCAATTTCTTGCACAATAACAATAACAATAGTCGGCACGATAATCCTAAAACAATACACGATGAATTGAGATACTGTGGTCAGTAATCCAACAATAAATCGATAGCACTAGCCGACACAATATTTTGAAAAACAATGCCCACATTCCCGAGTACAGTCACTATATTATCAATTACCCTAGTCAATCCTTAACCTCGGCTTGATTAACATTCTTTATTCAATTAATATGTAATACTAATAGGGAACAATAGGGACAGAAATATCAATGGAAAACGATAATGCGATTAATACGGGACACTAGAATGGTGACAACACAACCCTAAGATCATGCAATATACTCTATACAATCAAATACACCGAATTTAATATTATAGATTCAATTATATATTATTAAACGTAGAAACCCAATTCTGGACAGCAGTAGGTTGTTGTAGCAAAATTAGAATTTCCGTTGCTACAAGATAGAAAATATGAATCCAGTAGAAGGTCTAGAAACTAGAATCTTGCCTGGTTCCAATGCATATTAACAAGATACATAAAAGTTGTAGCATCAGGTGTCAAAACACCAAACTACATAGGATTTGTGTTCAGCTAGAACTTGTAAAATTGTATTTATACACATGAAATAGCTCTGAAAATTCATTAATTAATTCCAGGAAAATTAGTGAATGTTCTCTAGTGTGTCTAGTATCAGCATGCAAAATTTCAAGCCATCATCTTACAGGTAGCATGATTAAATTAATTGTAAATCAGAGTGATGCAGTAGTTTTTAGAATCTGAAATTCTACGACATAGCAGCAGTAAAACTGCGATAACTCACAAACCATAAATTGGAATTTAATTTCGTTTTCGTCAAAAGGTTAGTAAACTAGACATCTGGGGATACATTTCATATTCAGAAAGTTATTGATTTTTGTGATATTATCTAGGTCGAAACAGCATGGTAATGTTCAAGTTGGCAGTAAATTTCACGGTTTCAACATATTCTTTATGAATAAAAGATTAAAATCTTATAAACGATGTATTAGGGGTTGACAACATAAATCACAGCAAGTTACATCTATGTGAACATATTATTAAGATGTATAATGTCCATAATCTTACTACTCACAATCAACTAACGCACCAACATCAATCATATAAACAATCAACACTAGTATACAATCTACAATTGTAGTATAATGTCATGACATAAAATGCAATAGCAATCCCTATTTCTATAATCAATAATTAACTATATGAATGTATGTAAGATCACAATAAGTCGGAGGCAAAAAGACGACACGAAGTCAAGACTACTACTTGGATTTGCTTGTGTAAATCTGTAGTTGTAGTACCCCGTATTTTTAAATATAATTTTAAATATTTATAAATGAATTAAAATGATTTTCTAGAGATTTAATAAATATTTTTTCTGAAAATTTATCTTTTTACACATGCAAAACACGTGCAAATATTTTTGGTGTAAATATCTAATTTTATATTTTTATTAAATTATCCTACTTATAATAGAGGATATTCTAAATTTTGGGATTTTTCTGAATAAACAAACTATTTTTTATAAATACTTCGAAAGAGATGAGCTTTTATGTAAAAAGCCATTTTGATCTCAAATAAATAATGAAATTTTTTTTTACTGATTTTTAGGCTTTCCATGGTCATCATTGAAATTAAAATATATTTAAATTCTATTTAGAGTCGATTTGGTAAAAATTTAAACAAATATGGTGTTTTTGCAAATATGAATTTTATGTTGGATCTTATGCAAATATTTTCTTGTAAAGTAAAAGTCATATATTTTAATTGGAAAATATAATATGTATTATTAGATATTATTTCTGAATTTTCTGGATTTTTACGAATATTTTATGATGTATTTGCAAATATTAAAAAATGAAGGACTTTTGTGCAAAATTGCCACCATGAGTACAATCTGAATTTTTTTTATTTCTAGGCTGTGCTGGATTACTGGAAAACTCAGTAGTAAAAGGATTTGATTTGGTTTTAATTTATTTAACTTATTTTAACTACTTTATAAAGAAAGGTTTATATATGTAAAGTAATAATTTGTTAAAGGATTATTTTGCAAATGTGTTTCAAAACCCTAATTCTTCTATTCCAGGTATTTAAAAGAAGTGGAGTACAGCCGTCTTTCGCTGCACAACACAAAGGTTTTATTTTTTTTATTTTTCTTGGAGATTGAAAGAGAAGATCTTGGATTTCGCAAAAGAAGGGTTTTGCTTATTCTCCATTGATTCGATTGGATTCTTCATCGAGGTGAGTGGCTTGTTTGTTTGTTTTTATTTTATTTTGTGTATGATGTATGCGAGTAATATAAATGTTTTGATTGTTCTTGGATGTTGAATTTGATCTACTAGAAAGCATGTTAGGGTTTGGTAAGAATATGTATGTTGGATGGATGAAATATTAGATCTTTGAGAAGAACTAATTATTTGTGAGTAGAATTGCATGTGGATGATTTTAGATGGTTGGAAAATCTAATATAAATTGTGAGTATGCTATTTCTTTTGGATTATTGCTGATTTAATTGAGTATGATGAATGTTATGCATTAATTAATTAAAGACGATATTTTTGGACTATTGGTGAGCTGGATGAATGCAACTTGGTCATGTTAATGATAAATTTGTTTTTGTTCATGAATCAACTATTGAGATAGTTGAGATTGAGTTTGAGGAATTTTGAGAAGGAATAATGGAATAAAAGACCATGTTTTGAGGATTTCAGTTATGATGACTAAAATTGAGGTTTTAGTTGAATTTGAGGAAATATATCCAAATTGGGGATGTTCTTTTGAGATATGGTATTGATATGGTTTGGATCTGAATACGAAGCTATTTCAACGAACAATTAATTTTTAGAAACTCTATTTTGATTATATGCACAATTTATGTTTTATTGAAAGAGATTTACAAATCACTACTTTTATAAATTTAAGTAGTTTTAAATTAGTTTTATGGATTGTTATAAATCCTACAATTCGTATTTGATCATATAGGAAATATGCTTTTTTTAGAAATCGTTTTCATAAAGTAAAACTACGTATCGGTTGAAATGTGCACAACCAAAAGTATACAGCCTGTAGGTCGACAGTCGACTGGTATGACTTCTTAGTCGACCGACACGATCCAGCTACTATGTTCTCTAGTGTTTCTTGAAATTTCATTCTGGATAGTCAGCTGAGGACTTTTACAGTCGACTGGTACCACTTAGAATTAATTCATAAAAGATTATTGGATTTTTCTCTGGATAGTCGACCGGTAGTTTTATAGTCGACTTATAACACTTGGATTATTTTCTTAAAATCATGGAATTCTCTTTCTGGACAGTCGACTGGTGACTTTTACAGTCGACCGTCAACACTTAGTATTATTTTCTTTAAAATGTTGGTTTTTCACTCTGGACAGTCAACTGATGACCTTTTACAGTCGACTGATTCTAATGCTTTTCTTGAGTTTTCCAGATGTTCTTTAAACGATTGATTCTTTAAATATTTTTGGATCTATAATTTACTATTCCAATATTATTGTTTCTATAGAACAGATGTTTTCAAGATATTTTATTATTGGATTTGGATTCTAGAAATTTATAAAGATTTGAATTTTTGTTAATTAGAGAGGTTTCTCCCTGTGATCGTTTTGACGATGGGTTTGTGAATTTTGGTCTTGTTGAGATCTCTAGGAGTTGAGTGGGAGTCCTGTGAACCGGCAGTTGAGATTTGTTGAGTTAGACCTGGGGGGTCTTTGTTTAGTTGTTGTTGAGTATTTAAGTCCGGCAGGATACACTAACTCTAGAGATGGAGATTTTGTGTTTTAATAATAACCAACTTAAGGACAGGCACTAGTGGGGATGTGATGGAACTTGGAAAACGTAAGTATAGGTTCATGGTTTGTTTAGTCCAACAGATGCGATCCAGGACTGTTTTTTGTTATGTCTCGAGAGGACATTTATGTGTTCGCGTGTCGAGGGTATGTAGGCCTATTCACGGAGCATGCAGGGTGCATTCGCATATCGAGGGTCGGCAGGCCTATTCATGGAATGTACTTGGTGTATTTACACATCAAGGGCCTTGCAAGCCTATTCGTGGGGTACACAGATTTGGGAGATGATTCTCCGGTTGTTTTTGAGCTATCTTACATAATGCTTGCGCGTCGAGGGCTGTGGAGCCTATTTACGGAGTATTCTGGATCTTGTTTCCCATCACTATTGTAGGATTAGTTGCATAACGAGGGGTTATCCCTATAAAGTGGAGATCGTTAAGGGCTTGCACCGGACCTATGTACTATGGAATGCATAGAATCCGATAAGTACGCATTAGAGAGTCAGCATATAGAGCTTGTGTTTTCTTGACTTGGTTTTATGCTTGTGTTTTCCGGTTTTCTATACTTGACACTTAGTCTAGATTCACTTGATGTTTTCATGTATTACTATCTACTATCTTATATTCCTTGATGTTTTCATGCTTTACTTATTTGTTATTTCTCATTCCATTTATTCTTGCTGTTAATACATGTTGTTGATGACTCAGTGTTTTATGATTAATTATGTTGCTTGTTTTATGTCACTCACATCTTTATGGCTGACCCCTTTAGTTTTGGGGGTTAGGAATCATCTCTAACCTCATGTTTTACAGGTTGTTGTTGCTTAGAGCTTGGATTTGGATGCTTGAGATAAATTGTTGTAATAGATCTTTTGTGTAAATTTGTAAAAGAAGTTTTGTAAGAAGAAAGTTTGTAATTCAAGGTGTTTTGTATTCCGCTGTGTGTTGTAAAGATTATTGTAATAAAAGTTGAAATAAAAATTATCTGTATTTTTGGACCGTGTTTAATATTATATTGAAGTTGATGCTGGGAATTATGCCACGTATTTCTAAGATATTATATTGAAAATTCGGGGCGCTACAGTAGTATCCCAACGATGAACAACAATAAATAATATACAATATTCAATTTGGATCTACTTGCGGAATTCAATAAACAATCTTGAATACGATTCAATATAATTCGTAAGTGAGATGACTTGCCTTTAGGATGACATTAGATTAATCCAAATATGCAAAGAATAATGGGATCAAAATCCCGGCGACACGGCGACAAGCAAACGATCATGATGACCACGACCAGGCACGGATCTTGATGAGGATCAAGATCGGATGATCGGACAGTAGAGATCGAAGATCAAAATCAAGATGATGATCACGATCTCAATGATCAAAAGAGATCCCGACGGTCGAGATCAAGATCTTGATGATGATGATGATGAAGGTGATGATGATCAATGCAAATCCAACGGCCAAGATCAACGAATCAAGAAGTGATCAAGATGAAGATCAAGCGGATGGCTCAGATCTGATCAGATGATGAAGATGATCTGATTATCAAGATCTTGATGATGATCAAGATCCAATCGGACAACTGAGGTTCAACATGATCAAAACTCCATGATCACACAACAACCCATCAAGAAGAACATCCGAGGGGGAATGTGGGCTTTGTAGTGGAAGGCCACGGTGGCCAGGGGTGATGGCAACGTGATGACATCGCTGATGCTATGTTGCTATAGGGTTGCGTTGCGACGGGGAGAGGCAGGGCGGAGCGACTGGCTGACGTCGCTCGGGAGGAGCACAGGGAGAGCCGACTTTCGACTGGGTCGGGGAATGACAGCGCAACAGGGAGGAGGCGACAGGGATGCAGGGGTGTTAGTCGCTGGCCTGCAGCCGGGAGGAAGGCAATAAGAGGCGCTGGGATGCAGTGGGTGGCGCGACACAGGAGGGTGGCGCCGCACAGGGAGAGAGAGGACGGGAAGGTTTCTACTGCTGGCTGCGTCGCGACGTCGAGAGGGTGCCGCGCGGGGAAGTCGCGATTATGGATGCTGTCGCCGGTGGGAACACAGCAGATGGGAGAGTTGGGAGTCTGGCTGCGTCGTTGAGAGGAGCACAGGGTGGACGCATTCGCTGAGGCATCGCGACTGGCTGGAGGCAACGCTGAGGGGGAAGCCAGCAATGCTGTGGAGGCACTGTAGGGGAAACGAGGGCGGTGCAGTCGTGGCAAGGGCTTCGCTGGCGATGGGAGCACAGGGGGAAAGAGATGAGCGGGAGAGGGTCTGGGAGGTGAGAGTTCGAGAGGTTCGGAAGGAGGTGGCTAGGGTTTGCAGTAGGAGGGAAGAGATATACAGGTATATATATAAGTAGAAAGAATTAGGGTTAGGTGCAGGTTAGGTTTCGGGTAGGGTATAATGGGTTTAAGGGTTAATAATAGGTTTGGGTATTTAATGGGTATGGGTTAAAGGCTAGAGGGTATTAGGTTAAAGGTTATTAGATAAATGGGTTTCGGGTTGGATTCAATAAGAAATAGGGTTTGGGGTTTGGGGGTTTGAAAATCCTATAGGAAAACAATTTGGATTATAGGGTTTATAAAACATACATATACATGTACATTAAATCAAATAATGAATACGTATAAAATATAGTATGATCGGCTTAAAATAAAATAATAATAATATTAACAATAAAAATAAAGATGCTGCAAATAACGACACTAACAAAAATAATACTGATAATAGTAATAATAATAATATATGTATATCAAAATGCAAATTCGAGTTTAACAGATTTATTAAAATAATCCAAACAATATATAATATAAATAGTCGATCAATAAATTAAAATATACTGTTATTCGAAATAAGTATAATTTTCGAATAAATAAATGAAATAGAAAATTTCTTAAAACCAGAATAATATATTTTTTTAAAATTCGATCAATCGAAAATGTAATTGTTGGAAAAAAAATTTAAAAGCGAGAAGAAAGTTATAAGAATTTTAAATACAGAAAATACACGGAAAATACATATATACGGGAATAGGGGTTATACAAAATATCATTAATAATAAACACGAAATCTTAATTAACAAAAGATGCAATATCTAAAACGGAGTTGATCTTTATATTAGGTCTCTGCACAAATTATATTAAACAGAAAAGTTAGAAAAAACACAATTCGATTGGAATTCAACAAATTAAATAGCGTGTATCAACATTGATGAAAAAGAAAAAGAAGTAAACATCATTACATATTAGATTTTAATATAAATCATTTGTTCTATTAAGCACATTAAATTGTTTGGTAGCGAAAAATACAATTAAATTTAAAATTACAGAAAAATAAAGAGGAAAGAGGGTTCTTAAAGCATATGTAGTCGTTGGCTTTTTACCCAAATTTGACAAAATTTGGAGGGAAAAAAAGCGTTGCAGTCGTTGGCCAAATACAGAAAATTTGGGTTTGAGTGCTACAGTGGTCGGTTATTTTTGGAAGGAGAAATGACAATTGCCAAAATATAGCTAACGAAAGAGCATCTTTCCTCCGTTGAAAAAAAAAGCTCTCGGACTAAAGATGATCATTCGTCTCTTCTAAATATATATATTTTTAATCTATCGGACGAAAAACCATTTCTTGTCCGATTATTTTTTTTGGCAATTGTCATTTTACAAAAGACATTTGCCCATTGAAGCTCACAAAAGGCATTTTTCCGTCCGTTACTGTAGCTACAGTACTCCTTTACTGTACCTACAGTAGCCACATTAAGATTTATACTTTATGTTGTGTGAAATAGTTGATATTTGTTCAGGTTTGGAAATTAATTAACCTTTAATCTATACTTTTAATTAATTAAGAAAAGACTAATGAAAATCACAATAATCTTAATTAAGAAAAGCTTTAATTGTTGTGGTTTAATTATTCTTTTCTCAATTAATTAAAATTTAGGGACTAAAAGTTAATTAGTTTCAATCTAATTAAGCTTAATTAATTCATCCAAAATATTAGGGATTAACCTTAAATAAAATTAATTAATCCCTAATTTTTTGGATTAATTTCATGTAAAAAAAAAAATAAAAAGTGCTCTAAATTACTTTCGTTACAGTATTATTACAACCAAAACAAAGCTAACATTTAATTATTGCTATAGTAAAACTATGTTCGATCAAAGCTACTTTTAAGAAACCAAATTACAGGAATTGCTTTCGCTACAGTACTTTTCTCTCTCTTCATTTTTTTACAACCAACTAAACCTTTCCTAATTATTTTAGTATGTAATTATTTTACGACATTCTAATTATTTTTTATAACTTATCATGTAGCCACTAACCGGATAGTATTGCATATAAATGTTGACCTATGTGATTTGTAAGTCAAATATGATTGCATATATTTTACTGTTTACCGTGTTTTTCATGTATTGCATCGTTCAGAAGACGTGACATAGGCACGTGTCCACGGGTAAACATAGTCTATATAATAAAACATAAGGCAATTCAAAAGAAAGCCATCAAGTGGCTCCCATTCAATTAGAAGAAAATCAACGGTCCAGATTTATGCCCACAAAAGACATTTTTCCTCCCATTAGTGTAGCTACAGTACCCGTTACTGTAGCTACCGTAACTGTCAGTAGCCACATGCAGATTTATACTTTATGTTGTGTGAAGTAGTTGATATTTGTTTGGATTTTGAAATTAAGCTTTACTTTTAATTAATTAAGAAAAGTCCATTTCAAATCACACTAATCTTAATTAAGAAAAGTTTTAATTGTTGTGGCTTAATTAATTTTTTCTTAATTAATTAAAATTTAGGGATTAAAAGTTAATTAGTTTCAATCTAATCAAGCTTAATTAACTCATCCAAAACATTAGGGATTAAGCTTAAATAAAATTAATCGATCCCTAATTTTGGATTAATTTCATGTAAAAAATTAAATAAAAAGTGTTTTAAATTACTTTCGCTACAGTATTACTACAACCAAAACAAAGCTAACATTTAATTATTGGTACAGTAAACCTATAACCAAAACTACTTTTAAGGAATCAAATCAAGGAATTGTTTCGCTACAGTGTTTTTCCCCCTCTTCATTTTTTTTACAACCAACCAAACCACCCTTAATTATTTTAGTATGTAATTATTTTACGACATTGTAATTATTTTTGATAACTTATCGTGAAGTTACTAACCAGATGATATTGCATATAAATGTTGATCTATGTGATTTATTAGTTAAATAGGATTGCATATATTTTACTGTTTAGCGTGTTTTTTTTCATATATTGCATCGTTCAGAAGATGTATTGTAGATACGTGCCACGGGTAAACCTATACATACATATATATATATATATATATATATATATATATATATATACACTATTTAATGGGAGAGTCTGTCACCAAATAAACTTAATTTGTAACCAAACAAATACGTGTAATGCACATGTATAATAAATATAATGGAGGTCTTAGGTTCGATACCAAAAAATATCAATTTTTTTTTAAAAAAAATTATATACATTTATAAAGACGTGCACCGCACGTGTAAGTTACTAGTATATATAATAAAGCAGAAAAAAAGCTATCAAGTGGCTCTTCTTCAATTTCCCAAAAATCAAAGGCCCAGATCTAACCTCACAAAACACATTCCCCACACCCCCCCCCCCCTCCCACCAAAGTTTCCCCACAAAACAACTCCTTTATTTATTTAATCCTCTCTCTCTCTCTCTCTCTCTCTCTCTCTCTCTCTCTCTCTCTCTCTCTCTCTATATATATATATATATATATATATATATATATATATATATATATAGAGAGAGAGAGAGAGAGAGAGAGAGAGAGAGAGAGAGAATTAAATAAATAAAGGAGTTGTTTCTTATTTTATGTATATATATATATATATATATATATATATATAAACACACACACACACACACACACACACATATATATATAAAATAAAACAACTAAAGTGGCTCTTCTCCCCCCATCCCCCCCCCCCCCCCCCCCCCCCCCCCCCCCCCCCCCCCC